>OZ004692.1:74958938-76208938 GCA_963924545.1 Pogonocherus hispidulus | reverse complement strand
AGTTTGAACACTTATCTATTATTGATTGTAAACATACGCATTAGGTACTTCAAATATCGTGGCTTTCCCCGCTAGTTGATATTTGGAGCAGATGGTGGTCGGACATAAGACATCAGACATTTACGCTTATTGATAACAGGGGCAATGTGCATTTTTATATATATTTAATAATTGATAAGTACTGATATATAATACGGAGAAAAAATACTACAATAATTGATAAAGGTGTCCTTACTAGTTTCGACTGTTGATTTGTTTAAAATAACATAACGTCGTTGCTTAACCGACGATATGCCTTTTGGACGTTGGATATGGATGGTACACTCATCAACATGAAAGTTTTCTTTTTTAATTTCTCACATATGTGGTTTATGGTTCAAATGTTTTAAACAATAGGTTTGTTCCTACTTAGCGTCAAATTATTAAAAAAGTGTCAGGAGTCTGCGCAGACCATATTTACCCGTTCCAACAGAATTATTCTCAAACTAGTAGTAATATTTCACCATTCCAACAAAAAAGTGACTAGGTTTCATACGGTTTGGTGACTGTCAAATCGATTTGAAGATTATTTAGAAACTATTAGTCAGGCCCATGCATAATGGATAGTGGATAAAATCATAGAAAATAAAACTGGCAAATCTTAACTAAACAAACCTAAATTTTTTAGAGAAAATCGATTATTTAAATATTGTTTGAAGTGTTTTAATTTTATTTTCATTATAAGTGATATTTTCAGTGAAAGCGAAAGTAATCTCTCAATATCTTCCGAAATTAATTGCCCCATTATTTCAGATTTGAAATTTGCTAGGTTCCAACTTCATTCCGGTATTTTTTATATGAATGTACCAATAAAAGTGTGACATTATGTGTTCCCTGTGCTTCATTTGTTTCCGTACAAGAGGTGTTCTGTGTCTCTGCACTCCGCACTCCGAACCAGCTGTTATCCGCCTTGCATGAGCGGATAGTTCCAACACTGTTGGTACGGAGTGTGGAACTGGGAATTAAACATTCTTGTAAACCCATGAAATCTAAAGAAAATTTTCAACTTATTACTTTTTATTACCTGTTACTTGATATTTTTTTTAAGGTTAACTCTAGGGTCTTGTTTTGTGAGAGTAAGTGTTTAGGTAAGTCATTTTTGTGAAAATCATACTGCTGAATTTCCCATTCTAAGTTTGATGGCAGGAGATCTCTAATGCATACTGGTTACTTCAGCCCGGGCAGAAAGATTGTTTTTACATGGTGTGTTAACTATAAGAAAACATCGAAATCGCCTTAATAACGAATCTGCACGATGTTTGTTACGCCTGAACGTCTGTGTGAAAAACAAAAAAAATTGCGACCGAGAAAGCTGTAAGTAATTTTGTTTAATAATATAAAGTTTGTTTTGTTTACAATATACTGTAATATTACTTTCATATAATCATGTTATTACTTTTAACAGCTGTAATTTGCCTTTTCCTACTCTTATATAATAGCAAGTAGGTAAGTATCACGTATACTGGAACAAGATTATGCCCGACAAGACTTCGATACTTTTTCAGGACTCTCGCACGAGAAGCGATACGAGACGAGACTGGGGGACTGGGGGGCAACAACGATAATTCAACTTAGCTTTTAACTGATGTATGAATCACACTTGCGCATTAAATCAGTGCTGCAAACTATCAGAAACTGCTGTGTATGAACAAACCTTATCTATTTGATTTAGCAGTGGTCAGAAACACACAGTAGTGCTCTCTTGATCTTTGCTACTATCCATCTGACAATTATTATCTAATTAACAGACAGATATCGACCTGCTTTTCCACAAGTGCTATTATAGCAGTGACCTCTGTTGTCTTTGAGGAAGACAATCCTACTTATTTATTTGAAGGATATGCCGAAAACAACTACTCCACGGGCACTGGCGTTGTATTACTCCGGAATATCCATGGAAGTCGCCACATCTTTCATCGAGACCAAAGATAGTAGTAAATACCAAAATAATGTACAACGGTGTTCCTCACCACTACTAATAGTCCAGATGCCCGTTAGGCATCATGTCTCAACGTCATTCATCTAGTCTACTACCTGTAGGCATTCTGATGAGCACACAATAAGTGCGAAACCGGTCAGTGTCTGGTGGTTGGTCTCGATGAAAGATGTGGCAACTTCCATGGAGATGCCGAAGTAACGCAAAACCAGTCGGAGCACATAACCCGTACAGTAATTGTTTTCAGCATCTGCTTCAAATGCCTACTTGATTATTTCACGATCATGTCAGAATTTACTTCAAAACGACGGAAACAGTAAAATCCAATTTTTTTGGTAGTAAAATATCCAAAACGACAGATCGGCCATTTATAAAACTTGATCTTACCATTGAACTCCTTTCAAGTGATCTCTCTTGAACTCCTTTGATATTATAAATTTGGAATGTGGTGGCTACCCAGCTTAAGGGGGATGATTTGATGCTTTTATATTTAAATATGTGTTCCTGAATATAGTTCCTGCTTTTTAAAATATTTTGCTGCTTGTTGTTAAAGGTGGTTCCTTTTAAATGAGTTGCTATATATAATTAAAGCAGATTTTCTAGACTGATCGGCAAGTGAAACTGGTATTGTGGCAGCTTACAAACTCACTTATATCAGAGACTTGTACATCTACCTATAAGTCTCTACTTATATTTAGACTACCGATTAGTTGCATTTTGTTTATTTTTTTAAATACTACATCAGTACCTATGGAGTCAAATAAGGAGTTTGCATAAGCGCCTGGGCATGTAGAAACGGCCCTGTATTCTTGATGTTATTTATCTTGAATTGTTGTGGAACCTAGTTCCTCATCTCCATTTATTGATTACATATTTTGGTGTGCCTGGCAAATAAGTCATCTCACATCGTCAGCCTATAGTTAGATACCGATCAAAATATATCTGAATACTCAAGAATTCTAAATTCGTTTATTTTTCCACGACTATGGATGGATCTAGAAAAATAATGATGTGAATCCAACCGATACTTCCACTAGTAGGTATGTGTGAAGGTGGTATGAATGTGGCCTGATATTTAACATACATATTTAACTACCATAACTAACTGTAACACTACCATAACGACTAATAGATAATAAATATATGATGGCATATACATATACGATGAATGATTAAAGAAAATAATCAAAGCCTGACCATTAAAATACTGTTTAGTCAAGACAGTAAGAAAGAAGAAATTTCTTTATAAAAAAAATATTATAAATTACAATTTTGTTCAAATAACATAACATAACATAAAACACACCACAGAAATGGACAACCTCCCTACTGAAAGCCTAAGGCTTGTGTAGAGGGAGGGTACACATGAAAAAAACGCAGACACACAACCATTCCCTGGGAGAGATGCCATTTCTCCCCTAGCGAGAATCGAACTCGCGCCGCAATATACCCATTCTGTTAGTGACAGGCTATCACCCAGCACCTAACAGACTGAGCTATCGCCGCGGCTATCTTCCTATCGTCCTATCTTTTATTTTGTCAAGCAGCTGGTGAGACAGTGTATAGAGGATTAATTAAAAAAGTTGTTTTCTATAGAATAATTCCTTTTTGCTGCACCATCTTATATAAATATGTAATATAATTTATTAATATTATACCTTATTACAGAAAATCTACGATAATGTATGGTATTTGTAAAAAACAAATACATCTATCTGAAATCAGTTGTCGGAAATTACTGAATTGATATGATGTGCTAGATTAAAGTCTTGATTAATTCTAGGAAATATAATGTAAAAAAAAACAATAAACACAAATTTGTATAATCAGAAGATAGATATTATTGAGTAATAGATTTGTTGAGTAGTGTGCCATATTATTATTTAATTATTTAAAGGTACAACTGCCAGGCAGATAATGTCCAACTATAGGGCAGGAAATACAAACAGTGACACGGTACAATTAAGATAACAAAGTACAAAAGAACACAACGAACAAACAATTAGTAGGCAAAGAGAAATAAAACTATTAAAGTAATAAATAAGCTAGTAATAAGTAAGCTATATAAATAATTTTACAATAACAGTAAGTTAAATGCAATAAGAAGTATAAAGCTGGTTCGCCCGTCTATCTTTTTAGTTTCCAAGATATGTCAAATAAATTTCAAAATTGCTCCCAAGATTTAAAATTCATTTGCAAAATGCATTTAAATATACGAGGCGGTCTCCGGGAACGGGAAATTATGAAAACGTCATCATTCAGAAAGTAATTATAATTATTTTAAATAACATATCAAATTAACTATGTGATTATATGCCATTTTTATTTCCTAAAAATATTGCCTGATAAATTATCTCATCTTCTTTGTATGCACTCTTGAATTCGACCAATGAAATGTTGGATAACACGATGTATCATTTCTAATGGAATATTGGTAATTTATTGACGGATTAATTTCTGTATACTTCTTGGCTTGTCAGCAAGTAGCCCCATAAGAAGTAATCGGCAAGCCGAGAGGTCCGGCGATCTTGAGGGCCATTCGATGACTCCACGTCTGGAGATAATGTTATCAGGAAACAATCCTTTCAAGGTATTTATTGATCCTCTTGTGGAATGAGAAGTAGTCCCATCCTGCTAGAACCGTATATCTTCATTTTCTGGAAACATGTTTAATTGTGGCCTCAGAAAATTGTTGATCAAATCGACATAATGAGGAGAATTTTCAGCATAGTTTTCAAAAAATATGGACCGATAATTCCCAATGAAGAAACTGCACACCTAACTTTCGGACTATGTAATGGCTGTTGATGAAGTAAGTTCTTGTGGATTTTCCGGTGCCCAATATCTGCAATTTTGTATATTGGTGTGGTCTGCTAAATGGATATGTTCCTCGTCAGAAAATCATAAGTTGTGAATATCAATTCCGCGTGCTAACATGATTTCTGAAAAATGTAAACGTGTTGGACAATCTGTCGGTCATTAGAGCTTGAACTATCTGAATTTTATAAAGATAAAGGATTCAGGTTCTTATGTAAAATTCTTAGTAAAGATGTTTTACATATGCCCATCAACGCCTGAGCTCGTTCTCGGACTGAACGTTTTGGACCGTGTTCTTTCTATAGATGCTCTGACGCGATCTAGGTTTTCCGATACCTTTCTGGAGTTAAGGAGATACCTTTATTGGGTCCTCTATGTTTTGGTTTGGTTGGCTGTAACTGTTTCTTCAAATTTAGGAATTTATGAGTTTGTGGCATGAGCAGGAAGAACTCTTTCGTAACGAGGAATCGCAAATTGAATCCGGAATTGCCGCTGCGCAACAACTACACAGTCGTTATTTTTATTATATGATTTTATTGCAAAAGCACGCTGCTCTCCTGACTACTTTTCCAAGATTACTAAATGGCATACAATGACATATCATTTGACAATTTATTCCATGGCCAACTATTCATAGTTACGAAATGACAACATTTTCAAAATTTCCTGTTCCCGGGGACCACCATATATTACAAGCTCAATCAATTTAAGTTTGATCGGAGGAACTAATCACAACTTTTGAAAATGGGATTCCTGTTTTTACAGATTTGGTTGAAGCGTTCTCTAACGAATACATTGATATAGGGTTTAATAGGTTTACCTCAAATCTTAGAGTTACGACCGACGACCGATATAGTGTACAGGATGAGCAAATTTCGATATTTTTATAGGCAATCTCGTTAACTAGAGAGTTAACTCTAATAAGAGATGAGCCCCTTCGTTCCCGACTCTTTTTTAATGACCAATTTGATGGTGAAAATCAAAATAACCTATCGTCTCTTGCGTTTGAATTATCTTGTTTATTTGTGGAGATAGAAAAAACAATAGACAGTGTCAATTTTTCACCATCAAGTTGGTCACGAAAAAAGAGATCGGGAACGGAAGGCATTTTCTTCTATGAAGACTTCTATCTCTTATAGTTAACGAGATAGCCTAAAAGACATCGAAATTTGTGCACCATGTACCTACATAATCAAAACAAAACACATGGTTTACCAACTATTTAATCAGGACAACTAATAAACGACATCTTGATCGAGTCTATTATGATCTTAATTATTTGAAGACGATTCAATTGTTGCTAGAAAAAATTCAACGTAATCCCATTGGTGCTTTCGCAAATCGCATTGGAGGCAATTAATCAACTGTTTTTAAGGGACGTCGGTTTCAACTCAACCATTGCCTTCGAGACTTTTTTCTACAAAAATACTTTAAACTTAAATTTATTTCTCTACTACTGAAGTAAACATATAACTAGCATTACGTATAAAAGTACCTACTTCAAATGTAAAATAAAAGAAATAATATATACCTAGGAATTATAGAAGAAATGTAAAGCAAAGATGTAAACAGTGTAATGCGATAACAATTTACAGAAAAATAATCTTTCGATTGAGTTAAAATATTACCTAAGTAGTTTATAAAATTTAATTGAATTGTACCAGTGACTATACTTTTTATATAGTCACTGATTGTACCTATTCAATATAATTGCGAAAAATGTGATTGATGGTTAATATTTTTCCATTGAATGGAATTTAAATTGGTCGATAAAAAAGTCATGTCAGATCTAAAGAGAGAGTTCTTAAAACAATATACATGCCTGTTGTAACCCATTAGTCTTTTGGTGCATTTTTGATAATATATTCCTTACCATTGGTGTTAGACCTATTTTACCTTTATCTTAATCCAACATATATTAAATAAATTACTACTGCCTGTGGTAATTCTACTATTACTACTGCGAGTAACATCTAATAAAATTGAGCTTCCCATAGAAAACATAATGCTTATTTCTTATGGTTCTATAGTATCTATAGTCAAGCTAAATTTAATTTACCATTTATGACTGCTCCGTATGGTTAATATTGCTGCACATATCCAGCAGTTTAAAAGTTTTTAAAGAAGAAACATAGCGTAGATTATAAAGCTGTAAACAATTAATATGATACTATATTTATGAAATTCTGCAGTCAAACTTAACGTGGGAAAATAACTTTAGATCAAGTAAATTTTAGTTTATTAAAAAGAGACATTAAGACAACTAATATCATTATTTATTTTATATTTCATCATAAACTAATTATTATAAAGTGTGCAAATTTAGAACGTAGAATATGTATAATTTTACTTTACCATCATAAAATTACGATGACATTCAGGATAAAATTCCAGTCACGATAAAATTCCTCAAATCATCATTTAATCCGTCGTTTGTGATTTACTCTTTGTTTACCTTCATAAGTTGTTTACTTGGGAAGTAATTATTGTTAGATTAGAACTAGTTCCTTGTTTAAATAATTGTTTTATGTTCACTTGAGTACAAGAGGAGAAATACCGACCAACTTTATAGGTAAGCATATATATAATACTACTATATTGAGCTATTCGAGCTTTTCTTGAAGCCGGTTTATGAGATGGAGTTATATATTTCGTTCTCTTTCACGGACAAATGTTCCTGTGCACATGCCCAAGTGTTGTCCAATCCAATCCAAGAATTTCAATGTGCCGCGAAAGTAAAGAAAGACCGGGCTTTTGTTTTGTCATATACAGGGTGTCCCAGTATGAGCGTACAAAAATTTACCAGTGGGTAGGCCAGACCAAAATAAGAATAAAATTCTTATAAAAAAATTTCTCTGATGCACGCCTAACGAGTTACAGGGTGTTATTTTGTAAAAAAAACAACAATTTTCCGTAATAACTTAACTTAAATAACTTTAACAACTTAAAAACCGTTTCGTAGATTTAGGTAATTTTTGGGTAACGTGTAAATCTATTAAAGGCCATTAAAACTATATGGTGTTTGTTTAACTTTGACACTTGTGGTGGCCTAGGTCTACTCTTCCTTATGGTTTTGTCTTCATAACTCTTGTATATCCTACTTTTTCGTGAATTAACTAAGTTTTCCTTAATCGGCTATCAATTCTGAACAAAAAAGGTGCTCTTGTTACACAGCTCTAAAATCAACCATTTTTGAGTAAATTGAGTGTAAAGTACCGACTGTATTCCTTTATGCAGAAAAATTTATGCAATGATTTTAAAGTTTAGAGTTAAACAAACACCATATAGTTTTAATGACCTTTAATAGATGTACACGTCATCCATATATTACCTAAATCTACGAAACAAGTTTTTAAGTTATCTCGAAAAATTGTTTTTTTTTACAAAATAACACCCTGGAACTCGTTAGGCGTGCAGCGAAGAATTTTTTTTATAAGAATTTTATTCTTATTTTGGTCTGGCCTACACACTGGTAAATTTTTGTTCGCTCACACTGGGACACCCTGTATGTGTTTTGTCATATATGTGTTTTGTGGTGTGGTTATGTCACAGTTTATCTTTTGTATTTCAGGTATGTTTGTGTTTCACAGAAAATAAATTTGTGTTTTTCGTAGAGCCGGCAGTTTTAGAAGTGTTTTATTTATGTGTAACTTGTAGTTTTAGTTTTGTTCATATACCTATGACTTATTAGTGATTAGAGACATTTGCTCATCAAATTATTTCGACGGTATTTTTACAGCCGCAACTGCAAGTTTAGGTATATAAGAACATTTTGTAAATTTAAATATGTAGTGAATTAGGTATAGGAATTATACTGTACCGATTGTACGGATATCGCAAAATGCCGAAACGAAAAACTCAGTCGAGGTTTTGTCTTTTGTGCGAAGGAAATATTCCATATGAAGTCGCATAGGTACCTACCTGAAGTATGTATTTTTAAAATTTTCTTTTCAAATACAAACTGCATCCACTCTTTTGGTAAACTTGATAAATACGGGAACATCCCAATAACAAGATTGAAAAACCGTTATATGTAGATAAAATACAATATAAAATAAAGTTAATTTATTGTATTCTACAGTACCTATATGGAGCAAAATTCCCGCGGTTTGCTGCGCATGAGTATTTGGTATTTTCTCCGTGAAAGAGACAATAGATATGATTCTGGACTACTCTAATTTGGCTTCACTTGAGAAACATGGTAAAGATTACATAGGCTCCATATAGTAGTATTATATATATGTAGGTAAGTAAGGAACCATTGCACTACTTATAAAACTTTATAGTTTTATAAGTAATTCCTTATTTATAAAACTTTATAGTTTTATAAGTAAGGAACCATTGTGTTAAAGAGTTTTTTGTTTCATCCGTTTACTGGTCACCTAAATATGATAAAGTCACAAAATGCTATTAAATTAAGGGGTGCATTTTTAGAATGGGGTGTAACTCAAGAACTAAGTGGAATTCAAAAAAACTACAATAGTACTTTTTGTAGAAAATAAAATTTCCCATCAAAATAGTTTTTCAATCTCTAGCAAAGTATTTATTCTAAATGTAAACATACATAAACTTAAAAATATATACTAAAAATGCGAAAAATCGCTAAATCTTTTTTTTACATTTTTTTCTGAAGAGAAAAAGAAAAGCTTTGAGATTCCAACTGTTAAAATGAGCGGTGAAAAAAAGTTCTACGATGTAAATTTCACGCCAACAATGTTAACCAATAAAGTGGGAGCATTTCTTAACGTTGCCATGACAATCTGTGTATTTCTTCGGAAATTCTCTTCTGCTGGGGTACCCTGGAAAGTACTGCAGTGGAAATTTTTTGACATAATAAAAAGTGACAGCGTGACTTTTTATTCAGTCATTTTAGTTAGAACCTTTCTTTACCAATACATTGATATAGGAGTTGGATCTAACTATAATAATAAGGAAGATATGACCAAAAGAGTGTGCCATAAGGGTAGTGTGTTGAAAAGAGGATAGAGTTTAGTTTAGAAATATAGAGTTTAATTGGTTGCTAGGATACACGGGCTACATTTGGGCTTACCTTTGTTCAACACATTACTCTTATGGCACACTCTTTTGTCCATGTGTTCCTTATTATTATAGATAGGCCCATCAACTCCTATATCAGTGTACTCGTAAAGTAACTAAAAATGAAAAAAATATTCGGGGTGTTCCATTAAAAAAGAGCAACTTTGTTTTTCCATCACTTTTTGACTGATCTTGTATACTTAATTTTTATTAGGTAAGTATACTAGATTTTCAAAAATCTTAAAATTTTTGTGTTTAACATGTTTTGCTAGCTATCTTACTTTAGAAAATAATCGACCGTTTCCATACATATCAACGACCCTGTATAACTGTATACATCCTGTGTAAAACCAGTTGTATACCTACAGGGTGTCCCAGTTATGCGTATTTCTTCGATAGTGGTTAAATGTTTAAAAAACTTGCAACTAGAGGCCCTCCAACAGCTATTCTTCTTAGATGTTAACATTTTTTCTTGACCCTTTACTTCAAACTGATAGCACAGCTACAGCCAATACCTGTGCATATTAGTGTTTGCCTTATTATGTCGGTTTTGAAATGAATGCACAATGTGACCTATTTTCTGTTTGAACTTTATTTTCAATCTGTTATTTTTTATTGTTTTAATTTAAGTTTTTATATATTATATCGTTGCATTTTTAAATGTGTTATATGTATTATATCTTCCTACTATATTATGTACTGTTGAATAAGCTATATGAAGATTCCGTTTTGACCTGCTATTATTGTATTAACAAAACGTAATCAATAAGGTCTATTCTATTCTATTCTAAGCACACGTCTTGTATTTGTATTTTTCGAAATGCAAAATATGAATATTGTATTGCCTGATAAGACGCATAACTAAAAATTATTTGCAATTATATGGGGTGTATTAGGTAATACACCCCACTCAGTAACTACAGGGCCGTTCTTGAGTGGATGGATTCTGGCAGTGGAGTGATTTCAGCGTTTTTTCGATGATTACATATGTGCCCATGACAAAATAGATATCAATTCTGGCATCCACTGACCTTACTATTTTTAGTATGAGTGAGTGTTTAGTATGAGCGAAAATTAAATCTCATAAAATAAAAGCTGGCCACTGGTAAACCCCCCTATTTAGGGCTAGAATTTTTCAAACAATAACGAACGTTAAGAAACATTTTGAAATATCTTGATAATATCTAATAAATGTAAAATTGGGTGCAGACAGATAACAAACGCTTAAAATATTTTTTTATTATTATTATTCTAAATTAGACAACATATACTCGTACATATAACATATTCCCTATAAGATATAAGTTTGAATATTCCCGACAAGACAGTTTTGCTGTCTGCTAATTTTTACTTATATTTTTTTTACCTTGAACACATATTAACCAGTACTTTATTTCATCTTTCACCACAATTACCAACAATAATGACATGTTTTATAACAAAATTACCTCTCGGACCCAAGGTCTCAGTCATATTATTATTTTGAATGTGACAATAAAATATTAACAAACTATTTAAGTCTTTTAGATGCGCCACAACGTTGCAAAAATAAAACAAAGGAAATGAAGATAAATGGCGACCATATTCCTACTGTAAACTCATTAAAGTATCTGCGGGAACTGCAAACACAATATTTTCTTGAAATAATAATAGTGGCTAAAGATAAAATCAAATTCAACTACCACTACTCCTTAATTTTTTTAAGACAAGTTTTGTCGGTTCATATTGAGATGCAAAAGTATATAACCCTTTCTCAAAGTAAATTACTACATGACAGTCTTTGATGGGTTGATCAATTTCTGCATTCCTGCTAAAATTTACTTTAGCGAGTTGTAGTATATACAGGGTGTGTCATTAGTGGGTAATTGTTCGATTGCTCATGAACGGTACATTATATCAAAAAACTTTTTCTATGAAAGTTGGTTATTTCAAATGCGACACCCTATATATTATTATATTTTTGAAATCTAGGGATCACTAAAAACATATTTGTATTAAGGTTCCCTATAGCTATCTCTTTTCGTTTTCGAGATATTTAAGAGTTAATGGAAATAAACCTCGTAACACTGCATTGGAAAATAAATAAAATTTCCTCTATGACACAATGTGAAAAGGAAAAAAATGTAGTGTCAGTTAGCACAAGGGGTACCTTAAATATTGTACTTGAAATTATTTGGCCATTTTATACAGGGTGATTTTTATCGTGATTTATATTTAACAATGTTAAATTGCCTAAATCTCATTTTAAAATGGAACACCCTGAATTTTTTTATGGCATTAGATGTAGAATTTAATTACCTTTCAAATGGTTAGGTTAGGTTAGGTTCAAAAGTGAGTGGGCCGAAAACCAGACCCTCCACCGCGACCATGTGGTCTATTGTGGCTCACACCTACTTATATTTCACCCAACAGGTCCAGCTTCTTAATGTAGCTGATCACCTTATTGGGTGAGAGTTTGTTCAGATCCTCTGGCAGAAGTTGTCCTTTGCCAAATAATGAGTATCTGATCCTTTCCCCAGCAGGGCAGGTGCACAATATGTGTTCTGCCGTTTCATCATCTTCTAAGCATAGGCGGCACTCAGCATCTTCTGCTAGGCCGAATTTGCACAGATGATATTTTAAACGGCAGTGGCCCGTATATAGGCCAATTAGAGTTCGTAGGTGAAACCTGCTTAACTCTAGAAGTTTTTTAGTTCTTGTTTTTGAAGGGTTTATTATAAACGCCTTCGAATGAACTAATCGTGGTAGTTCCTGCCAGTACTGGAGGATTTGCTCCTCAGCCCAGGTCAAGAGCGTTGCTTTGGCAGTACTCGAGGATATGCCAAGCACCGGTTCTGGTCCGACAAATTCAGAAGCAGCACCCTCCCTAGCTAGAGAGTCGGCTGCCTCATTCCCTTCATGGTCAGAATGGCCTGGGACCCAGACCAGAGTTATTCTATTTTTTCTGCTCAATTGAGCAAGTGCCTGCTGGCAGCTCCATACCGTTTTTGAGTTGCAACGGTAGGAACCAAGAGCTTTAAGAGCTGCTTGGCTGTCTGAGAAGATTTTTATCGATTTGCGTGTAAGTTGCCTTTGTTCCAGCCTCTGTACACACAATTCGATGGCATAAATTTCTGCCTGAAATATAGTTGCATAACTGCCAAGGGATGAAGATATTTTCACCGTTGGGTTGCAACTATATACTCCGGCTCCAACTCCCATGGGTGTTTTGGATCCGTCTGTAAACCAACAACTATCTGCCCTTAATAGGTCAGCCTTATTCCGATCCCATTCATCTCTTCCTGGGAAGAGAATGTGAAAGGGCAGTTCAAGGTTGGTCTTTGCAGGCATGACATCTGAAATCATCTCCAGGATACTGTGACTTTCCATGTCATCCAGCAGCCTATTGCGCTCCATGGTGTCAGAATGCGGCATGTTAAAAGCTGCCTGCTTTAGTCTGTATGTTGCCCATCTGGCCTCTCTCTCCAAATATATATGAAGAGGAGGTAGGTCCAGTAGGATTTCCAGAGCTGCTGACGGTGTGGAGCTAATTGCTCCAGTTATGGCCAGGCAGGCTTGTCTCTGTAAACCAGAGAGTTTGATTTTGGTCCTTTGTTGTAGTCCTTTGGACCACCAAACTATGGAGCCGTATGCGATCATGGGTCGTATGACCGTCACATACAGCCAATATATTTGTTTGGGTCCAGTGCCCCAAGATTTCCCACAAATTCTTCGACAGGTCCATAAGGACAGTCGTGCCTTGTGGATCAAATGGTATTAGGATGTCCTATACGAAAAGTTGATCGGTTTCGAGATATTCACGATTTTTTGAAAATTTAGCTTCCATAACTGATAATTACAAATTATAGTCAAGTAAGTTTTTAGTAAGTAGTAAGTAAAATTTATTTTGTTGTGGAAGTTATTTAATGTCAAATAAATATTCGATTTTGTGTAACCTGTACATTTTATATGCAAGATGCACTATTCCAAAATGCTCTCAAAAGCACCACGAATTCCGTTCATCATGTTTTCTCGTGTGGTTAATGGTGTGCGGTAAACTAAATCTTTTGTGTATCCCCATAAAAAATATCTAATTTTGTAAGGTCCGGGTACCGAGGAGACCAGGAGATGGTCCAACTCTTCCTATCCACCTTATAGTGTAGATACTCCCTATTTAAAAATGTCATTACTGAACCGCGGTAATGTGTAGGGCAATCGTCATGCTGCAACCGCATCCCTGCTAAAATGCTAAAATTTTAATCGAACAATTACCCACTAATGAAACACCCTCTATATATATATATATATATATATATATATATATATAAAGTATTGACATTTATACAGGGTGTCCCGAAACGGAGAAGCTTACCACATGGAACACATGCACTGTGTATTTTTTACAGATTTTGATAGAACATCCTTCATGAATACATTGCTATAGGGTTTAATAGATATAGCTCTAAATGTTGCTAATAGTTGTTGTAAATGTTGTAATAATGACAAAGATATAACATAAAAGAGTATTCCATAAGAATAATGAGTTAGAAAGAGAATATCGATTCTTTGCTAGGCTACAGGCACTACAAAGTCTTTCTCCAACACATTACTCTTATGGTAACCATATATGGTCATATCTACCTTACTATTAGAGCTATATCCATCAAACCCTATATCAATGTACTTGTGCGAGAACATTCTATCCAAATCTGTAAAAAAATATGTTATGGTAAACTTTTTAGACGCCCTGTATAAATGTCAATACTATAAACCATATGGAAACCTTCCTCCCAATCCTTTGACAGATAATCAGGGGTGAGACATTTCGTTCACTCAACCTATATACATATATATATATAAAACTTATATCATAATCCTTTTTAGGACTCACAAAACATTGTTAATGCGTTTGCTACCTACATCTACTCTGGATTAATTCTCCCACAATGATCAAGCAAGTGGAACTTTGCTCACAGAAGAAGTGTAAAAACAAATTAACCACCTCTGATGGAATTAATCATTTTTGTTACGAGACTGTGCTTCTTATATTTGCTTCTCCGCTGACAGTTATTTTCAATTTTGGTCTATGCACATTAATATTTCCTGAAATCTGGTGTAAGTCAAAAGTGTCCCATTTTCAACAAAACTTCTGTTGAAAATTACAGACAAGTTGCTATTCTTTGTAACTTTAGCAAACTTTTCAAGAATCTACCGTACAATATATTAGCATTTCATTTCAAATCGCACATCTTTTTTATCAGCAGTTTTATGGCTTGCAAGTTAACAACCATCCACCTTACGAGTTTCACACATTTTCTTCCCCAATCATTAGATCAGAATAAGTAGATGCATGTTATTAATACCGAACTGTTTAGAGCCTTCAATCTAGGGTTAGGTCGTCTTCGATCATGGCCTATTATTTGAAAAATTATTTAACGTAGGGTTGACTTTCCCCTTCCTTCAGTGTTTCTCTTTATACCTTTTTGACAGAACACCAAACGTACTCTATCGTGGCCTTACATCTTTTGAAATATCTGCAACATAAGGAGTACCACCAGCCTCAGTTCTTGGTCCATTACTTTTTATTATATGGATGAATGATATATGTAAGCAAGTCTAAACTAATGCGCTACTGTATGCTGACGATTTTAATTTATTACCACTATTACATCTAAAGCTGACTCTATCAGACTTCAAGCAGACTTCTCAAAAATCAATGCAGTGAATTTTAATAAATTGCCATTAAATATCTCAAAATGTAACGTTCAGAGTTCAAGGACCTAGGTGTCATTTTCGACTCTTACTTTTATTCCACATTCTTTTTAGATAATTTTAATAGTTTTTCTAGATAATTTTTGTAATAAGGGTAAGGTTTAACAAAAATACGAATGTACATTATGAGAATAACCACGTTTATTATTACAAAATAACATTTACTATAGGAAATAGATTCCAAAGGCAACTTTCAGCTTCTTTTCTATATAGAAATGATATACAAAAGATTAATAATTATCAATAATTTTCCATAAAAGATAAATTTGTCTTAAATATAAATTGAGCCTACTCAATTATATTCTTATACTATTTTTTATTGGACAATGTGTTTTGCATTATGATTTTTATTGAAAAATTGAATTGAATTTTTATGTTTATCCTCTCTAGATGTTAATAAAGTACAGCACACTTCAAACACACTTTATAATTTTTTTTTCTTAAATAACAAAACGCACATAAACTTTGCTGAATAAGGAAAATAAACCAGAACAAAAAAATGTTTAGTTAAAATATTATTTTAGATAAATATTATTTATTGGATGAGATTTCAAAATATTAAAAAAAGTTGATGTTAACTTAGGTAATTAATTAACTTATTTATCTACTTGGAAAAGTTGTAAATCATATATTGTTTATGAATGGTCCATTTGTTTCCAGTAATAGATTTTGATAGTGAACATTTGATATTTTTTATTTGAAAACTTTTCTTGAAATATTCGAGTGAAATGATTCGAGTAGGAAAATAATTTGTCATTCATTCCTCAGCAATTTATTTATAAAAAATTGGTGCCATTAACAGACATTTTAGTGAGCATGGCCACTAAGTTCACAGAACTGGCTATGATAAACTATAATGAATTTGGACAAACCATTTATGTACATAATGCATAACACATTGCAATGTGAAGAAATAAATTGAAACACCCTGTACATATTTTATAACATTGACTATGTTTGACACAACCACAATAATATATTAACACAAATAATTATAGAGTTCTGAGCAAATAAACTAAAAATGGTGCAAAAGATATGCTCCTTCTTATAATGAAGACATTTCTTAGATATATCACCGCTACTCAAACCTTTTTCATAAATCAGAAAATAAAATAGACTATTTTTTATATTCAATAAACAACAATAATTATTCAACTCGAGAAAGTGAATAAAAGAGGTGATATATTTACAATATCAAATTTCTTGACAAAAGGCACCAGTACATAACACAAGTACCTAAATCGGAAGAAAATTTTTTTGAAGTATCTAACACATGCCTAGTGATTTTAAATAGATTTTTTTATAAACTTAAGTTCATAAACATTTTTAAAATTATGTCTAAGTGGGAGATTAAAATAACGCACCACACATCACCCACCATTTAATCTGAATATTTACTAAAATAATGATTTAATTTTTCTCCTCCAAATTTATTCATTATTCTATGCTACTAGGATTCTAGTTAATCCTAAACATAAAGTTTCCAAAATAAGAAAGATAGGTATTCAGTGAGAATTTATCACAGGCACATTTTCATAAAATGTTTAACTAATAACCACGCACACCTAGTGCGAATTATTTTTGTGTAAACTATTGTATATACACATTTGCACTGTGTATCTGGTCCCTAGATTCAATTCATGGCAAATGGCAGCCAAATGGCTAAACAATATATTCTAAGCATATCTGCTTAGAACTTCAGCATAGCATTAATACACAAATAATTTACTATTTTATATAAATAACTATGTAGAAATGTAAATAAATTTAATGTAAAATGAATCTCTCTTAAAAAACTGTTATCCTTAATGTAAATATTTGAGCAGGGCATTTTATAAAATATAAAATATAGAAGACATTACAATTTGTACTATCAGATTTTTCGTTGCAAGAAATTATAATAAACGAGCAGTAAAGAACTCTATAACACCAAAACAGATATATGTATGTTTAAAGATATAGGTACTTATATATACTTAACACAACCGTCGAGCAGGAAGCACAAAAATAAGCATTTTATTCACACAGCCAATCACAAGGCAATTTAGGCATTTTGCTGGCAGGCCAGGGCAGATACCCAGCAGTTTTAAATACCCAGTAATCATAAGACACTTTGGCAATAAGGCCAACAAGCAAGAGCACTTCAGCGGTTATTATATAATATATATAATCAGTCCAATCTTGCTGACTTTGGCACAATTTGGTTTGATCCAATTCTATAATTTTAGCGTCCATATTGTCACATCCAATTTCCTCATAATCTGGTACATGATCCGATTTTGATAGTAACCAAACCTGTACATGAAACAAAGGAGTAAGTTGTTGTGATGAAAATAAATACACCTAGGTACCATAACAAAAATAAAAACAAGTTACGAAAATTACTTAAATTAGGGATGTTAGTAGGAAAAATTCCGTTATTATTTAACCGATGGCCAAAAGATATAAAGCTCAGAAATTAATGACATAAAGCTGATAAGATGAGATACCTGATTTGACAAATAAAATAGTGCAAAAATATTTAAAAAAGCAATAGGCTCAAATTTTATTGCATAAGATTATTATTTCTTCTTTACATTTTATATGTAGGTAGCTACTAATAAAAATAAATCATAGTACTAAATTAAAATGAAAAACCTTATTTATTTACATCATCTTTTTGTAAATAAATATAGCATACGAGCAAGAGTAATTCACTCTTACATAATTTACATAATCATTGTTGAAAATTTAATATAAGACAAATCTGGCCTTGAAATAGGGTCGGGAAAAGTTTCCATAATTTACTGGAAAATTTTCCCAATTATATTTTTCTAGAAAATTTACAACACTACTTTAAATAAAATCGAATTTTATGTTCCCTTATTTTAAATTGGTACTGTTCGTTCACTTTAAGGCCGGTCGTACATATATGCAACATTTGTTTGCAACACGTCTCTGACATGTCGTTTCATTTTAAAACACTTGATTATTAACCGAGATTCATACATCTGACAGACTTGTCGCGAACAAGCTCTATCTTGTCGACGACAATTCTCATACAACCGTGCATGTTCTAATTTCAAGCGTCATTTGTCGTTTATCTTGCGGTGCATGCAGTACTTCCTAGTAAAAATGAAGGACAATCTGGCTTTTAATATTAAATTCGTTAATATAGTGGAAAAATATGAAGTGTTATATGATTACAACCAAGAAAATGATAGAAATCGACTATTTCTCCTCTGGTAAAATAGCTTCACGGAATTTTAAATTTTATTTCTTGATTTTTGATCCAATTTTATCAAGAAGTACCTTAAAGCTAGTCTGTGTCATTCTGTAAAATGATAAAAATTTTGTCGCATCCTACATCATTTCTTTTGATTGACTACCTAGTTTTGAATATATTGCAATGTATATGCTGAGCTGAATATGGATGTATCCAAAATCTTCGCTTACTTTTGTTTCTTTTTCTTATTCGTACTAATGCCATTAGCAGTAATGCATCCTCATCCGACGACATGATTCACTCAAATGGACGAGGTCTGTAATTTCTTTACGACATTTGTCTGATAAGATGTGTCCACTACATGTCTTATCGAAAATGTTGCAGACATGTCGCGTATATGTACGACCGGCCTAAGTTAGCTTAATAGGATATTGGTAATGCTAATATTAATTCCAATAACCGTTCTTCTGTCATTTAAAGTGCTTTGGTTTTTTAATGTTTGATTGTAATATTTTATTGTATCTTATTTCAGATGTTAAATATTTGGAAAAAACTGTAAACATAAAATAAAAATACCCTCGCAATTTTTTTATTATATTTTCTCTCCCTAAGTAGAAAATACTTTACTTCTGTCTAGAGTTTGACGCCAGAGAAATAAATTTCTACTCATGGTTGTGCAAAAAGTTATTAGTTATTAGTTAAAGTTATTGCTCCTGTCGTGACTAAAAAATATATCAGAAATTAGTTTATAATCAAGCAGATTTAGACTTCAAGAGTTAAGATTTTAAATATAATTTGGCGTTTTGAGGCCAAAGTAAGATATTTCATTTTTCACTTATGCTGCACAAGCTAAATTGAAGCTTTTCATATGATATACGTCTAGTAGATATATGTCAAGCACTTACCTTAAATTCTTTTGCAGTTTTACAATCACAATGTAACTTATTTTGTCCTAAGTTTATGTATCGTATGTTGCTGGTACGATCAAATTTTATATTCGACAAAAGATATGTTTCAAACTGAAACAGAAATTAGTATATATGAGGATTAGATGAAAAGTTTCAGGCATCCTATAGAGGTGGCTTCAGTATTTTAAATATTTTGAAATCTTTCCGACTTCAGTCTTAAATGGCTTATACCTGATATTTGCAATCACTTATCCATGTTGAAATTTCATAAAAAAAATTAAAGCTTAAGAGCAACCAAAATTAAAAAGCAGCTGGAATTAATGCCAAGTGAGCCATCTCTATTGAACACAGTGGTTAAGTGCTGGCTTGCTGAAAGGAAAAAGGATTGAACAAGCACCAATAATGATCTATGCAGTTTATGTCCAATTGAGATGACTAAGTATGCCACAAATCATCAAAAAATTCATAAAATTGCCTTAGCGCACTGTAGAATGAAAGTGAATGAATAGCAGATCAGTGGTGTATAATTTGCTCATATCTGATCAAAAACAATGCGAAAAAATGTTTTCAAAGATTGTTTGGCACTCTATAAGCACAATTTAACAAAATATTTGCGTTTGTCACTGCATTGCCGAGAACAAAGAACAGTTTCGACAATGGATAGATAGCAAAAGACCAACCAACAGTAAAGAAGGCAAACACTCTTTTATCGGCCAGCAAGATTATGGCAACTGCTTTTTGAAATACACATGGAATAAATTTCATTGACTACCCTGGTGAAGAAATGGGTTAAAAAATTATCAAAGGTTAATTATTATCTGAATTTGTTACGGCATTTAAACAATGTGATTAAGCAAACATGGCTTCATTTCGGGAAAAAGAAAGAGATCTTCCAGGAGGACTGCACCAGATCACATATCACCTGTTGCAATAGGTAAATTGACCTACTATATAGGTATAATTGCCAGATTTAGCTCCATGTGATTTCCATCTCTTTCTTAAATTCAAAAAATTGTTTGGGGGAAAGACATTTCAAATACCTTGACAAATCGAATCGAATGAAACTAAATGGAGTCTATATTGAAAAATAAAGACAAATTTTCCAAACAAAATATTGTTCTCTTGTTCAGGCACAGAACTTTTCACACCATTTTCGGTATATATCAAATATTTAATACAAATACCATCTTACCATTTTAATTTTATTGTTCTTTAAACTCAAAGCCATAAAATTACTCATAAACTTTGTTCCTTCCATATGTTGAATAGTTGATATTTCATTATTATCTGCATATAAAAATAGTAGATATTGATATGATGGGTCACTCAATTCTTTTAATGAAGTTATCTGGAACAAAACAATAAATCCTATGTGCCTAAAATAACTTGTATTTTTGCTTACATTATTATTTGTAATGTTTAATAATATGGTATTTTGTGGTAAAGGAGTTGGTAAAGAAAGTAATTTGGCCCCTGAACAATTTACTGCAACAGAAAATGTGGGTGGCTTTCCCATCACAAATTCCAGCCTGTGAGGTTGACAAGTACAATTTTCTATACAATTTTTCTCAAGCTGCAAAATTAAAAAAAATTTAGTAAATCCGTTAGAAAAAATTAAATTAACCAGATTCAGTTACCTCAAGCCATCCTTGGATTTGTGAAAGTGGTAACTTTGCAGTTTCATTAAACCACTGGAAAGTCTTTGAGGACAAACATGTAGTATCATTGTCATTATTAATATCAATGTCTGTTCTCTTTAAAGTGTCTAACAAATTGGAGCAAAGCAATTTTGGATTATCTATAACAAAAAGTAAATAATATGACACTGATTAGTTACCACGAAATGGGAATTTATCAAATAATTTATCTCTTCTTCTGATTCTGATCTTTTAAATGAGACTCCATTCACTCACTCACTAACAAACATTCACAATGCATGAGCATTGAAAAATTTCAATTCCTTGAATAGATAATGTTTGATCGCAGCTCATCTTGAAATAAGCTATTTTAATTTTTACACAATATTCTTAATTTAAGCAGCCTTGACATGTCATTAAGCTTCTTTTGACATATCATAATTTTCTTTGGTTGTATAATAGTGCAGTGCTCAGAGGAAATTTTAAATAAATTCCCGAATATCGTAGCTTCACTGAAATGGGTAAAAAAGCATTATTTATTTGTCTGACTTAGTTTTACTAAATTACAGCGGATAAATGTCAAGAATTGATTTAAACTCAAAAACAGAGTTCCTAATAACAGTCAGGTAAAGTGTTGCTAGGAAACAACATTATAGGTATCAGGAACTGTAATTTTCCATTTACCGGCCGCAGATCAGTGCAGGGTAAGTAGATTTACTGGACAGTATGAAATAAAATAATTTTATAAACATATTTTTTTTCCATTATCAATTATTCTAATAATACAAAATGTACCTGATATGTCTAATGTAACAGGTCCTTTCTTGAATCTAGGCACTTGCATCAAGTTGTTGTGTGACAAATCCAAAAAACTAAGGTTGAAGAGGTTGACTAAAGACCTTGGTTCAAATTTCTCTATCCCATTTGAAGACAAATTGAGACAAGACACCGAAGAAAGTTTGGCAAACTCTCCCTCTATGCTATTAATTTTGCCGTCTGTGATTGTCATGTATTTCAGTCTTCTCCATACTGGCAGGGTCACATTTAATACGTCCAATGTTGCATTACGTATATGAAGTGCCTCTACCGTGAATTGTCCATCCATATTAATTTCTATAAAACGAAATTTTATCATTGACTATAGAAATGAATAAATGAGCAAGGCTAAAATAGAATATATGGTTCGCATTGAAGATTCGGAGATTTAGCTGGTGTTACTGTTAGATACTAATCTAATACGTGGTCAGAATGAATGTCTTTTAAATTACCACTCAGAAGCCAACTGTATTACGAGTAGTATCAATAATATAAAAAATAAAACTAATTTTAAATATGTGGCTTACCACCACAATAATGTACATCTTCCGATAGGATATCCGCAGCATTTATTACTTGAGAATTATGGCTATAAATTTCTAACGACCAATTGTTTTATGCATAGTGTATTTTGTCATTTAAATATATGCAATGGAAAAATTCACATACTAGAAATATTATGTGAATTAAACCTAAATGAAATGTGGAATGTTCCTAAAGCAAATGCTCCCCATTTCGAAATATTTATGTAAAAAACGGCGAAAACTACTCTGCATTATATACCATGTGTAGAAATTACTCAACCATGTAAGATACCACTGATATTCAATTTGATTATTTCTACTAGTAAGAAACTATTTATTCGAAGAACATGCCGAAAACAACTACTCCACGGGCAATGTGCCCCGACTGACATCGCATTACTCCGGCATCTCCATAGGAGTCGCACATACTTCATCGAGATCACTAATCGAGAATTACCGGAAACTGACCGGTTTTGCACTTATTCTGTGCTCATCAGTGTGACATAAGTAGCGGACTTGGTGAACGATGCTGCGACATGATTGCCTAAAGGGCATCTGGTATGTTAATAGTGGTGAAAAACACACAGTAGTGTCCTCTTTTGGTCTTTGCTACTATCCGTTTGACAATTATTGTAAAATTGACATACAGATAGTGACTTGATTTTCCGCAAATGTCAATATAGCAGTGATAATTTGGCAATAATTGTCAAACGGATAGTAGCAAAATCCAAAAGAGGGCATTACTGTGTGTTTCTCACCACTCCTAACATACCAGATGCCATTTAGACAATCATGTCGCAGTAATAAGTATGAAACCGGTCATTGTTTTGTAGTTGGTGTCAAGGAAGGATGTGGCGACTCCTATGGAGATAACGGAATAACGCATTGCAAGTTGGGGCACATTGCCCATGGAGTAGTTGTTTCAGCATCTCCTTTAAATAAATAAGTAGGATTGTTTTCCGTAAAGACAATAGAGGTCACTGCTATAATGGCACTTGCGGAAAAGCAGTTCCCTATATGACTGTCAATTTGACAATAGTTGTCAGACGGATAGTAGCAAAAACCAAATGTACTGTGTGTTTCTCACCACTACTAACATTAAGACACTATTTTTAGTGTCAGTTTGCTATTTCTGTGTATTACTATTTTAACTTTTTATTGCACCAGTGTATTACATTTTACTCTATGATGTTTTTTGTTAGTCTCTTAACATATTATTTTTCCCTGTTCTGTAATTAGAAGTCCTATTGGACAACTGGAACTAAATAAATAAATTATCTAGCCCTAAGGCGAGTCGGTGGCCCAGGGTTTAGTGTCACAATGGCTCAACCCAGAGGTCGTGGGTCGAATCCTCATTCCACCAGACAATTTTTAATTAAATTGTCTACTCGTAGATCAAGGCTTGTTCGTAGGGATGTTTCCAGGTTAATATGAGAGATTAAAATCAGTTGATTTTTGACTGATTCTTTGGATTCCCATCAAAAATGGATTGCTCCGTACAATGCTTAATATGTGTGGGAGTGTGATCACGTTAGTGGGGAACTGTCAGTGATGCTTCGGATGTCAAACTGGGGGGGGGTTTCGGATGTCAAACTAGGGGAAACTCACATAATTTTTCTGTGTAATTAGTAAAGTTAGTAAACTAGTAAAGTATCTTTTTATGTAAACTGACTTTTGACCTTGCTTTTGACACATAGTGTTCAATTTCTTTAATGTCTAAACTTTTTCAAGTTTCCAATGAATCAGAAACAATTGCTTCTATCAATCTTTACCAAAATATTGTAAACACGCTGTACACGGTTTTATAAAATAGTTTTACTGCACACTGGCCCAACTCACTTGCACATGCTAATCCTTCGGTAAGAGTAAAGTTGGTTACATCACAGCAAATAGCAGCCATTGTACAGTTTAACAACCGCTGGCATCTGCATGTACTCTGGGGCTTAGGACATTCTAAAGCAGGTTGATGAAAGCATCTGTGTTTACAGTTGTTACCATCTTCAGGTACAAGGCACCATGTTGGCAAGGCAGTGAGTAGATAGATTATAAGATGTGTGTACAGCATCTGCAATATTTTGTTAATATAAATAAACAAATCATTATGGAGACCAAAATAAAGAAACACTGTTCGCTGGAAAAGTTTCTGGAAAATTTTCTGATATTTTTCCAAAATGTAAAATTTTCCTGAATTCAAATTTAGCGGCTTCTTATGCAATTCGTGCCTCAAAGGCAAAAATATGAGAAATCATTTAAAGTGGGATAAATATGTTGTAACTTCACCTTGACAGGGCTGGTCTCAGTTATGTATATATTTCTTAACAGAAAATTAACAGAGAAGTTAAAAGGTTTTTGATCATAGAATAATGTATGAAAACCAGGGTAATTTGCAATTTTCCAAATGTAGCACGTGAGCACGCGCCCTTATGCTATAGAAATTTTAAATTAAAATTAAATCAGATCTGTCAAAACTTCGATTCCTATTACAAATTGTTTAATTTGTAATGGGATATACAGGGCGCCCTATTTCTTGACCCGTTGCATGGGTAACTTTTTTATTAGTAGAGATACAAAAACGCTTAAATGAGCAAATTAGTGCAGTTTCGTATTAGTAATTCTACGGTAAGGCGAAAAATTATATACGGGGGAAGGTTGAAAAGTTATTGACAAAAAACGAAAAATCCAACTTTTCTATTATCCCTCGTAGCTCGTTCATTTGAAGAGTTAGAGAAAAATGCTTCACATGTTTTTTGCAGTATTTTTCATGTAAAATGACATGCACTTGCTACTTTTTATATATCTCTTAAAATGGTTGAGAATCACAGTAAAATATATTTTTTTTAAATGTAATGGATAGGTGGCTGTGACATTAACCGAAAGTCCCCTTTTTTCTCTTTCAGATGATATAACATAGTCCATATTTTATCCTTACAAAAGTAATAATAATCGTTGTTTTTAAAGAAAGTTTATTGTCACATCAAGAATGCTATGGAAATAAAACAAAAAATAAGATTCCTGATATTTTTAAAAACGTCTAGTTGGCTTTTAATTATTGACAGATCATAAGTGAAATTTTTAGTTTTTGTTAAGTAGTTTATTGTTTATTATTAATACTGCATACAAAATAATAGTGTTGCAAATATGTACACCAACGAAGAGAAAAATGATATGCTATTTTGTTATTATAACCAAAATCGAGATGCACAAGCTGCAGCGAATCTTTATTTTGAAACTTACATGGAACGAAGACAACCCCATCATAGAATATTTAGACAGCTGGAA
This sequence comes from Pogonocherus hispidulus, assembly GCA_963924545.1. Taxonomy (NCBI): domain Eukaryota; kingdom Metazoa; phylum Arthropoda; class Insecta; order Coleoptera; family Cerambycidae; genus Pogonocherus; species Pogonocherus hispidulus. Next base: position 76,182,989 of record OZ004692.1, on the reverse strand, counting down.
AATAATATACGATTATACGGTTCTTTTTCAAAGCCTAAGGATGAAAGAAACTTCAATGAAGACACTGAAATAAATGTTTTGGCTTATGTAAATTTTAAACCTGATTCTTCAACTGCAGAAATTGCACATCACTGTAACACTTCCAAGGAAACTGTAAGAGCTATTTTAAAAGGTAACAATTTAAAGCCTTATCATTATTCCATATGCAATACTTTATATCCAGCTGATAATCAAAGAAGGATGACATTTTGTCGATGGTACATTTCAAAATGCGAAGAGGATCTAGACTTCTGGAAAAAGATTTTATTCAGTGATGAAAGTAGATTTACCAACAATGGTATTTTTAACCGCCATAATAACATAATGTGGTGCCGAGAAAATCCACGTCTTGTTTCTGAAAGAAGAAATCAACGTCAATTTGGGATAAATGTGTGGTGTGGAATTTTTTGTGGCAAAATTATTGGCCCATATTTTTACGAAGATAATTTGAATGCGAATAATTACCTTCATTTTCTAAGGAATACTCTAACAGAGGAATATTTAAATGAATTACCACTTCATATTTTTAGAAATTGTAAATACTTCCAACACGATGGAGCACCTGCGCATAATTCCCGCGAGGTAAAACAATATTTACATGAACAGTTTGATAATGTTATAGGAAATAGAATGGATATCGACTGGCCAGCGCGAACACCTGATTTGACCCCCTTAGATTTCTTTCTTTGGGGGTTATTGAAAGATAAAGTTTATGTGACAGCTCCTCTAGATATAGAGGATATAAAAGTCAGGATTCAAGATGCAATTAGAAGCATACATGGACATACAATAAATAATGTTTTAAGAAGTATCCAGAAACGTTGCTTACTATGTATCCAACAGGATGGTGGTCATTTCGAACATTTACTTCAATATAATTAATTAATTAATAATTTCTGTTCTCAAAACATTCTTTTGTTCCATAATCCATAGCATTCTTGATGTGACAATAAACTTTCTTTAAAAACAACGATTATTATTACTTTTGTAAGGATAAAATATGGACTATGTTATATCATCTGAAAGAGAAAAAAGGGGACTTTCGGTTAATGTCACAGCCACCTATCCATTACATTTAAAAAAAATATATTTTACTGTGATTCTCAACCATTTTAAGAGATATATAAAAAGTAGCAAGTGCATGTCATTTTACATGAAAAATACTGCAAAAAACATGTGAAGCATTTTTCTCTAACTCTTCAAATGAACGAGCTACGAGGGATAATAGAAAAGTTGGATTTTTCGTTTTTTGTCAATAACTTTTCAACCTTCCCCCGTATATAATTTTTCGCCTTACCGTAGAATTACTAATACGAAACTGCACTAATTTGCTCATTTAAGCGTTTTTGTATCTCTACTAATAAAAAAGTTACCCATGCAACGGGTCAAGAAATAGGGCGCCCTGTATAGCTTTAATATTAATTATTACATCACCACAATTTTCAAAAAATTGTCAAATATCTCCAAAAGGAAAGTATCAGGTAGTATAGGTCATAGATATAGTAAAGGGAATGAAGATGAAACAAAGCAAGGCATTTGTAACATAAGAGATAGATTTATGTTGGACATGGTAGAAAAGAGACAGCAAATTTTTACCATATGAGTGGAGTCAAATCAAGAGCTCTAATGTTCAAAATTAAACAAAAAATCTTACTGATGTAAAAAATATTCTGATATCTAAAATTAATAAGTAACATTTATAAGTTGCAATATAAATGTCCAATGGATTTCCATAGGTATTTCTCTGACTTAGCCCAATATTAAAATACATTTTGAAATGCTATAAACTATGTAATATTTTAGATTTGTTAGTTATTTACAACATATCCTTCCTTTCATTTCGTATTTTTGCCACACTTCTGAAACAACAAAAAAAAAAAATAGAAAGAAAAGAAAGTTAGTTACAACACAGAATTGATTTATTTTGGAAATGTACCACTTGCCACCTGTAAAGTATAGGGTCACCATAAAGTAAGGGGTATACCTGATGGGTCGAAAGACTTGAGTGCTGCGGGTAACCGCGTCGCCTTCCAACAACAACAACACAAGGTGTATACTTTAAAGTCTTCTATAATTTTAAAAAATCAAGCTAGTAGCAAAAAGTAAATGGAATCTAGTTGCATCAATAATTGGATTTTACTGTGTCTATGGAAAACAAAATAGTTGTTGCGTCAACTGCTAATACAAGTGTCAAAAGCACTCATTGAAATTTAGAGAATTGTTCACATTTTGTAAATTCATGGCCTTCAAGATTGCCTGATCTTAACCCAGCGCATTACTGGCTGTGGGGTTATTTGAAAAATTGGGTGTGTTTATAACATGACCAACAACACGGGAAGAATTAAGACTATTAGAGAGCAAATTGCAGCAATTCAATCAGAAATGCTGAATAATGCTGTGTAGGTACAATTTGGAGGAACGGTCGGTGATTGTACAGCAGATTTTGGACGACATATGGAATATTTGGAGTAACCACTGTTGAACATAAGAAATCCCATTCTTTAGGCAATCAAATTTCTTTCACATACCTACTGTTATTAACTTAATTTGTAAGAAATACATAATAAGCTGAAATAGGTATATCCCTTACTTTATGATAACCTTGTATAACAAGCAAACAGAATGTATTTAAAGTGCAGTATTATGGCAAAGTTTGAAGTTTGCACACAAACACTTCAATATCAAAAATGAATCAGAGAAAAGGAAGAAATTTAAAGAGGTAAAGTAGGTATCTACTTATGTCGATATACTTTTTTGTATTACAGTTTAAAGATTTCTTTTACATTAAACTAAGAAATTATAAAATTTTATTGATTTATTAAATAAAAACTCTTTTCAATCATGTTTTTTTCGCTAATCTTAAAGTATGTCTTGATAGTCCACACATTAGTGCACTCATGGTTCCTTTGTTTTCTTTTTAACTTTTCAGGTAGGAATTATCAAAACAAAAAATTATAAATGAAATATAAATTAAATTTTATTATACTAACTATTTTAAATTACATAACTTTAAGCAGTTTGTTAGTTTTTATCAAGAGAGTATAGCCAAGTTATACAATATGCACTAAAAACTGCCAATTAGGCAGTTAGAATAAGACATACCAACCAAACATCGAAGGTGCCTCGTTTATTTTAAAAAATTCCAAGTAACTATTTTTTATTTACTCCATCATACCTACTCTGCGCTATTAAGATATTATATCCAAAATTAATTAATTATAAATATCTCATATAAAGTTCAAACAAGAATCCAAGCGATGCACGTCATAATAAAGGACCCACAATATTATTTTCCAGAAATATATTTTTTTAGTTTTGATGTACCTCAGCATAGCTTACACTAGTGTGATTTACTGTGATTACATAATTACAAGCAAATAAATGTTTTTGTCCCTTTAACATCATGTAAATAATTTTATAACTGATGACGTGTAGCGCTTGGATTCTTGTTTTGACCATACCAGTTATTTTTGTTAGTGCTATAATTATTAGTGGAATATCAGTAGTACAAGTATCATTGGCAATAAAAACTAAAACAGAGGGGTCTCTCCCTACTCAAAATTCTGTGTACCAACTCCAATTTTTAAGTTTTTTTTAAGAGCGTAACGTCTAACTAATATTTAAGTACCTTGTACATGTTACTATTGTAGGGTAAGTAACTACCTATATGTAAGTAAAATAAAAACCCATAAAAAAAATTATGATTATTACATTATTTGGTATCTGATTTTTTACATCAGAAGCATTGTGAACTTCCACCAGTGAGAAACCATTTGACAACTTCTTTTAGGTTTTAAAATGTATTACCTAATTTAGGTATGCTTTTCAATTAGTATGTCTACAGCGTTTTCTTGTTTCGTCATTTTATATTTCTGTCGTATACAATCAATCTTACACCGAACTTATAAATACCTAAATATTGAATATTAAAAAAAGGCTTTGAACTGAAAAGACCTGTACTAGAATATCCAAGTAGATACTCTGTGGGCAGAAATCTGTACTAGAATATCAATGTAGATACTCCGTGGGCAAAAGTAACATAAGTAGTTAGGAATTTCAATGTCTATAGACACAAAAATAGATCTCTGTCAAATAGAAATAGGTAGTTAACCAAGCAACATAACATAGGTATTTTAAGCCGTTGAGTGACAATATTTTGTCACTCAACGTTTAAAGCAATATGAGCAATTATCTGAGAAATTAAAAAACAACTAGGTACCTACCTAAAGCCAGATAAACATTCTGTCTCTTTTAAGCATAAGAAATGTTAACTTTGTTTAAAGTTAGATGCTTTAGGATGAAATAGAAAAAGAAAAAGGGCTCCCTTAGAATAATCGCTGTAATGATCTAGTTGATGAGTATTGATCATGGATCAATATTAGGGTAGAATACTTAGGATTATAGCATGTGTCTATACTAACACTAAATTATAGTTGCTCAAAGTCTAAGTTGTCATATTTATTCAAACAGATCTGAAATATGACTACAGTGAGGATTATAATATATACCTTACTATGTCTATTAATATAAATTTCTCTCTTAATTTGAGCTAATGATAAACCACAACAGGTGCTAAATTGATTTTGATAGCTAACTATTCAGTTAACACTGGGCTGTATCATGACACTGGGCTATTATAGATACTACCCTACCTCTTACAATCTAGTTTGACATTTGGTTAAAGTAACCATATTATTTTCAAGACATGCCTAGGTACCTATTATTATTATACCTACTGATAATAACAATCTTTCATAAATGGGAATAAAGGGATATAGACTCACAAATCATAATTGTGACTTTAGTTATTTAATGTCCTTGAAAATTTGAAGTTATTTTTAAAATATCTACTTAGGTACCTACCAATATATAAGTATGTATACAGGTAGGTAACTAATTCTAAAAAACAATATTAAATTGAATCTATATTCAATATTGTAGTAAGTAACCATATTCCATAAGTTTTTTAACTTAGATCCACAGGCAAGGATAGGACTAGGAACAGGAAGTAAATACCAAAATGAGTTAGGTAAATTTACAATTATAAATAGGTAACAGTTTATACCTTAAATCGTATTCTCCTTTCTTTTCAATATTAATAAACATAAAATTCTTCACATAGAAATGATTTGTATATTATTCATCCATCTTTTGGCCCTTTTATTATTAAATTCCATGATAAAACCTAACCTAATTTACTACCACTACATAACATGAACATTAAACTGATAGATAAAAGATAAACAAGTGATAAAAGAGTAAGGATTTATAGGGAATAATCTTTTAACGGTATGCAAATGTTATTACAGCAACTGTATTGATGTTTGCATACCTCAGAAGAAATATCAGTAATCAAAGTCATCCTAGAATATTAAGTAGGTACTTATTACATGTTATTACTTACAAGTCTGTGGGTTACTGTAGAATTTTATATGAAATATTTAAATTTAAAAATACACAGCTGTATTCCAAATTAAAAATAATTAAATTGACAGTAATGTCATTCGTGACATACCTATGCCTTGCCCTGCCCCTGCAACTCCGGCTCATAATACCTACCTTTATGGATATTCTTATTATTATTGCTATTATATTATTATTATTATTATTATTATTATTAATATTATTACTTATTATTATTACTACTGTTATTATTATTCATAGGTATTTTTATATATATATATATATATATATATATATAATATATAGTATAGTTATATTATATTAATATTAACATAGATTATATCATACTGCAAGTTATGTTAACCCACTGTAGTAGGTATCCTTGTAAGTATATACAAATACCTACAAGGATAGTAATTATTATGCTCTGTATGCATGGCTGTCTTTTAAAATATTACCTATATAGGTAGGAAGTTTAGGGGAAACCGGTCAATTACCGAGCACGTAAGAAAATGTCTTAATAAAAAAATATTTTTGATAGCTTGTGGCTGTAGCTGCATCCAAGCATCCAAGCTTTAATTAATCCTTGATCTAGGTAATCTAACTATTACAAACATTCTAAGTTGCACGTATTTGCTGCGACTCTTTTTAAAAAAGTTACATTGCGTGGGATTACCCGCGGAGATCAGGGTAATTCCGCACACCGTTTCGAGTAGGTAATGCCGCGGGCAGCATCAAATATATTGCTTGCCACAGACAAAATATAAAATACCTACCTTCCTAAAATTTCATTGATTTAATTGAAATAGAGATCTCAGAGAAATATAATCTGCAGTCTACAATTTTTATTTAAGATAATAAATAGGAAAACATAAAAATCTGTATTAAAATACATTACAAAAAATAAAAACAATGTTTACAAAAGTTTCTAGAAGTAGAGGTAACCTACATATCAAATTTTGCAGCTTATTTTTTTGAAGTGCTCAGATCACATGTGTAGTGTTGCGGAGTCTTCCAACCACTTACAGGCGGCATGAGACCGCAATGTAAACATATTACACTACACATCGATACTTACCACAATTCCCCATTTCGTCCGAATTATCCGCAAATTAGACATTAGACAGCCTTTTATGTTTTACACTTATATTTATTTTAGATAGATATATTTTAGAAGATACAAGATAAATTTTAGAAGATATTATATATGAACTAACTGGTAGATTGAAGTACCTACACATATCTGCCAAATGACCTGGCACCAGAGAAAAATAAAAAATTAATAAACTTACATAATCCTTACCTGCATTCTTAACGAAAATTAGATCGGAATACTAAAAAAGTGTAAAAAGTAAATTAGTAGGTTTGCTACAAGAATTTCGATATTGATCGTTTCCTGAAGGTATAATCGTCAAAACCTCCGAAACGGGGAGTAAACATTGACCTTACCTATGCACTTTGTCATATATCGTTAAATTTGTCTTTAGAAGGATTATTTAAAAATCTTAAAATACAGGGTGCTCTATTAAAAGACCAACTTTAGCTCATCACGCTGTATATAAGGAATTATGATAATTGATAAACAAGTTATACCTAAAATTAATAGAAACTAGGTAAACTTCATGTAAAATAACTCAAAAAACTTATACTTTATGAGATAGGGTAGATATAAGCCCATAATAAACGATCTGTTACTTCTCATAGGCCTAACAGGGGCCATCTATCCACTGAGAGCAGTGGTTTATTGATAGAGTTGATAAATCTAAAATTGTTGAAAACTGTTGCACTCAACAATCATTAAAGCTATATTCATCCAGTTTTCTAATTTCTAAATTCTTGTTGTTATCGGTATTCTTTATGATATTGCAAAAGTTGTTGGCTGTTAAATATAGAATTTATCAATAAAAAACAAAAAAAAGAGAAGAGGACTTTCAGCCAGATATACATGGACAAATATCCGACGTTTCCTCCCAGTTTTCGGACTTTTTCAAGGTTAGGTACCTAGTAGCTAAAAATAATGGTTTTACATTATTTACAGTAATAAATTAGATTAGTGATACAACTTCCTATTTTATATTTATTGTATAGGTTGGTTTTATTTGGTTTTCATCTTTTTTATTGTTTAAGAATGCAACCGTACGTGTAGTTTGAAGAGTTAAGCAGAGAATGATCAGCATAGATTAATAACACGGAGAATGATCAGTAGTTGCCGTCCCCCGTTGACCCGTTGATTGAAAGAAACACATCAACGGACATCTTCAAAAGAAATCTTATAAGTAATGCTTACGATTACAATAATATGTGCCGCTTATAATTCTAATTTAACGGTTCTGGTAGAAAAACTAAATACCTATTCCTGAAAATATTGAAATTATAGGATGGACACATTATTGAAAAGAGTTAAGTCTGAAATTAGTGTCAAAATTTAACTTATGAAAAGTACAGGGTAGATAAGAAAATAAACAGTTGAAGATAGGTACAGGACATGGTACATTAAACAGACTTCGATGCAGAATTCAAAAATGAAATAAAACATAAGTGTTTTCATTTGAAAGAATCAAGTTGATGGTCATAACTTATTTTTGGGTTACCTTGTATACATGAATTTAGCATAAAAAACCGCATAAAAAAATTTTAATGGGCGGGTCCGAGCGTTTTTCCAAAAAAAAAACACCACTGAATTTTAAATGAATTTAGATATTACTTCTGGGACTCACTCTATACAAAAATTTGGAGGTTTAGAAATATATGATTATGATATATGATGAAATCCTAATAATCAAAATACTTAAATAAAGTGATAATAGGTATACATACCTCTATTTCAGAACGCGGACGTACCTATTTACTATTTAGGTATTATTATTAACACTCACACTGAAATTTACTATTATTTGTAATTATTCTTGGCATAGTAGCTCTAGTAGTATCGTTTTACTGTTCAGCAGAGAAAACAATGTTCTGAGAACAGGAGGAAACCTAGCGCAATAATAGGTTCATAACTCAGACAGAACAATCTGCAATAAATTTACTGGCAAATATGTACATATCTACCTACCTCCTTCGCAGTGGGTATTGACTAAGCTATAAGTATAGTAATCCTAAATTTTATACTGCAGAACTGTCTACATTTGAAATATTTAGGAGGGTGTTATTTATAAAAAAATTTTAGTTCACTTTTGATCACTCATGTTCAGTTGGTCACTTTTAGAGTTATAATAGTATCTCTATATACCACTCATTTTAATCACAAGGATTAGCCCGGAAGAAGTACAAAGGATAATGTGGTAAGACTTACTAACCAACTTTTGTATACATTTTTTTTCTATCTCTTATACAGGGTGGGGCACCCCCTCTCCCCTTTTCTAATTTTTACGACTTCGAGAACCGCTTCACGCGAAAGTTCGTCCTTTCTCTAATCCTTTGAGATTTTTTTTCGAGACCGTACGTCGAGTCCTTTCGTCTTCGAAAATCTCGAGTCGCGTCCGTCTCAACTTCTTTCTCATTTTATCTGCCGATAGTGCCGATGTGAGATTGCACTAACGAGACAAGTACCTCCCATGAAAACTGTCTAATTAATTAAACTTCAGGTAGGTTATTTTGCTATGAGAAATATTGCTAATGGAATCAATAGTACTCACTGACAAACACTTCTGAATAGCAAAATACTGAGGCGAAATGCTTTTCCAATTAGAAAATCGGTAAAAATTAATTATTCAGGTTGACACGTACAGTTTACATACTTCAACATCTCAGGGACAACTTTTGACAACTGGTCGAGATAGCGCAATGGGATAGTCGTAAGATTCCAAACATCGTAATGCTGATTTCGCGAGTTCGAGTCACGCTGAAGGCTATTTTTTTTTTTACTTTTTAATTCCAATTATTTATTAGTATGTATTAGTGTTTAGTTATTCTGTTTCATCGTTCGTAGTTTTTATTCTTTCTGCAGGTCAAGTTTGGAATTCATTCGTTCATTTTGGCAGTCTGTAAAATTCATCATTTTAGCTTACAAAAGTAAATATCTACAATATTAATTTGCTGCGACAATTATGACAGCAATATATTTTTTGCCTCATTGATAAAATTGATAAAAATGTTTATTGACAAATAAATTCTACTTTTAGCACTTAAAAAATTATGATGTTTTACCATAAAGAATAGAGTAACACTTACAATTCATCAAAATATTAAGAAAAATCGTTTAGTATAATTACATCATCACTCCAGATACAAAATGTCTTTAATATGTGTTTTAAAAATAATATTATATTCTAGATGCTTTTGTCAATTTTTTGTCAATAGATGATTTTGTTCAATATTATTCTAGATGCTTTTGTCACAAAAGGCCGCAGGCCTGGACCCGCGGTAGGGCCAGAAATGGGAACGAAAATCGCGGTAGCGATTTTCTCCCATTTCTAGTTATTATTAAAGATAGACACATCTATATCTATATTACTGTATTTGTATGACAATGTTCTATCCAAATATGCAAAAATATACAGGATGTTCCATTTAAATTAGCAAAGTTAATATCCGCGGCCATTTTGATTAGACTTCATTTGTTTTTCTACTATAATTTTCGAAAGCTTCATAAAAAATCGGGCAACTTTTATGTTCCACATTTTTTTATAACTCTGCATGTAAACAAAAAACTTAATAGGGAATAGGGGTTCAAAATATTGTACACTTTGGTTTACTTTGGTCACTTTGTACATACATAGCCTACCTACTATATGCCTCATATTCGAAGTATATATTGGGCAATAAAAAATGATACTATAATGCATAATAAATGTTACCCAGCCTCAATCTACTACTTAACTGAAATAATATGTAAGTACTTCTATCAGCTTTAATATTTTCCTAGTGGATGAGCACCTCTTTTCCTTACCGTATCAGAAAAAATAATAATGTAAGCCATTCTATATTTCTATCATGGCTCTACCAAACCAGTCTATCAAAGTGAAAGAATTTGAGACAACTGTAGGTATAGTAATAATAAGTAAATTTGTTGGCGTTATATAAACATTTTTCAAATTTGACCGACACAGATTCTTGAAAAATAAATAATGATAATGAACATAGAGAAGTGAGTTCACTAACAGAATTTAGTAGTAATAATAATAATAATAATAAATATAATCTCTACCCCTCATTCTAATCACAAGGATTAGCCCGAAATTCTGACACTTGTGTGGGAGGGGGGCGGCATATTATTATTTCGCGGCCCGCATTTGCGTCTCAGGAACGACTTACGTTGGTAGGCCCTAACCACCATTCAGTGCTGGAATGAGGGAAACCTGGAAAACCTCATTAGTTAGGGGGACAAGTCAAACATCAACTGATTTTAATCTCTCACATTAACACCAAGTTGACATTCTTCCTATCCTAGGCCATCGCCAGGATGGTTGCCAAGCAGCCATCCCTGCGAATAAGCCTTGATCTACGAGTAAACAATTTAATTAAAAATTGTTTGGTGGAATGAGAATTAGAACCCACGACCACTGGGTTGAGCGATCGAGACGCTAAGGCCTGAGCCACCGGCTCGCCCGAAGTGAAAGTAGTGTAGCTAAATTCTAACGCATCTAAACACAATTAATGTAATAAACATTAAATTGAAACAACAGGGGTGTATAAATTATTTCTATTAGACTTATTCATATACAGGAAAATGCTAATAAATATTCTGTTTGAATAGGTATAAATTAGATTATTATATAATTTCTTCAATTAATACCAAGTACATAACTAAGTCGCTATCATTAGGTACGATTCAATTTCTTGCAATATTTAATTAACAGTAAATGCATTTGTCATTATAATGTACACATGTTCGATAATATTTTTTCCCATGCTATTCAATAAGTAGAACATTGTTGTTGTACAGGGTGATTCAGGTTTAATGTTGATAACGTCAGGAATCGATAGAACAGGTTAAAATAACGTTAATTCATTATAAAACTTATCTCCTAAATCGCATCGTTTCGAAGATAGAGGGCGTTTTGAAGAAGAATTTTTTTCCCGATTTTCCCTCGTAACTTTTAAACCACTCATTTGATTGAAGTGAAATTCGGATCACAAACACTCCTTCTATGCTCTTATATAAGCTTCTTAAGTTTGAACCACCTACCCCTCTTAGAAGTGTAGTGTGCTACCTCTCTTACTTTATTTCAAAATTTCAGCAAAAAATTTATTTCTATAAAACAACTGTATACTGTTTTTTCCTGATTAATTTAGAAACTTTTTCGTCTCTTCTTTTTTTTCGACATTAGGCCTTGTTTCTGAGATATTCAATGATATTCGTAACAGTGTAGCGCCCGACTCACATATATTCCATTTAACGTTTTACCAAGCCATGAAAAACGAAACCCCCAGTGATTTGTATATACGTTAGTTTACACAAATCACACGAATCTACATTCGTTTCAATCGGATGAGTGAAACGCGGGAAAAAAATGTCTACTTCAAAGCCCTTTATCGGCGAAACGATGCGATTTATAAAATAAGTTTATATCATGAATGAACATTATTTTAACCTTATTCATAGTTTTCTTTTGGGGTTATACCACCAAAAACAGAAAACCAGAACCATACAAATTAAATATTCAAAGTGCAGTACAATAAAATAAATATTTGATAAATTAACTAAATTACATCAGTAGTTTTGTAGTTTTATACAAAATTCTGTAATATTACAAATCATATTTTGAATTATGTCTAAATAAAATAATTATTATAATAAAATTTGAAATAATAAACACAACTAGCTTTTTCCTAAACGTTTCAAGTTCAATCAACTCGTCGTCAGTAGAAGGTTTGTTATGTTTGTATGATAATTTTTTTTGTCAGATTGACATTTTTAATTCAAAATGTCATCACATGCATTGATCACTATGATATTATTAATTTTCCACTGGTAACATCCTTGTGGAGTAGAGGAAGCCACGTTTGATCCATGAACATTGTTTCTGACGAAATACAGTTATCACCATTAAGTTTAATAAAAGCACTTTCTCTTAATTTTCTTTTAACTGATTTTTCTTCTTTTAGCCTGTCTAATCAATCCGGTGACCGTTATCCCATGCATGTCTTATTAATAGTAGAACTATCAACTTAGTAATCCTTATAGTTATTAATTATATAAGGGGATTAACAAGCCTTTAAGCCACGAGGAAAAATGGGCCATCGAGTCGCAGCCGAGGGTTACATTTTTTCGAGTGGATTAATAGCTCTTAATTTCCGATGGTTCCGAATTTGAATTCAACGTTTTATCCACGCACGGCCAAAACCGGTCAATTAGGAGAGTGAAAGTCGTGTGAGAGCAGGTGAAAAATTCTGGTTTTGAAAAACATCAGATTTGACAAATTTATTTTGACCAACAATATTGATCATAGATTAGGTTAGGGAATATTGATTTTGAGTTGAAAACTAAAAAGTCTTGGAGTCTTGGAAGCGTGGTAGGTATTATGAATTTTAATCCACTAGTGTATTAGAAGGCCTCTAATCTACGAAAAATAGACGTATTAAACCTTCCCAATATAGTGGTCGTGGATAAATGTATCGATAATTTTTATGTTCGCGGACCCTGGGTTCATTGGGTCAGACCAACAACATCGATAATACAAGGACTCGGTACTCTGACATCACAGGTTCACATAGAAAGGCATCTAGTTCAATTCATATGTTAACAGTGACAGTTATTATTTTCTCTTGGGCCAGGTTGAAGCCTAAAGCGATTCATTTCTTCTGTTTTTGTTTGCAAAAGTGATAAGAAATAGTAAAATGAGTCTGAAGCTTATCAAAAAACATTTTCGTACACCAATTTTAAAGAGCTTCTTGTTGTTTTTAATTCATTTTAGGGAACCGCATGCTGGTTTAAAATTAATGATCTCTACAAAATGGTACACTGTTTAAATTAAAATATTCTCCTGGACCTGTAATAACATACACGGTAAAATTAAATTGGATTAAATAATATTTAAAATTAGAAACATTTTTGTATGGCGCGATATACAAATAATCCAAAATGGCATTAAACACGATTTAAAGACACCTTTTACCTGCTCTAATAATATTAGTGAAGTAAAAGATTTGTTATTTAACATAGACAAATCTTGGATAAAAATGAGTTTGAAAAACGCGATGAAAATAAAAGTGCTTTAAACCATATTTCGAACTGATTAGATTCTTTGGTGCATCATATAACAAAAAACACAGTTTTCAAAACAATTCTGCTTTAGCTTTTATACCTAATCAATTAAAATTACATACATCAAGCAAGGCAAGATATCGTTATACAAATAAAACTGTGATTTTAGCATCTATCCTTCAAACAATAAGTTCGCATGCTTACAAATTCTTCAGACATTCTGGTGTACTGACATTACCTCATCTAGATACAAAAAGACCTCTTTTTTAATGCTAAAACACCGCAAAACTTATGATAAAGTATGTCGCCAACATAGGCTGCTGCCTGACTATGGTGACGTTATGCGAGAGCATAAATTAACCCTGGTTAATTAATTTTTCTTCAGGCAAACTTTAAAAGTTTGCCTTGATACTGCACTTTAAATATTTACTTTATATTCTTCAGGTTTCCTGCTTTTTGTTATTTTACAGGTGGTGTAATCCCAAAAGAGACTACAATGAATCATGAAAACGCACCACAAATAAGTTACAGATATTATTATTTTAACCTGTTCTATCAATTCCTGAAGTTATCAAGATTAAACTTGAATCACCCTGTATTCGGTGTTATCTTACCTACCATGTAATGCCTAATCATTATCAGGCATTATTGTTGTTAAAATTAATTGAAAACTCAATTTCCTTTGAACAAACCAACAGGTTTCAGGGTTCATTAAAATATTTAAGTTTAGATATATTCTGCTTCAATCATGGATAAATGTTGGGATATTAATAAAATGGAAAAAATGAGTAAACATGGTAAGTTATGTAGGTATAGTCACGTTATTTATAGTAAATAAAAGTAATAGATGTTACATATTCAAATGTTTTAATTTAATAGTAATTTTATTATTTCATCTCTTGGGACTTTGGAAAATTTTATTAATGTCTTTTACTACCAAAGTCAAAAAAAATTATTAAACCAGTAATATTTTTATTTTAGTAGTAGCTTAAGAAATTGTATTAATAATAATTATTGTAGCCGGCCTCTTAAGACGCTAACTTGACGCTTAAGACTTGTTGTTTTTATCTTCAGGTGACTGCCTTAAATTCTTGAAAATGGTGTTCATCGATCCCTATTTAGACAAAAACCACAGACTCTGCATTTTGGCTGTTTTATTAATAAATGTTCTACTATGGATGACACAATTTTATTATTTTATTAGTACGTTTAGCATTGAATTGCTTATGATGTATGGACCTGCTTCACTTGCATTTCTCTACGTATGTATATTATTCATAAAATCAAAACTACCATTATTTTCTATATTAGGTAGTGTCTAAACAACACACCGATCAAAATGGTTAACAGAATATTTCGAAGGTTTACCCATTGCACCACCTAGTTTTTCTGAGATTAATTCCATTGATTTTATTAATAAGATGAAAAATATCCAGTTGCAAGAAGGTGAAGTTTTGATCTCCTTTGACGTTTGTTCATTGTTTCCAAGTGTTCCTCTACCACAGACCTTTGACTAGCTTAAGGGTCTACTCGAATTAAACAATCTCAGCCAAGATGTAGAAAATGAATTCTTCAACTCTAAACTTTATATATGAAACAAAACTGCTTTCGATTCAATGGTAATTTCTTCGAACATGAGAGTACAACAATGGGTAACTCTTTGTTACCATTTATTGCCAATCTCTTTATGAACAAATTCTAAACGGAGGCAAAAGAAGGATTCGAGTATTTCCTCAAAGTTTGGTTTAGATCTGTGCATCATATCTTTGCACTGTTTGATACAAATGCCACTGATATTGAAAACTTTGTTTCTAAATTGAATAGTCGTTTCGCGTCAGTTAAATTTACATACGAAATTGAAAACTCTGGACAACTACCATTCTTAGATGTATTAATAATTAGAAATAGTGAAAATAAGTTACAATTTGACATATACAGAAAAGATACGAGTACTTTAAGATATATCCCTAAGAACTCTCGCCATTGTGCTCAACACAAAATAGCGAGTTTCAATTTTTTACTTATCGCCTATTAAGCTTCCCTCTAAATAAGGAGAGGTTTGAAAAAGAAAAGAAATAAAAAGAAAAAAATGGATATTCTATAAGTTCAATTGATAAAATAATTAGAAAACGTAAATTTAAAGAGACACTTCGAAATTCCTCGACTTTTCAAAATGAAAGAGAAAATTCAAAATTCATATCTATTCCATACGATCCTCGTTACGATCCTTTGTTACGATTAGGAACGTAACAAATTCCAGACAGCTGGATGGTTTTGAGAGTTTGGAAATTACTAAATGTAAAACTAGTATGAATGGTGACAGAGGTCCGATCCCATATAGCCCGCTTTATTGGTTAGTAAATCACGGTTCACTGATCGTCGCGGGGATTCACTGATCAGTCGCGGCGGTTCACTGACCAATCGAGATGGTTCACTGAATCGTAGAAGTAGTTTAGGTATAAATAGGACACAATGTTAGCCTAGGTTTAGTGTTTAGTTTTAATCATCTTCAGATGATGGCAACTTGGTTGGCGAAACGCGCGGCGAGTGCAGTAAAGTGTTTTGGTGTTATGTGGAAAACTGCGTCAGTTTTACCTTCACACCAAAGGTTCCAACCCCTTTCAAGTGTTTAAACAAATTTATTAATCAAAAATATAGATATACTTATACAGGGTGTAAAAAGTAATGTACTGAACTTCGAGGAGTGATATTACATCTAAAAATTAAAGTTAAAATTCTTGTGACCATATGCCCTAAACTGGTTCCTAAGGAAGCTATAGCCACGATGGATAAAAATAATGGTTTTTATTTAATTTTAGAAAGAGTCGCTGACCAATTTTTTTGAAATTTGATGTTCTGGCATGAATTTTTAAGCCAAAGTAAATGGTAATAGTAAAAACAGCCGTGACAGTTCTGAAAGGGTAATTTTCATAAGGGTAGAGGGTTGTTTTTTCACAAAAGTCTTATCTAAGGGAATACAGTAATTTTAACATCAGATTTAAAAAATGTCGCTACAGTAAACGGTTTTCGAGATTTTTGCGTTTAAAGTTTGCAATGCACTTACATTATCATGTCAAAGGTGGCGTATCTAGGTTTGACAGTTTCTGTCAATTGTTTTTATGCGAATTCAACTGACAGTTTTGTGCTTGTTAGATACTTTTAGCGCTCAAAAGTGTTTTTAAATATATAAAAACCATTCTTTTTATCCACCGTTTAAAGGGCTGTAACTCCATTAGGAACCATTCCAGGGCATGATATGTTCATAGGAACTATTCTTTTTATACCCTGTACATATACTTATATAGACAGAAGATGCAGGCACAAACACCATATAGAGTAGCATCACTAATGAATGAGTTATATGTATGTATATGTTATGAGTATATAACAAATATATATTTTTTTATTTTAGGCATTTATTTCGACGCTAGTGCTAACAATAGTAAACAAAAAAATGCCCGTATTCCTAAAAATGAAAGATGATATATGTTGGTCTCTAAATACATGCAGCGAGGAGCTCAAGAAGAAATTACTCCGAGAATCGAGATACATATTTTACGTTTGTATTGGGAATATAATTCTTGGTCTGATAACGGTTGGTACTATAGTAACAGGATATAATTCAGGAAAAAAGGAAATAATATACCAGATTACTTTCTTAGAACAGCATTTTCCAAAATATGCACACGTATTTATAAGAATCTTTCAAGCGAGTCTAATTTTTCTAATATTACCTATGATATCTCCAGTGTATGTATTAGGTTATTTTGTTATGCATATAACTTTTCAAAACCAAATAATATGTGAGAAAATCACAAAAATAACTGAGGATTGCGATAATGATATCGAATTAATATGTGATGAAGTTTTTCAACGGCAGGTGTACCACAGACTTCGCTTCTGTATAATCAGAACTCAGCATCTAAAAAGGTATTACTTGATTAGTATAAATAAGTACTTCAGACAATTTAGTGCATTTGCAGAACACGCATACTACTTTGTGTATAAATTACTACATTTCATTTTAAGTAATACATTTTAAAAACATATACAGGGTGCCACTTTTAAGCTCGATCACTACGCGATTTCGGAAACTGAAACAGTTGATGTAAAGTCACTAGATATATAAAGTAGGTACCCCAATTAAGCGTCCATATTGGGTCCCAAACATGGCGCTAAATTTAAATTGATTGTCCAGAACAACAGTTGGGACAGGTTTTTCTTTAAGTTTTCTTTTTATATCTTGCTTTAGTTATCTAGAGATGTATCTAGTTTTGTATCTAGAGAATAATAATTATTTAGTGGTCAAGAAAGCAATTGAGTCAAGAAACAATTGATCAAGAAACAATTCTATTCTCACCATTGGTATCTCGGAAACTGTAAGAGATACGAAGAAGCGCAAATGAGGGCAAAATTGCTTAATCAGTGGTCCAACATAATGCCCAAAAAAAAAACAATGCTAACTTGATTAGGTTTTGAAATATTTGGATAAAACCGAAATTTTGGAAATTTGTGTCTATTGTTTTGCAGTATTATTCGTGCAGAAATTGAAAAATGAAGAGCACGTCCTCAAAGCAACTTTGTGCCTTCTATTGGTTAGGATATTTAGATTTTAAATGTGACGTTTCGTTTCTCCAGAGCCATCATCAACTTCATTTTTTAAATACGGACCTGGAATTTTTAAACCATAATTTGAAAGTATTCTTTACCCCTAACAACATGCTACTGGAAAATAAATCAAAGTCGTGCGTTTCGAACACAAAAACGCATCTTGAATGTTTCTGTTCTGAATTGCTCATTTATTCATTGGTTCATTTCATTAAAAATGTTTTTAAAAATGGCACACTACTGGGCACTAGGACACTACTGGGAACTAGGCACATAAAAATGTATTCTTCTACAAATGTTCTGCAGTGTCCTTTGAATGTTCCTTCTTCTAATGAAATTAACGCGTTTACGGAATATCTCAGATTTTCTACATTGTTGGGTACATTTTTGATACCCTATTTTTAGGATTCCCCACAAAAAAACTATCTAGTGGGGATAAATCGGATGCTCTTGCATGCCATTCGACTATCCCACCATTTCATATTCGTTTTTCAGGAAACTGTTGGTGTTGAAAATGCCTAATATCAAAATTTAAGGGTCTAATTGGATTTGGTAAGATGCAGTGATATTTATGAGCGCAATAAATGAGCAAAAAGTGGGAAGGCAGATAAAAAATTGTACAATTCGAAATGGAAACATTGAAGATGCATTTTTTTGTTCTAAACGACCGAATATAAATTATTCTGGGATAGTATGTTGTTAGGCCTTCAAGCCCTAATTTGTAAGGATACTTACAGATTAGGACTTGAAAATTTCAAGTCCATATTTAAAAAATATAAGTTGATTGTGGTTCTGGAAAAAATCACATTTAGAATCTAAATATCCTGGCCAATAGAGGGCAAAAACTGTTTCGAGAAAGTGCTCTTCATTTTTCAATATCTGCTGAAATAAGACTGCAAAAAAATAAAAACGAAATTCCAAAATTTAAAGTTTTTTCAAATATTTCAAAACCTAATCGAGTTAGCCTTGATTTTTTAGGATCATTATGTTGGTCCCCTGATTATGAAACTTTGCCCACATTTAAGCTTCTTCGTATCTGAGATCCTAATGGTGAGAACTGTATATGGTGAGAATTTGTAACAGCCTGTATATGTTATTTTTTTTACAAAATCCATTTATTATTCTTTATACATCTGTACAAAAAATAAATATTGAAAGTAAACTTAAGGAAAATTAAGTACCTAATTGGACACACGTCATAAACGCTGAGATAGACTATAATATACTTTTTTAGTTTCAATGTGTAGTACTCATCGCCTGTAACATTTAAGGGAGTCTCTCATTGCCACACTTCTACTGCTTCTTATTTATTGATTTTTTTTACTTCTGGGCAATTTAAATAACCTCTCTCCTTTCTGGCGAATATTATTCCTACAAGTAGGCACGCAACAAGAAGGCATTTTAAATTATTTAGGTAGGTACGTATAAAACCAACATTTTAAATCAAGATATGGTATTATTATCGTTTTATTGTGTATAACTCGCACTACTTCGCAAAGAGAACTTTCAGGCTCTGTCAC
Source organism: Pogonocherus hispidulus (assembly GCA_963924545.1). NCBI lineage: Eukaryota > Metazoa > Arthropoda > Insecta > Coleoptera > Cerambycidae > Pogonocherus > Pogonocherus hispidulus. Next base: position 76,163,267 of record OZ004692.1, on the reverse strand, counting down.
GTTATTGACATTGACACTAAATCTATGACTGACCAGGTGACCACTGACTAAATCCGTCATCCGCCATATTGGGTCCCAGACATGTACTTCCCTTTCTAACTCATCGGTCATATGAATTGCGGTACTTTATATATCTAATGACTTTAAGGGTCCATTCTCTGTAGATTTGACAGGTATGAATGTTGGGTCGGATTGAGAGGATGGGTGGCCGATGGGTGGAGACTTATATATTCCAACTATCGAATTATTAAGATTTCGGAGGTGCACGTAAAGCTGAAGTAAAAAGGCACATGGAAATAAAGTTAGCCCTCATTGCAAGGGTACCGGATTTGTCTTATAATCGCAACAAAATTTCTTTTTAATGTTATAAATTATATATCACCGGAAAGATCAAAAGATAAACTAGGTTCCTATAGTAGCAAATTTTTGTTTAATACATGTATTTTAATACGCTATTTTAGTACAAGATTTTTTGCCTGGAATTTTAAAAATAAAAAGAAATACCAAAAATTACTACTATAGGGACTTAGATTAAAGTCTTATCTTTCAATGCTTTTTTACTAAAAGTCGCTATATTTTATAGTTTTTTTATAATTAGACACGAGCCGAACGCCGATTTAGGGCTTATTTCGACCTAGTGAGTGGACTCTTAAGTTGATGCGCTTGTGTGTGCCCTTTGTAAAACACTTTTCAGAATTACGTCATTTTACATGGTTCCTGAAATATCTGAGAAAGTGAAAATTGTAAATTTTTTAATTTTCTCATAGCTTAGATGTTATCAAAGATATGAAGCTAAAAATTGGGACTATTTTTGCATGTGCAGAATGCAAATAGGTATAATATCAAAATACAAGAGTCCTTTTTTCTTTGTGATAATCACTTTTTTTTATGAAACCCATATTGGATCCATATCGAATCACATTTACTTTTCTAAATAATACACTTTTTTGCATCATAAAATCACACAAGAAATAAGAAAGTTACAGGCAATTTATTATTTTTGTTCAAGGCGGCCATGAGAAACAAATAAAAACAATTGATTTTTATAACTGCCATCACATGTTGTCAGTTATAGTTGTGTACTGATAAATACCTACATTTTTATTAATGGTTTTGGAATAAATTAAATACACATCCAAATCCAGAAAGGGAGTTGGAATCTTTTGGTCTGAAAACAACACTGACGTAGTTTTCTACAGGACACCAAAACACTATACTGCACTCGAAGCGCGTCTCGCCAACCAAGGTGGCATAATCTAGAGATGATTAAAACTCTGATCCAAATCTAGACAATAATATATATAGACAGATAAAAAAAGTAAATTCACTCATTGTGGCGTCTTTAATGAAACTTTACTTACACATTACTATGCAATTGAAAATACGCATGTTTTAAGCCAGGCAAGGTTTCAACACAAATTTTGCACTAATGTGTGGGTTGTGGTATTATTGGACAAACGTTAACGGGTCCGTACTTCTTTCCTAATAATTTGATTGGTAAAAATTATCTAGAATTTCTGGAATACGTTTGCAAAGGATCTCTTGGATAATTTGCCACTAAACGTAAGGACAAACATAGAATATTTTCATTATGACGGGCCACCATCAAGTCATTGAATGGACCTTCTGAATTATATATTTGAGGTAGAAGATTATTGTTTTTCTGTACAGTACTGTACTGAATATATCTACAGTTTTTTCAGGATATTTTAGGAACCACGTAAAATAAATTAATTTTTGTATCCCAGAAACCAATAGTGAACGTGCTGAACCCTGTAGAACCAAAAACTAAACGTGTTCTAGAAATATGAAGACGTAATGTGTATGACGTACTTTACTATTAATAAGAAACGGAACAAGTGTATTACCCTTGTTTATTTTAGGTTGTGTACTGAATATATAAAATACATTTCTGGGGTTGTGGTTGCGTATGTGGTTCTGATTATGAGTTTGGTTATCTCTTATCTTGGTATACACTATCTTGTAAGTATATATTTTACATGTTCACAGACATGTATACCTTGTACCAAAAGTTTTAGAACAGTCGGTTATTATTTAAAAAATTGTCATTTAATTTGGACTTGCTCTAAAATAAAACACACTTTCTTATTTTTATTTGGATATTCTATAGATATGTTCATTCTCGCGTATACGATTGGAGCGTTCTCTCACCAATAAAATAATATACCTAGAACCAATCAAAAGCTCTAAAGATCTTGGAACAGTACGACACTAGTGCGTTTCAGAAAACTTGAATTACAAAAGTAGTGGATCAAAATTAATTCTGGACAGTGCTGTGCAACAAAAAAATGTTCAATCAATGACTTCGGATATTGAAAAGTAATAAATATTTTTTATTTAGATACTGTTTATCACTATTATTTCATTTCTAGAATAGAGATGAAAACATTCCTCTTCTATTTTCGATTGTTGTTGTTAGCTGTTACACCAGTTTGGTTGGATTTGAATTAGGACAGATTGTGGAGAACGAGGTATGCAGCATTACCAAAGTTTACAGAATAACTATATCAATTATCCCACTGCCGGTAGAATTCTTTATTCTGTTTTGAAGCGAACATATCATCACAAGTATAAAGATATATTCTTTATACTTGTGATATCATTGAGCGGACATTTGGAAACATTTACGGGGCGAGTCGCAGTGCTCCACCAGGTGTGACCTTCGATTTCAATAGCGGGGTTGTTCCGAATGCGCACAACAAAAAGAGAATTTTATGAAAGTTATAACAAATTTTGTTTTTATTCCGGTTAATAGAGGGGAATTTGTTTTATTAAATCATAAAATTGTTTCTATTAATAAATATTTATTAGAGTATATTTTACAGTAACCAAACAAGCAACAACATAATTATACCGATTTATGTCGACGCAAGTAATTGTCCAATTGTAAAACTAATTAACCCTAATAGCCTTTTCCAAATTTAACATCTGCAAGTAGAAATATTTTTATACTAAAATAATATTTCTTTTTTTTTTATTACAACTTTTGTAGTCACGTAATAATTATCAACAATATTAATAACATCAAATTATCTTTTTTTAATTGTAAAATTATTTTTATTTATTGGCAGTCTTATTTTTTTAAGCATTATTTGGTATTTCATTGCTTGTATCGTATACCGGGTTTCCCATTTCATTTGACTAATGGCAATTAACATGGGCTATTACATTTCATTGAATTTTATATTCCCAGGGCACACTATTTGAGAAATATTGCTAACGGAATCGATAGTAGGTACTGACTGTCAAACACTTCTGATTACTAAAATGCTAAAGCGAAATGCATTTTTAATTAAAATATCAATAAAAATTCGTTTTAAGTTAATAGATGTAGTTTACATAAGCGTTTTAAGGAATGTTATCTTATGTCATCTGGTGGACTAGTTGGTTAAGCGGCGGCGTTTCAAACTGAACCGCAAAATTTTGCAGGTTCAAATCCCGCCAGAGACAACTTTTTTTATTTTACTTTTTCATTAATTACAAATTATTAGTGTTTACTTATTCGAATAAATATGGTTCATTGTCAGTACCTAGTTATTATTGTTTAAAGTCAGAATATTTACTTATCAAAAAAAAACATGTTTTAATTGGTTCGTTTCTTTAGCTAAAGCTACTATCTTATAAAATAAGTAATCAACAAGCAACATATTTTTTATTTATTACATGCACTGTTCTTTTGCTAATAGTGTACTTATGTCTGCTAATAGTTACTACATATTATACCTCAATCTGGATATTGAGTTAAACAGTTACAGAGGAACTGTCGTGAATTAGTAACAGTTTTTTTTTTAATGAAAAACTATAATTCTATAATAGTTTTTTAAAATATGAACATATTTTAAAAAACTCATAATTTTAGAATTATAGTTTTTCATTAAAAAAAACCTATTACTAATTCACGACAGTTCCTCTGTAATAATTTGTAATTAATGAAAAAGTAAAATAAAAAAAGTTGTCTCTGGCGGGATTTGAACTTGCAAAATTTTGCGGTTCAGTTTGAAACACCGCCGCTTAACCAACTAGTTCACTAAATGACATAAGGTGACATTCCTTAAAACGCTAATGTAAACTACCTACATATATTAACATAAAACGAATTTTTATTGATATTTTAATTAAAAAAGCATTTCGGTTTAGTATTTTGGTAATCAGAAATGTCAGTACTTACTATCGATTCCGTTAGCAATATTTCTCATAGTGTGCCCTGGGAATATAAAATTCAATGAAATGTAATAGCCCATGTTAATTGCCATTAGTCAAATGAAATGGGAAACCCGGTATATTGATTATTATTACAAATCACCGCTACCTAGATAATCTTCCTTCCCAACAAACAAACAGAAATAACTGTTAATAATCGTAGCTTTGATTTTATTCAAACCCTCTTAATAACAGAGTTACCAGTGTAATCCAATATTAGCGGCAATATTAATATTACCAGTGTAATCCAAAATGGCAGTAACCTATACTAACTTATGTTCACTGACACTGACGTTTGAAATTTTATTCATCAAAGATTTGTTGTCGAGAACTTTAAACCAGGTAAAAAGCTTGTAAAACTATTTTGAAAGGGGTAAGTAGTGATATAAAATTAAAATAGATTTCAATATTTTTCGAGCGTTCAATCTGAAAATGAAACTTAACCTCAAAATATGTCAAATTCTTTATTGAGCATACGGCATACATACCTTTATGGAAATAGTCATCCTTAGAGAAAGGTAAAGAGCACACTCTCTACTCTGCGTTCTTTAGCTTCTTTATCCATACCTGTCTCCTGTTACTCTGTAATGATCAAACTTATAGTTTCCGCGATAGCTCCAGATTTTCCCGTTTTTTTAAAAGTATGAAACTGATCTCGGGGTTTTTCTTTGTACAAGAGGAACAATGACGATCACAACAATAATGACTCATATCTAATCAAAGCAATTAACTAATATAACAACGGATATTTCAAAATTCACAATAGACATACATACGCAAAACTGAACGAATACCACATGCGTTAGTTGTGCGTGCCGCCAGTAGGTAGCGTATTGCTTAGCAAGAATCGCCTATATTATGTGCTGGGTTCCTCGCTCTCCACGGCCGGTCTGCGAGCAGGAAGGGGAAAGCAAAAGCGGCACACAATTTCCGTGCCATAACTGACATATTTATTCTGTAAACTTTGCTATTACTATAAAAGCATTTTGCCAAATTTCTTATTCTGCATGGTAACTGGAACTGCATGGTTCTCCTGGAACAACTGTGTTGTTTACTGTGGTGGTTACTGTGTGTCGTACCTAAGCGACACGTTCCTGATCACTTTAGATAATTTTAAAGCGCAAAAATATGTTAGGTATGCTTTTTCTTCAAGTACTTTCGTCACATAAGACGAAATTTATAATTTTGATCTAGCGTTAATTATTAGCAAATCTAAAGTCTAATCAAGGAATTATTAAGTTACAGCAGTTTTATTAATGTTGTTAGCATCACTTGGTCTGTTGATCAAGGCTGGCTTGGAGAAAGGGTATCCACTAAAGGCATCCATCAAAATCAGAGATTGATTCAGTGGCGCCCACCTTTAAAAATTCGAGCAAGTAGGTGCAAACCTGGAGTTTAATTACCTATTTGTTTATTTACAGAGTATCAAAGTTTACGACAGACTTATTGCTCTGCCTTGGTATTTGTTCAATACGAAGAACAGAAAAATGTTGCTGCCAATGTTAATGATCTTCCAACATCCCATTCAGCTATCCCCTTATGAAAAGTTTCCTCTTAGCAGGAAGAGTATAGTAAAGGTTAGGGTTTTTACTGCTTACTTAAAATATTTTCGTACAGCACGTTCTAATAGCACGTCGAAGGAAATGCCAAAATCTACGTATATTATGTAGACTTTGGAAATGCCTTATTCTCATACGTATATGCCTTATATACAGGGTGAACCATTAATAATGGAAACACTCGCGTACAAAATTTGTTTATGGACCGATTTTAACCGGACTTTTTTTAAAGATAGATTTCCAAAAACTCTATGTTGATGCAAAATTTGAAGACGAAATTTAGATTTTCAAAGCCTACTACAAATTTTTTTTAAGTGAAGAGTAGCAAAATTTTGTTAGCGATTTTTTTATAAAGACTACACTACTGGATTTAGGAGCCCCTTAAATGCATTTGTACCAATTTTTGCGAAAAAAAGTTTGTTCCTAAAAAAGTTATGACAATATCTGCATCACCAGTGTTTGCCTTTGTCGGTGAACCTATTCTTTTATAAAATTAGAATAGAAACCAAAATGTAACAAAATTAAACAACTTAAACACTGGTGTAATTATTAATAAGAACCATAAAAACCAGTATACCTACACAAAATAACCAAGAATTAGGTAAGTACTCTAATATAAGCAACAGTTGATAGGTAAGTTCGTCAAATTATTATTATTTCGTGGTTATTATGCCAAAATTTATAATATTACTTTCTTAGATAAAAAATAACTTCATTATAATTTTTTATTCAAAAAGTGTGAATCAATTTGACAGACTCCTTTTTCATTTTTAAAAATGTAATTTTCTAATTATTACTTTTTTTTATCAATTGTTGTTTATATTAGAGTAATTGTTGGTTATTTTGTGTATACTGGTTTTTATGGTTCTTATTAATAATTACACCAGTGTTTAAGTTGTTTAATTTTGTTTCTCTTTGGGTTCTATTCGATTTTTAGAAAAGAATAGGTTCACCGACAAAGGCAAACACTGGTGATGCCGATATTCAGGTCGATTCTGTTTGCATCTCGCTAAGAGTCTTGTTATCTAAACCATGTTGTTATAAGTTTAAGTGGTAACAAGATCTTATTTAAAATTGGTATTGCGTTTGGAGAGTTATAGTAACTGTATTGTTAAAGTTTACAAAAACAACAATATTGTTATAAGTTTTGTGCGTTTCCGGGTCAAATTCAATGGATATTTTCGGGTTTGAAGTTTAACCGTTTCATCACGAATCACGATATATTCTTTGGTTTCACGAGCGTTTCACTTTTATGTTAACCAAAGAATTACCTACACTGTAAAGAAAATTGAGTGAAATTTCACTCAAATTGCACTCAATAATATCTCAATTTCTGTCCACACCCGATTGAGTGAAATTTTCACTCTATAAATATGAGTAACTCTGAAATTTTGTGAGTAAAACTCTAGCACCAAAAATGAGTAATTTTACCTATTCGAGAGTAAATTTTTTATGAACATAAACTCAGGTCAAAGTTAATTTTTGCTCAAACTTAATTAGAATTCAACTCATTTTTGAGTTTAAATATGTAAATATTGAGTAGGTCTATACCACTCATAAATGAGTATTTGATGCAAATATTTTAGTATTTAGATATAAGCGTGGTTCAATTTTTTTATTTTTTGTATAAACTGAGAACCAAGAGAAGACATTAAAATAATTGGACTATGCTTGTTTAGGACATATTTCAAAAAAAGTTTCTTAGAATCATAAAATTTAAAAAATCTCAGAAAATGTTCCTTAAAATATGCTTAATCCAGCCACTAAAATAAAATATCATCCACTGTGTACAGGCATTACAAAAAATTCACAGGTGCTATGCTAAAATTTAAGATATATTTGAAAATGAGATCCTAAAAGTAGTGTCCTATATAGTGTTTTATTGAAATGTATGTAAAAAACGTAGGTATTAAACATCAGAAATGTTATATTTAAAATTCATAGTATCGTAGTAGATTCATCAAATCATAGTAGATTCTGTATCGTTAATACGTTTCTTCTTTCCTTTGGCAGTTGGTGGGTAACATGTCTAATGGCTAACAAAGCTCTTACATCCTTATTACATACTAAAATCAAGAAACAATTATCAATTAATAATTAAAATACTTATGTCAAAATAGTACACATTTCAGTAAATTAACAAAGAACAAATTTCAGAATTCCATGTTAGTCACTCATGGAAAAATGATAATTACTTTCAGGAGTATATTTATTCATGACTTGAGTTCTAGAAAGAACTATTCACATTGAAATGTTATTTTAAATAATCATTATCAGATGAGAAGTATACATTTTAAATATGTTAAACATATGTACCAATTATAATTTAGAATAGATACATATAGGTATAAATAAGTATGAGATAAAAATGAACTCTGTAGAATATTCTCTGAATACTTAATTCTAGAAATAAGTAAACCATAAAACGGCATATGGGCTCATTCAACTTTATCAATCACATAACTAACAAATCCCAAAAAATGTAGCATTTTACTACTTATATGAGAGAATGTACCTAGGAATTGAAATATAACATTAAAACTGAGAATTAAACAATAAAACAAGAGTTAAAGAGTCCAATTTTGGTTATAAGAAATCAGTATAAGAATATTTCGCTCATTATTGTTTTATAATGTTCAATATTGAGTAGGTAATCTAAACAGGTAGCGGCCATTACCTACTTCATAGCCGACCGGTACACTTGTAACTAAACATTAAACAATGCACTAGGCACCGTACTGTCTACTAGGCAGTAGGTAAAACACTATGCTGAAATCCCGCCATAAAAGTATCTAATTTTTAATCTTTAAAACATATGTGCAACATTATTATACAATTTTAATCTTTTATTTTGTATGTAAACTTACTTGCCTAACTTAAAAAACTCCTCCATATTATGAATGGGATCAGTGTTTCTACACTACTTCACTTTTTCTTTCTAATTTCAATTATTTGAATATCATCGTTATACTAGTCTCTGTGGTTATACCTATTAAGAAAACTAGGAACAACAATCACAATAATTCACAAAACTTCTAACTTTTTCAAATGAAAAGTGAATGATGCTAACATTAATGCTGAGAAGATCCAACACGCATGAAATATAGCGGAGGGACGGGGGGGAAACGGGAAGCGTATAGAGAAAGAGATAATAATTTGTCTATTGGAGGGGGGCAGGTGGTGGGGCAAACCAAACGTTGCCTTTGTTTTAGTGAAATGACTCTGGAACGGGTAATATTGCAAAAATTAACTCAGACTAAAGGTACAATTACTCTAATAGAAGTACATTTTTGAGTGTTTATAGAATAGATACTATAATTGAGTACGATTAATCAGTATTGTTACGAATATTGCCCTAAATGAGCAAAATTATGAAGTTACTCAATAATAATTAAAAGTTGACTCAATAATTTAACTCAATAAATTGACTCACTACTTTTATGGTGTTCACTCAGACCAATTATTTACAGTGTATGTGATTTGTGAAGAGGAATTAGTTTATCCCATAGAGAAAACGTTTATCATCCTCTTTGCCATTACCATGTCACGAAGCAAGAAAACAAACAAACTTCAAATGGAACTAATTGTAAATTATCTCGAATAAGCTTGCAAAAACCTACAAAAGTAGTTTCTATGTGAATTGATAATTTTAATTAAATTTTCCCTGTGTATCACCTGTAAATAAAATGGTATGTAGCTTTATCGACAAACATTTCCAGTTCCTGAATCAATTTCAGTACCACTCCTTTACTTAAACGAAATAACTTGATAAATTTTTCATTCGCAACCTCAAATCTTGTTGCTTGCATCTCTAATAGGTACTTTTGAATTCAAGTCTTAATTGTTTTCTAAAATTTTTAAAATTCAATTTTAATTTAAGTAAACATTTCTGATCAAAATACACAAATAAAAATAACTATTCTTAAATATAAGTAGGTACTTACTGATTTAGAACATTTTGAAACTCTTCATGAAAGTTCAGTTGAAAATGTAGAAATAATGGATGTATGATGTATGGCCATTTTAAACACTAGCCACTAACTATATTGCAATGTTCATAGCAAGCACTAAAATGATGTTGCTAAGATTACCAGAAATAATAGCAAGATATGTTTAAAATGAAAAATGATCTTGTTAAAATGTATCAAACATAATAGGTATATTAAATATCTGGTAGAAACAACCATATCTTTTTAAAATAGTCAAAAACAATATTGTTATCTTCAAACAGAATCGACTTGAATGTCATAACTTTTTTAGGAACAAACATTTTTTCGCAAAAGTTGGTACAAATGCATTCGAGGGGCTCCTAAATCCAGTGGTGTAGTCAGATTTCTTATAAAAAAATCACTACAAAATTTTGCTGCTCTTCACTTAAAAAAAAATTCGTAGTAGGCCTTTGAAAATCAAAATTTCGTCTTCAAATTTTGTATCAACATAGAGATTTTGGAGATCTATCTCTTTAAAAAAATCCGGTTTAAATCTGTCCATAAACAACTTTTGTACGCGAGTGTTTCCATTCTTAATGGGTCACCCTGTATATAATACTACTATATATCGCGGGTAGAGGCCCAACACCACGGCGCCGACAAACTATCTCTGTCCTTATCGAGAGTAGGTACCTACCTATTTTTTTATGATTTCAAAAATATAATATTTAATATGCCCTTCTCTTTTCTTTTTTATATTTTGAACAAAAAATTGTTTACTGTAAAGAACAAATAATTTATTAACATAGTAAGCTATGAAAAACAAACGTATATCGGCAAACAACAATAAAATACAAATGTCAGATCACATTAAAGTCACTTGATACACGTCAAAATTAAACGTTCATGTTAAAATCGTTATTGTGAAATGTACACAAACGAAGAAAAAAACGATTTATTAAATATTATATTTTTGAAATCAGAAAAAATAAGCTTTTTATTGATACCATAGCCCAACTATGGTTGCCATTTAAAACAACATAACTTTATTTTTTTTCTCAGAAACTAAGATGCCCGTGAACTTTTCAATATCACCGTTTAATTCCACGTAAAAAACACTATCACACAGTATTTTTATATTATTTTTATCTCTTGTAGTTTTTGAGATATTAGAGTTAAAAATTTTTGGCGACTTTAAGTTTTTTTAAAATATCTCGAAAAGTTGAAAATCAAACATAAATCTGAAGGAGGGACTGAATTCCTCTTGTAATTCTGCCCAATTTTGCTAATTTAACCAATTCTCTATCTTCACTATTAACAAAGTTAGCCATGTAAGGAGATAGATAATGGGCACCCTATATATATGCTTATTCCAATGATTCGAAAATAAATATTTGCATGGAATTATTGTATTTTGTTGGAAAGGAGCACTGAAAAGATTCTCAAATATACAGGGTGACTTACTACAGCCGAGCACGTAATAATTTAGCGATAATAATTAATATTTGATATTTTCTTTAATAATAAATTACAATTATTTTAATAATAACAATATTAAACCTATACAATTAAAAAAAAATAACTCGACTAACTTTTCTTCTTTCTCTTACTTATTTCCAGATTTACCAGGTCTTTACTACTGTATCAGCATTTTTGGCCAATGCTAGAAAGGGACAAATATAATGCAAGCATTTACATGAACAACATACTTGATTCTGCACATTATTGTTATGATGCGAATAAGCATCATTTACTACATATTGTCACAAATTGTATGTCTTAATAGATAGCTTTAATAATTGTCACGATGACGTAGAACTAAGATTTCATAATATCTGATATTTCAAGCACATAGTAGGTGCCTATCGATTTTTTATTTTATTCCGTAGTACCACAACTTAAGGTTTTAATAATTATACCCAGCTACCATAATTTTAGTTTTTAGTAATATGGGGGTATCCTTACTACACTCGTAGTAGTTTGTTTTTGTTAATAATTTTAGTTGTTGGGAGAGACTTTGATTGGCCTTTGCAAAAGTATATTACCTAATATGTTACTATAAAACTTCATTTATTGAAACAAAACATTGTACAATTATTTATTTAACGTTTTGGCGGAGGCGCCAGTGATCTATACTTCCCATTATTATTTGTTAATTCGTTAAACTGGGCATTGACATTTAAACTGGGGTTAAATTGTGGTCCTAGAAATTAAAAAATGATTGCAGGAAATAAATATATTGATTTAAGAATATGTATATGTTCACAAATAGATATGTGTTGAGCAAATGTAAATTTTTGTCTTTTATTACATCCTATTCTTAATAAATAGAAATACTTATTTATGATATACAACAGTAGGTATAATCGACATTATCAACAACAAATAATTTTATACACCACTTAAATGTAAATACATATTTACTTATTCTTGCTATCAACATATTATTACAGAATTAAAATTTTAAAGCTATACAATCATAAGTTAAATTAAAAGTTAATTCTTTGTCCCATACCTATATGGCTTATTAAGGCATAAACGGAGCTACCACCTTTGTAGAACTAAGAACAATATAAAAAACATTTAACATCAACATATACTACGTATCATTCACCCAACAAATGTCATTAGTTGCAAGCCAATACGTATATCTCCCACCTACATAATATCATATATCAGGGTTTGCCTGTTAAATATCTTCAAACATATTATTGTTGACGAGAAATTTTGCTACGTGAATTGTTACGATTCCATTCAAGTTGATGTAAGTTTAATTCATTAATAAAAACAAACTGTTTTCTCGATGTGTAAGTGAATATGTCTTTGCCGTCTTGAGGCTGTGCAATTTCATAAATTTTATACAAGTTTACATACAATAAAGACTCAGAACATTCAAAACAAAGTGCAGACTTTATAAACATGCATTTTATATAAGATTTTAAAGTATTACAACAGGCCTAACAAAACATTATGACCCGTTCCTCCTGAAATATTTCCATAATAAAGTGAAACGTTACTTTTATGAATTATTAGAAACGTTTCAAAATAAACGTATATATGAGGTAAGACATTTCACTTCTCAGGAATCTTACGGAAATTAAATGATAGTTTCAAACTAACATTTTAATGGTTCAAGTAACTAGGTATTGGTATTCGTTTTATAAACATGTATCTGAAATATGAAATTTTGTTTAGTGGGTACATAATAATACACCAATAACAATGATGTTTATAGGTGTTTATAGGTATAAAAATTGTATACAACTTGCAGTCTTCTCAAACAGTGGCGCGCCAAACGGTTTAAGGAGGGGGGCCCAAATCCTAATGATAGTCCTACCTACTAAAATAACTCCAAATCTTGCAAAAATAAACTTCTACCAGGAGTAGCTGGAGGGGGGCGGTACAGACTCCGCAGAATATAGTTGCCAGAGATTAAAGATTACGCCTTTAATAAATGTCAAGACTCTCTCGTTCTTATTAAAATTTGAAATAATAGAACAGTAAATAAGTAAATATTCAAACTTTTCTGAAAGTGCTTGGAGCTAGTGGTACGATTAGGCAGGGGGGGGGGTGCGTGAAATGTTATTATTAATTTATTATATTTAAATTATAGTTTAGAATCATATAGTATATAGCAAATGAACCAGTGAGGGTTGGACTCTTTTGTCTTCAACAGGTAGTAAACCAATTTAATAAGCAACGAAGATTTTTCAGGATTTGACCAAGGCGAAAACTTTTTATTTCAATTGAAATTGGAATTGAAATCAATTCAATTGGAATTCAAATTGAAATTAAAACCCAAAATCTTATCCCTTTTTTGTTTTAAGTACTAAGTACCTTCCCAATTACCTAGTAGGTATTTTTTTATTAGGATGAATACCTAATAGTAAGATAAATAAATAAATAACAAAGATAACATTCTCCAGTAACAATTAGTCATTATTTCATTGTCTCAATTAAACTAGAAGTTGCTGATGGGGCCTGAATTTTCTGGAAAAATGGTCTAAATTTTGGAGTTCTGCCGCTGATCTACGGGTAATAAGAATGTATGATTTTCTGTATCATGTTGGAAGGACATGAAACGGATATCTTTTAAAGTAAGAGTTCCCCCACCCCAAGAAGACCATGTTTTACTGGTTGTATAACGTGTTACCACAACACAGTATAATTTATATTCTTAGTGCCCTAGTATAGTATAGCGGCATTCGGACATATTCGTGGAATACGAACACTTACGTTTAAATTTCAAACAATACCGGGCGCTGAACTTTGCCGGCTGCCGCTTGTCTGTGCTTGCTTGAGCTTTTCAAGATTTCTAGTCAGTTTGTCGTGATCATTCAGGGTTGCGTTAGCGCCCTTCGTACAAGTTACTTTATTGTTCGTTTGTTTATATGAGGAATTATATTCTATAAATCTAGAGATATGTGACACAAACTAACTTTTTCTTGACTATTCAATGTGTGTTGTGATAGTTTTATCTTAATTTTGTGCATATTTTATACCCACTAATAATGGCTGGAATTGTTTGTACAATTTTTCTCAGCGTATTAGGTAAGTAGGTATATAAACATAAGTAGTTCGGTACGTCAAGTATCCTAGATAGGTATATATTATCAAACAAACAAAATGATTCCTTCTTTAATTCATCAAAAAGTTCTAGATATTCGCCACCACCTGTACAATAATAAAACAAAATAAATTACACATTAGGTACTCATTTTTTTAAAGACATAAGTAACCACTCTGTAAACCAACCAAAGGAAGTACACCCACCTACCTACACGTTTTTGTTTTTATAGTCTAAATCTGAAAACGAATTTTGTTGGAGCCAAGAGTATACCTATATAAAGTATTTATTAACGAATACTTACCTATTATTAATAACAGTGGCGTATCCAGAAGAGGGTACCAGTGGATGTAGCTCCTGTAAGAATGGGTGGAATAGACATTACTGTTGTCAGTAAAACAAAAGAAATATTATTAGGTTCAATACTTCGCGACTTGGCAGATAAAGAAATAAAGGAGTAGAAAAAATTGTGATTTGGACGACCTACCGTAAGTCCTATATTTGCAAAATTCAACTTCACACGTAAAACACTTGTCAATTTAAATTTACCAACATCGACAATGTTACGTCAGACATTGTCAGAATATCAAAATAAGCTAAATGCCTGTTTTATCCGTTCATAGGAAAATAATAACTACTGCCCACTGACGATATTTGCGAAGAGTAGTAAAACGGACAAGGTGGTTCGATTCTGTTCGTTAATATATCTACAGTCCCACTGAATGATTAATTAACTATAAAAATATAAGACCATATTCTTTCTAGATAGGCTTATCCGTAGGATTGACTATACCTACTACTGAACTGGTTTATTTAGACCTGGTTTAGGCTCCAAGATTAAACTATTAGGTACCTACCTAGGTATAGTTTTTCATGTAGTTTGGAGTTGAACTCTTGGGTTAGTACTATTAGTCAACTCTGGAGTTAACACTAATAATTAATAATTACTTACTGGGATAGTGATCCTAGTAATCGATCTCCCAAAAAGATGATTGGATTCTCGGTCAACGGGAATAACTGAAGGCTTTTAGGGCCTTTACTTACCCTGAGGCTCTCCACCCGAAGGTGCTTGCCTCGGTTTGCGTTGTAAAAAACAATGTTGGGCATTTATCGCCTATCGCAAATTTGAACAGCAGTGCGGGATACTCGTATTTTCAGGACAGTGCGAGTACAGTTTTCATGCAAAAATGTTGTCAATGCCTACAACACAGTTTCTTAATTTTCACCAGCTCAACTGGAGACTCGAGTGCAGTCCTAAACATGTTTACCACTTTCAATAAAATGATGGCAATCAACATCAAGTTGGTGCAGGCAATTAATTTTTATTAGCTCATAAATAAATGGAAGGAGAGGTGGCAGTTTTTTTCAGTTATGACTGTATCTCCTTAAAATTTTAGGGATATTATTCTAGGAATTAGGCAGTAAAATTCCTCTCGCTTTAAATACACGTAACGATATTCAATCATGGTTAAGCATAACCATGTTTTAATTAGTACCTAATTCAAACAAATATTTCTTTATCTTTAAATAAATCGATCTATATCTATTCATCTAGCACAGGTGATAATATCTTAGGTTATGTTGTTGATGTTATCTGTTCGAGGTAGGTACATATTATAGCTACCTGCTATACTTTGCACGCAGGTTGCAAAACTAGTGATTCGATTCATCAGAAGATGAGTCTGTGTCTATGAGTCTTTGTGATACTAAAATGGAAACATTTTTATACTTCGACGGCTAAAGAAGAGATTTGACTTGATAATAATAATTATTAAAGTTTCATTGTTACAGGATCTGTTTTGTTCTTGAAAATACAATGTGCAAGTACAAGTACATACCTACATACGTGGAATTATTTCCTAAAGATATAGTCTGTCCAAGATAAGGGTTGATAAGAATGTGGAGATGAATATTTATATAAGTATGTAGTTGAGTTGCTTAATAAATGGCCCTATTACTTATACCCTACCCTAAATGGTATTTTTCAGAATACCTATTTCTGCACCCATTATTTGAGAAGCTACAGAAAAACGAATCTACTTTTACATTAGAACTTTTCACGATCTACCTCGTGATGATCACAAATTGAAAGAACGATGTTTTGGGTTACGTTTTACCACTTTCGATTTCCTGTCACTTCTCATGCTTATTTTGGACAAACTGTACTGGACATTACTGAATAACTATAGGGATGCAGCGGTTACCCGGTAATAGCAGGGTAATAATAAATTACCTGGCGGGTTACCCCACATTTAAGAAAAACAGCATGCGATAGTAAAATTCAAAAATACTTCATAATCATAAATAAGTAGGGTAAATAAGAATTCATTTCAATGGAAAGGTTAAATAAATATTAAATTATATTGATAATAAGCATAAACATATACATATTAATACATTAATACTGTATGAGAATTAATATAAAAACTAGAAATGGGAGAAAATCGCTATCCCGATATTCGTTTTCATTTCTAGCTCTACCGGGGGTCCAGGCCTGCGACCTGGGATCACCCTTCGGGTGACAAAAGCATCTAGTATTTTGGTAATCAGAAGTGTTTGGTAGTCGGTACTATTGATTCCGTTAGCAATATCTCTCATAGGAAAATAACCTATCTGAAGTTTAATTAATTTGACAGGTTTCGTGGGAGGTGCTTGTCTCATTAGTGCAATTTCACATCGGCAGATAAAATGAAAGAAGTTGAGACGGATGCGACTCGAGATTTTCGAAGACCAAATAGGCGTAGAAGGATTCAACGTACGGTCTCGAAAAAAAATTCAACGGATTAGAGTAAAAACGGAACTTTTGTGTGAAGCGGTTTTCGAAGCCGTAAAAATTAGAAAAAGGGTCAGGGGGTCTCGCGAAAAGTCGGGATTTCGGCAGGCGTGACGGGACCATTAGGCGTGAGGACAAACGCCGGTGCTAGCCGCATATCTCTCGCTGAACGGCGATCTACGAAAATTTTGCAGAGGTTTTTTGAAAAGGCGTTTAAATTGGGAAAAGGCGTAGGAAATAGGACGATAATGCGCCTACGCATAGGAGAAAGGCTCGGGGTGAAACACCAAAACCGGGACCGAAACACTATACTGCACTCGACACGCGTTTTGCCATCATCTGGAGATGATTAAACTAGTCTAGTTTTGTCTTCAGTTTTAATCATCTTCCGATGTTGCTAACTTGGTTGGCGAAACGCGCGTTGAGTGCAGGTATAGTGTTTTGGTGTTATGTGGTCATCTACGTCAATTATATCTTCACACCAAAGGTTCCAACCCCCTCCAAGAATGATAAATTAAAAAAATAATTTTTGACAAATTTCGGAACGTAGCCGTTACACGCCTGTTTTATTTACTAAATCCGCGACAGGTTTTGACCAGTCGGGTGGATGTATTGCTGTTATTTTTAACTTTTTATAAAATAGTGTATCTTTTAGTGTATTTCGTACTCTACTTTTTGCGAAGTGAATATAATTTTTGGTGGATGATATATTTCGTGAGACAAATTTAGAACTAAAGGAAAATCATTAGCTAACATTTGTACAATAAAAATACCATTTCGCGAAATATTATAATTGGTATTTTGCCAAATTCCTCTGGTCTATCACGCACTTCCTAGTGTTTAGTCGAAATACCTGCCCAAAACTACCCAGTGTTTCGTACACATATTACGAGCATTTATCTTCCTCAATAGTACTTCTGCACAATAAGATGATAGGAATAACGCGAATGAAGTGAAAGATTAAGGTTATAAGCAAACTATAGAAGTTTGAACTTTGTACACTTACTTTTTAATGCCGCATGAAGTCAAGGTCAATATCAGACACATTTATGATATGATTTATATATGATACTATTTTGGATTATACTAAGTGGCTAAAACAGTTACGCACCAAATCTAAAATGAAATAATAGCCTGATAGTAAATTTATCACAACCCTTTAAAAGGGAAATATTCACATATGCCAGTTAAAAAATATTTTTAATGGAATAGGTATTTGTATATTTCCTTTTTAAAGAATTCTAATTAATTGACTTAGGATATTATTTCATGTTATATTTGGCACTTCAATTCATATTAATAATAAAGTATCTATAAAGGAGTCGTCGCGCACTGTATGAGTTCGGTCGACTCAGATCGGCTGGATCGTCTCGGCATTGCAAAAGAGTTGTAGAAGCTGAATATACCCGCGGTTAACACTGACTTGCCGATTGTACCGTTCCGAGTGGAACGATCCGAGTCGATTCAGTGCGCGTCGTCCTTTAGTCTTACAGTGAGTAAGCACCTAAATATTGTAGGTTTTAACGTACTTTTTCTGTAAACTTCTCTGTAAAACATTCTACATAAAATAATCATCGTTTGGTTGTTGCGACCCTGAACTATAATCCTTCAAGAGATCCATCCCCTATAGGATGCGAAATATATCCATTATATCATCATTCTTAAGACCGGTTCCCATCTAGGCATCGAGCAGGGCGTCGCAGCGCAGCGAAACTTTCTCAGAGCTATTCTCACCTCAGCAGCAGTCTGCAGCGTCAAGCACAGCAAGAAAAATACCATTTTTGTGGGACTGCTGTGATTATGTCCACGCTAGAAATATCTACATCATCACATGATTTTATAGGTTCGTCTCTATATTATATAGTTATATGTATCCGCCTCTTTGTAAATACATAACCTACGTTTTATATAAATTGTATTAGAACTTATCACTTTCATTCATTTTCTTTCCAATTCGCTACCAAATGCCAAATGTTGCCCCTTCTGTTTTGGTTGCTATAATTTTTGTGGCGCATACAGTTCACTATACTAATTAACAACTAAAATTAATTTAAATTTTCTCCGACCATAATGTTTTTTTTGGCAAACTTTATGGCGCCAAATACCAGCCGCTGCTTGCCGCATACACTTAGTGATTGGCACTTTTTCGTTAACGAGCAGTACAGCGCGTTCATAAGAAATAATGATGCGAGCCAATGCTCCCGAATGAATTAAAATTTTGCTGCGCAGCTCTGCCAAGCTCTTGTTTGGTAAGAACGGCATCACTAAATAATATACAATGACATGCAGACAATAAGCACCAATATGCTACGCTGCGACGCGCTGCTCGATGCTGCCTAGATGGGAATCGCCCTTTACACAGGTTCTTTTTTGAATTAGAATTTACTTTTCACATAGTATTACTTCCATAAATGCATTTTTTTAAATCCTTGTAAAAAAAGACCGATATAAGACTGATGTACTTTAGGATATCTTTTATATCTACATATTATCTACCTTATATCTACAATTTAAATTGCCAAAATTTCTGTACATCGTACATATAATGAAAATGTTTCTTATCGATATAGTTTTATTAATTTATATCGAATAAAATTAAAGAGCCTTCCCACATGGAAATATTTTCGAGGACTCTCTTTTTTAATTTGCCATTATCTTTGGCGAAAGTTTATCTTAGGGAACAAAAAGTGAAAGTAATCACAAGAGTACCTACCTAAGTAATGAAGGATTGGCAATGTTCAAAGCATTGAGTGTATAATTTTATTGAAGGCTGTGCGGGCATTTACGAAAATACTACTTTATGAGTCCAGGATATCAAGAGAACTGTACAGTTACATTTATTATAGGATAATAAAAATTAAACAAATAAGATAGGAGCAAACTAAGTTAATTCATAATAGATAATAACATACTCGATAACATACACTATGCCTTAACTGTTATTACAAATATTTGATAAAACGAGATACTGTTTATTACCCACTATATGTACTTAAAAGATCAACCCTATTTGATGCAAAGTGAATACTACTGGACTACCTGTTATAAGTGTATTAAAAAAATATGTGGTAGCAACAATAAACTATTAATACTTCCATCGAGACGCTTCGACTACTAAAACTTGCCAACTTATTCTGAAAATTCTAATATAGGTAGGTATTTTATATAGTAGATAGTCTAATTAATTTATTGTAGTCTAAATTTTCGAGAAAGTTATCGAGGGTTACTAGAAAAAACTTTATTAAGACTAAGATATTTTATTTTACAAGTCATGTTGTCATAAGTCATACCATTGGATAGATAGGCTGGTGTGACACTACACTAAAATTGGAACTAATTTTAGCAATAAATTTAGTTCTGACAATTCTTGTATAGTGTCATATATCAATTGGACCAATAATTGTTGCTGAAAAATATTTTATACAAGAATTTAGAACATGTTCTATTTTCTTGTCAAGAAATCATATCGGAACATAGCAAAATATGTTACGTTGTTCTTCACTAACTTCATACTGTTTGTATATGTTGATCTGTTGAAATGATATTTCAAAATTTAACATATCATAATCCTTCAATTATTATTTTAAAATCAGAATATTTTCAAAAAAATATTTCTATATTCGCAAATGAAGATCAAAATTTGTGAAAAAAATTTACACATTATTTGTCAAAGAAATTAACGACGATTGGAATAAATAAAAAATGTCGTGGAATACAGGATTCCTGCTTGTATGCAGTTAAATCATCTATCCCTCAAATGTATCTTATTTCTTAATATCACCATCAATTAAACTTAATATCTCTTCTAATTTGTTGATTATCAAGCCGCAAGAAATTTCGATATTAATTATGATCTTCAATCAACAATTCATTGTTTAAATGGCTAAGGTGTCACGACCCAAGGATTGTTAACTGTTTACAGGATTGCTCGATCGCTCAATTTTATCAGCCGCCTTTGTGACGTCATCGAAGATATATGTAATCGAATTGTCAAAATATACCTATTTTGTGTTTGTTATATTTCACATTTGCAAGAGAATTTTCGTATTTGAATGATTATTAATACTATTATTTATTAAAGTTTGTAATAACAGTATAAAGTGTACCTATTTTTACAAGTTCGAGATCTTTGGATCTTTGATGACATCACAATTATGGATTACATTGTAGTATAGGGATCGAGCAATCCTGTAAACAGTTAACAATCCTTGGTCATGACCCTCATTTCGTCAAATTTTTTTTTTTTTCGTTTATTTAACGTCAGCCTATTTCCGCGACTAAGGCTAATAACCGACGCCAGGAGACGAGCAACCCCTAACCTGGAAATTTTGCCGAACCCTCACTTTTTATAGCAGGGTAGGGATCTTTTACTTGCCTATTATTTCATAGACAAGGGATCTCCGGCTTTACATCCTATCCAAGGGATGGTACGTCTTCTACGTAAATCTCGCCTAAATTTGCATAGCTTCTGTAAATTAACCGACGTACAGGCCACAAGAAGATGCGGGCAAGCGACGACGGTCTTCCCTTCATGGGAAAGACTTCATGGGGCAGGCAAATCAGAGACAATAAAATTGTCTCTGATTTGCCTGCCTGATATTGATATTGCCTGCGCATATATTAATAATTGTTCCTTAAATTGTACAAATGTAAAACATCTATAGAAAATAAATAAGTAACAACTTCTAATACTAAATTGATTATTAAAATTAGTTTTAAATTTAGTTAAGTATCATACCAGCCTTATGTTCAACAGTTACCCAGTTCTATCAGATTTTAGGGATGTAAATTGTCTCTCGTAAACTGTCGTAAACTGTCAGATATATTGTTAAAATTATTGAAAAGCACAAGCATAACGATGCAATTTTCCATAGAAGAGAGAACAGATATAATCGAAACTTTTATACAGAATAATAAAAATGCAAGTCCCGCAAATGAATCTTACATACTGAAATTCAAAATCGGCATATTGCCCATAGAACTTATTTCAAACGTTTGTATACCAAATTTCAAGAACGAGGATCAGAAAAAAATGTCGGAAAGAGAAATAGAACAAAAACTGTGGCAGGAGGTGATAATGAGTTAAACATTAAACATATTATTTTATTAGATATTGGCATATTGTATTTCGAGTGCTTTCGAAGATGTTTTTCCTGGATCTTGTTAATTGTCTTTAAAACACTTTAGCTTAATTCAGCGCGTCCATAACCCTTCCGGCTAAAATGTCTTCTCTAGGGGGACTTAGTTATATGCAATAGAACACTGCATATGTTTGCATATCCCATTATCCCATAACTACATCAAGATTTTAAATTCTTGATGAATTCTTATTTATTTATTTTCGATTAATGAAGAAGTGGGATCTCGCAAGGATAGTAGCAGGTATTATAAAATTTGGTCATTCAATGTACAAATCAAATTCCAGATTATAAGTATTACTGTATATTTCTTTAGTTTTGTTTGTCTATCTCGCTATGGTGTATCGATACGTTTAATAGATGCGTTCTGAGGAAGAGTGCGCAAAAAGCAAGCAATAAAACTTCCTCTCATGAGTAGCAATTACGCTGTTCTCCGTAACGAATTGTCGCCGTAGCCTGCCTCAAATATTAAAGTGCCTGGGTTTTGTAAAAGGCTATAAATTTCATACCAAGAAACAACTCATTTAATGCATCTCAAACCGTTACTAACCTCTTTTGTTCTTCTTACAGTTCGCAGTTGTTACACGCCGTGTGCATGATGCTTTTAAGTTCACGCGAACAATGAAAAGTGAATTGCCATTTCAGCGGGTTTAACGAATATTTCATGTAGAATATAGAGGAGACGGAATAAAATGATGCACGCTTGGAAAACTTTCGATTTTCTGGTAATTAGTCCTTTGCAATTAGTTTTCAATTAGGAATTTCGTGAAATTTGTTTCCTGAGGATTCTTGAATAATACTGTAGTCTTTAAAATATATGAAGAAAGATAATTTGTTGCCTCATTTTCCGAGGTTTTATCCAAATAGTGTTGGTTTAGTTTCAGACTTTGACTTTGTGTTCTTGTTTATAATTATGATTCAGGGGGTCGCTTGAAATATCTGTACCGTCCTAGGTGAGAGTATTGGAATTTATTATACAAATACAATATATAAACATGATATACAGTTTTTACACAATGATTTTTTTTCTTGCAAAGGTAATGCAGCCTAGCAACTGATAATTTCTACAGGTGAAACTTTACTCAGTATGGTACAGTGTTTTGGACATACCGTATATAATAGCCTATTTCAACTCGCAAAAAATTAAACCTAGGCGTTAACAGTATCTAATATTTATCCGTATATCTACTATATGGATGTGATTAGGTTACCTAGCAACTGAAATTATTTAGAATTATGCAGTGTGTTTTGTTCTAGAATTATTGTATCCTACTTGTTTATTTCCTGGATGGGGCACATCCGGAACACATTGTATTTTATATATTTTTTAAATATTTGACAGATATTTGTACGAGACTCCTTTGTAAATATTTGACAAGACTTCTGCCCCGACTTATGCAGAGGTTTGTAAGAACCTTTATAATATATAATCTTTATAACTATATCTCACTTTAAATAATAGATACCTACATGATTTGTAAAATTAATTAAAAAATGCTGTACATGTTCCATTTATCACGTTACATTTTCGCATCTCACCTTTTTTATATTAATCTTTCTGTATTTTATTACACTCAATTATGTTTATAACAGTTCCATTTCCTAATACAATAATTCTAGGAGTTCAAATTACTACTTCCTGAGACAGGTGTAAGTATATGTGATTTTTTCGATTTTTAATACTATTTTCTTTTCTTATTGCTGTGAAGTTGTCCACACTTTTCCAGGCATAGTTTATAACACATGGTAAATCCAATTTGAGATAGATCGATGGAAAGAACTAATAGACACAAATCTGTTTGTCGAATTACAAAAGAGTAGCCAGTATCAGACCTCCGAGACTCACTTTAAGAAGATACTAACCTCAGTTCGACACAACATCCTTTAGAACAGCGACATTAAAACAAAACAAAACGACTAATAGATAAAATTATATATCTCGAATACCAGAAAAGTTATCAGTATCAGATCTGATCTCACGAGAAGGCTCACTTTAAGAAGAAATGTGCTAGCACCCTACCCATGGAAATGATTGGCACCAACCCCAGATCGACACTACATCCCTTAGAACAACGATATTACAGCAAACCAAAACGGCTAATAGACAAAAAAATATTTTTCGAATTGTAGAAATGTTGCCAGTATCAGACCTGATAGACTCACTTTAGGAGGGTATTTGTTACCACCCTACTGAAGGAAATGATTGGCACCAATCTTAATTCGATACATATCTTAGAATAACAACATTAAAACAAAGCCAACCTAATATAGGCTCTCTTTAAGAATGCC
The DNA here is from genome assembly GCA_963924545.1 of Pogonocherus hispidulus. Taxonomy (NCBI): domain Eukaryota; kingdom Metazoa; phylum Arthropoda; class Insecta; order Coleoptera; family Cerambycidae; genus Pogonocherus; species Pogonocherus hispidulus. Next base: position 76,138,791 of record OZ004692.1, on the reverse strand, counting down.
TATGCTAGCACTCTATCGACGGAAATGATTGGCACCTGCAATACACCAATTTTCGTCATCAGGTGCTTGTTGTACAATTATTATTATGTAAATTAAAGTTACTTAATACTTACTAGTAAATAATGTGAGAATATTCAGCTTGAACAGTGACTCAAAAAGAAGAACCGTTGGCTAAGCAAAGGATATAAGGATCATTTGATTTTAATAATTAAATCTTCCAAATACATATATTTCTACTTTTAATGTAATTTTATAAAAAAAATATGTAAATCGAATAAAATGGCAGATGGATTAAAATTTGTATATATGCTACTTTAAGCAATACTTTAACTTTGAACGGAAATCTGCATAAAATAATAAAAAAGCGCGTCATTATCGCTACAATTACGACCTTGTCTTATAAAATCTAACTTTGAGTTCATGTTACTGTATGTTGAATATGCTCAGAAAATGTTTCAGATCCTCTAGAGCTTCGTTTAAAAAAATGAGTTTATTTCGTAGTTAAATTCTATGGGAATTCTGAGCTAGAAAGGAAATAACTTTGCATTTTGATATATTTAAATTCGACTGATTTCAATCACACCATTGCATGACTATTTCAAGATGAACACTGTCATCAATACTTGGAACAGAAGTAAATATTGTTAAATCATCTGCGTAAATTAACTGATGGCAATCAAGCATAGTTGCAATGCCCAGATTAGACCCAGACAATGCCTTGGGGTAATCTAGATGTAATATGGTACTGACTAGACTTAAACTGGGAACATGCAGTTGTGGAATGATATTGTACTGAAACAGTTTATCCAGATAAAACTTCAGCCTAGTGTGTTGCTCTTTTCCATCCTAGATGGCTTTATTTATAGCACTAGAGCTAGTGTATGCACTATCTCCAAGCCACAATGGGTTGTCTTTGCTCTAAGACCTGAGTGTCCATAAGAAATAAAAAAGTTGACTATCACATCTCAAAATCTAGAGTGCTTAGAGAAAATATAATTGGTGTAAATCTAATCTTAATAGTAGCCAAAATTAAATGTAACACCGTGTACATGAGGCATGTCCTCACGAACTTATTACTATTATTATATTCTAAGTGACACACTGGAAACAACAAGACAAGTGAGCACGGAACAAGCAGGACTTCACAAAAATCATCCAGTAGCATTGGCAAGCAGGTGGGATCTGCATACAGTATACATTCAAACATATTTTGTTGTTTTATTGAGCTATTCGTAAGACTTTCCAAATTTCTTGTTTGCACTTCTTCATAAAAAGATCCCGTCCGCGCTAAACTATCTAGATCTTTTAGTGAATGAAGCTTTTTGTAATTGTGTTTCCAAAAAGTTAGCCGCCTTATTCCCTATTCAGGGGTATTCAGGAGGCTATTCCCTTACATTTTTACTAGAACTAGACACATAATTTTGAGATTAACCAATGGGTGAATATTAAAATCCTTCAGTGTATTTGTACTACGATTTCCATCCAATGTGAAGTACTTCATTGAATATTCGTATGAATGAATTTCTTATCAATCCATACGAATTCTTAAGATGAGTATCAATATGAACTTTTACAGATCCTATGACAAAATGAGCGCGTCAGGAGTTTCCGACGAACTTTTTAGTTAGGTCTTGTACATTGTGAGCAAAGTAAACCTACAAATAACAATTTGTAACCATGTCTGACGATGAACAGACGGCGGCTTTGTTGGTTTTCTGTAAGTTCCCAATAAACTTCTTATTTTCTTTTTGCTGGTTTCTGCAGATTTCCCAACGGCTGAGGCAATTCCATTCTATGCGGCTATCATTTTCTCTTTCTTAAAATAATCCTTGTCTTTAGGATACGACAAATTTTTAAGTAATTTATAACTTCCTACTAAATTTAGCATTATTTCTTCGGACCACTCCTTACTCTAAAAATTAAATGAACATGACTCAGGTTCGACGCAAACAAAAATACTACCACGAACTTGTCCTACTAGACGCGCAAATTATTTCTGATGGCACGTCAAAAGACCGCTGTGACAGAAAATGAATTGCTGCAGCTTAGAGGTTCGTCGAATATAACGAATTTGACTCGCCATATTTATATGCACTTTTATCCAATGTAATCGCCACATGAGGTCAGTGTATTCATTTATGAGATAGCACTTCTGTACTAAACAGATATTCTTTGTTTTTTAAATAAAATCACTTCCATTCATATTAGTAAATTAGTAATAATACTTTATACAGATTGACAATTTTAGAATATTATTCACAAATTTTGTCTTCACCTGATTTTTCTTGCACCATTCTTATGTTCGTTTAAATTATTACTGTAAAATAATTTCATGATTAATTTAATTGATTAATTTCTCTAGTGATCATAAGATATATACAGTGCTTATATAAAGTAACGAATAAATTCATTATTTTAGAAATTGAGAAGTTTTCGAAAAAATCCCCTGACACGTCGATTTTGTTTTTAAAAAAGGCACTTTTTGACATACACCCATATTTGTGACGTCATCGTTGTTCGAGATATGACGTCATCGACAATTTTTTTAAATAGCAACCCCCAATTTTGACCACGCAATTTGAAAGAGCGTATCATTCTACATACGCATCATGAAAAATTATGGTGTTACATAACAAACATTTCAAGAAAATAATGTTTGAAGATCTTAAAATTTAATTTTCACAATACTGACAATGATAATGATTATGTAAAAAATCGACTAAATCAAATGTTCACATTGTGCACCGTTGGCTAGCTGACAGTAGCCAAGACGATTAATAAATTCTTTTTGGGCATTATCTATAACTTCAGGAGGTATACGATGTATCTCGTGACGAATTCTTGCTTTTAAATCTTCTAAATTAACCGGTCCAGTAACGTATACTTTGCTTTTTAAGTATCCCCACAAGAAATAATCTAAGGGTGTCAAATCAGGCGATCTGGCTGGCCACTCAATCGGCCCCCTTCTCCCTATCCAACGATTTGGGAACAGCTCATCTAAATAAACACGGACAGGTGCTGCATAATGGGAAGGTGCACCATCTTGTTGAAAGAACATGTCATTTCTTGGAAGATCACGTCCCTCTATATCTGGATATAAAGTTATTAGTGCAGGAATGAGGTCGTCTCGAAGAAAATCCAAATATCTTGCACCAGTTAGGTTGACGTCAAAGAAATAGGGACCCAGAATTCTTCCGTCGACTATGCCGCACCACACATTTACTTTCTGGGGACTTTGAGTGTGATACTCCATCATCCATCGGGGATTCTCGGTAGCCCAATAACGGCAGTTTTGCCTATTGACATGGATGTTCAAAACAAACGTAGCCTCGTCAGAAAAAATTACGTTTTTTACGAAATTATTATCATTATTGCATAGCTCTTGCATTTGCTCGCAGAATGGATTTCGCCGATCAAAGTCGTCTTCAGATAGCTCGAGAACAAGGCATACCTTATAAGGATGATACTTTGCTTTTTTCATAATTTTGTGAACTGTGGACGCTGCCATATTGAAATCAGAAGCCAATTGGTTAAGTAGTGTTGAGTGATGATTTTCTTATATTGCCAACAAAACATTAACCTCATCATCTATTGATTTTGACGGTCGACCAGATTTAGGAAGATCACGAACATGTCCAAAGTTACGGTATTTAGACTCAATATTGCTTACCATGCTTTGGCTAATGGGATGTCGATCAGGATGAGTTTCATTGAACAATTCAACTACTTCTCTTTGGGTGCGCATCCTGTCTCCAAATCCGATCATGCAAAGAATTTCTATTCGTTCTCGTTCAGTTAATTTAACCATTTTTTTTTATAAAATGACAAAGTTAGTACTCAATAAACACTTCAAATGCAGTGCTTTTGCCAAACAAAAGATAAGAACTAAAGAAATAACTCAAAAAACAGAAAAAACTATTTAATAAAGTACGATTTCAAGTTTTTATCTGACAGCAATAAAAAACATTCTCGGTCGCTAAGGCTACTGTCAGGCAACCACGATTTTTCATGATGCGTATGTAGAATGATACGCTCTTTCAAATGGCGTGATCAAAATTGTGGGTTGCTATTTAAAAAAATTGTCGATGACGTCATATATCGAACAACGATGACGTCACAAATATGGGTCTTATGTCAAAAAGTGCCTTTTTTAAAAACAAAATCGACGTGTCAGGGGATTTTTTCGAAAACTTCTCAATTTCTAAAATAATGAATTTATTCGTTACTTTTCGAAAGTACTGTATATAAGTTTTATTAAACCAGTGTCAAATCCACTGTTTTTTCTTAAAATACAAGTATGTGATTTACTAATTACGGCAATGTTAGTTGGTTTTATGAACATTCCTCAGTTATAAGGTTAGTACCTATCTGTAGATTAATTTTACTTTTTATGATTATAGCGTCTGCTTATTGGCTCTTCAAGCGATAAATGGATAATATAAGCAATTAAATATTTTATGAACACTTTTATATGTGATTATTTCTCGGAAGAACTTAACGTATAACATATATTCTTATCTATGAAGTTGAATCTCAGTATGAAGACTCTAATTAAATATATTTCTACTGGTAAATAATTTCACCATCCTACTTGTACGCTTTATCAAAATAATTGCTGGCGGTATGAAAAAGGAATGTTATAGCTTGTAATTAAAATACATTTATTTCGTTAATTATCTTTTGGCATCCATATTTTTCCAATGAAGACATTTTTTTTTATTGTTGTATGTTAAATAATCCGTAGCTATTTGAAAACTTTGTATAGTATTATTTATTTATCAGTGAAATAACATTGGTAGGTTATGTAAATTATTTTAGAACTAGTAGTATTTTAGTGCTAAATTATGAAAATCGTTCAGTTTTGTCTATCTACGAGGGTGTTCTGAAAAGTTTCCGACCTAACAAAGATGCCAGATATTTTTTCAAATTTATTTTTCTACATAGTCTCCTTTTAAGTCTACACACTTCTTCCAGCGATGCTTCCATTTCTTTAACCCATCCAAATAGTACTCGGTGTATTTCTCTGCAAAATAATTGTTTACGAAGGTGATGGCCTCCTCATTTGATGAAATCTCTGTCCTCCGAGCGCAACTTTTAACTTGGGAAACAAAAAAAAATCGCTTGGGGCTAGATCTGATGAGTAAGGAGGGTGGCCAAACCGTAATTGGCGGATTTTCACCATGGCAACCGCTGAGGTGTGAGACGGCGCATTGTCTTAGTGGATTTTTTTTTATCTGCAAATGTGCCGTTTTCCGCAATTTCTACCTTTAGCTTGTCAAGTAATGATGCGGGGTATGCTCCTGTAATGGTTTTTCCTTTTTGAAGATAATCGATCAGGATAACTCCATGACTATCCCAAAAAAACAGTCGCCGTCACTTTCCCAACCGAAATAACAGTTTTTGCTTTTTTTTGGAGGCGATTCCTCCTTCGCAGTCAACTGTTTTGACTGTATTTTTGTGCCTGGGGTATAATGGTGTATCCAAGTTTCATCTACAGTAACTAGTCAGCGCAAAACTCTGATTTATTGCGCCTAAACTGCTCCAACTGAGCGTTGGAAATGTTCATTCGCACACGTTTTTGGTCTAACGTGAGCAAACGCGACATCCAACGCGCGGACAGCCTTTCTCATGCTTAAATCTTGATTCAATATGTGACAAACACGTTCTTTGGGAATATTTATGGATTTCGCTATCTTTCTCGCTAATTCGACGATTGTATAGCACCATTTGGTGGACTTGAGCGATATTATCCTCAGTGGTTGCAGTTTTTGGACGTACCGACGTTCATCGTCTCCTAAGCTGGTACGGCCAAATTCAGCTGCCTAAAATTTCATGGTAGTAAGGAGTCCCTCGTACACAGTGCCCAATTCATCTTTGATTTGCGTAGGCGTATTTCCTTTCAAAAACAAATATTTAATGACAGCTCGATCCTCAATTTTTTCCATTTTCACAAAAACACTCACATCGACTAACTCAAACCATTGTCAAACTGCTCGTCCAAAATGGTTGAAATTTTGGTGAGTACTTTTCAAAACATACAAACAAATTCCCTAGCTTTTTTACTCTCCACAGCCTGCAAGAGTCCAATACATATTTTTAAATTTGTTCTAATATAGGTATAACAGCAAACAAAATGATGGTGAGATTTGTATGTGATTAATATATTATGTTGATCTATACGAATTTATGAGACTTTATAATACTCCTAAAATATTAATACTGTACCCACGTTCTCCAATTATCGGGGTAATTATTATTTTTTGGTTGAATGAGCAAATAGCGTATCTACTTAAAATAAGTGAATGGTTCTGATGGTTTATGAGAGTTGTTCTATAAAAAATATATATTTTTAATCTTTCAGAAAATGTCATACCGACCGGTACATAATAATTACATAGGTAAATAGAAAGTAGGTAGGAGTACTGATCCTGTCGATATTAGGAACAATCCGAAAGCAGGATTTTGCCCATTTTTTGAGATCAATTCAAATTTATCACAAGCATGCAACTGTTTTATTTAGATCTTTTTGCAAAAATAAAATGGAAGATGAAAGTCACTGCACCAAATAGAGTATTTATTATAACTGTATTATAACTATATTACTGGTTATATTAAACGTCATTGGCATGGTATCTCGTATCCCATACTTACTCCATTGAATTTTGGATATAAATTTTTCCCAGTGATATTTTATTAAGTATAAGTATGAGATGCCAAAATATTGAAATAGTCTGGAAAGTAATTGAAATCAAGGTGTTATCTAATATTTTAAAATTCAGAGCTTTTTTAATAACGCGTAATGACCACATTGGAGATGCCGGAGTAATGTAACGCCAGTCGGGGCATACCTATTGTCCATTTAGTAGTTGTTTTCAGCATCTCCTTCAAATAAAAAAAGTAGGAATGTCTTCCTGCTGTAATGGTACCTGCGGAAAAATGGGTATCTATCTGTCTGTCAATTTGACAATAATTGTCAGACGGATAGTAGCAAAGACCCAAAGAGGGTACTACGGTGTGTTTCTCACCACTAATAATATAGGTAGGTATTTAAAGATCATCAGAAAAACCTTGGTGATTAGTTATTAAGTATTAATATTGTGTCATATCCCTGGCGATAGCTCGGTCTGTTAGGTGCTGGGTGGTAGCTGTGACTAACAGAATTGTAAGGGAGAAATGGCACCTCTCCCAGAGAATGGTTGTGTGTCTGCTGCGTTTTTTTTCATGTGTACCCCCCCCTCTATTCAAACCCGAGGCTTTCAAAAGGGACGTTGTAAATTTCAGTGGTGTGTTTTGTTTTTTTTATATTATAATTGTGTTTATATTGTATGAAACCAATACCACAAGGAACTTTTACTTCTGACCAGAACCTGTTAAAAAGATAGTATTATCTAATATCTGACTATACTACCTTGTATTACCTAATTTGTAGGTACTTCATACATTTAATTTAACTAATTTCTGAAACCTTAAGAACGGAACAAATAAATGATTTATCATTTACTTAACTCTGATTGGCAGCTAGTTTGTATTATTGTTTACAATTTGTTACATATTAAAAAGTTATTTGTTTGAACATGTTGCGCTTAAAAATGGTTCTCAATTAACATAATTTGCTTTTTGAGCGACTTTTATTAAAGTTCAACCCGAATCTTAATCTTACAAATAAAAATTGAATACCTATTAACATGAAGAATGATGAATCGTTAAAATGATTACTATAAATAATTACCTACGTAGGTACCATGTATGGTACATGGTACGTAGGTACCATGGTGCTATAGTATGAAGCATATATTTTGTGAAAAAAACATGTCATAAAAATAAGATGTGGGTAGGCTTCGAGATTATATTTTGAAACCACTTCTTTGTAGACCGCCATGTATTTATGCCACTGATTTTGAACCGGCCATTTTGTTTATCAACGAGATACAAAATGTTATAAATTCTGTCCTACTCGCTTTTTGTATTTCCCTACATAAACATTATTTCTCCTAACTAAGAGAAGTAAGTATGATAAGAAAAAATTTACTTTGTGGGATAAATCAAACGCGAGACTAGAAATGTTGTGATTTTTTCTTTCATAAGTAAGAGCATACGTAATAAATATGCTTGTCAAACAACTGTGCTGAGTAAACTCACTGATTTTTAATAATCCGCTCTATAAAAAAAGCTGATTGAAGTCAATAAAATGGCAGGTCTACCTACCTACAGCCTCTTGATAAACTCCATATATGTATACTCATTAACAGTCTTTTACATTCGCATACCCTCTTAATGAGCAATTTGAAATCCATTACGTAAGATAATTAATTGCATCTAAATTATATGCGTCTAATGCCGCATACATGTTGGCTTCTTAATAACATTTTCCTAACGACTTCAGAAACGTAAACCGAGATGCATTCGAGTGCAGGTAACATCATCTTTAATAATTAAACATCTCCGGAGATTTGTGTAGTTGTATACTGAATATATGAGCAATAGTAGCAATATATACTAGAATATACTAAAATATACTACAATGTGTACTTTATCACTGTGCAGTTAATACGGCTCATTTTAATGGAAGTTATCCGACCTAAGTAACTAAGTTGCTAAGTATAAAGTCTTTATACTTGGTAGTTCTTCGCGCAATTACAGAGACAAGCAGAACTTGAATTCGACGCCTTCAGATTTACTACTTACATAGAATTTATGTCTCTAATGATATCAACTTTGTTTAAATGGATCATATATGATGATGGTGCTGCAGTATGAAGCATATAATATGGCTTAATGAATCAATTCGCAATAGTAATATACAATGTGTTAGATACAAACCATGTCTATCATCTAATATTCTTCTATATACTGAATGGTATACCTTCTTTTATAATAATAATTCTCTTATTTTAATCCAGGTAAATCTATATCAATAATATTTATAAAAAGCGTTTCTTTCTTTCTTGAACAACAACTGTATATAATTTATTGTAGCTTCGGGGCTCTCAACGGATTTATATTTACCATAAAAGTCCATACGTTTATTGAGCTATGAAAGAACAAGTTTTTTCCGTCAAGTAGTTCTGACAATGGTCTATAATGTCTGTAAAGAGTTTGTAAGTGCATTGTTTCTTTTTTAAATATAAAATAATTACTTAAATTACTTTGTAAAATGGCCCGAACCTGTATCTAGTTTTCGGACACACAACATCCACCGTCATACGAGAAGAATTTAAGACAAAGCCAACCTATCACTAAAATTCTACAAAAAAATGAAGAGCGATAAGTGAAATTAGTTAGTAGGTATATCAGTTTTTTTCTACAAGGCATAAAGGAAGTTGCAGAATTATTGGTTCTGACTGCTTGAACATAATTTTATTATGCATTTTATATGACACATTTTAATTTTGTTCTACAATGATAAAAATCATTACATATCTCAGCAATTATAGATTTTAGGTATACGAAAGGTTACAGAAACAAAATAATATAATATTATTTTGTTTTGCAAATGTCAGTACCTGAAGTAGCAGTAATTTTTTTTCTTGTGATGGAGTAATATATCCCTTAAAATGTTGTATCCTCTTTAAACACACTTCTGAGTTCATCCATCTGTTTTCCTAGGCCAGTCCTATCGTACCCGTTGATGCCTGATCAATGAATTCATTCTTCATGTTCCTTCTAGGAAAAATAATTGCAGGCGGTATAAAATGCCCTACAGCATTCATACAGCAAACAGCAATGAAATGGTGTCCTCTCTCTCCCACTTGCTTCCTTCCTCGTTGTGCCAAAATTTTTTCAGTCTTATTCTGAACAGTCGAAAATCTGGATTCATCCATGTTATACATCTATTTGCTCAAGACGTAAATTATTTTCGTCTATAACTTTCTTGAAAGCATTAAAAGTCAAACTGGGGTTTCGTTTCATAAATTTATTATTCCAGTCCTAGCCGGCCATGCACTTTTCTATTTGATTGTGTTGGATAGGATTAAAGTAATTAAAGGTGCAAACAAAGGAGTTTTGAGTGGTAACACCTACCAAAAAACACTTGTCGTACTTTTGGGTATACAATAGGATTTTGATACTAACTTCCATCTCATATTTTGGGTTGTGACAGCATCTATTGCAAGCTTCATATTATCTTCGTCCCAATTTTATCTACTACTGTTATTTTTCATGCTTAATTATTATCCACGGACCAAAGCTATATTAAGAACATTATTATAATTATTCGGGTATGATGACACCCTGTTCCAACATAACCGAAATAAAAGGGTTCCATCAAACCCGAAAAGTGCACAATTTAAACCAATTTAAACCGTTTATAACAGGGCATCTACCTGTAGTCGTATATAAGGTTAGGATCACGACTTTATTGGAAAATTAAAATAAAACAAGTACTTTAATTATTGAAGTCGGGAAATACATTTAAAGCATAGTAAACAAAAAGTTTTAGACGTACCCTTTTCAACAAATCCAAATATTTTCATTAAAACTTTTAAAACACAAACGAAATCAGAATTATCAGCAGAGCTTACGCTCTCTGATGTCTTACTATTCAAAAACTAGTGTTGCCAACTCGGGGAATATCCAAAGTTTTAAGGGTGCCATCATAACGGGGGATCCGTCACAGCTGGATCTCCCTATATTTATTGTTCCTGGGTGTTTCTCGTGATTCGGTGTGGCGTTTATGCAGATCGGTTTTTCATTTTTATTTGGAAAGCTCTTAATAACACTTAATAATCTTAAGATATTGTGGAGCTTTTAATCGTTTTCCGACTATTAATTTGACGATGCGATGCGCGACAGATCGAATTTCTGCCGCCGCGCCGGTCAATTTTTCTAATCGTTCCTCATAAGACATTAACATCCTTAATATTCAACCAGTATTGCAACCACACAGTATAAATGGCTTACAACCTATTATATACTTTAATTAATAAAGTTTTCTGTAGATTTCCCTTATTCTGGTACTAAATGGTAGTTAAAATTATAAAAAACATCGTTATTCGTTCCTTCGCATGCGCATTCGCGACCCATGAAAAAAGATACGACGCTCTTTCTGCCAGACAAGCCTCTGACTTTCGAATTCATCATTGCGATGACAATGAGAGATACAAATATTAGGTAGGTATTATTATTATATGGAATATCATAATTCTACAGAAAGTGTATATGATTTGATATAAGTGATGAAATCGATATCGATATATTTGATACTTCTAACGTTATGCATTATATTACTCCATCTTTCTCATACGAGTAATACTATAGTGTATTTATTTTACTATATTACTATTCACTATTAGTGTATTGAAAAAATGTCGATTTTTAAAATGTTAATTTAAAAATATATAATTAAAATCCTAAAAAATTGTCAGTGGTATTGCAATAGACTATTTGATCCTAAATGATGGGCTATCATTGTGAAATCCAGATATTTCAACAAACAAGATATTCGATTCAATATCTCTCGAATAACATATTCTGGGAACAGCAAATCACTCTGAAAATCATTCAAATACTTAACGAGACAAAATGTAATAGCGTTACATACTTCGTAACTGCCAAGTTGAATATGCGAGCATAAATTATAAAATAATCTAATTAACATACAAAATATTCATAACTCAGTGCATAAATCGTCGCATTCCACCACTAGAATAAATCTGTAGCACGATTGTAATAAATTACTCCAGTTAATTAAATATGAAAATGGTTGCAAAATGTGCCATTCATTAAAAATATGCCGATAATAAGAAAATAAGCCATTCCACAGTTTGTACAGAGCAGTCCATTTCTGATGGGAATTCAGGGTAACTCAAAAAGTGTAAAAGTTACGGACAAATTAATTGCACAGTCTCAATCTACTTTTTCAAGGCCAGGTTGATGGTGGTAACAGATCAATTCTATTGTCACATGTTTTCGAATTAAGAGTGATTTTGAAATTTTGCCTATTTCAACAAGAAACTGTATCTTTATTATTTTGAGAGATATACAAAAAGTGTAAAGAACAATTTTTTAGTGTACAAGTACTAAAATGGAATGCAGTGAAGTAGTCAAAGTTTTTCTATTTACTTTATTTTTGCTACGGAATAAAGTTAGTGTTTTTTTAATGGGACACCCTGTATATCTTTCCTTATTTAAAAGTAGCTTTTCTTCTTGATTATAACAATAAATGATCGTATGGGTATAATTGAATAGTTACGGCTTTAATCTGTAACTTCCACTTTAAATTAACAATTCAACATTTTTTCTTAATAGTTTAATTAATTTTTATTCTCATACATTTATATTCTTTTGATATTGAGCAAACTGTGAGGCAATTTGAATACTTATTGTAGTTTAAATATCTCATTTTTATTATTTATTTTTTATGCATCGAATCTGGTTTTTCAGGAACTGTTGAAAATGTCATGTAGTAGTAAGTCGGTATTAAGAAATATCTTTCCAATTAAATTGCTTCTTCATTAAGATGGGCGTTAAAATATTGTTACAAAATCGCCGACACAGTGCCCGAGGGCGGCGTTGGCAAATCTACTTCCCCCCAGCCCTAGGGAAATTGTGCACAATCTGGTAACACCACCTCTCAGGGTGCCAGGGACAACCCCCCAAGGGCAAAGTCTCAACCCTCTGGGCCTTCAAATAAGGGAGATAGGCCCTTAGATCCACATTTCCTGGATGTCACCAGCGGTACTTATTGAATACCCCTCGTATAATTTGGCTATCGATTATTTATTGAACTGTCCTGGTACGTGCATTATTTGTGAGCATTCGCTGGAAATTTCTACGAGGATCTAGAAGCCTAGTTCACCTATATAAAGACCGCAGTGCCGACGACAAAGTCAGCCTTAATCAGGCAGCGATCAAAAGAGCAAATAATGAAATAACTGCTATTTTCGAAGTGTTTTCGGTGTGTATTTATTTAGATATGGTACAAGAAGTGTTGTATTGCGTCTGAAGTGTTAAATAAAGATTTCTTTATTGTTGTTAAAAGTCTCACTTAACTTTAGAACCCCGGAAGGAGTAACAATATTGAAAAACGAACAAAAATTTTGATGTTATTAATTTAAAGTGGAAAATATTAGATCAAAGTCGTAAATATTTAAAAATATACATATTATTATAATAATATTATAATCAGGGAGAAAAGCTATTTTTAAATAAGGAAAGATATACAGGGAGTTTCATTAAAAAAAAAACATTTATTCCGTAGCCTAAAATGAAAGTAGCTTGAAAAACAACCTACCCTTGAAAAAGTAGGTCGAGATTACTGTGCAATAAATTTGTCTCTAACTTTTATATTTTTTGAGTTGTCCTGGATTCCCATAAAAAATAAAAAATGGACTGCTCTGTACGTACATATTACAGAAATAGTAAAGTTTTTTTTTCTGGGAATTCTCACAGCACTTGGAATTATCTCTGTTACTGAAAACTATTGGTGAATTATTGTTTGATTTTCGAATTGGCGCCGTTTTTCTGATCTTGGTGCAAATAATAAAATGTACAACTCGCAGAATACCCACCAGCATTTAGTGGACAGTGTGTTTGTTGAGTAATTTTTAATTTGCCTTTAATTAACTGGGCGGCTACTTGCTTTAAGACTTCTCATATTTTTAGACTTCCCTATATTAAGAATAGATCTTTATAAAGATCAAAATCAGTTTACTGCACAATTGAGTATTCAGCATAGGTTTGATTTTTGACGTGCGACTAATCTGGAATTCATAGTTTAAAAGTGAATGTATACGCACCAACTTATTAGTATTCCTTTAGTGCAGTTAGTACTTAGGTTTTATATATATATAGCCAACTTTACTGACAATAAACGTAAACCGAAAGTGAATGCATACATCAGTAGCTTTTATGTGACATTTATTAACTGCGATAAAATTGTATACAATAAAAACCAAGAATTGTAGACAAAACGTTGATTTCTTTATTTTAAATTCCAGAGAAGAACTTATACTTCCTGTTTGTTACACTTCTGTGACATCGTCAAATATAAACCAAATGATTTAGGTGTTTTGTCAATAACTTATTTGTGGTACAGCGAAAATTCTTTTGGGATATGCCACTTATAGAATAAAAAAAAAATAATAAAAGTATTCAAAGACCACAAGTGCAGTATTTATGCAATATAGCTTATAATAGCAATAAAAATTAATAACACAATATTTAAATGTGCCTAATCATATAAATGGAATAAAAGTAACAAGAATGGAGGTACTGTACTTTTCTTAATTTTACTGCTATTCGTTATTCTTATGAAAAACTGCATAAATCCAGTAAAAGCATCCAGAATAATTTTAGGCGGGTTCTAGGATAATGAAAATCTATAAATAAAATCATAAACTTCTTTACTTACATTTTTAGAATCATGTTTACTTTAATTTATCTTCAACCTTCCTCCATTTTACTTTGGCAAGTACAAAATCCAGGGTGGATGGATAGGACGCTTGGTATACAAATTTTAATCAACTTTTGAGATGAAAAAGAACTAGAAATTTCCCTTCCCCTTAGCTCATACTTCGGTTGCAAGGTCCACAAGCTCATCCTGCTAAAGCACCTATTACACTTGCATTGTCCTGCTTATAGTATTATGAACACTTTCTACTATTCACGCCGCTCCCCGGTGGAGAGCTGCGATATCTATATTAGTGGAGTAAAATCGCCGATGCAACGCCCTTCTTTCTAGGGGTAGACACCTATAGAGGCACCAGTATTCGCGCTATAAGCCTGAGCGCGCCTTAATAGTTCACTATAGTTAATAAACGCGAGCGCTTTTTAAAAATTCGATACCTAATTCGAAAACGGTTACAATATCAAACCCAATTTTTTTTATAAAAACTTATCTAGGCTGCGTTTCATTCGATACATACATATATTCAAATTTTGAATATTTCACATAGGTAAAACATGTTTTCGAATTGTGCAGATAACGTACTCTTAAATCCAGTTAAAAAAAAAACGCTACTAAAAAAATTTGTGGATCACACGACATATCTATGCTCCAAAACATGCTCTGCAAGATGGTATAGGTTTCATCTGTTCCACTATATGTATTGCCTCACTCGATTGCGAAACCGCTGTTTTCTGAGCTTGAACGAAAATTCCTAACTTGGTTTCCATTTACATTGTTAAACGTGGGATCCGAGAAATTTTTGTACATGGCTAAAATTAGCGGCAATAAACTACAGCTATAATATTAAAAATATATTTTAGATTTTATTCAAAATTATTTTCGGGTTTATATTATTTTTTTTATACCGATAAGCTTGATAAAAATGAAGCCTATGGAGCTGAACGTTTATTCCTTTAATTTGTTTTCAGTATGTATGGTGCGTTGCAGAGAAGAACCCTATTTCAGCAAAAGCCCGAAAAACGTAAACGTTGTTCTGGGGAAATCGATTACGCTGCCATGTGAAGTCACACCGAGCTACGGCATCAAGTACTACTGGCAACTGAACGGTGAGTTAACAAATCGAAAAATACCAGTATTTCATGTTTTCTTTTTTAATGAATAAATTTTATACGTGAACATGCACGAATATATTATATGAAAAGGCTGTAAGATACCTTGTAGTCATTGCGACGTGTATATATTCTTGAATACTCGTTTGATCAATAAATCAGTAAATGTTGGATGATAATTATTATGGTTAATAAATTATCTGAGGATACACAAATAGTATCTTGTGAAAACTTTGTTGTTCAATAAAGTTTGTTAAGGACGCCGTACAAAAATAAAGCCAAATTGTTTATTTTTCACGAAAAGTAATTGAAGTATGAAATATTCTATTGTTAGTTATAACAAGTTAATACATGTGAAAACATACTTTCTACAAAAAATCTTACACAGTCGTATAGAAAATCCAGAAAAATTCCTGCTTCTGTTAAGAAACCTCTGTATGGGTCTTTAGGTACACAAATATATTAAACTAAAGAATATTTTATAACTAATTTTCTATAATCCTACTCTAAAAATATCTATCTGTTTCAAACTGACCATTAAAAATGTCATACTGGTGGATAAATAAATAAAATTAATTATCTTAAGTTCGTATTTTATCGTCAAAAATTTCACCCTTGTTTATATATAAAAATGACATTTTAGGGAAATCTAATGATTCAAATAACTGCAACTTTTGAATTATCAGTATTGGTTTTACGTTAAATAAAAAGTTTACAATGTTTGTGTACCGAAACAACGGTCTAAAATTGAACCTTTTAGGCGTCGGGAACGGCCACCTCATGTTAAATAGTAGTTACCTAATTTACGTAACAAGTCCGAAAAATACTGATTTTTGGACGAATAGACAAGATTCCAGGACGAGCTGTAGACGAGTCCTGGTAGTCTGCAAGTCCAAAAAACAGTTTCCGGGCGTGTTGCGTACACTATTTTTTCGGCAATCGTGTAGAATAACAAATCAATAAAGTACGTTCTTTATAATATTTATTTGTAGAACAAAATTAGGAACGTTCTAATTCTTGTTTATATTAATATTTATATCGAAATTCGAACAATTGCTAATCTTTTGTGAATTCACTAAGATTCATCTTTTGACAAAAATAGATCTAAAATTACATTTTCTGAAATAACTAATTCGTTTATAATAATAATATAAACGGTAGGTACTTAATAGTTAAATAAGATTATCTTGGTTTTCTACTGTTTTTGAGACTGATAAAAAGTATTCTAAATGTGTCTGTAGTTTTCTGTTCTTGAAAGTTTTGTTTCATCTTATTCCTTTTACCTATAAATCATATTTAGTATATAGTATAAGTTTAGTTTAAGATATAATTTCTCATCATCTTGTAATAGTGGTTTTATTCTTTGTACAAGTAATTGAATAAATCCCAGCAATTATACTACTAATTATGGCCCTTTACGTACATTTGGAATTGCAGTTATGTATTTCCTGTGCGGTTATGATCGTGTGTGCATGGTAATAGAAAACTCGTAGTCCATATGCTCAGATGTGATCTAATTTCTGAGTTTCTCTTCAAATGCCTAGTGTTTGTCAAAAAAATAAAATTACTGCAACAAAAATTTTGTTGGTTTTATACGATACTAATTCTTTTAATAAATAGTAACTCAGGATAAATAATATGTACATAAAACTAATAATACGTACATAAATAGCTAAAAAAATAATTTTTGGTTACCAAGTAAACCGGAATCTTGTGGGGTGTAGTTTTGCAAACATAAAATCTGTTTATAATAAGTACCTACCTACTTTATAATGCGAACATTGGTTACCAACTTATTTCTTCATGTAAAACTTACATTCGATTTCACAATTCAATAAAAAATTGTTGCATCCGCCACCTCTGGATCCAATGAACAATAATAATATTCTACACCTCGAGCCACCAACACAATAAAGGAAGATAATTATGAGAATATAACAAGTGAGCACTTCCGAATTTGGGCTAAACTGTTAAGATTGACTGTGACCGTTAAGATTTAATAAGTCTAAGATTAAACAAATTATGTTATCGCATAGACAAATAAACGTCTCATATCATATTAGTTGTATACAAGGGGTGTTTTTAATTACAGTTCTTTTAATTGAAGTTTGTCTGTAAATTTGAAAATTTGTATGTTTCGATGTTTTGTTAAAGTGGGATAATTAAGAAATTTTTTGAAGCACGATTCTTTTTTAGATGTAACATAAGTTTGTTCTAAACGAAATTATGTTGCCATTGATCATCTTTCTTGCTTAATAAGCTAATAATTAGTATTAGTGGTATCCTTGTGGTATCTTCGGAACATTTTTGTAGCTCCACACATATAATGAAATTAATTTACAAGAGGAAGTCGATCATAATATTAAATTAAAACTCCTCTAGCTTTTTTCCTGGTAATTCTCTATACGTTAATATAAAAGTGCCATGGGCCTTCCCGCCCACTAAAAAAAACAAATAAATGTGCGAGTGTCCTTGATCCGTCCAGCGCACCGCATATTTCTTTGTTTTGTCCTCGTCCGGATCCGTCCTAATAAAGAGTGACCGCTCTGTTGACAGGCCTGAAAATACAAAACACGACTCGTCGCTATCAGCAAGGCAGCAACCTGCACATAACCCGCGTCGACCGAGAGCGAGACTCTGGCCAGTTCACTTGCATCGCCGAGGACATCACAGGACAGCACTCCCCGATCACCAGCTCGGCGGCGTCCATCAACATTCAATGTGAGTATAAATAGAACTAGAATCTTTAGTATGTACAGGGTGATAGTGATGTGTTAAGCCCGCTATTTTTTGATAGCAGCTATTTCTGCTACTGTTATTTTATGTAGCAGTTAAAAATAGCTGCTATTTTTAGTACTTTGGCATACTTGAGTGAAGTTAGCCCCCAAAGTTAGCCTTCAATATCTGATTAAAAAAAAAGGTTTTAAACACATGTAAAGGTACCCACTGTTATTCCATAATTGATTTTCACCACCAATATAACTTGTCCGACCCTAGGGTGGAAGCGGGGTTCACCGTAGGCCGGTAAGCCGTTTCACGGTAAATTGGGGCTAAGTGTTAATACGCCGCCGCTTCCATCCTAGGGTCAGACAAATCAGTTTGATGGTGGATATATGTTAAATAACGCCTCCTTAACCGATTCCTAAAATTAGTTTCTCTTGGGCAGGTGAAATGGCTGTTTTAAGGTAAATCGGCAGCTAGTCTTAATACGCCGCCGCTTCCACCCTAGGGTCCTACAAGTTATATTGGTGGTGAAAATCAATTATGGAATAACAGTGGGTACCTTTACGCGTGTTTAAAACCATTTTTTTTACACTGAGGGAAATGGATCAAATAAAATGTTTTGCTAAGACGATCTGCTTTATGATAGCACTTTTTCTTATTACCATTATATTATAAGGCACTAACCATAAGGACAATCATTTTGCTAATATGATTTTATTACCTTAAATAGTCATTTTGCTGTTCCCATATAGTGTGTTTTCTAATTATTTTTCCTAGCATTTATTTTCCTAAAGGTAGGTAAATAAACTTTTATAGTAAGTGTGTGCACCAATTTGAGACTTACTTAGTTGGGGTTACTTTACCTTAGTTTATGACAAGTCGGTCCTGACTTACCGTAACTAAGTTATTATTTGAAAGTTATGTAATGCGCAGTCGCAACAGAGATCACTACAGATTTCCCGCTAATCGGTTAGTAGTCGTACGCCATTTTACGTGTGTTCACTGCGTTGACTGGGTGTGTACTGCGTGCAGTAAACGTTATGTGGTTAATTTATGGTAAATTTAATTTGGTCAAAGAACGTATTAGAGGCTTGAGTAATTAGTCTTTCAAACTCTTGTATAGATTACGAAAGATAAATAAATAATTTTAAAAGGGTGTATTTTTATCTAAAACGCTTCACCAAAGTAGATATGCATAGATAAAACAAAGGTGCTTCAGATATTCGACAGTGTATTACATGACATTACATCAGTTATTATGGTACTTTAAAAGAAAATTGGTATAGGAATATGGACACTATACCTATGTAAGAAATGTCTATGCTTTGAAAACTATTGGAGGTTAAGTTTTGTAGATACTTTGCTGGAAAACTGTTAATTTTATGTAGATAAGATAGTCGACCAAAATTATGTATGTGGGTGTGTTAAGCTTAACACCATACAGTTCCTATATATATAGGAGTTAACATGTTTTATCTTGATATATCCTGTATGCATCTGGCAACATTATTTTTCTTTTCCTATATACTAAACTAATACTAAAATACATATTCTAATAAGCATAGTGTCATTTTCCTAGAACCACTGTATATCATTCCATGCTAATAAAGTGAAGTTATTAGGACAAATACAAGTACTTACTGTAATGAACCAGTAATTAGGTATAATTGTTACTAAAACATACTGTATAATGGTTCAAAAATAATTTACTAGTAGTAAGAAAAAGTTTTTTTTGTGGCAATAAAATATTAATACTGCATTAGAGAAGTATCTGCTATCCCCAAAAAAACACTTATTAATTAAGCATAAAATGGGCCTTCATTACTGACAGCAAAAAATATCGATTTACAGTAATAAGAGAAAGTTAACAAAAAGTTTTTTTAATGGTAAGTAGACAGATTCAACAAAACCGTTTATGCTGCAGTAACTATGCTGTCTATTTGGAGCCTATTTAATGCAGATATTTTGTTGATATGCGATTTCTATTTACAGTTACTTGAAATTTCTTTCAGTGTAATTAGATATTGGGGGCTAACTTCACTCAAGTACTTAAGTTGTTGGTTTGGTTAAACGGGGCTGTATTAGCAGCCAACAGTTGAAATTTTATTTTAGCAGAAACATATTCGCTGTGATTACGATTACAGATTGCAGCCAAAAATAAAGTTTAACTACTAATTTATGTTTTACCTTTCGAATCCAAATAAATGTTTACATTTCAACTTCTGAAGTGGTTTTTAAATTATAACAAAAATATTAATTCATGTTTGATAAATAGTAAATAGGTAGGTAATATGTTGTTCATCTCAAACGAACTACTAGGTATAAAATAATTTTTACCTTCTATTTATTATTCATTACTTCGATAACACCTAATTTTTTTTCCTAAAGGTAATAAAAACATTGCCTCACGTCTCACTTTGCCCTTCATTTGCAGTCAGTGTGGTTAGCTTGCCGACCCGCATAAACTTGGCCCATGGGATTTAGCAGCGGCAAAGCGATTAACATACAACCACAACCTGCTAAATAATTAGCAGCTATTTTTCTTGAGCTGATAGCAATTCTTACTGCTACTATCATATTATAGCAGTTAAAAAATAGCAGATTGCTGTTTAGCAACCCATCTCTACAGGGTGATGTCCAAGGAGATTCTCCTCTACCCATCTTGTCCGTTATTTCTAGATAAAAACTGATTTCTTCAGATTAATGTTAGATATATGGGCAATCTTACACAGGGTGTTTGGAAAATGCGAGGCAGACTAAAACAATTTTTTTTATTGGAACACCCCGTATATTATTTCATTTGCTTTCCATTTGCTTTTGCTTTTTCAAAAAAGCATAACATGAATATGAATTACTGATTTAGGCTTTTTTATTTCTGTTATTTAACGTCTATCTATTTCCGCGACTAAGGCTAATCATCGACGTCAAGAGACGAGAAACCCCCAACCTGAAAATTTTGCCGAACCCCCATTTTTGTAATAGGGTAGGGATCTTTCACTTTTACTTGTCATCTATTCATAGACAATAGACAAGGGATCTACGGCTTTACATCCTATCCATGGGATGGTACGTCTTTCTACACAAACCTCGCCTATGTTTGCATAACTTCGGTGAATTCACCGACTTAGAGGCTACTAGAAGTGCGAGCAGGCACCGCGGGTCTTCCCTGCATGGTCGCCCATCCAAGTATTAATCGCGGCCGAGGTTGCTTGGCGTTCATATCGATAATATGAACGCCAAGTTGCTACACCCCGGCTTGTCCTGATATAGGGCTTGATCGGTGTATTCTTGGAAATAATAATAAAGAAGATATAACCAAAAGAGTATGCCATAAGAACAATATATCGCATATAAAATGAAGAATTTATAGCTTATAGTTAGAGACCACTAATTTTTCTAGTTATTTACTCTTAACACACTCTTTTAGATATATCTCTCATAATATTGGAGATAGACTTATCAATTCTTATTTGTATAAATGTATTTGTGAGACAACGCAGTACTCAAAAATACAATTATAAATAGGGTGGTTTCACTTACCATACATAATGTTTATAAATATTTAACCTTAATATTTTAAATATCTTCTTAAATATACAGTTTGTCAATTTATGTTTTATTACAATAGACGCCTAACTTTAAGCATAAAATTCCGCAATTTTGCCAAATTTAAACCCACCCTCTATATCTAATAATAAGCAAGATATCAAAAATAAATACTTTTTCAATTTCGCCACTGAACTGAATTTAATATTATTTTGTGTGAATCTCTTGCAATAAACCGTCTATGTCTGTGTTAAATACAAATGAAAACCTTGCACATATAAGAAATATGATGTACAATATGAATTACAAGGTAGGAAGCGTGTGATCAGAAGAACTTGTTAGTGAAAAGTCTGTAGTTAAAAACGCTTATATTTGACTTACCTATATTGGATTTTCATCATTTATTTGGTGAAAAGAATCTCACTAATGTCAGTGTTTACAATTTCCTGTAAATCAAAAGTTAATTTGCTTCATGAAAACTGTAAATTGCATCTGAAAAGGAAAAGGGAGTACCCACTTACTTGCAATACCTCTGGGATCGTAGATGTTTCTTAAAGGTTAAGGTTAGATCTACCCTTATTTCATTAAGTTGTATCATGGGAACTACATATCTTCAAATTAAGATAAGTATCTAATAATGTTGCAATTAAATACCTTCTATTAACCTTACTCAATTAATAACTACTAGGGGCTATTCGGGGGTTCCTAAAAATGCTAAAAATATAGTGCGGTATATACGATACGGTACGGATTTATATATATTATTGTTTAATATAAGTATTTATTATTGTAATACCAACAAAAGCTTTCTAGCCGATCTCCAATGCACGGAAAAGGGATGTGCAGTTTTATTTTGTTAGAGGTGTTGGATAATCACAGCAGAATTAATGCCATAAGTTGAATTTCTACTGGATTGTCATTTTTTTTAATCAATGACCAATCGATGTCAAATCAGTTATGAATAGAATTTTTTCCAATAAAATCGTAATTTAGATTGCATGCAGTACCATTTTGTATATTTTATACAAAATATCATTATTACGTTGTCAGTCTGTGTTGTATATTCTAGATACAAAGTGTACTAAGCAGACCTTCAATTAGCTGTTTCTAGTTTCTAGAATACTACGTGTACTGGAATTCTGAAAATTTGAATACGGGGGTTTCCCGCTATTTTCTATCGATTAAAAAGATTGACGTTGAGGTGCGACATTCGGCTCCACCGCAAGTTACAAAAAACATAGTTACGTTTATCACGTTCTATCTCTTTCAATTTGTAACCTAAATACTTGAAATTTTAACGAAGTAACACTGAGATATATCGAAACATGTAGAATGTACGAAAGCCGGTGCAAATTACATATAGTGTCCAAAAAGTGCCGACCAATTGTTACAAATTCAAAACCCAATAACTCACTTATAGTAAATGGAACATCCTGTGTTTTATAATGCTAACCCATGTACTTTTTAACACTTTTTATGTTGGTATTAATATTCCCTATACCTAAAATCCATCGATTTGAGGATATTTGGACATTATTGTCGGAACGAGAATAATCGGTCATTTAGCTGCCAGGTTGGCCATGAAACGAAACATTTGAACGTCTTCAGATGGTGTAATTGTTGCGGACAATAACTATTGTTTTCTAGGACAGTCTTCAATACATTAAATTGGAGATATATTGTCATGTTCTTCGTCTTTCTTAATAGAAAAAAAAAAAATTGTGCATTTTATTTTAAATATTTATTTTTATTTTAAACGGCTAATTGAAGGTCTACGTGGTATTATACCCTGTATATCGTAGGTACTTTTAAATTTAAACAGTCGGACGCCTTAAATACATGTTTTTATCTTCTGCAAGTAAGCAACTAATTAGTAATGATAGAAAATACTTGGTACTGTATCATTTTGGTTAAAGTTAGCTAAACCTACAAAAAAAAAAGAACATTAACTTAGTCTTGCACAAAACTGTATGCTTATTATATATTTTACCTTATTTTAAAGTGTCTACTTTTTCGCTATAGTAAAAAGTAGTAGTGTTATTACCGTTTTGGATATTATTACATATACAGTGTGGTGATAAAATTTCAAGCTATATTCGTAACTGTGTTATTTAATAATTTTAAGAAAATCGCAAAGTAAAGCATTTGCTAAAAATTTGTTTACTTTAAAAAGTAAATATATCTTTTCTTACAGAGCATTAAGTTTCTCAAAATTATTAATTATTGTAATACAGGGTGTTCACCTAGTGCGCGTAAGTCCAATATCTGGGTTAATAAAAGAGATAACTTAATTTTTTTTTCTACAGGGTTGTCTAATATCCCGAGCTGCACAAAATGAAAATATATTTACATATTCAGGGTGTTCAGTTTTTCCTGGACAGATACCAACTTCGTTTTTCTAAATGGAAATATATATTTTTTATTGCTTTTTCGAACTAAACCCTTGATTTTAGTAGGACTTTCATCAGCCTACCTAACCTAACCTATACCTATACCTAACTTAAACTGTTTTTGAAATATTGACGGGTGAATATTGACATTTTTGCAACTTTGACACCCTGTAAAATCTAAACGGTTTGAGATCAAGCAAAACGGTTTGCACATTCCTATCTTAACTTTTCATAAGCTATCGTTTGGTACTAATTTCAGAATTATCCAAAAATTTAAAATTTTCTGAAAATTTTGAAAATTTTTAATTCCTGGATAAATTTGAAATTAGAACCAAACGATAGCTTATGAAAAGTTAGGATAGGAATGTGCAAACCGTTTTGCTTGATCTCAAACCGTTTAGATTTTACAGGGTGTCAAAGTTGCAAAAATGTCAATATTCACCCGTCAATATTTCAAAAACAGTTTAAGTTAGGTATAGGGAAGGCTGATGAAAGTCCTACTAAAATCAAGGGTTTAGTTCGAAAAAGCAATAAAAAATATATATTTCCATTTAGAAAAACGAAGTTGGTACCTGTCCAGGAAAAACTGAACACCCTGAATATGTAAATATATTTTCATTTTGTGCAGCTCGGGATATTAGACAACCCTGTAGAAAAAAAAATTAAGTTATCTCTTTTATTAACTCAGATATTGGACTTACGCGCACTAGGTGGACACCCTGTATATGGAAACATTCATAAGTGCATGATTTGGTGTTTCTAAGAAATAAATTTTCTTTGCTTGAAAATTTGGAGACATTAAAAATTAACAATTTTGAGAAATTGCAATGCTCTGTAAATCAATATATGTATTTACTTTAGAACTGTGGTATCTCTACGTTGTAGTGTTTAACTTTTTTAAGTTTATTAAATAAAAATATTCTTTTAAATAAAAGTTTATTATATAAAAATATAATATTAGATTCATCAATAGATAATATCAAAATTCAAACGCAGTCGTTTGAATTTTGAGTTGTTTGAGTTGATGAATTTTGTTTCGAACTTTATCACCACACTGTATAAGGTTATACAAAGCAATAAGTAATATTCCCTATTGATTTTCGAAGATAATCATAATGCTCAAAATTTATTTATATTAGAAACTTTCCGAAAGTGAAGAGAAATAAATAGAAACATTATTTATTTCCATCTTTTAAAAACTAAAGTAATCGTGGCGAGTATTATGTGTCATGTTTTATATTATATACTCCTGGCTTCTTTCATGTTATCCTCGATTTCATCGCTACAAACACAATATGCAGTTAGCAGTTGAATGCTTGTTAATTAATTAGTAGAAAGGAATGGCTGTGCGATATAGCAGTGTCCTGAACAATTGTATTTCAGGTGGATATTTTAAATTAAAACTTCAAAGTACCTACCGTGCCTGGCAAATTGCCACTTACTACACCGATCACTAGTTTTAACTTATAAAATTGATATACTTAGATTGAGAATTTTTATTCTTTATTGTTGATTTTATTAAAAATTAAGGGCATGTTATTTTCTTTTCACTTTCATTTCAATTTTGATTGACGTATTCGTATTAGGGAATGTACACTCTAAGGAAACTCCAGTTTTTACACCAATATTATGTTTGATTCAATTCGTAAAGAAGAAAGGAAAGCGTACTAGATAATAATAATAATAACTCTACCCCTTATTCTAATCACAAGGATTAGAGGCTTCAAACTATGTGACATGTGTGGGAGAGGGGGCGGCATATTATTTCGCGGGCCGCATTTGCACCTCAGGAACGACTTACGTTGATAGGGCCTAACCACCATTCAGTGCTGGAATGAGGGAAACCTGGAAAACCTCATTAGTTAGGGGGAGAGTCAAACATCAACTGATTTTAATATCTCACGTTAAACCGGCAAGTTGACCATCTTCCCATCCTAGGCCATCGCCAGAATGGTTGCCAACCCATCCCTACGAACCTGCCTTGACCTACGAGTAAACAATTTAATTAATAATTGTTTAGTGGAATGGGGATTCGAACCCACGACCACCGGGTTGAGCGATCGAGACACTAAGCCCTGAGCCACCGGCTCGCTATCTGGAAGGAGGAACTCTTCCAGAAGGACTGGGAGGCTACTAACAAGAATGTATAATCAACTTCAATGTAACTTTAGTTTACAGAGATATATTTGAATTCGTTTAAACACCGACGCCTCTCCCCTCCTGTAACGTCTACATGACTAATACTTAATAATAATGGCGATAATTAAAATAAAAATAAATTCGTTTAATTGGCAAAGCCTTTACTCAGTTTGCAGTAATTGTTTTGAAATAATGATTTGAACAAAACCGTTCTCATTTAGATGTTTCGGGAAATATATAGAAAACACTCTATGTACTAGTATTTCGGCCTTTAGGTCTTTCTCAGCAGAGTAAATGTCTATTACTGACATTTGAGTTTTCAGTATTAGCGAAGTGCTTTCGGTTTTGTCTGAAAATACAATGTCTTTTTTTTCAGTGAACCACCTTATATTTTTAACATATTAGGGCAAGTAAATAGGTTGATAATATTATCACTAACAGTAAAAGTTCAAAAGAGTGTTACCAAGTGATCTTTGTTTATTTCAAGATTACAAATTCTTTGTCAAACGCACTTGTGATAAACTTTCTCAATATGTCTTTTATTTAACGTAACCTAAAGTCCTAAAACTGATATTAATTAGAGTTATTTAGGGTGATTGTCCGACAATAAGCGTAGAAAATTCACAAATTATTCATCTCACCTTCTTAAGCGTTTTTTTTTTTAAATAGTGGTATTTTAAGAATTTATAAATTTCACCCTGTATTAATTTATTTAAGACGTAAGTGTTTTAGGTGTTTGACGTCATCTCATAAAGAGCTTTCAATAAAATATAAATGCACAGGGTGTTTCGTTAAAAAAAATGTTTACAAAATAGAAGTTTTTACAATAAAATATTGTCAGATTGACATTTTTTTCATACAAACTTCACTTCTATTGACCAGGAGTCGAGGATCGACTTATAATGTATAGAAGAAAGGTTAAGTGTTTAATTTCTTCTAATTTTTATTATAATTTTTTTATTTAGACATAATTCGAAATATTTGTAATAATTATAGAATTTTATATCATCCTAAAAAAATCATTGATGTAATTTAGTTAATTTGTCATACATTATTTATTTTTATTGCATATTACACAGTGTTTTTTTGGGGAAAACTTTAGAAGTTTCCCTTGATATTACACTTTCGATCTTAATTTTGAACAATTTCTGAACTTGAACAGGTATTTTGAATACCATTTTCCTGTTTTTTATTATTTTCCAGGTGGTGTAATCCCGAAATAAGTATAGTCACTTATATAATGAATCATACTGCACCACAAATAAGTTACAGATATTGACTACACCCTATTTTACATTACTAGTAGTGTTTATTTGTAATTTGTAATAGTTGCAACTAGTGTGTAAAATAATATGTAGTCTTTTATCTGTTTTGACTTAAGTAGATATTAATTATGAATCTGGTTTCCTGCTTTTCTCAGATAAAAGAAACCTACTCCTATAACCTCACTTTTCCTAAGTACTGTTTGTTAATTTAGAGATATTTGTTTTAATAAGTTACTTATGTAATTTTCCTGATGAAGAAACAGTTCTGTTCAAGCTTGGAAAGCTTGAACAGAAATAAAGAGTACTCAATTCTTTTTGTTTCACCCCAAGACTTTTTTGCCCATAAATGTTTATCTTCTTAATTTTTTAAACACCTACAACTATTCTTGTAAATCATTTACTTCTCAGGATACTTACCAGCCTGTATAGAATGTCCCAAATGTTTACTGATGAACACATTTATTTGCAACTGCTACAATCAGTTTCCTCAAAATCAAAAAATGTAAGCGTTTGCAGCAACACAGTTGTTGCATAACTTTTTAAAAGATTACAACGATATATGTAGAACAAAGATTTTGTATTATGTTAAACTAGAGAACTGGAGCTAACTGCCTGATCTTTGGGATTCAATGAAATGTAAAGCAAGTATTTGACCCAACCAGCATTGGATGCGTCCAATCATCCAAATGTCTTATCATCTAAAGAAACCAAACTAAGTTTTGTATTAACAGATAATTCAATTTTACTAAAAGGAACATAGGATACCTATCTTGTAGAAATAATGATTGTTCGTTTCATTTAGATGAAAATGAATTTGTATTTGTGGTTTTTGTTACATTCAACAAACATAAAGCTGGAAGTTGTTTAACATCAACTTTTATGAAATGGCAATTTCTTTGGTCTGCTGGGAGACATGTTGCATTTAGTTGTATTGGGTAATAGATACAGTCAGCTAATGAAACTACAATAATTACTTGCTTCTTAAATTCAAGTTAAAACATTGTGCAATCAAAAATTTAAATCAATTTGTTTTCGAATTCTGAGACTTTGTAATTTATTTATGACAACCGTGTTTATGACCACTGTTGTCGAGTTTAACTAGCTGATTTAAATCCAATTCCACACTTTCATTTTTTATTACTGCTCGTACTAAGTAGGCTTTTCGGCAGCCGATTTCAACGCGGGTCATTTACAGCTTGTTTGTTATAAAAAGTGCATTAAAAGACTCAACACACATGTTGTGAATTAAAAATAACCCTAAAATTTCAGAAGAAACGACAAGCATCTTAATGTTAAGTAAGTTTATGAATGGTGCCGATTGTTATGACTCTGGTTTCCTGTCAAAATATATCGTTTATTTTCGGTTTATATGTGTTTCCTTCGCTTTGTACACAAAAACGAATCTAAATAAAGCGTAAATTTTTGTGTACAAAAAAATGAGTCGTAGACACCGCTGCCTCAACTACTATTTGCAATCTGCCGTACATCCGTAGAGTGTCGTCTTAAATTTAAAACAACCCAACAAATCAGATCTTCATGTGGTTTTTTATGGCTTGCTTTACATATTATGGGTACTACACACAAGATTTAAGCTCCCTACACAATTTTAACAATGCATAAGAACACTATCATAATAATTAAATTACTATTTCTGCAATGATTTATTCTCTTATTTATTATAAGACTTTTTGCTATATTTTGCTTTCTGCTAATATTTCCATTGCACATTTTCCTAAACACCCCTACTTTAATTTTTTGCTATATGTTTTTAATTTCGAGAGATAATTGTTCGAAAAATTGAACGGCTCAGTTGAATTCTAGATGAGGTTTCACCATTTTTTAAATGTAAGTACTGAATAGGGGTGGGCAATAGAGAGTTGGAACTATCGATTATCGATAATAAAAATTTATCGTATATCGTAAGATATATATCGACATTATATCGATATATTGCTAAATTGTCCCAGCCTTACGCACTACACAGGTAGGAAAAGCGATTCCATTGCACGTTTGTTCCTTACCAGCCAGCCACAAAAAAATTATTGAAAATTATTGCTTACAGTCAAATTTAACTTAACGACTAGAAATTCTTGAAAGTTTCTGTATTTCATCAATCCAGAAGTAATTTTAGAGAAGAATTTTAGTAAGAATAAAACACAAAAAAATATCAATGTGCATTAAAAAAAACAAGTTTAGTGACAAAACGATAATTAGGTATCGATAATATTGGTATTATCGATAATGTTTGTCTTTCTGTATTATCTTCGATATTATCGATAATTATCGACATATCGATAAATTATCTCGGCCCTAACTGAAGAAATATTAATTGCATTAACATAATATACAGTAATATATATATTATTTCTTCCTCTTTGTTTATAAAATAATAATAATTTAATTTAATTTAAAATAGGTGGGTACCTACTTATATACTCAATATTTTAATATTTAAAATGATGAACTTATTACTGTTAATAAAGGAAAATATAGAAAATAAATTATTATGACGTTATTATCATCTATCTGGGTAATAGGTAATGAGGAAAATAGAAACTTTAAGTTTCTATTAGATTTGTTAATAATATCTCTTAGTTATTTCTTTTTTGGCGTAATATCTAATAAATATGTTTTAGATATATACATGGTGATCCTTAATATATACCAAAATTTGATAATTAATTTTTGCGGCTGTAGCAATAATTGATCTGACACTTTTTAGGTTTGTACTTTATTAAGACACATTTTAGAAAGAAATATTTTGTCGAAAATCGATTATTATGTTCACTTGATTTCGAGATATTCTTATCAACTTTTGTTTTTACAAAGGTTTTATTAAACTACCGTCTTAAAAATTATTTTTTCGTAGCATAATAATACAACGTTAGAAAGCCTTTTTCAGCTAAATTAGAGAAATTGAAAATCTAACATTTCCGCCATAAGAAAAACCAAAGTTGAAAAAAGTATCTCAAAAGCAAGGGACACAACATAGCATAATCGATTATATGGCAAAATATTCATTTCTAAATGGTGTCTTAATAATGTACCTACACATGCCTAGAACTATCAGATCAACTTTTGTTACACCACAGCCGCAAAATGAAATTAACACATTTTCGTTTGTTTAAAATATCTCAAAAACGGGCGCAGTTAGCCATGAGTTCGAAACAGATTCAGGGATCAGCATTAAAATCGACTATCTATTTCTTAAAAGTTTCCGAGATCCCAATTGTGAGCATCGAATTTTGGACACATGGTATATAACTAAAATACCACATGCATTTGTTGTATAGTAAAACTGATTTGAGTAACATTAAATACCAGCTTCCAAAAATCGTATTCGTACAAGTACTTGTGGTTGATAAGGAATCTAAATATTTTTCGTCACTAGACCAATTGTGGAATGATTTGTATATTTTTTATGTATTGGTATAGATAATAATAATAATAATAACTGTATTATTCTTCAATATAGGTAGTGGACTGTATACACTATAACACTTCTTACGCTAATTTTCTACGTGTTTTTCTTTATGAAATTAAACTAACCATAGCTTAGAAACTGTACTATATTTTTAGTGTAAAGTAGTTACATGTTACACGTATGGTGACCAGAGTTGAATGACAACAACAACTCACAAAAAAAAAGGGCTGCTTCGGCTCTCGGTCATGCGCAGACGACACACACAGGGGCGTGGCAGCTAATGTTATAGAAAGGGCTCTAACATTTCCCCCGCCCTTGAAAGAGTGTACTTTCAATGACAAAGATAAAAGAGTGAAACATCTCAAATAAACAATACAAACGCTATGATAGCAAATAAACATGGTAAAATTAACAAAATGTTTACATTTTATAGATATAAATATCAACATCAAATACATAGTCTTGTACATATTACAGTATTTAGCTTAAACAAGGAACAAGTAAATACGCTACAACTTTAAAGAACAGTTTTTGTAGGCTTAGCTTTGCGCTACTACTCACAAATAAACTTAGCATTAGCACTTTTCACTACCGCACTTCACAATGGACTCAAGTGGCAGCGGACACAACTTTGAAAAAGACCGTTTGATGGTTCCATGAGAAGTCTTTATTGTAGCTACTCGAGCTATACCGTCGGACCCTGGATGCAGGTCAGTAATACGCCCTAAACACCATTTCAAAGGGGGTTGGTTGTCTTCCTTTATCAGAACCAGATCGTTGATTTCCAACTTCTTCTCAGAAGATTTTAACCATTTTTGTCTTTGCTGCATTTCTGATATGTATTCGGTAGACCATCTTGACCAAAAATGCTGATGTAATCTTTGAACTTGTTGGAAATAGTCGAGTCTATTGGTGGGTATAGTGGTAAGCTCTGGGTCAACAGCCGTGGTTATAGGTCGACCAATAAGAAAGTGAGCGGGGATAAATCAGTAGGGTCGGCGGAAAGGGGTGACATTGGTCTGGAATTTAGCACACCTTCGATTTGAACTAACAGGGTGCTGAATTGTTCAAAAGTAAGAGTTGCAGTGCCTGCTACGCGTTTAAGATGATGTTTTGTGGATTTCACTCCCGCTTCCCATAATCCTCCAAAATGAGGAGAGTGGGCGGGAATGAATGACCACGCGATACCTTGATTTTCGATAACATGAGTAAGATTATCAGAATTTTGTTTAAGAAACTCGCCTAGCGGTTTTAAATCTGCGCTAGCCCCCACAAAATTGGTACCGTTGTCCGAATATATTTGATACGGCTTACCACGCCTAGCGATGAAACGACGCAATGCAGCGATAAAAGCATCTTTCGTGAGGTCTGAAACGAGCTCTAAGTGAATGGCACGCGTAACAAAACATATAAACAAAGAAACATAAGCTTTGGTTATTTTACAGCCACGTCCCTTCCTGTCTTTTACCAGAAAGGGACCGCAGTAATCGACTCCAGTTGTGTAAAAGGGTGGAGCAGGACTCAAACGATTTTTAGGTAAATTTCCCATGATTGGAGATGTTAGCCGCGGTTTAGCCTTAAAACACTGAATACACTGATATACTGTTTGCCTGGCTAAATTGCGTCCTGATAAGGGCCAGAATTGCTCGCGTATAGAAAACAATAGTTGCTGAGGCCCAGCGTGGAGCAATCGTTGATGTTCTCTTTTAAATAAAATTTTAGTAAATTGATGTTTGGACGATAACAAAATTGGATGCCTTTTTTGGAAACTAAAATTGGAGTTCTTTAACCTACCACCAACTCTAATTATTTGATGGCTATCTAGAAAAGGTGACAGTTTGGAGATTTGACCTTTAGTAATTGTTTCACCCTTGCCAAGAGTTTCTAATTCATTACGGAAAGATTCTGCTTGAGCTATTTTAGCGAGTTGTAGAGAAGCTCTTGTGATTTCTTTACTGCGTAAAGGCCCCAAAGCTTTATCAGATTTATTTTTAGAACAGTTGTTTTTAAATCTAAAGCAATATGCAACGATTCTTTCTAATTTTGATAAATCCGAATATTTTTCCCAAGAAGAATAACTGAGGCTTGAGGAAAGGTGAGCATAAACGGATTTTCGCAAATCTGGGAGTTCAGTAGAGGAGCAAGCTATCATTGGCCAAAACGATTTGTCTTGTGAGAGCCATTTAGGGCCATGCCAATAAATATCTAATTTACATAAACTACTCGGCATAACACCGCGAGATACGTGATCTGCAGGATTGTCAAACGTAGGCACATAGCGCCACTTAGCGATATTGGATAGCTCCTGCACTCTAGCGACACGATTTGCTACAAACGGTTGCAGTAGATTTGGTGAAGTCTTTAACCAACCTAGAACCACTGTAGAGTCACACCAGTATGTAATATCGTTTACAGGTTCTTCTAAAGAGCTTATTACCTTATCCATAAGTTGAACAAGCAATAATGCACCCATAAGCTCTAAGCGGGGTACAGTTTGGGACTTTAAAGGCGCTACCTTAGATTTTGCGCAAACTAATACAACTTTACAAGTACCATCTGAATTGTATGATTTCATGTAAACACACGCACCGAAAGCTTTAGTTGAAGCGTCGGAGAAACCGTGCATTTCTACGCTACTAGTATCCTTGCACGTGACGTTACGCTCTATCTTTAAATCGTTAAATGCACTTAAATCGTCGCGAAAGTGCAGCCATCGCGTATGCAAATAATTTGGAAGGCTCTCATCCCAATCTAATTTTTCCAACCATAAATCTTGCAAGAGAATTTTAGCTAATATGATTGACGCGCTCAAAATGCCTAGTGGATCAAAGATTTGAGAGGATTCGGATAAAATCGTGCGCTTAGTTATTTGTCTACTAAAACTTCTGTTTATATTATAACCTAAACAATCATGATGTGCGCTCCATATTAAACCAAGAGTTTTAGTATGCTCGTGTGTTCCAAAATCTATTGCATTAACCTTGTCTTGAGTATTTATACTATCTAATATTTCTGGGGAGTTTGAGATCCACTTTCGCAATGTGAAACCGTAGTTTTTTAGGATTTGAGCGACACTATCCGCGATAAATATAGCCTCATTTACTGTTTTCGCGCCACTGAGAAAATCATCGACGTAAAAATGGTTTTTAATAATATCGGAGATTAATGGAGAGCTCTGTGAACATTCTATTCCTATTTGATGAAGGCATCTTATGGCTAAAAATGCGGCAGATGAAGTCCCGTACGTAACGGTGGCTAATTCGTAGGTATCGATGGGAAGTTCAGGGCTATCGCGCCATAAAATGCGTTGAAGGGAGCGCTGACTGGGATTTACGAGACACATTCTGTACATTTTTTCTACGTCCCCTGCTATGACATAATTGTAAGACCTAAATCGAATAAGAGCTGAAAACAAGTCGGGCTGTATGGTAGGACCTACCATTTGTATGTCGTTAAAAGAATAACCGGTAGTAGTGGCAGAGGACGCATCGAAGACAACACGTAATTTGGTGGTGAGACTACTTTCTTTTACTACCCCATGATGCGGCAAATAATATGAAATTTCTGAGTTATCATTCTCTACAACCTTTGACATGTGCCCCAGTGAAATGTATTCATTAATAAATTTAGAATATTCCTCTTTAAAGGAAGGGTTATTTTTAAATTTGCGCTCTAAACTTAACAAACGCCCCTTTGCATTATCATACGAGTCTCCTAAAATATTTGGATTTTCCTTCAACGGAATTGTTACTATAAATTGCCCGTTTTTATTACGCTGTACGGTATCCCTAAAGTGAGATTCGCAAAGCTGCTCTTCGCGAGAAAAATGTTTTGAGGTGGGGACCTCCTCGACCTCCCAAAATCGTTTGAGTTGTGTGTCTATATTTAGATTTGCTAACAAATTGCAATGAACTGTTTGGCGAATTTGAGAAGGTATGACGCCAGCAACTATCCACCCAAATTTACTTTTTTGTAACACTGCGTTTTGATTTAAAAGTTTAATTTGGCCTACACACATAACATGCCAAAAATGATCTGCGCCCAGCAACAAATCTACCTGATCGGGTACGTGAAAGTCGGGGTCTGCTAACGTTATGTTGCTGGGTATCCCTAGCGTATTTTTATTAATTGGAAAATTTGGTAAAGCATTCGTGATTTCAGGTACTACAAGACAAGAGACCTGTCTACTGAAATTGTTGCAACGGGATTGAATATACAGTGAAGTTTTGTGCTTAACTTTAGATTCCGTTTGATTTAAGCCACATACTTTGATTTCCATATTGGATAAGTTTAAATTTAAGTCTTTTGCAAGCCTAGAAGTAATGAAACTGCTTTGACTACCGGCGTCTAATAGTGCACGTGCCGTTCGTGTTTCGTTATTCTTTTTGTAGACTTTGACGTGAGCTTGAACGACATTCTTTAATTAAATGACCAGATCTGAGACAATTAATACATAATCGCAATTTTTTTACTTCTACTAAGCGTTCGTTAATGGATAATTTCTGAAAATCAGGACATTCCTGCACATAATGATCCCTTTTGCAAAATGAACAAATAGCACGCTGACCTGTAGCGAATGATTTGGTTTTATTTTCGAATTTTTGTCTAAAGATTTTCTTTTGCTTATTATTTTCTAAAGATTCTAACAAATCTGCACGATCTTTCAAAAAGTCTTGTAAGTTTTCAAGAGTAGGTTTACCATAGGAAGCCTTTTTTTGTTCCCACTCGCGCGTGGTGATTGAATCTAATTTTTGTGTGACTAAATGTATAATAAGAGTGTCCCAATTTTCCGTGGGTTCTTTAAGAATTTTTAAAGCTCTGAGGTGCTTAGTTACATTGTCCATTATTTTTCTAAGAGCCTGAGATGATTCTTCAAGTATTTTGTCTAGAGAAAATAATGCTTTTACATGATTTTGTACTAAAATTCTCGAGTTATTGTAGCGCTTACCTATTAATTCCCAAGCTACAGAATAATTAGGACCAGAGAACTCTAGGCTAGCTATAATTTCTAAAGCTCCGCTCGTTAAACTTGCTCTTAAATAGTGAAATTTTTGTATTTCACTTATAGCATCATTTTTATGTATGAGAGAATCGAAAGAGTCCCTAAACTCCAACCAATTGTTGTAATTTCCATCGAATTTCGGAAGCTGTATGATAGGAAGTTTAATATTTGACTCGAATCCCGCGCGAGAGCTCGCGACAGACCCCGCGGAACGAACACTGCCGCCGCTACTGTCACTGCTAGGCAAAGGCAAAACAGCCGGGATGTTCGCACTACAAAGCGCCTTTGCTCTAGCGCTCACCGCGTAAAATTCGTTGTCGAACGATTCACGTTCTTCTAACTGTTTACCTCCATCGCTGGAAAGAATGTCTATCTCATTTTGTATTAACTCGAATTCATCAAGAATATTGCGAAATCTTTCAATTCGATCTTCTAATTCGTTAAAAAGTGTATTATCCGAAATAATTTTGTCTGGGTATTTTAATTCTAGGTTATCTAGAAATTTAGAAAAAATAGTAACTTTTGCTTTAACCGAGCCTCGTTTACGAATAATAATAAATAATAATCGAAAGTATGCTAAAATAAGTCAATGGGATATAAAAACAAGGGACTCACTTGTATTTGCTGTCGATCTTACAAGAGCAAGAGAGAACCACTCATATCATCCATGCGGCGAGATGGACCATTTATGTATTATTCTTCAATATAGGTAGTGGACTGTATACACTATAACACTTCTTACGCTAATTTTCTACGTGTTTTTCTTTATGAAATTAAACTAACCATAGCTTAGAAACTGTACTATATTTTTAGTGTAAAGTAGTTACATGTTACACGTATCGTGACCAGAGTTGAATGACAACAACAACTCACAAAAAAAAAGGGCTGCTTCGGCTCTCGGTCATGCGCAGACGACACACACAGGGGCGTGGCAGCTAATGTTATAGAAAGGGCTCTAACAATAACTTTATTCACACAAATACTCAAAGAAATGTATATCACAATACATAACAGAATGGATGTATATACAAAGAACAAATTATGGAAACTACATGTATAACCCATTACTGGTGTTACTGGGCCACCTTAAATAAAATATTGGTACTACACAAATTCTGTTCCACTGCATAAGATAAGTATTAATATGATCCATATATTATTAGTTTTTCAAGCACTCAAAATTTAAAAAAAAATTCATATCAATTAAATCATGACATGTCTTTCAATTTTTAAAATATAATTCATTACATTCGCTCTTTTGAACAATTAGTCTGACAGGTAATAGCCGCAATGAAGTCTTCTTTAATATCATTTTTAATACCCTTTTCTGCAAGATGTCTAGTATTGATAAATAAACATTTAAAACATCACCCCAAACTATGATTCGGTTATATCGGGCCGGTGGCTCAGGGCTTAGCGTCTCGATCGCTCAACCCAGAGGTCGTGGGTTCTAATTCCCATTCCACCAAACAATTTTTCATTAAATTGTTTACTCGTAAATCAAGGCTTATTCCCAGGGATGGCTTGGCAACTCTCCTGGCGGATAGCCTAGGATGGGAAGAATGTCAACTTGGTGTTAATGTGAGAGATTAAAATTAGTTGATGTTTGACTGTCCCCCTAATTAATGAGGTTTTCCAGGTTTCCCTCATTCCAGCACTGAATGGTGGTTAGGGCCTACCAACGTAAGTCGTTCCTGAGGCGCAAATGCGGCCCGCGAAATAATAATTGCCGCCCCCTCTCCCACACAAGTCTCAGACTTTCGGGCTAATCCTTGTGATTAGAGTGAGGGGTAGAGATATTATTATTATTGTTATTATTATTATTATTATTATTATTATTATTATTATTATTATATAATATACCGGGTTTCCCATTTCATTTGACTAATGGCAATTAACATGGGCTATTACATTTCATTGAATTTTATATTCCCAGGGCACACTATGAGAAATATTGCTAACGGAATCGATAGTACTGTGTGTTAAACACTTCTGATTACCAAAATACTAAAGCGAAATGCTGTTTTAATTAAAATATCAATAAAAATTCGTTTTAAGTTAATAGATGTAGTTTACATACGTCTTTTAGCGAAATTGTGTTACGTCAACGATTGGAGTAATTGGTTGAGCGTCCGTCTTTCAATCTGAACCTCGCGGTTTTGCAGGTTCAAATCCCACCAGGAACAACTTTTTTTTTTATTTTACTTTTTCATTACTTAAAAATTATTAGTGTTTACTTATTCGAATAAATATTGTTCATTGTCGGTACCTAGGTAGTTATTATTTTCGTAAGTCACAATATTTACTTATCAAAAAAAAAAACATGTTTTAATTGGTTAGTTTCCTTTATCTTTAGGTAACGTTACTATCTTATAAAATAAGTAACAATAAGCAACATATTTTTTATTGCACTGTGCTTTTACTAATAGTGTACTTATCTCTGCTAATAGTTACTACATATTATACCTCAATCTGGATATTGAGTTAAACAGTATTACAGAGGAACTGTTGTGAATTAGTAATAGGTTTTTTAATGAAAAACTATAATTCTAAAATTATGAGTTTTTTCAACATATTTTAAAAAAAATTTAATTTTAGAATTAGTTTTTTATTTAAAAAAAACCTAATAATAATTCACGACAGTTCCTCTATAACTGTTTAACTCAATATCCAGATTGAGGTATAATATGTAGTAACTATTAACAGAGATAAGTACACTATTAGTAAAAGCACAGTGCACGTAATAAATAAAAAATATGTTGCTTATTGATTACTTATTTTGTAAGATAGTAGTTTTAGCTAAAGATAAAGGAAACGAACCAATTAAACCATGTTTTATTTTTTTGCTGATCAGTAAATATTGTGACTTTCAAAAATAATAACAAGGTACTGACATTGAACCATATTTGTTCGAATAAGTAAACAATAATAATTTGTAATTAATGAAAAAGTAAAATAAAAAAAAGTTGTCCCTGGTGGGATTTGAACCTCCAAAACCGCAAGGTTCAGATTGAAAGACGGACGCTCAACCAACTACTCCAATCGTTGACGTAACGTAATGTCACTAAAAGACTTATGTAAACTACATCTATTAACTTAAAACGAATTTTTATTAATATTTTAATTAAAACAGAATTTCGCTTTAGAATTTTGGTAATCAGAAGTGTTTAACAGTCAGTACTATCGATTCCGTTAGCAATATTTCTCATAGTGTGCCCTGGGAATATAAAATTCAATGAAATGTAATAGCCCATGTTAATTGCCATTAGTCAAATGAAATGGGAAACCCGGTATAGAGACATTATAAAAGCTTTCTACATTATTGGATCTGTCTGAACAATGGAAAAATTCCTCTTGATTTTTTTAATAATTCAGCCATATGTACATCCCAACTAAGATGCTAGAGATGCTATAGGAGATACTAAAATTCTTTGAGTTACAAATTATTATAAGTTTTTGGTAGTCTGGCAGGATGGTACAACTTTTGCTCCAGATTGAACGTGCCTATAGAAACCAAAACTCAAACAGCGCTGTCGCATCTAATTTATCTTTATAACAAAATACATAATTCTAAGAAGATAAATAAATCTAATATTGACAGACATGTTCATAGCGGAGATAATAGCGGCGTTTCTTATCTAAACACCGGAAAATATCATAAAAAACGTCGGGCCCATGTCGAGCCGGAGCTATTAGGGATGCATTATCGATAGAAAATTCATACAATGGGTTTGGAAGCATCGGGGAAGCATGTGGGACGGTGCAAAATGATGTCGATAGACAAGCAGAGTCACATTGAATTCATTCATAAAATTGTGTTTACTTACTCGCTCGGTAATGAAATATGTTATCCAGATATGAGATAGGTTGGAGACTAGAAAACAATGAGAACGCGCTGTGCGCAGACATGTCGATGATTTGCTAAAAGCTTTTAATTAAGTTGAAAGAAATGACGGATTCCATTCGGTAGGAACGAACCTCTGAATTAAAAATCAAAGCAAACACACGAAATTAATCACATTCTCTCTATATTCGAATAACTCTTGCCCCGAATTATGGATAGCGGCGGCATTTGGTAGCATCATATTACTTTCGTCGTGTTGAATTTTGCAGATAGGAAGCTCATGTTTTGAAAAGATAATTTAAAGTTTCGACAAATAAATTTATTAATTGGAATATTTAGTGCACAAATATTGAAATGACATGAACCATCCAAATTTTTCTAAATTCCAAATAGACCTAAACACTGTACACTGATTGTGGATCATTTCGTACATTTTGTGCTAGCCTCGAACTCCTAATTTTTCATAATAGAGTTTATTAATATAAATTTTAGGGTGTGTTACACCCTACAATTACATGACAAACTTGATTTTTTTAAATAGAACATACCGAGTATTTTTATAGATCTGGAAATTATTTTTTAGCGTTTTCGAGATATTTAGTGTTAAAAAATATTCATCTCACATGACAAAAATAAACGCAATCAGGTCAATCTCAGACGCCCAATTGTGTTTCTAATAGCATACTTTGAATTCTCAAAAGACGGATTACAATCCGTATTAACAAAAGTTTTTTTTATAAAATCAAAGATCAAACAGTTAGAGGATAAGTGCAAAATATACGTGAAGATTCTTTACAGGTAATTTCAGTGGCAAAGACAGTGCGATGCCAGATACGAGCCACTTCTGAGAAAAGCGAAGTATTTGGTTTATATAAGTTTTTCAAGCATAAGTCAGAAATATTCGCAGATTATTTCTGCGACTATTTCTGACTGATGCCTGAACAAAGTTATATTATAAGATAAGCAAGACAGAAAGAATGTGTATCTAAATTGTTTGCCACGTATAAGTGGTGGTTTTGGGGCAAAAGTAAATTAAAACAATATTTTAATTTAATTACCACAGCTTTATTTTATGCTCAAGACGAGTCAAAGAACTACAACCAACTAACTAACTATATAGCGTATCGTCACATGTATATTTACTTTGTCAGCAGATTTATATCTCAACAGAGAGAACGCTGAGTTACAATAATATTTATAAATCTTAATATGCACTCGTTCTTTTTGTATATTTTCCAATACGCCCACTCAAAAAGAACATGGTACTTTTAACATTAATATCTAGAGCATGTGGTATAGGGGAGAAGAAATATGATGACCCAACATTTGTTGCTTTGGATTGGGAAAAACCCCCAAAAACCCAATCAGGCCATTGGTGACTATGTCGATTCAGAGATTTCCTCCAATCCCATTTTTAACCGTAGGTCCACAAATCTGAGTTCTCCTAACGGTTTGGTCCGCCAATTGCTCACCTGTAGGAATATAATGAAGAATTACATTCTTTTGTTCAATATGTTCCCTACTAAAATGATATTTAATATCAATATGTTTTGAACGTCTATGAGCAGTCGGATTATTAGCTATAGCTATACAGCCATTATTGTCTTCATAAATAATTATAGGCTCTGACAGTTTTATTTTTATATCACTTAAAAGTGATTTAAGCCATAAAGCTTCTTTCACACCTTCAAATAGTGCCATATATTCAGCCTCAGTTGACGAGGCGGCTACTGACGTTTGTCTCTTAGTATTCCAACTCAAGGTACAATTGTCAAACAATTTAAAAATATATCCCGTCGTACTTCGACGGTCATTTTCGTCAGTACCCCAGTCAGAATCCACGAAACCAGTCAAAATATGTGCATAGTTTCTACGTGTGTACACTAACCTAAAATTAATTGAACCTTTTAAATATCTTAATATTCGTTTCAAACTCTGCCAGAGTTCTTTATTATTTTTATTTTGAAATCTGCTTACTATATTTACAGCTACACATAAATCTGGTCTTGTACATAACATGATATACATTAAGCAGCCAATTAGATTTCTACAA
Source organism: Pogonocherus hispidulus (assembly GCA_963924545.1). Lineage (NCBI taxonomy): Eukaryota > Metazoa > Arthropoda > Insecta > Coleoptera > Cerambycidae > Pogonocherus > Pogonocherus hispidulus. Next base: position 76,096,948 of record OZ004692.1, on the reverse strand, counting down.
GGTGCATCACAAGGTTCATCTGAATTTAAAGCTATGTAATTTAACTTGTTAGGTAAAGGTGTACGTGCAGCATTGCATTCGCTCATTTTAAACTTGTTCAAAACACTTTTGATATAGCAGCTTTGATCTAATGTAATTTTATTTTCAGTTTGTTGAATTCTAATTCCAAGAAAAAGTTTTAATTGTTGTAAATCTTCCATTCGAAATTGTTTCATTAAATAATGTTTAAAATTAATCATCGTATTATTATTGTTTGTACAAATTACGAGATCATCAACATATAACAAAACATAAATATTCTTGGTAATAGCACCTTCATCTAAGAAATATAAACAGCGATCCCCCGACGAGCTCTTAAAATTATGTTGTTTTAACACCGTATCAAAACGTTCAAACCAACAACGAGCTGACTGTTTTAAACCATATAGTGCTTTGTTTAATTTACAAACTTGGTTTTTATCGGCTTTAACTCCGTCGGGTACACGCATAAATATTTCCTCTTTTAAAACGCCATTTAAGAAGGCTGTTTTTACATCCATATGATGCATTAATAAATTATTTTGATTTGCAAAACATACGAGGAATCTAAAAGTACATATGCGTGCGACAGGTGCAAATGTTTCAGTATAATCTAAAAAATATTGTTGACTAAAACCTCGTGCAACTAAACGAGCTTTATATTTACATGGGTGTCCAAAAACATCATTTTTAATAGTAAAAACCCACTTACAGTCAACTATGTTTTTTCCTGCTGGTCTTTCTACTAACGACCATGTTTCATTCATTATTAATGAATCTATTTCTGATTTTATTGCTTTCTCCCAGTCATTTTTATCATTCCTTTCTTTAATTTTTTTGTAAGTTTTCGGTATTTTGCTTTCGAGTGATTCCACACATAACATATAATAATTTACATCTTCTTTATCCTCGTTATACGAGATAGTTGGCACATTCATTAATCGTTTACTCCGTCTAACATTTACAATTTTATTTTCGGAGTTTTCTGCCCTAGAAGATTTATTTTTACTGACACCTGTTTCACATTGTACAGGGATTACTTCAGTGTTATTTTTGCCGACACCTGTTTCACATTGTACAGGAATTACTTCATTATTATTTTTGCAGACACCTGTTTGACATTGTACAGGAATTACTCCATTATTAGTTTTGCCGACACCTGTTTCACATTGTACAGGAATTAATTCATTGTGTTCAGCATCTGTTTCAGATACAGATTTACCTATTTCAACATTTATAGGTTCTTTTGGGACACTTACTACCTCAAGGGTAGTTTCAGGCAAACTGGATGGGTTTATAATTCCATCATCACTTACTGACTTTAATGTTTTTTGAGTTAAATTTGAATTTTCATTTTCATCAAGGTACAATGTTGGCCTTGATGTTTGATAATTTACTTCATCAAAAATAACATCACGGGCAGTGATGTATTTATTTGTATTTGGATTAAAAATTTTATAACCGTTTGGTTCATACCCAACCAATATGCCTTTACATGATTTTTTGTCAAACTTACTTTTTCTTATCTTATTATGTACGTACACAGTGCACCCAAATATTTTTAAACAATTTAATTTGGGCTTTTTCCCGTGCCATAGTTCAAATGGTAATTTCTTTGATGCAAGTGCTTTAGTAGGTGATAAATTTATTAAATAGGTAGCAGTTAGGACAGCTTCACCCCAAAATCTTTTGTCTAATTTAGTACCATGAATCATGGCGCGGGCTTTTTCTACAATTGTTGCACTGTTAAATGGTAAGTCATGCCCTTCTGAACACAAAATTCTTTAAATTCCCTTTATAGGAATTCACGGCCATTTGTCACAATATAAATTGACAATTTTTAAATTAAAATGTGCTTCACTCTTAGCCGCAAAATCCCGAAAAACTTTAAATACCTCATAATGAGTAAATTCATCCACAAAAACAACAAAATAATTTTTATTATCAATAGTTGGAAACAGAGGTCTCCTCACATAACTTCACATACATCTGTATGAATTATAAGCAGAGGTCTCCTCATATAACTTTTATCTTTAGCTTTACAGAAAGGTAGCCTTGCTTGTTTTCCTGAGAGACAAGCTTCACAAATTTCATTTGTTGGAAAAACATTTTTTAAATTAATATTACCATTTGCATCGTCTAATTTCTTTAATTCCAAAAATTTGTTTTTGCTAATATGACCTAAACGTCCATGCCAAATATTATAATTAATAAGTGATGTCTTCGCAGTAGTGGCAAGTTTAGTGACAGGTTGCCCTTTTTCAAAAATAATTAAAATTAAAGCATTAAAAACCTTACCTGGTATGATGGTCTTACCACCTCTTTTAATGTTTACCTCGCTGTTGCTCTTAAAAACAACAGTCATACCAGCTTCCTGAATTCGTCTCACGGACAATAGGTTGTATGGGACATCTTTTGCATACAGGACATTTTCCAGAACTCCAGAGATCCCAAGGTTACTTGTTACATTGATTGTTCCTCGGTGTGTGGCTGTAATGCTGACTCCTGTTATCCCTTTTTGTAGAAGTAACATTGGTTCATTAGATGACCTCTACGTCCACAAAAATTGCACTTTATTGGGTAATTAGATTTCCTTTTGTACGAAAAACGATTTGAAAAAGAATTGGGGGCATTTTTATAACTTGAAAATTTCTTATGCCCTTTCTTTGGTTCCGATCTGAATTTTACAGACCGATTTGCTTCAACATGTAATACTTTACTACTAGTATCACTTCGTTCACTTTTCAGTTTCGTTTCATAGTCAAGGAGTTTATTCTTGACAAATGCAAGACTTAAGTTTTCATCTGTAAGAGTATTTATTGCAGTTACAATACCATCATAGGACTGTGGTAGAGTAAGAAGTAAGTGTGCAATTTTTGACATTTCTGATAAGTTGCCACCTGCAGCTGTTAGATCGATCATCATTTCGTCAAATAGAAGGAAATGATTAATTAATGTCTTATCTTCTGTAAATTTTAAACTCAGTAGTTTCTTCTGAACTGCCAATTGTGTTGCTAAACTTTTTCTTTCATAAATATTGTCCAAACGTTGAATGATGTCACGTGCAGTTGATTCTTCTGTCACAAAACTTATTAAAGTATCACTAAGGTATTCAATAATAGTACTTTTAGCTAAGCGTTCAAGTTTTTGCCATTGTTCCTCGGGCACTTCAGGTGGGTCCTGATCAAGCACTTTCACTGCGTTTTCTTCAGCAAGTAAAGCTCTTAAACGAAATTTCCATCTACCGTACCGATCACCGTTAAATTGTTGAATATTTCGTCTATTTTTATTCTCCATTTTCACAACAACAGAAATTTCGACCAAATTGCGAGTTTATCACTTTACTACTATTTTACAGGTATAATTAATGTTTTAGTAACGCGATAGTGACTGGGCCCATAACCTATAAGTGGTTTTGGGGCAAAAGTAAATTAAAACAATATTTTAATTTAATTACCACAGCTTTATTTTATGCTCAAGACGAGTCAAAGAACTACAACCAACTAACTAACTATATAGCGTATCGTCACATGTATATTTACTTTGTCAGCAGATTTATATCTCAACAGAGAGAACGCTGAGTTACAATAATATTTATAAATCTTAATATGCACTCGTTCTTTTTGTATATTTTCCAATACCACGTACCACAGTTTGTATGTGTATAAATGTATAAAAATGTGACCTGCGATCAGGTCAATTGCGATTTTAATTTATCTAGTGGACTAGATTGTAGACCACATTAGATATATTATTTAAATTGTAAGCATTGACGTATTGCAATCAGTTGTTAAAAAATGGATCAGGTTTGATGACCTAAAAAAATAATTTTTGTATAAGTCCTGCAAACTTTTTGCTTTATAAATCAGGACTAGTGTAGCAGGAGAGTAGCTGCTTATTGAGCCTAATTTGTTTTATTCTTATTCCTTTGTACTGTTTATAGTTATATTTATATTTACAGGGGCTGGTAAAATTTCTAGCCAATCAAAAAAATATCTACAGTTCAACAGGATTTTTTATTATAAATTATGCGGGTGCCACAGTATCTGGATGTAAATATGTTTAAAATATGATCTAAGAGCTCTGCGTATATTCTGATATACCTAATGGCACTTGGATGAATTTATTTATTATGTTAACACTGGACTGAACGGTGTTGAGATGTTATTTATAACACACACATTCAATGTAAAAAGCACTATTAAATATCTTAACGAGCTTATATTCTTATCTTCTCTGACATATTGAATGAGCCACTGAATTACTTATTCACAAACCCTATAATATCGAAACAGTCCTGCATGCAGGATCCATGTGTGGTAATAACAGATTTAAACAATACATTTGTTATGTTATAATATTTATTTAGTTTGTCCATAGATTTATTTATGCTTATTGCTTTATAATTTATGATTATGCACATATATTGATCAAGTGTACTTTTTTTATTCAATTTGCACTGCAGACTGTAAGTCACTTATTTATTTATTCACTTAACCAATTACCGTTTCTTTTATATTGTCGTCTATTTTGTTACATATTAATAATATCCCACTAAATTTTTCTTTTACTAGTTATAGTTCCAAGCACAATGTGGAAAACTTAAGCTAGTGAAGTCGGCAGATCATACAAACATAACAGTTCCAACACAACAATTAATTGTCTTATTTAAATTTTCAAATTAAACTATTAATACACCATATAAATTAGACAAATGTAAGTTTATATTTCTTTGTGAAGAAAGTTTAAAATAAATGTTTTGTAGGATGACTTCACCTTGGACATCATTATATCTTGGTTATATATATACAGTTATTAGCAAAATATTAACAATAAATATAAAAACTGGTTATTGGATGGTTCAGAAAAGCGTTAGGATGATATTTTCAAGTTGTCAATTAAATCGGTATATTTTTATAATAACCATTCTACAAGGTGTCCCAAGATAATGTGACATTTTAATAGCTTATAAGTTCAAGGCAAAATGAGATAGCGCCGAGCGGTTTTCACTAGTGCTCTTAATTTTACAAAAAGTTTTATTTTGTCATTAGTACTAATTTGTTTTACTTCTACAGGTGCTTGAAAAAAAATTGCATCTTTTTAATTCAAAATTGTGATCATTTTTTAAATGGAACACCCTGTAGATTATGATACTATTCAATAGATACACTTTTGCTCTTTTCAAAAATGTATAGTTTGATAGAGTTATACCAAAAAATAAAAGAGTTATTTCAATTTACACACCAGCCCTTTTCAATAGACCATAATTTTTTTGGAAGATCGCATTTTAATTTTTTTTACATTGTCAGTACGAATAACGGAATACATCAAAGGATATATAGGTAGAGCCGGACCAATAGAATGACCTGCACATTTTCCCAAACTGACGGTACCTGATTTTTTCATATGGAGTTACGTCAAAGGCCGTTGTTATAGTCTTGTTGTACAAAATATAAAACAGCTAAAACATAACTAAAGTTTTGCATACCATAGCACCGTAAATGTTAGAACTTGCCTTCAACAATATGCAGTTTAGATTGCAAAAGTGTATTGAAGAAAACGGTGGGGACATTCAGCAATTTAACCTCAAACATTAAAGATGTACAATACATACATATGTGTGTAGTGTGTACATTAAAACTGAATTCTTATTAATTGCTGTTTTTGTTTCAATAAATTTGTAATTTATGCTGAAATGTAATTTGTATAAATTTGTATTAAATTAGTTCTTTTCTTAATAATATCTTTAGATGATGCATACCGTTATTCTGTATTGACAATGTAAAAAAAATAAAATGCGATCTTCCCAAAAAATTGTGTAAATTGAAATAACTCTTTTATTTTTTGGTATAACTCTATCAAACTATACATTTTTGAAAAGAAGAAAAGTGTCTCTATCGAATAGTAATATAATCTACAGGGTGTTCCATTTAAAAAATCATCACAATTTTGAATTAAAAAGTGGCAATTTTTTTTTCAAGCACCTGTAGAAGTAAAAGAAACTAGTACCAATGACAAAAGAAAACTTTTTGGAAAATTAAGAGCACCAGTGAAAACCGCTCGTCACTATCTCATTTTACTTTGAAGTTATAAGCCATTAAAATGTGTCACATTATCTTGGGACATCCTGTATTGTATGGGCGTCTGCCAAAATCTATGTTCTACATGATCATTTAGTAAAGTTACATAAATTTTTATAAAAATAATGTGGTCAATATAGTTTTCGTTTAGTGCCGTTTGGTTTTTATAAAACTTGCTCTCTTGTATAGATAATACAAAATTATTTTCAATTATACCTAAATATTTGTCTGGAACAGCTTCCAAGAAACTATTCTCTCATATAACCAACATTCAGGGATAAAATTGGATAATTCAGGTCCTGCCTTTTCTCTCAACTTCGTTCTTGAACCTCCACAGGCATGACTAATAAGGGGTATCAAGAGGAAGACGTTAAAAATTAGTGTTCTCTGCTGAACAAAGGTGTTCATTAATTTTGGTTGGCGCAAGACTGTATCTTGAAATTGAAAACATAAATGATATAAACAAATTTGTATAATTTGAAACAGTTTTTATTGTTGTGCAGCTTCTCAGTAAATTTAAACTGTGGCTATGGAAACGTCCATTTGATTAAAACCTAGTGTTATTAGATTTTGTTGGAATATAGATTTGGTTATTAATAATTTAGATGAATTCAGATAGTATTTGATTAGGTAGATATAAGAATAACTAACTGTAAATATACTCGTATATCCTAGTGCTACGGTGCTCACAGTCGACTGTCTGAATAGTTAATATTTCTATAATTATTTAAGGTCGCTCGTTATCATCGCCAATGCCCCATTCCATTTTGTCACTTACAAAAAAGCATTGTTCTTAAAAACAAAATGATAAAATAGTTATTAGTCTCGGCATTCTTAATGAAACACATACCTGAATATGCCTATAATTTTTCTTTGTCGTAAGTTGTCGAATAATGTTTTCCAAAAATTATGTGCGACGACCGTTTCAATCAACAAGCACCACATTTTACACAATTTTACGGAATTCAATGAAAATTCACAACACAACTATGTCCCTTCTGAGCAAATTGTTTAAATTACATAAAGTAAGAAAACAAACGTGAATGCTTCCTAAACATTGCGAAAAAGTCAATTAAGAATAAAGAAGATTTCCTTGCTTTGGATATAATTACATAATAGTTTCAGTAAATTACTGCTAGATGACACTGCTGTCTAAAAGTAACTAAAATATTTAGGGATATTTTGTGTTTAGTAAGTTACTGTAGAGAATATGGGTTAACTTAACTGTCTATAATTAATCTTTAGAAATTACAAATTTAATAATGGAATACATTGATTGTTCCATATAAGGCTTCTAAATTTGTGACGTGTAAGATAAAAATCTGTAAATTGCAGTCAACCAGTGCGGTTCTTGATTAAAATGTTTCAATTTGTTTAGCCTTTTGACTTGTTCCCATCGATATGGGAGTGTAATCGGGCCCTTAAGAGTCCATTCACTGGTCCGAAATAAGCCCAAAATCGGCGTTCGTCTCGTGTCTAATTATAAAAAAACTATAAAAGATAGCGACTTTTAGTAAACAAGTATTGAAAGATAAGATTTTAGTCTAAATCCCTGTAGTAGTAATTTTTTGTATTTATTTTTATTTTTAAAATTCCAGGCAAACAATCTTCTACTAAAATAGCATATTTTCAAAAATTATTTTCTCTAAAATACATGTATTAAACAAAAATTTGCTACTATAGGGACCTAGTTTATCTTTTGATCTTTCCGGTGATATATAATTTATAACATTAAAAAGAAATTTTGTTGCGATTATAAGACAAATCCGATACCCTTGCAATGAGGGCTAACTTTATTTCCATGTGCCTTTTTACTTCGGCTTTACGTGCACCTCCGAAATCTAAATAATTCAGCAGTGAGAACATGTAAGTCTTCACCCATCGGCTACCCAACCTCTCAATACGACTCCGAATTCATGTCTGTCAAATCTACAGTGAATGGACCCTTAATGTTCTCATTCTGATCATAATGAAATTGTGGGTTTTTACTTATACTTATATTCAAATATTTGCAAATATAATATTGAAAAATATGTTTCTTGTGTTACTTGATTCACATTTGTGTATTGCATTTTTGTATTTATGTAATTAATATGTGTAAATTTCTTTTTTTTGTCATAATAGATTTCCTCTGCCCTTGTCTGGATGTAATAATAATAATAATAACTAAAAGATAGTTTTTAATGAGTGTGCGTGTACTTATACGAGTGTCTATCGAGGAGGTGATGGTCTATTATATGAATTTCCATTAATTTAAGGACAGACTAAATTCAATCAAACTCGGGAACCCGTTCAGAAGGTGTATGTGGTGATATTTTTAAAAGACTGCAACATTTTAGATTAAACTAGTTATGCTGTGGAAAGCTTATGTTAATATAGGTATCAGAAAGGAACACAATTTACTAAGAAATTGTAAATAATTAAAGAAGCGCCATTAAATAAAAAATTGTGTTTTATGCACTTTCCTAAATTATGCTACAAAATTAAACAAATTGATACTTTCCTTATGACAAGGAGTAATACTAATACCATAACAGTAAGGAGATATACACACTGGATGAAAAGTTTTCGATCATCGGGAAAGACCTTTTAGTTTTTGGAATTGCTTGATTAAACATTATAAAAGTTCAAGTATTTCTTAGTACTACTCTTTCAACTCCATAATGGAGACATTCGTAAATAAAATTACTGGATAGGTGTTATTGTTGATAAGTAGACTATCATTGTGTTACAACAAAATACGCAAATTCAACAATTTGTAATGAAAATTGAAAATTTCTATCGTACCAGGGCGAGCGTTACATTTGGCAAATTGTTTAGTGAGAAATTCATTAATTTCTATGATTGACAACTTGTTAACCTCTCTGTATAGTATCTGTTATCTGTGTACCTAGTAAGTAAGTATAAAATTATTATGTAACTCAGGTAACCGACTTATTATTTCGATCCAAATTCGGGACTGGTATTTATTACACTGCCATGTCACAGTGGAATAAAATAAGGAATGTAGAACAGTTGCATGATCTGCTATTTAAATTAGGTTAACAATTTTCCAATGAGTGAATCAAATAGATAAGTGGTTATTTTAGAAATATATTTTATTTGTTCATATCAAGTACTATAATGCTTCAAAAATATTTTGGATAACTTTTTGACATAATATTATAATGTATCTTCGTTTAAATTCTTATCAACTAGGTAGTATTTCCTGATATCAGGCAAAGTAGACATTTATAGCTATCAGATATTTAGTTGTAAAGTGGAGTACAGTTGGTGACATCAAAATTTTTTATTTTCATAGCTTCATTGTTTTATTATGAGCGTTCTATTCTCACAACAATCTACCGCAGTTTGTTGAACTCATAAAACTAAAGAAAAGCAAACAGTTCAAAGTAACGCCCGTTTATATAAAAGACAACATTAATTAAAATAATAAATACTTTAGGTACCTATTTATCTCTCATATCAGGTGTTACTGTTTTTTTATTTATTCCATTATATTACCTATTACTTTTACCCAAACCTCAAAGTATAGCCAAAGTCTACATATATTCTAATATAGCTAAATAACCTTTACCTAGAATTATTTGAAACATAATTTGAGGTTGACAAAATTTGTATTATTTTTCTAACACCTCGCATAATCTTATATTGACTCTGTACCATTCTGAATGTACCAAATTCTAGATACCTACAACTTTACAAAACTGCATGAGAACAGCAACCAATGCAATTTTTTTTGTGAATTAACGAATATCCAGAAATGGGAATTTTGGGTAGATTTAAAATCTGCAAAAATTTATAGGACGTTCCGTAATGAGTTTATGATCTGTGTTGAAAAGCATTTTAATGTGTATTTCTCGAGGTTGGGAATGTGTCGTTATGTCAAATTTTTTTAAATTAAACTGTGGTAACAATATTGCACTGACTGTACAGAGTGTTCCTTAATATCATGTCCACACTGTAGGAGATAATTCCTTGTCCAATTTTATGACTAAGGTCATACAATTGGACAAAATTTGAAAAATGTTACTTTCTTGGTCGCAACTGGATCCAACAATTTTAATCTTTTTACGTTAAAATAAGCCCCCTACTACTTCAAACCAACGTACCAAGTTTGATCCAAATCGACGAAAGAGTTTTCAAGATATTAATAAAAAAAAAACATTTTTCAGCCTATATCTCGAAAAAACGAGGCAATTTAGGACACACATTTATTTGGGCTCTTAGTCATAAAATTCTACAAAGAATTATCTACTACAGTATATAGTGAGATTAAGGAACACCCTGTATACTACGGATACTGCTATCTTGTTATGTAGATTATCTACTGTCAATATAAATAAACAAATAACGTCTTCCTAGACCAAGGCATGTACCGCAATCATTCTAAAAATTATGTTTCTAACCTTGACTTTAACTGTTCGGTTAATAATCACACAAGAACGTAACAGCTGAATGGCGATTACTAAATTTCGTTAGGATTAAAGCATTCAAACTCTTCGATGGAATTGGAAACAAAAACACCGGCTGGCCGTCTGGACTCGTTTTTCGTCATCATGAAAACGCATTCCATCAAAGCAGGCATTCAGCTTGAATGCGCGGCTGCTACTTTAGCATGGTATATTCATAAAAAATCAACAAGAGTAGACCCGGTTTTTATCCGAATGACAAAAAGGCCAGGCTGGTCGAAAATAGTTGATTTGATTTGCCATATCTTTTCAAACTCATTTCATCAGAGCTGTCTTAAATATTTTCGGTTTTTATTTAGAAGTTAATCAGTTTTTGGTACTACCAAAATCATTATAAAAAGAGGTCTTTGTTAACGAACCACAAAAATACTTTAGATCGAATTTATACTAACGAAAAACAGTGCGGTAAGTCCATTGTACCTACATTTATATTAGGAATGTTATAATAGAATATGAAGTTAAAAATACAACGGTTCATTCAAACGACAATGTTCATTTATAAATTGGTACAATTGTAATTAATATAGAAAGGGAAATAAAACATGTTGTGTCTCTTTTTGTATACGAAATGTTTGTTCATGGCAATGAAGAATGATCAGGTTCTAAATTCATCATTCATTTTTCCTCACATCAAATAGCTTGGCCCCATTTTGAGTATAAGTTCTTGAATTTTGATATCAAGAATGTTCACTGTATAATGTCGAGTGCGCTATTCTATACATGTATAAAAGATTTACCAGATAATCCATAATTTCTTTTGGTTTACTATTTTTGAATATGTATAAGGTGATGGCTGTTCTGAATTGAATAATGATCAATTCTAAACAGCTCCTTATAGTTACTTCTATTATTATTTTATATTTTTACTATTTCCCGTACTAATAAGTACTGCGTTTTTCTTTCTGTTCATATCAGTGGCAACTTGATAGTCGCAAACGCACTTGGTCTGTTAATTTGCTTACATTTGTCAGACGACATGTCTACGATATATTTTATAAAAAATCAGATGTCACGTTTGTGGAAACCAGTCCTTGCACTAGAGTGATCATATACATATGTACATAGGACTCATATGTTTATCGGATGAAGATGCATTTATAATATAAATATTTTTATTGGTAATTACGAAGGATGGAAAGAAAAAAGAATCAATGAAACTACTGGTTCCATCCATACAGCATAGGTAATCTTGTTTGAACTATTTATCAGTTTAAATAGCAGAAAATAGGTTTGTTTCATCGCTTAAGCGGATTAATTCAACTAAATTAGTAACTCTACGAATATTCTTTTCGAAAATTTATTTCTGTTACATCGAATTATAATAATCGTCTTAATTCCTTTTAGATTATTTTTTCTTATAAAATGACAACGATACAGACGAGGATACATAGAACCAACATATAAAGACAGTCAACCAACAGTTTTAATTTTCTAAGGAATTAAACAATCAAACTTATCAATTCGGTTGAATGTGAATCAGAAAGAAATTGAATTTTCATTTGAAAATGATTTTACTGATGGTGATATTGTCATAACCTGTTCTAATATTTTTCCTTTTATTAGGTATAAACGTCTTCAGAAATATTTTTATTTTAGGTGACTTTTAGTAAGATTTTGTATGTGTGTACATACTTCTTTTTGTAGGACTTCATATATCTATTATTTTCCCTGTTCTATAATTGTTCGTTTTGCAGTTGGGTGGTGTATGCAAATCAAAATATAATTTAAAGTCTATATAATTATGCCATTAACTTCTAGCTACATTCAGTTTTACTTACTTTACACTACTTGTCATTTATTATGAGATAGCAGGCCTTTTTAAATTGCATTCCATCGCAACCGGCTCGGTTGCGGCTTTATAAGGAAAAGGTAATCCTTTTTACTTAATTGATGTTAACAGATTACATCTTGAAATGATTCGCCGACCGTGGAAGCTACATGAAAGCCCTGCTCATCCGACCGGCTTTTTTTTATTTCAATAACGTTTCCAGAGGTCTCAAATTTTCACAATTCAGTCCCCAGTCTCTGCAGGCGTACGGCCTGGCGCACGAATCTCCTCTTAATGATGTATTAAATTACATAGAGATGGCGGAACCCACAGGAAATGATGTTATAATTTTAATAATGAGAAACTTTTATAACTAAAGGACCTCAAAATATAATTAACTTCTATTTTTTAATTATACACGGGATAATTTCTCGCAGGAAGTACTAAATATATTACAACAAAATTCTATATACAATATACATATTGAACAGTGTCTTAGAAAAGTAACAGATGAATTCAATATTTTTTAAGATCGACGTTTCTATCTAAAATCCTCGGACACGTTGCTTTTTATTTTTAATTCCGCTTATTTTGATGTAACAGGTATACAGTAAGATGGCGCTCCAGGTGTTGGATATGGCGGCATCAATAAATTTTTTTAAATAGCAACAATAACTATATCATTCTATTCGATTCCTGTAGATGAGCTCTTTGTGATTTCGGCAATATAGCACACATATTTGTCAGAAACAGGTTTAAACGAATTAATAACAATTTTATGATGACAACTCTACGGGTACCTATTCAAAAATACCGTACTGCTTAATTAAAAATAACAATTGGAAGAAGTGTGCTATGACCCGCATAAAATAAAATACTAAAGTGACAGTAAAAAATGTTGTCCCTATCAAAAATGTTGTTAATTATTAAAAGCAAAGATATTATCCAAAAAAGAATGAATGAAAATATTAACTATGATGGGTTACGGTGATTTAACCCGAACACACACATAAGTGTTTGTGATATGTAGGAGGTAGGGTTTTGGGGCCATATTTATTTGAGGGAACTTATATAACCGGAAACACTTATTTAGATGTTCTCTGCAACGGCTTGGTCCCCGCACTTGCCGTATTATTCCCTAATATTGACCACTCAGACGTTTCAGCCAATGGAATCTGGTATGCACAAGATGGAGCGGCCCCTCATTATGCAATAAATGTCCGTCAATATTTAAATGAAGTGTTTCCTGGACGGTGGGTTGGTCGAAGAGCGCCTATGGAATGGCCTCCTCGATCGCCAGATTTATCTCCATTGGATTTCTTCATTTGGGGTTAGTTGAAAAGCAAAGTTTACTCCACAAAACCGAGGAATCTGGAGGAACTGAAGGAAGAGGAAGAGTTCTATAAGCATATGAGTTAGAAAGAGAATATAGATTTGTTGCTAGGCTATAGATCCTACAAAGTCTTGTTGACTATTCATCTGGTAATAATTTATATATGGATATTTGGATTCTGTAGAATTATTCGTTTTAAAATAATGGACGCAATAGGACACAAAAAATGGTAAAAAGGTTTGTCTGGCTGGAGTTTAAATTTTAATATCTAGATGTACAGGGTGATTGGTAGATAATAGACAAATACATTATTCTCACAGTTTTCCCAGATTTGTACCTCCAATAACGGCTGTCTATTAAATCCATCAATCACCGTGTACATATATTATAAATTATATTGAAAAATAATGTACTGTTTTTTCCTGGACAACTCCTTATACCCCAGCTAGAAAGGAAATGTTTGGGTTTCAACCAGTCTGTAGATAAAATAAATTATGAAATCAAAAGTGAGGTTATTTGTTGAAAAACTTATCTTGTACAACCAAAGTTTATAGAATTATAGTTTTAGGACATACCTAGGCACTTAAACAGTGGCCCACGATGGACCTGTAACATGTTATGTGCGATTGATATAGAATGAGAAAAACAAGTGTAATGTTTTATTTTTATTTCATTTTTGTAAAAATGCCTTAGGTATATTGTACTGTGGGTAGTTGTCCCTCGCAATATATCTAGGTAACAGAATATTTAAAAAAATGTATTCCTGTCAACAAAATGTCAACATTCCTGTGAAATTTGTACCAATTTTAGCAAATAGACAAACCACGTTCTGTGATCTTAAATCCTAAAGTAGCACATCAGGGGGTTAGTCGTACCCTTTAGAAATTTCGTGGAATTCTAGTAGTATTAGAAGATATTTTTTATAGTAAATTTGAGGAATTAGTTTGCCACGAAAATATTGGAAAAACACTAAAAATTATTTCGTAAACATAACTTTTAGTCATACATGTAAAAACTTTCATTTGGTCTGTTTTATTAATTTTTATATAAGAACCCGTAGGTATATAATTTACATTAGAATTTGCTAATCAAGATATAACAACTGGGACACCATCAAGCAAAGTTAATACAAAACTTTCAATGTTACAGCATTTGTTATTTTTGAAATAATAGTAAAGATTATGAATTATATTTGTTATTTTAGATAAATTATTTTAACTTTTTGTGTTTTTTAAAATATTTAAATGAAGATTTTATTGCTAATTTTATTTTTTATTTACTTGTAGACCTATATAGATACCAGTTTACAAAAGTGTTTCATATTATTTTACCTAGGCACACTTTAAATATAAGTAATTAGCTTGATGTATTTTTGAACATGGGTACCCATTGAATAATTTTAATTTATGTAATTTGATGCTGCACTTTCGGAAAACCCCAGGTAATCAAATTTTGCCAGCGAGAACTAAACTACGTTTGTAACGTCCCTCGTAACGAGGAGGTTATGCTATCGAATGTAGATAGTGGTAGCATGCTTGTGATCTCTAAAGATAAAAGCTCATGTCAGGCTTAGGTAAAATTATATCATGTATAGGTAGTATAGGTGTATAATATATTCAATAAATAATTTTTCTTTTAAAAATTAAATTAAAGTTTAAAATTTGATGTGCAATTTAATATATCATTGTTCTTATCTAAAACATTATAGTTCATATAACAGTTCATAAATATAACAGTTCAAAATTCATAACAGTTTTAGTGGAATTTGTACGGTTTTAGAATATAATCTAGTACGCAGAAAAGAAATTATGCTTTTAGCAACACTGGCTGCAGGACTCTAATGGTATGTTATAGTCTGGGTTATAGTATATTTCATGCCTGAGAAGGAAAAACGACAGAAACAGGTTCGTTTTAAAATCACGTAATGCACGCTTTGCTTGCGAACACCAGGAGAAATTGTAATATATGGAATTTGTAGATCCGGTTTACAGTTTTCTTCATAACCATTTTTCTTGTCAAACTGATCGTTTTTTGAGTTATTCGCACAAAAAAATCTGATTGATTTTTATCTACGCTCTCTCCAAATAACATTTGGTTTGAATGTCGTTTTCGATAGACAAGTGAGGAGAATTAACCGAAACGTTAAACATTGCATATTTATCGTATAACATACATATTTTTATCGCTTTACTTTATTAGCCGGATAGAAGATACCTTAGGACTGAGAAGATAAGACTCTACTAATTTAATTTTGAGAATTTGCCATTGCTTTCTTTTCGGTTAAATTATTGATACCGCTTCACCCTCTGTTTAATACAAAACAGTATAAGAGTGAATTTATGAAATGAACACCGTAAAATAAAACCGAACAGAAATATTCAATGGTGCCTTATATCTATAAAACGGCAGGGGCGATCACGGGCATAAGCGCCCTATGAGTCATGCGGGGCTGCAAGGCCGTTATTGTCGGATTAACCCTCCATGCAATCTTACCGCCACCAGTAGCGTAGGTGCTGAGAGGTCTATATCTAAGGAAGCGCCTGTGAGCCTCTTATGCTGCACTATGAATGTGCGTACCTATAAATTTCCTAATAAGCGCGAAAAAAAAATGTTTTGCAAGGAAACATTAATTACATAATTAAAACAAACCCTTCACTCATATCTCAACCATTTCGCATGTAAATGATAAGTTATTCTACCTCAGAACCACCCCCTATTTCTTTAAGATATCAAAATGAAATTCCATACAGAATTTATTCATCAACTTATATTTAACTTCATCGACTTCATATTTAAATGCAATAATCGTAACAAGAAAGGAATTGTTACAATTCCCTTTCAGGTAGATCCATTTACTACAATGTACTAATACCCTTTATTATTATTTTAAGAAAGTTTTTTTTAATATTTACTTTTGCTGAAACTATTGGCTGGAGATAGTTTATATATTCTGTAGTAATAGAATTAAATAAAAACAATTTGAATCACAACACACCCCACTGAAACCTAAAATTTTTCAAAATCATTCCAATCATCAATCAAAAAGTCATGCCAAAACAGTTGCTTCCCGTATATTAAAAAATGTTAGGTCTTCAGTTAAGAAAACGCAGTTTTAGAAAAATCTTGTTAATGGGTTGGGTCGCGGAAAGTTGTAGCGCATACTTCAATTCGTCTATAAGACACGTTTAATTGTGTAAATTTTTTTATAAAATGCCAAAGTTACTAGATGAAATATTATTTTCTAACAGCAAAGAACCATTAACAAGACAATAAGAAACTACATATTAATAATTAGTTAAAAGTCGATTAGTCACATACAGAGACTTCATAAATGTCCACAAGCCAGCCGACCGCAAGTATCGGCAATCAACATTGCACCTATTAGTCTTGTTTAACTAAAAACTCCCTAGACTCAGTGCAGTCCTCCAGACCCTTTTAGAGGTTAGAGATTTAATTAAATAAACATATTTTGGCAGAATTAATTAACCTCACAAATGAATAATATATGTTCATAATATTGAATTTACATGGAATTTAGTGTTACATATAGTAGATAATTGATAACAAGGGAAAAAAATTGGACCAAGTCAAACTCCTCGTAAATAGTGAATTTAGTTTTTGTTTTTGTTAATTAACTGTATTAAAAGGACAATACTAAAAGACTTAACTTTTAATAAGAATATAAGCAGAAGGGTATGCTGAATATAATAGTTATTAATTTTTTTAATTTAATATCCAGAATAAAAGAAACACATTGTGACATTCCGACATTCCGTTCGACGACGGTCAAAGTAATACGGTCGCTGATTGGCTACATTCAATGTCAAAATGACAAATAAAGCCAATCGCGTGTCGTGACACGGAAACTTGCGTGTTAATGTAATTTTCACCTTATGTTTTAGTTCGTTTAAAAGTTAGCATTCTGAACGTAAAGGAAATAAATTTACCATTTTTAATATAGTTACTGGTCACGTGGGTTGTGGACATTATGAACGCTCGGTAGCAGTAATACAAGATGTACCAAATAAAGCTATAAAGTAAGTTTATAACAATGAATTTAGTCTTTTGTTCATTAAAAAATTAATTCCAATTAGGTAAATAAAATTATTTTCAATAAATTGGAAAAAGTATGCAGAGAATGATTAAACATATCAATAGTCACTTGGTTTGTTGAATTCATTACACATGAAATAGACAACTTCAATATTAAGTTAATGATAGTGATCCAATTAGAACGTATAACAATTATTTTTTGGAAAATTTTGGTTTCATCGAAACTAGAATGGGTACCTAGTTATTTTTCGAATTATCAATTAAATTCAATAAAAATGAATCTGCTTTATATTTCCGTAAATCATATCTCGAGTTAGATATACGAGTATTCTATTGATTACGCAGAATACAAAAGTACCTACATAATATGACCAAAGTCTACATATAATTACAATATATTATGTAGACTTTGATATGACATATCAGTCGGTAAATACATATCTTGGAAGGCGGCAATATTAACCACTTTAATTAATTTGAAAAACAAAACAAACGAACAGTGAACACCATAACACATGAATTGGTCACAAGTAAAATGGGCATTGATACATCTACTTTTGCATTCTATCTCAGCAAAATATACAGAGAAATATTTTATTTTAAAAGGACATTTTTTCCGTAATTCTTGTTTTTGAATTAAAAATTAAATTCGTTTATTACCTACATGTGACACTGTCATAGTATTATAAGTTCTGTCTGCATTTTCCAGCTTTTATATTCAAATAACTTTTGTTTTAGTCATATTGGATAGAAGATTTTAGAATATTTTGTAAATTCTGACTATATTCCTTTACCAAGGGCAAAGGAATGCTGTCATTCGTCATTGCGTCGTTGTTGTTGTTGTTGTTGTTATTATTATTATTATTACTATTATTATTATTATTATTATTATTATTATTATTATTATTATTATTATTATTATTATTATTATTATTATTATTATTATGCACGAGGCATGCAAATTATTTGGTTCCGGATTACTCTCGAATTAAAATTACTCAGAGTAACAAACTTAACATTGATATTTACAATAGATTTATTATATATATCTCTCTGGTAATGTCGGTATCCTGGAGATGAACTATTCTTGTTTCTATCGCATAGCCAACAAATTTTTGACTAAGAACTGTTTTTATAGTATATCCGATTTTATGGATTGTTCTGCCATTTATGAAACTTAGTGCACACATCTTTATTGTTTTATTGTGACTTCAAATGTACCAATTGTATATAATGTGGTCAATAAACTACTACACTCTCTCTCTATTATTATTATTATTGGTATTAATATTAGTATATTCGATTTTTATATGATTTTATATGATTTTGATTAAAATAGTAACTTATGGGCATGGTCTATAGGAAAACAAGTTTTGGGAAATTGCTCAATATCTATTTTGAGTATAACTTTTGAGTTATTCTGATGCAATTCGTCACGAATATAGAATACTTACGCTATATAAAATCCCTTTGGCTTATAAGAATTAAAGAGAACGTTATTGTGTATTAGGTATTTATATTATTTGTGGAATTACCTTGATATTCTTACTGTTATGGGGTATTTTGCCATACTTTTCAAAATATAAAAATATATTTAGGTGTAAAGAATAATATTTATATATAAAAATATGAAATAAATAAACCTGCACCAAAACGGAGAGGTTATGCAGATGTTATGCTTATCTTATCAAAAAGGAGAGGTTATGCAGATGTTAATTTTTAAAACATGAGTTTTGCGAAAACAACCATTTCATTCACATAAAAAATACACATATTCTTGCAATGTGGAAAAGGAGAAATGAAAAGAAAACGGTATTTTGAATTTGGCACGTGTATATATATCTTGTTGGCTGAGAGCAACATAATATTTTGGAAAAGATGTTTTAAGTTAAGGGTCCATTCTCTGTAGATTTGACAGACATGAATTCTGGGTCGGGTTGAGAGGATGGGTGAAGACTTACATATTTCCACTACCGAATTATTTAGATTTCGAAGGTGCACGTAAAGCCGAAGTAAAAAGGCACAAGGAAATAAAGTTAGCCCTCATTGCAAGGGTACCGGATTTGTCTTATAATTGCAACAACATTTAATTTTATTGTTATATATTATATATCACCGGAAAGATAAAAAAATAAACTAGATCCCTATAGTAGCAAATTTTTATTTAATACATGTATTTTAGAGAAAATAATTTTTGAAAATACGCTATTTTAGTACAAGATTGTTTGCCTAGAATTTTAAAAATAAAAATAAATACAAAAAATTACTACTATAGGGACTTAGATTAAAGTCTTATCTTTCAATACTTTTTTACTAAAAGTCGCTATCTTTTATAGTTTTTTTATAATTAGACACGAGACGAACGCAGATTTAGGGCTTATTTCGACCTAGTGAATGGACTCTTAAGATTAAGATTTAAGATTTTAGGTTTGTCAGTGACAGTAAAAATTACTTAAAATAGTGATTACTTTAGCTGGTGGACATGTATTATTTACATGTAGTATCTACGCTCCTGATCGACAACCCACAAAACTTGCGGGTTCTCCAGGCCCAGCCAGGCACCCCTAACTCGGCTGTGACGGTCTGGCCCTAACCTAATCACGGAAATTCGATAATCAGCAATAGCATACCGATAGGGGGTTATCCGGTTAGCGATAATTGTATTAATTATGAATTCAGATTTCAGATTATCTCATTGATCTTTTTGAGTCAGTATGTATCAGGGTAAGAATAAAACATATCTAATGAGACAATACACAGATATACACAACATTATAGCTATTATTGCCTATTGCCTCTTATTTTATCAAAT
Source organism: Pogonocherus hispidulus (assembly GCA_963924545.1). Classification (NCBI taxonomy): domain Eukaryota; kingdom Metazoa; phylum Arthropoda; class Insecta; order Coleoptera; family Cerambycidae; genus Pogonocherus; species Pogonocherus hispidulus. The sequence goes on along the minus strand of OZ004692.1, from coordinate 76,076,412 downwards.
GACTTTATTATTACCTACAGTTTTTCATAGTAAATTAAATATATCCTATATTCCTAATAAGTATATCTCTTTGGAAAACTGCTGCCCTCCCCAATATCTTTTACGAAGTATATTTAAGAATATTGGAAAATTATCATAAATATTAACGTTTTGTTATTTCATAAATTATCCCTTTTCGGAACACATATTGAGATAACGTAAAACATAATTGCAATAAAGAAAGTATTGATGTAAGTTTGGTCAAATAAATGTTTTTGATACATTGACGGTCAATGTCGACTCGTTAATGACTTGATGAGGCAAGACGAACATTTTAAAACCAAGTTTGTAGTTACTGATACTAATATACATTTGTACAAGTGCCGAACATTATCAAAAGCCGCATAAAACCACAAATTTGGTTTCTTTATTTGCCTGTAAACAAATGCAAAAATAGAAACAAAAGTGAACTCCGGTAGCTATTGCAAATAATAAGCTAGTGAATATAATGACACTAATATCCTAGTTCATTTGTCATTTCAGTTCATTTTAGGTGTAAATACTGTCACATTTTTGTGTAGCTTCGTATAACGAAGCTACACAAAAACGAATTATTTGTAACGAATTATTTGTTACAAAACATAACATACTGATGCAAAATTAGTATGTTATGTATTGTAACAAAAAATATACACGCACTGATGCAAAATCAGTATGTTATGTATGTTAGAATGATACAATGCTACAATTACGAAATGAACCATTAAATTAGATACGAGTCATTTATTAAATTGACGTCAATATTGACCAGTTGGCACTTCGGTATTAATATTGATAACTATAGTTCTTTTGATAGTTACGGAACAAGTAATATTCAGTTTATGGAGGTTGCTATTATTCTAAAAGCTTTGGCACTTATGTTATAGGGTATGTTCTATTAGCCAGTCCAACATCTTTAGTTCTATAAGACACACAGTATGATATTTTACCAATTTCTTGTGTTGAGTGGTAACTGTCGGGTTTAAGTGGCAATATTGAGTCCTATATGAGGGATCGAAGTGCTTTACAAATCCACTCAATAAGTCGCTACCATTTGATAAAAATAAGGCGGATGAGCTACGCAGTTTTAATATTATTTCACTCATCATGGGTACTAGTTAAATAATAATTAATAATGGAAGACGTTTGTTTCACGAGACTTCGTTACCATTACCTATTTCACCTTTTTTTTATTGATATGTTCGACACTGGAGAGATTGTATATGTTACCCTGTTTTTCATGCATGCAATTAAATTACGAGAAGAATTAAAGTTCGTAATTATCATAAGTATCTTGAAGATTTGTTGGGATTTCTGGTAGCTTCATTCGTTATGCCTAAAAGGCGCACGCACTCACGAATTTCGTGGAAACAATGGAAAGATATTCAGAGTTGTTCTTGATAATTTGTTTTTCTTGTTTTCTCTAAGTAATTAAATAATTTCAAATTTAATTTCATTAAATTCATTAAAGCCCATACTTTGGTGAAATATTATTTTCTCGTTTTTCATATTTGTTCATATGCATATGCATATTATACATGGTAGAAAAGCACTTTTTACGGTGTTTGAAAAAATGTGAAAATCTAATATGGCACCCATAAGAAAATCAAAAGTTGTGACACCAATTTTGAAGTCCTTGTTGACTGCTATCCCTGCCCTAAAAATTGAATTCATGTATCTATTATAATAAACGAGCTATGGACGTTTCCAGAAAAGGCATATTTTTGTTTTCACCCTGTATCTACTTAAGGGAAGGAATTCTTGGAATTCATCTTTGAATGCCCAACTTTTTCCTAATTTAACCAACTATTTTGTTTTAGAGATGCCCATACAGTTCAGCTTAAACTAGACACACTGTATGTAATTTTACATCTCTCAAACTTCAAAATTCTAATATTTATATTAATGTTGTAAGTATAGATGAGGTGTGTCTTTTATTGACTATAAAAAAATATATTTACGTTATCTGTCCTACTCGAGTGTTTTTTTAGAGTATATATGTAAAGTGAAGTAAATTGCCAATAAAAGCAAGATATGAAGACATACAAAAACCCCTATTTGTGAACCTGATATTCACTTCAATTCGATCTTGGAATTTCCCTTTGGCACGTCAATGTGATACCCACTCAACATATAATGCGCTCACACCCTTATGTTTATTCTCCTGGGAGAGACAATTTTCTCCTTCCACACGTCGTCACTGTCAGTACAAATTACCTGTGTATATAATGTAAGTTGGTGAGTGTTTACTCACCTACTCTATATAAAATATAAGCCGTATCCACAAGTTGCGGATGTTTGTAGGGCTTGGTTGAAGTTATGCTTCCTCGTTTCTGTAGCTAACACTGTAAAAAAATTATTTAAATTTAACTCTTCAGCTTTCCTGGAAAAAGTGATTAAATGAAATAAGTTACAATTACTGGCATTTGCAGAATGCCAATAATGTTGTAACGTTGTAATGTTTTATTTTATTTTGAAGTGTCATCGATGCAATTAAGTTCTGAAAATAACATAATTTAAATGACCGCCTCTGGTTTTCCTGTAAAACCAAATTCGATGAACCCAATTTTCAAGTACTTTATTCAATAAATTATGCCTTATGCCGGGTCCTAATTGGAAAATATTTTTGATCGCGCGAGCGAACGAGCGACGCGATAAACAATCAAACGTTCATGGTGTGATGCAGATGGTCAAATTAGAGCGATCGCGCAAACGCGCGATTTGTCTATAAGGTCGCATCGTGTGATCGCATTTGTTTGTTTTTCAAATCAGTTTGATTTTCATCGTCGAGTCGCGCGCTTGTCGGTTGTGAAATATCAACATTTTTTTTTCGTTGATTATTATAATTATGGCTAAACAGCAGGTAGAACAATTAATAAACGAAATTCAAAAGCGCCTACTTGTCTACTATTTGGAACAAATGATATCCATTATATAAAAACAGAGCGGCCGGATCCTGTCTTAGTTCTTCATAAAGATGGTAAATTCTCCAAATTGTGTTCTACTATGATATATTGTGTGTTTGTATGGACGTGTCATTTTTCTTTTCCTAAAGAATCTTAAATATTTAAAGTAAATGTTTCCACAAAGTAGACGTCTACATTGATCACGCGTCATTTTACTACTAAACGATCCTACAATCCTCCGCTCAATTTGGACAAAGCGTCGATGATCGCACCTTTACACGCTCCGCGATTATCGAGTCGCTCGCTCGCGCGATTAAAAATAGTTTGTCCATTAGGACCCGGCGTTATGTTACGGATGGCGCGTTGAATATTCAATTTTAATGCATCAAGTGTCTTTGAGTTATTTTCATAAGCAATAGACTTTAAATAACCCCACAAGAAGTCTAAAGTCTAGAGGTCTAGACTTTAGATGTCTAGAAGAGTTTAAAGGGGTTAAATTACAGCTTCTTGAAGGCCATTTCACAGGTTCATTTCTGGAAATAATCAACTGACCAATCTTTGACGCAATCAATCAATTGTTTCATGGACCTTATGATACGTAGCGCCTTCCTGTTGGAACACGATGCTAGTTAAATCAAAATGATTCAGTTGAGGCCACAAAAAGTTATTGATGATTAATTTGTGCTGGTCACCATTGACCGTAATGTCATGTCCATTCTCATTTTGGAAATAAAATTTTGTATTGAAATATTTTTTTTCATTAAAATTCAATACAAAAAGTGTATCCAAAAATAATTATTTTTAATGTAAAGTAGATGCTTGTTTAAGATTTCATTATTTAAAATGATGTAGATAACACTATTATAAATATAAATGTATTAAAGACAATAAGTTAAGGTTATATCAAGATATGCCGTTGTAATTGAATATTGGGGGGTGCATTATAGCACGCAAAGTAGTTGTTTTCAAAATATCTAAAAATAATAAGGTTATTTTTTTGTGTACCTAGGTTATAGGTAACAAGAAAAATTAAAACTTTATTGAACCATAACATTTGATAATTTCATTAATAATTTTTCTCTTAGTTAACTCTTTCGCTTAATTCCTATATTTGTATAGCTATCATAAAACAGTTCTAAATTTGTCTTTTTACCACATTAATTTTTAACATCTTGTATCTCGAAAAGAAAGCGTGTGCAGACACATGTTTATACATGCCATGAAAATATAGCCAAGCATTTTAGTCTTCTGAAAACGACAAAAATTAAATAATGGATGATAGAATTAAAGTTTGCAAGACAAACTCCAAGAAATATAGTTAATGGTGCCAATTAGAATTCTTGATGAAGAAAATGTATTTAATCTTCTCTATGAAAGAACTAATTACCTTGAAAATCAAGTTTAACAATTTCGCTTATACCTAAATAATATTTAGCACCTGCTGGAGCATCCTAGAATGACATCACCAGGGGCCTGATTCTCCAGTCGTGAGAAAAGATTCGTATGAGAAAATAACGTAGTTTGACAGTTTTGACAGTTTTTATGTAATTTTCGCATACGAATGTAATCTCACGATTCGAGGATCGGGCCCCAGGCATCATTACGTGAAAACATGTATGAAAAGAAACATCGAAAGAAAAAAGCTGAAGAACCAGAGCAAAACTAGATCCTCTCACTACACAGGAATTAGTTATGTCCAGTTACAGGGCATTGTGCTTGTGCAAAGGATACATGTAGAAAATTGGAATGTACACTGTAATGTGGAGAACCAAAATTGTATCCATACAACTGTATCAATGTATCCATATACTCAAGCGATAGTGGGCTAGAGCATCAACTAATGGAAAAAATAAAATATTAATAAAAATAAATACCACACAATAAACTCAATACCTAAACCTAAAAACTTGAAGTGTTTCGAAAGATAATTAAGTCAGATTATTCGATGGAATTATACATGTTTGATTGAAATAGAACAGGGCGTTACAAATTCGCTTCTCACCATTGGGATCTCTGAAACTGTAAGAGATACGAAGAAGTTTAAATTGGGGTAAAGATGCGTAATCAGGGGAACAACATAATGCCTCAAACGAATCAAGGTTAACTTCATTAAGTTTTGAAATATTAAAAAAAAAAAATAATTTGGAAATTCGTTTTTATCTTTTTCCAGCCTTATTTGAGCAGATATTGAAAAATGAAGAGCACATTCTCGAAGCAAATTTCTGTCCTCTATTGGCCAGTATACTTAGATTTTAAATATGATGTTTCGTTTTTCCTGAACCATCATAAACTTCCTGGAATTTTGAAACCAAAATTGGCAAGTCTCCTTTACCCCTAACAACATACTAGCCCAGAATAAATCATATTCTGACGTTTTGAATTAAAAAAATACATCTTCAGTGTTTCCATTTCGAATTGTACAATTTTTTATCTGCTTACTCACTTTTGCTCATTTATTATGTACACAAGTGTCACTTGATGTAAGTCAATTAGGCCTCTACATTTTAATGTGAGGTATTTTCTACATCAACAGTTTCCTGAAAAATCGATATGAAATGGAGAGGGTAGTCGAATGACCTGCAAGAGCACTACATTTATCGCCAGTACATTGTTTTTTGTGGGAACACTAAAAGTAGAGTATAGAAAAATGTACCCAACAATGTAGCTGAAGGCAAATATTCTGTAAACGCCTTTAATTCCATTAGAAGAAGGAACTTTCAAGGGACAATACAAAATATTTGCGGAAGAATACATTTTTGTATAGGTACTTTTACTGTAAATTTATAATGTAAATTTTGAATGTTAATCATTGTCATTTTTAAAAACTTTTTGTAATAAAATGGACACACAATAATCCTTTATTTAGAAGGCATAGTTTAAATTTTTTAACGCAATTACAAAATGTAAAGGGCTAATTCAATTTAGTAACACCCACTGACATTTATGTAATTATATGTGTATGATAAATGAACAAATACTGGGTATTCGCAACGGAAACATGGAACGGATGGATTTTTTTAGTTCGAAACGTCCGAATATTATTTATTCTGGGGTAGTATGTTGTTAGGGGTAAAGGACTTGCAAATTATGATTTCAAAATTCCAGGTTCGTATTTAAAAAATTAAGTTGATGACGGTTCAGGAAAAACGAAACGTCATATTTAAAATCTAAATATACTGGCCAATAGAGGAGAGAAAGTTGCCTCGAGAAAGCGTTCTCCATTTTTCAATATCTGCCCAAATAAGGCTGCAAAAAATAAAAACGAATTTTCAAAATTTCGTTTTTTTTCAAATATTTCAAAATATAATCAAGTTAGATTTGAATTTTTTGGGTTACTATGTTGGTCTCCTGATTAGGCAACTTTGCCCCCTTACTGCCTTACTTACTTTGCCTTTAAACTTCTTCGTATCTCTTACAGTTTCTAAGATCCCAATGGTGAGAAGCGAATTTGTAACACCCTGTATAGCCAAACAGGGCATATTAGGCTGAACGTATGGTTGTAATTAAGTATGATTATTAATTATATAGGATCTAATCGGATGTAGTACATTATTAAAATCAATTTACTGCAATTTGCTCTTTTATTTTCAAAAGCAGAGTCGGGCAGGATTGTTGTTGAATTAATGGAAATAGGCCAGTACGAAAATGTGAAAAAATGAGAGAACAGTGTTTAATTAGTCTGCTTTATGTTTTATTCATCAAGATGTCACTCGCTCATTTGTTCGCAGCAGGTGTAAATATCGCAAACATGTCTCCTGCTCTTCAGAGTTGTTTCAACTTGCACCTTATATATATTCTAAGAAAATATTCACAATATTCAGCACCCTTGCAATTAATTTATTGCATTGACTCATTTGTGGGCCGTATGTCTAATTTTAATTAATAAAAACCAGCTATAGAAAACTACACTAATTGGTCTTACTGTCTATTATAAATGGAGAGTTTATTATTGACATCAATGTTACATAAGTATTATTATTTTATCTAAGTGAATCACTTTAGATTAGTTAGCTGTTTAGAAGTTTGTAAGCTATAAGTAGGTACGCCTTTTTACAACATCTCAGTGTACAAATCCCTGTGATTTTTTAATTTGCAGTATTGAAAGAAGAGCGTCTATGCAATTATTTATATTCACTATTTTAGTATATACAATGTACATTACAGTATATTTTAGTATATTCAATTTTCTATTGAATAAATTCTGTTACTTAGATAACATTTTTTTTGGCAAAAATTTATAAAATATGTTAATTATAATTTTTCGTTGGCTAAATTTCAGAGTATTTTCCCAATTAATCTTCACCAGGAGGTGTGCCACAACCCATTTTTTCTCCAGTTTATTTCCAGATGAATAAATTACTGACATACCTATATTTTTTAAAAACCTTACCAAAACCACGGGTGAAACGAGGATCGTATGGAATATAAAATTAATTTTGGCTTTTCTCTTTTATTTGGAAAGTCGAGGAATTTCGAAGTGTCTCTTTAAATTTAAGTTTTCTAATTATTTTATCAATTAAACTTAAAGAATATTTATTACTCGCAGTTGTATCCTAATCAATGCCTTTTCTTTTTCAAACCTCTCCTTATTTACACAGTAAAAAAAGACAAATGGTAAAATTACTAAATGGTAATCGTAATTTGCTGCAGTGTTATTTTTAACACGAACTGGGTGGTATAATTACTAAACCTTTAGAACTCATATTACACAAACGATATACCCGCCAAGTTTGTAGAAGTACTCATAAATTGTAGTAAAATTTACAAAATCGTGTGTTAAAAATGAATCAATCCGCCATAAATACGGAATAATTACACGGTGAATAATTAACTATTACACATTACCTTGTAAAATCTACTGTGTTAAATTACTTTTATGTAATGTAATAATACACCGATATGTCTAACACTGCCAAGTGTGGACTATATACACACTGATGAGTGTTGATTCAGTGTTAAAATCAGTCGGATTTTTTTTACTGTGTAGAGGGAAGCTTAATAGGCGATGAAACAGAAAATTGTAACTCGCCATTTTGTGTCAAATTCTAAGTTTTTGGCCTATTTCTAATTATTAATACATCTAAGAATGGTAGTTTTTCCAGAGTTTCTAATCCCCTTCAAGATAAAAATGTGTGACCATATTTCAGCATTGATTGAACGATGAACGTTTTGATATCATACGGCTTACCTTACTTATAAAACACTTTTATATTTTTTAACAATAATTATCAAATATTTTAACAATAAATTAGAAATACCTAAATACTTCAAGATCTATTTTATGATTTTAGAGAAAGTTGGAATGAAATATTTACGTTGCCAAGTTCATATTACTCGCATAGTTTATTTGTATTATAAAAAGTAGATGCATCTTCATTTTACACGCATCTATATTATAGCCTTTCTTCCATAATCGCTCCACAAGTTATGGAAGAAAAGTGCATCTAAGAATGCAAATGTCTTTTATAGTCTGATATTTGCAATTTGAAGTATCGTGTACACCAAGTTGGTCGTAAACTTGAAACAAAGACATCATATTTATTGTATCTTAAATGATAATAAGGCTGCTTCATAATAATAATAATAATAATAATATGTTTATTCAGCAAAATAAATAACAATCACATTCACATAAACCAATGCTAACTATATGCAAATAAACAAAATACTCACGTAAGTTAAACTTGTGTGTTACAAGACAAACTAAAATATTAGATACCTATTAAATTAAAAATCATCTAAACACGTTGCCATAGAAAATTAATACAGAATTGCTTCTACACAATTATACACAAATACAATAATATAAAACAATTATTCTAAAATAAGTTTAAATACAAATAGGAGGTAAGTATCATAATTCTACTATACAACAATAACAATAACAATACGCCCCAGCCAGTAAAATAGTCCTGCACAGAAAGGTGTAGTTTCAGTCTTTGAATATTTGTAGGACTGTTTCTGTACTTCCTTGGAGAAGATTTCTTTTTAGTAAGAATTTGAACCTATGGACGTTCTTTACCTTCTTTATATGTTCAGATATTGTGTTGTATACTTTTGGAGCTAAGTAACCGTTCATGATTATGAACATTAAATTTAATAGAATTTTCTTTATATTTCCTTGTATAATGATCTTGAGTTGTGTTTAACTTCTAAATGTTCGAGCTTCCTTCAATTAGTAAAACTTCATAACATGTATGGAAAAAGAGCTGACAAGAACATAGGTATCTATTGTAGTGTAACATTTAAAGCTTGAAGTACCTTCTGAGCTAAGTTTGTTCGTAAGCTTCAAACAAAGAAAAGTGTTGCCTAGATTGTCAATGCCGGCTCAAACTTCCGCTTCTCGGCGGAGAGGAAAGGACTGTTTCCTGTCTGATGTGGTAGAAAGACGGGCACGTCTGTGCTTTTATATTTTGTTTCGGTTTAGAGAAAACCGGGATAGATGCAAGCATTGATACGTAAGCGGTTTATTGCAGAAAGGTTCTAGGTGAAGTGAAATAAATGGGTGTGAAAAGTTTTAAATTCAAGTGAAACGTTTCTAAAATGTTTTTTTCGTCACTCGAGCACCATTCGACTAGGTAGTGGTTTGAGAAGTTCGAGTGTATCTTTCATCTACCCTTATGTTGCTTTTAAAATGCATCTGCAGCTGTAATTACGTAATTATTATTGTTTTATAGCGAAACTTTTTATTAAATTTTATAAATAGCTTGACCATTATCAATTAATACGAAAATTATTGTATATTTTTGGAATCACAGTGCATATAGTTGAATTGGACAAATCGGTATATGAAGATATATTTGCACTAAAAATGAGGTATTAAATTCAGCAAAAAGAAAATGTAAAAGGCGCATTTGTGTTTATTCTTTATTTTGTCATTTCTGCAGACAGTTTTTCAGGCAAGTTTTTATTAATAATTCAGTATTAGGTATTTAAATTTAGAAGCAATTCGGATTAATTACGTTTAGGATTTTACGATATAAATATTGTTATGAATTAAAATTCAAAATTTATTTTACATAGGCATGGGGTTTGTGAAGAAATAGATTGTAACAATGAATTGTTTGGGGACTCCGGTGGCACAAATTCTTTAAAATTTCAATATATATTCCATTGTTCTTCTAATTTTCTTCGAGTTTCCAAGTTTTTCTCAAGTTTTCAGTACCAGATAGTGTAAACATAATTAACCTGGAGAAAGTAAGTAGAATACTGATTAGAAATTTGTCATGTGCAATAATCATATCGCAACAAAAGGTAAACAGTACTAATTTTTTGTGAATTTTCAGTTTCATACTCCTTTCAGTTCTCTCATTTTCAGTTTTCATATTCTTCGGACTACAGACGTTTATTGAAAACATCTATATAATGATTTACATAGGATATATTGTGTATACCTCTATTTTATATTGTATTTAAAGGGCAGTCTTTGAAATTTCTTCTCGTGCACATTAATTACAGGTACTTGTTCTTTGGAAACCAGTGATATTATAATATTGTAGCAGTGATAGCGTACACTTCAACTTCAAGTTTTCTTTTGGTACCAATCCTCTGTAAGTAGTATGAAATAAAGACAAATTCCCAACTGCTTCATAATGCAATTTTTGTCTTAGGGTTACTTGGCGGGTGGTATTAATTAGCATAAAACACATGCTACACGCCCATTGATTGTGCATTCAACGCATCCTTATTAGTCCCAATCAATGTAAAAGCTTCCATTGTGGAACGCTGAAGCTCTGACTGCAGAACCAAAACAAAACACGCCACAGTGAGTAACATGCGAAATACGTACATCTGTTTGTTAAATAGAATGCGCAGTGCGTTCTCATCACCCCCATCGCGAGGTGGAAGAAGTTGAAAGGGGTCTACCTAATAGACACCACTTCGTGTGAAGGGATGTACCACGTCTGGGTCCTTATTCCTGTATATAATTTTATTTTGCTAACAAATTTATTAGCCTTATATGTTTTAATTTATGTATTTTACGAAAATGATACGAGGACAAAGACTTTTTATATGAATACATATTGTGGATATAAACAAATTTATGTAGCACATAAACCGTGATAATAAACTAGAAAGGTTCATCGTATCATCGTCACACGGTCTATTTTTTATTTTTACCAGCTCTATTTTGTCAAACTTGTATTATTAACTATTATAATCTATCAATATACAGTGGATCATCCCTAATCAGTGACCATCCCTACCAGTGACCTTACCATACTTCGAATGACTTTTGTTTATTATATAGGGTCATCCAACCAAAACTTGACCACCCCCCTGATCTTGGGAAGTAAGAATTTCCCGGAAAATTCCCAAAATACGTCAAAACAGATTTTGAGGGGGAAGAATTTTAATGTAAAAAACAACCTCTATGCGCGTCACATCAACCCTCTTCAGAATTTTAAAGCGCACGAGGGGTCATGGAATACATCAAAGTAAAGGTATTTTTATCCTGTAAACAACCATATTTTTGTTTTTGATGTGCTGATGAATGTAAAGAAAAAATTCAGTTTGAAATAAAGAAGCTGAAATTAAGCAAAATCAATTTTTATTTAATGAATTGCTCAAAATGGCCCTCATTAACTTGCAAACAATAATAAATCCTATCATTAAATGCTCTTCTGACGTTACTGAATACTTCAGGCGTTATTAATCGGCATTCTTCTACCATTCTTTCGCGCAAGTCTTCTAATGTCTCAGGTTGCGTAGCATACACTCGCGATTTCAAATGGCCCCACAGGAAAAATCCAAAGGAGTTAGATCAGGTGATCTGGGTGGCCATTCAACGGAACCTGGTCTACCAATTCAATGCCCTGGAAAACGCTCATCCAAAAATTGCCGCACAGCAATAGCATAGTGAGGGGGTGCACCATCTTGTTGAAAAGTGAATTCATTTTCTCTTAGGATATCGTCATTTTCTAAAATTTCAATACCCTGTACAGTAAAATAAGGAAATATAATAATACTTAAAAAGTGAAAAAACCGTTAGGTATTCCCAAATTATAACTTTACTATCTGCATAGAAAGGATACCTAAATAAATACCATCCAAATAAATACTACCTATACTGTATATAAATTAGGCCATTTTATTAAAATCTTGTTAGTATTAAGCTAGCGGCGATGAGTACATAGTAGGTACTCGAAATGTACATTTAGCATCCCTAAAAATAAATGTGAAGAAAGGTGTATCGACTTTTCTTTTTAATGTTGTTGTCTTCACGAACTCATCTGTCAAATTGACACATCATAAACTTGCTTTTTTCTTGTTTTATATAAATTAAAGCAATGATACTCATTTATATTTTTGTTTATGCATCAACATATTTGACTACTATAAATTCACCCTAACTAAAATCACATTTGATGAATAGTGTTTATTATGATATTTGATCCATTTTCAAGCTTCCCCATTTCTCTCACTATAAAAACAAACTCTCTAGTACAATATAAATCAGTTATAATCAGTTAAGCTCACGTTTGTGCATATATCCATTGTATAAGGCAAACGGTAAAATGGAGTGTACCTATTTAACGCATTTACAATCTATTTTGCCTCTATAATAAAATTATCGTTTAAAGATTTGACTTAAAGCTTGAAGCGAATAATAAAATAATAGGTTTGTTCCAACAAAGAGTTCCCTTATAGTTCATGAACCGGTCTCTAACGAGTTTGTGGGCGTGTGTGAGAAAAGTACTGCGTATAGTGCGCACTGGGTTCTATTATTTGTTGGAACGCGTGCTTTGCTATTTGCCTAACATAAAAAAATGCATAATATGGCTGGCTGTTGGGGCATCACAAATTAAATGTGTTCAACACAACTTAAAATTAATCGGTCATGGTAATTTGGTTAATATAAAATATGATATTTTATGGTACGAGTAAACTATTTCACACAAATAAAAAATAAGCCCAAAACGCTAGAGTATTCAGTTATGTATGATAGGGAACAATTATATAATCGTTTCCTATCGATTATATAGTCGTCTAATACACAAATATAAGTACTTATACGCTAAGACAGGTACAAACAATGTACATATTCTTCCTGGACTGGATTATATCGCTACAGTATACAAATGTGGAATACATACATAGTGTATGTAAACTGGGCTTTAGATATTACTTAGACAATAGTCGTAGTGTTTGCAGTTAGGACCCTTTTAATTCGCCGTTTAACGTGTCTAAAACCCTAGGCAAGAGCCACCCTCTATTCTATATTTCTAATTTTGACATTTATGGCTGCATTATTTTAGTGACTGAAGTCGGCGGTGTACGAGTAAGTGCTGTTTATGATTCATCAAAGTTTATTGGCTATTGGCTCTGTATTCAGTTCAAAGATAACGTTCTGTGCATTTTATAATATGGTGTACGAGGTGTTTGATAGGATTACCACCGCCGCAGCCATTTACTTCGTAGTTAGTACCTTGGTATTACATAAAAACAATTGACCGTTCAGGATTATATTTATATCGAACTGTTAATTAGATCATACTCTTCCGCAGCCACTAATTATTATCTACTTTCAGTATTGAGAGAGGCATATAAAAGTAAGATAAAAGTCGGTCTATAGTTTGATTCAACTAAATCAGGAAAACTCAGGATTTTGAATCAGGAAAAGGATAAGATTAATGGGGTAAGTTAATGGGGATAAGTTTAAAAAAGTAGAATTTTACATTCTTTTACTCGTCTTAGACAACGACGGAGTTACAGATATCTATATTCGCACTTATCGCCTCAGTGTGATGTACAACAAAGGTTATAGGATAATCTAGGATGACGAGAGAGAGAGAGAGAGCATATAAAAGTAAAATAAAAATCGGTCTATAGTTTGATTCAGCTAAATCAAGAAAAGGATTTTGACTCAGGAAAAGGATAAGATTAATGGGATAATATAAGTTTAAAAAGGCAGAACTTCTAGAATTTCTAGAAAATGTAGAATTCTTATACTCGTCTTAGACTACAATGGAGTTGGACATCGATGTGCATTTATCGCCTAAGTGTAACACAGGGTATTCGCGTATATTTTGACCCCTACCTACAGGGGTTATTAAGAAATTTAGGGAAAAAGTTTAAATACAAAAGTTGTTTGGTTTTTCACGTATTATCTTTTGGTTAGGTCGAAAAAAAAAAATGAATGCCGTAAATTTGAGGAAACCAATTGAACATAATATTTTTAAATGCGACACCCTGTATAATTTTACACGCTTGGGTAAAAAATTTTTCCTGATTTCAAATATATATATTTTGTTGACATTTGCACTGACAGTTTTCGAAATATTTAATATTTAATCATAAAAAAATATTAAAAAATTAAAATATTAAAAAATGTTTAAATAACTAAGGAGGTTACATCGAAAATCATTAAATGTTTTTTATTACTGTTGGTTTCTACTGATAAATTTCTTTAGTTCTTTACATTTTTTGTATTTTTTTATTGTACTCGCTGTCGAAAATTTCGAAAACTCAGTGCAAATGTCAACAAAATATATATTTTTGATATCAGGAAAAAATGTTTACTCAAGCGTGTAAAATTATACAGGGTGTCCCATTTAAAAATATTATGTTCAACTGGTTTTCCCAAATTTACGACATGCAATTCTTTTTTCGACTTAGGTAAAAGATAATACGTGAAAAACCAAACAACTTTTGTATTTAAACTTTTTTTCTAACTTTCTTAATAACTCCTATAGGTAGAGGTCAAAATATACGCGAATATCCTGTACGTAAAGGTAAGAATCTACGATGTTATAGTATATTCATAGATGTAAGAAATCGATTTAATGATCGAAGAGAATTTTACCTGCCTCCAGTAGTTGCTATCAGGTCAAAACAAGCAGGGGATCTGGACAGATCCGCATTGAAGAGTATTTGAAGAATTAATTTATTTATATTTATCTTACTAGTGAGAGAATGTTGTGACAGGAAATTATACTAAAAGAAATTTATACTTATATTAGATGTATCGTTAAAATTTTTTGGTAATGTGACTTTTTCTTCAACATTTTTCATTTTACCGAATTTCTCATTTCAGGAGTTGTGTGTACATTTTTGATAATGTTTTAAGAATCTAAAGATAAATGCCTTCATCGATTTTCACTTCTACACTGTAGCTGTACCTCCTTCTGCCGCTCTTGTACAGGGTGTCCAATATAAGATCCTCTATCCCCTTATCTCAGAAAGTATAAAAGGTAGAGAAAAAAGTTAAATAGGAAAGTTTTTTGTTTTTACCTGAATTTTTCATTTTTATAACTTTCTTGAATACAGGGTGTTCAGTTTCTCTGATCCAGGCATCAACTTTCGTTTTTTAAATGGGACACCCTATATTCAATTACGTTTTTGAACTCTCCTTAAAATTCTAGGTCAACATTGTTAGGAGTACCCTACACCTATCATTTACCGTTACGAAGATATTAGCATTCAAAGAAAAAAATCTTTAAAAAACACCTTCTCAAAAAATCTCGGCAAAACAAATAAGACATCCAAAAAAAAAGGTAAATAGGGTTTATTTCGTAGACAATTAGACTAAGAAATTACTTCTATTAATCGATATTACCTGATTAATATACAGAGTGTTTTTGACAGAAGGCTCAAACATGTAGGTATATTTGTAGTGGCGAGATACAGTGAAATACACTGCAGTGCCCTCTTTGGGTCTTTGCTACTACCTGTCCGACAATTATTGTCTAATTGACAAAGAGGGCACTGCAGTGTATTTCACTGTATCTCGCCACTACAAACATTCACATATGCCCCTTAGGCAATCAATGTCGCCAGATCATTCATCGATTCCGATACCTATGGCAATCTGATGAGATCATAACAAGATCGAAACCGGTCATTGTCTGGTATTTGGTCTTGATGAAGGATGTGGCGACATCCATGGAGATGTTGATGTAATGCAACGCCAGTCGGGGCATATTGCCCGTGGAGTAGTTGTTTTCGGCATCTCCTTCCAATAATTATGTAGGTATATGTTAAAACTCCAGAAAATCGAAAATATCTTATGGAACACCCTGTGTATTATTATATTTTTGGATTCTCTATTAAATTTTAACCATACTCTATATAACTTTCCCTATTCTTATTTTGCTTAGTTTTTAAGATATTGACGAAAATGTGGAAAAAATGTCAGCTATTAATCATTATCGGCTATTATTGAAAATATCTCTATTATTATTTGGTATATTATAGTAAGTGTGCCTTAATACTGATTAAGAATATATTATTTTATTAAATACTAATATTTGTTTAAATTATTTCATTAATTAACTAATATAAACAAATCTATGTTTGTAACTTGAACCACAAATAACTAACAATAATCAACAAATAACAATAAAAATAATAAATTAAATCAAGTGTCCTATATGTCCTCAATTTTCAGCTATGCATGTTGTGTATAATAACTGCTAGTTTTCTTACAGAGCAATCACTTTGATTGAGCGCTTCAATTTCCATCCTGATTTTAATCTTTAAATCATCAACATTATTACTCTGAATTTGATAAACTCAGGCTTTCAATGTACCCCATAAAAAGTTATCAAGTGGACCTAAATCTGGGATCCTCGGCGTCCATAGGATATTCCCGTTTGGCCCTATCCATTCCACAAATAAAATAAAAGTTAATAAAATTCTTTACAACTGCAGTATTGTGGCATGGAACTCCATCCATCTGATAGATGATCTGATTGGCATCTTCTTCGGCACCCAATAAAGGTAAAATGCAAGTTTGTAATTAATGTCATTTCCTGGTATTTTACCTAAGGTACCTGGGACCATTTAAATGTTGGCCAAGAAAGACAGGGCCTAAAATGTGTCTCTTATAAATAGCGCACCAAACATTTTCGTCAATATCTCGAAAACTAAGCAAAATAAGAATAGGGAACGTTATATCGAGTAAAGTTAAAATTTAATAGAGAATCCAAAAATATAATAATACACAGGGTGTTCCATAAGAGATTTTCGATTTTCTGGAGTTTTAACATATACATGTTTGAGCCATCGGTCAAAAACACCCTGTATATTAATCAGGTAATATCGATTCATTGAAGTAATTTCTGAGTCTAATTGTCTACGAAATATACCCTATTTACATTTTTTTTGGATGTCTTATTTGTTTTGCCGAGATTTTGTGAGCAGGTGTTTTTTAAAGATTTTTTTCTTTAAATGCTAATATCTTCGTAACGGTAAATGATAGGTATAGGGCACTCTTAACAATGTCTACCTAGAATTTTAAGGAGAGTTCAAAAACGTAATTGAATATAGGGTGTCCCATTTAAAAAACGAAAGTTGATGCCTGGATCAGAGAAACTGAACAACCTGTATTCAAGAAAGTTATAAAAATGAAAAATTCAGGTAAAAACAAAAAACTTTCCTATTTAACTTTTTTCTCTACCTTTTATACTTTCTGAGATAAGGGGATAGAGGATCTTATTTTGGACACCCTGTACAACCCAGGCCTAGTACGGTCCTTACCATAAACTCATTTTGAATTTTATTATTAGCGGCAACTCGAGGCAGGTAAAATTCTCTTCAGTCATTAAATGAATCTCTTATATCTAAGAAGTTACAATATATACGTAGAACAGAACTTAGTAAATTTGTAGAGGACAGTACTACAACAGCACTCTGTTCAGTTTCATGGTGCATCGGGCGAATAGACAGTGGTTGCAGTAAAGTATGTACTCTCCGTATCTCATCATTTTTCTGCGTTCCGTATCTATATCATCATCATAGACCGTTTTCTGTAGCTACGTTACAGTGAGGAGCAAAAATTGATTTCGAGACTTTAGCATGAATAATTTTGCTTATTTTAATCTACATTTCTGCACTACTGTAGGTATTGAACTCTGTCATGTGAAGAAGATCTGTACGCAAGTTTCTTTCCTCAACTATTCCATAGATAGAGGTCTCTATAGCGACCTTTATATAGAGGACCGTTGGTCTATTACGGCATGAAAATGCGAAGTGGAACTATAATGCTGAATTTTTCGCATTGCAATGAATTCTGCTCCAGATTGTTTGCTTGCTTTAGCTGCTAAAAGGTTTCTCACTCTACATTACTCAGCATCAGCTCACCTCTTATTCTGTTCCTCAGATGCCTTTTAAAATGCGAATTGTGGGTTGGGCAAACTAACCCTTACCTTATGGCTTTATTGATATCCCATTATCAGATTTTCAGTTTACTCCCCGCGAATTTGTAATGGCACACTATTTTCAAAAAATTTACGCCAATAATAAGTACGCCAATGCATCATAACTACAAAAAATTACATTCATGATTTAACAAAATTAGTGATTATTAATATGTTGGGAGTTTTTACCATCCCCATGAAATACATACCATCCCAACTACAATCCCAATTTACCATCCCAACTACAATCATATCATTTTTATTTTGCTACTAAAAATCGTTTTTCTCATTAATTATCAGTCAGCGAGTAGTAGGTCCATTATATGATCTACCAAGAGCCTTAGAAAGCTATCCCTTAACAATACATATTTATAAAAATATTTTTCCAAAGAGAAATATTTAAAGATCTTAGATATTTTGGGGATAGATTCTAAAAATGAATACGTATAGTAGTTAGCGATTTAAAGATTTTTCTCTAATACCTACCTACTTATAGTAGTTGTATGTATACTTTACATATATGAATATATAAGTAAATATAATAATATTACTATTTATGTTTGATCATTTTTTAAAGGAAAATGTGAATCTCACGAGAATATTTCTTTATTTCCAGGTAAGTGTTCACATCCCAGTTCCATGGTTGTATAGTTGTATGTAAGTACAGTTAATATTTTATAAAATATAATCATTTTTATAGAAAACCGAAAGTAGCTTCATGCCAATGTACATATTTCCTAAAAATACATTCGTATAGTGATGACTGAATTGAAACTTTGTGAAACAAAAATAATTATTAGTATACACATTATTAGTATACACTTACTTCTTCATATGACGAGCTAAAGTACTTTTTTTGTTTGGAGTCCATACCAGAGATATAGAGGTTTGATCCATACACCTCAGTTGAAATTGAATTACTACTATGGGGACTAGGACTAAGACCAGCAAACTAAGTTACCTTTAATTCCTAGTATGGGCGACAGACTATTATTACATAAATCTCTGGAAATAAGCATAGCATCAATTTGATATTATGACAGTAATATATGACCAAGATTTGCCTTTAAAAAATATCATTATGTTATTTAGTATTCAGTCGGAAGTGGTCACACTCTGGTATTTCAAATGATAGAGTATGTTATATAATTTTCAATTTATTCTCTTGATGATAATTACAATGATAGGTAAGGTTACATAATATGTATCTTAACGTTTACCTTTACTTAACGTTATTAAGTTATTAAGTAAATGTATTAATAAGTTTATTAAGTATGTAAAAAAAATAATTTACTGTTGTAATAATAATACCTAATAATAGGTACTGTTGGCATAATTTTGAAGATAAAACCCTTTAACGAGTACCTATATATAAAAAAAATTAAAAATAATTGTTTTCAAAATCGGCAAAAGTTAAATTCGTAATGTAATGGTTACGTTATATGGTTATATCCGCATATTCAAAAAAAAAATAAAAGAAAATAATAATTGAAATAACAAAGATTATGCGATTTCAGGCTAAACATGAATTATAACGACATAAAAATAATTTTAAAATGTAGTTCGTGAAGTCCTACGTTGCCTATTGACACCTATTGCCTATCAGAATATCAAATTGTGAGAGTCAGTGTTTTCAGAAATACATCAAATGAGCGTTCATCGTGAATTACCTTGTATATAGGATGATTCTTAACCTATACGCATAAACTTGGGAAATTATAGGACAGATAATGACTACTAATGAAAAAAAATGTAATAAAACATTTTTAATTTCGAAATACCAATTAATTTGAAATAGAAATAAAAGAACGTGAATTAAGTTGCAGCCACTGAATTTTGAAGTGGTTCCCCGTATGCCAGTATCATGTCCATAAGTTCTTCGTTTGAGAAATTATGCGCCATACTTTTATTCTAATTGCGTGAAAATAAACTCGAATAAAATCACAACTGGTAACACCTCTAGTATACCTACTGCTAGAAATACCAAACAGATCGTCCTGACTTCTTTACTTCTTAGTGTTTCTAAACAAAAAATTTCACCTGATAAACTTTTGTAAACATTTCCTTCAGATTATTTCCGAAACTAAAAATGTTTTACTACATTTCTTTTTCATAATTACTTATTATTTGTCTTCGGCTATAATTTACCAAGTTTATGCATATAAGTAGGTTAAAAGTCAATTTGTATTTTTCTTAAAAATTAATGTGACACCCGTACAAACCTGATAGTGCTGAAAACATTAGTAATATCCTTATATCAAGGTGTGTAGGTCATTACCACAGAGATTATCCAAAAAAAATTTACAAAATTGATTGTACTGGGCGTCAATTCTTGAAACTTTATTGGTCCATGTCGTATGCGACTGGAATGTCTATTGAAATTTGCATGATTGAATTCTGTAATCTCCATGCTACAATTTTTAGAAGAATTTGCTTCGAGTGCATCGTTCATTCGTCTTTTGATTGTGGTATGAGAGAAGACGTCGAATCGTAGAGAAAATTTAAGAAATGGCAACCAAGAAATTAATTGACGTGACGATAATAAAACGTGTGGTGCATCATAGAAGAATGTATACTATGGCAATTTCTCTGTTCAAATTGACATTGACAGAAAATTTACGAAAATATTTCCCTTAACTATAAGTAAACTTGATAAATAGCCTAATAGAAAATTGTTTTCTGCAAGACAACTCGTATTTAAATGTGAAAGCCAACGTGAGTACTATATCGGCAATACCCTAGCTGTCTGTCGGTGCCTAAATGTTAACAAACACCAATAATAAATAATAAAATAACCTCAATAATCTATTTGATCACAGCACATCACAATCAGCCTCGAACTGGACCACGGACAACTAGGTTGCCACGTTTTATCATACGACATACTCGTAATCGAACGATGACTTTTTGTCTGACATTGTCTACTAGAGAAAGTCGAGAGAAAAATCTGCGTAACACATGACGTACTCGATAATTTCAGTCCAGATTTGAGAATCGAGTCCCTTTATTTTCAGTCCGAAGATAAGCTAAGAGAACTTATTGAATTATTTGATTGGACCTTTTCTTCATGAAATCACTTGAGTAAATGTTTCTTTTAGTACCTATATCTAATTACTTAGGAAACACACTGTATAACATAAACTCTATCAGGTGCTCTAACAATTTTTTTTTATTTTATGCAATATTGTAACTGCAATATCATTAATTTAAGTGGGAACGAACATTATAAAATGAATACGTTTCATGTTCCAACTTACTGTAATCCAGTTTTAGCTACTTTTGCTAATGCACCACTTCGTCCAAACATTGATCTGACGGGGGCGGATTAGGGTAGTGATATAAACAATAATTGAGTTAAGTCCAAATTGAAATGAAGTATCAGACTTGTGCAGTCTTAATGTGTATTAATATGTTTACGGAAAGAATTTGTCTAGTCTAGAGACACTGACCTTAACATTTTCACAATTTATTTACAGTCGTGTACTGTACAAGGTACAAGTATTTACATATGTTAGGTTTCATGCAAAATGTGAGTTTGAGAGTGTTTTGACATAAAAAACTTACTATTATGAAATGTTTTAGTTCTACCAAAGATACAAAGTTGCCCTGTAACTTGAAAACAAATCTAGGAAACAAATTTCTGATTCGATAGTTGTATTTGTATTTGTATTAAAAATGTAAAAAATATGGCATTCGATGTTTTATCTCCAGCAATTTCTGAGATTTCCTGCAATAAGTGTCATCATATTTACCCCACCTTGGACGATTAGCATCACTGTTCCCATTACGATGCGATGGTCAAACTAGTTACCCAGGTGTTTGCAGAGATCACCGTATAGGCACATAAGAGCAAATAAACCGCTTTCATATAATCTGATCTGAGTCTGTGGCATTAGAACATGGAGCGCGCATATCATACCTTTTAATTTGCAAGGCAAGTTGGCACTGGTTAGAAATTGCTAGGGTAATAATGTAAGAGGACTAGAGTAATGATATGAAAAATCGAGCGAAGAATAACTTTATGTTTATATTTCGAATTCAGTTAATAAGGCGCTACTAGAATTTTTTTTAAAGATAAAACGTAATATGCAGATTTTTCATGTTAAATCTAAAGAGAAGAAACTTAAAATACCACACCGCACACTTCAAATCCCTACGTATACTGTATTACACCCACAGAAATGAAGAAATGAAGACTAGAATGGAGAAAATATATTGTCTTTCATACGATTTCTGTGACTACAACATGGTTTCTCGGACCGATGAGGAGTTTGCGTATTAAGTTGAGATGCGCAAGTTACATATAAAGCAAGCTAGTTACATATAAACTGCATTAAACAATTATAAGTTGGAAATCTGGAAAAAATAATTAAATTGCCTTTCTCATTATGATTTGTTTTAATATCAAAAGATGATCATTTTATTGCCGATTGCCAAATGATTTAGCGTTTCATAAAATTTATAAAAACATTTTATTTAGCACATAACTACGAATAGTACGAATCTACTTTATATCCATCATCTGTAAACACCTTGTTTAAATAAGGATTAAAACAAAGCTATTCTCCTTGCTAGGTCCTGACTCCTAGGCTAGGCTCCTACAGTTTTGGCTCAATTTGTTTTAGTTCTTATTTAAATAAGGCGTTTACAGCTGATGGATTTTTGAATACTTGATGGATGGATTTTTTAGTGGACTTGTACTATTCGTAGTTATGTGTTATGTAGACACATCTGTCAAGTAGTAGAACTTGTGTCTACATCTCGTTATTACATTTTATTTATTTTCCTGGTAGAAATTCAGTTTTATTTAAAATATTATCTTTGTTGTATTATATTTTTGTCAGTTCTTGCTACAATAAGGTCACCAAAGTATGTCTTGCTTTTCAACAGGTAAGGCATTTGCACACTTGACATTTATTGTTTAAACCATAATGCCATAATCTTCGCAACCCTGAACTCACATACATATGAAAGAAACTTAAAACGTTCTTAACGTTTTCAGTTTTCATTGCAAATTGTCAAATTTGCGTAATTTCGCTGTAACATAATGATAGCCTACTTCCACCAATAATAGCACCACCTACAGAAATTTTATTCATGAATGTGTCCAATGCAGAGTTTGAACGAAAAGTGATATGTAAGTAAAATTTAAATTTTGATGGTCTTTTATGTATACTCGAGTATTGCAGTTTGTATTAGTTTGATATTATAACGAAACCCCTACAGAATACCGATTATATTTTTTTGTTATTTATATTAAGACAGAAAGATCGGGTTCAGTTAACCTTCTCTTCGGGTCTGTATTTTGTTGGAAACTATCATACATATATTGAAAATACCAGGTAAAATAAATTTTGAACATAATTGTTTTGAAAAAAGCATTGATTTCATTTAGATGTTCGGAATATATAGAAAACACTCTATATACTAGTATCTCGGCTTATTAGGCCTTTTTCAATAGAGTAAATGTCTATTACTAAATGTTTACGCGCGCCAACATTCTTGGCTGTGAACATGACCCTGTATGATTCGGGGTCGAGTGGGACTATCACTCTTTGCCCTCCTCATCTCTGTAGGCCTGGACGGCCTCGTAGAGGTGGACCCCATCCCTCACCAACCCCGATCACAAGAGTGATAGGTGTGGGTGATTTGTGGGATCTCCTCCTGTCCTGGCTCTACCCTGCCGGCCGGGTAGGATCTTCTGGCGCTCTTCTGTCTTGATGTTCTTTCTTCGCCGGCATGTTAACCCCCGGGGGTGGTCTGTCATGGCCGGGGGCGGCAATTGCCGCTCCCGCCCTGGGATTTGTAGTTAGGTGGGGTCAGGATTGGCATTGTAGCCTAAGGATGCACCTCTAAGGGACCAAATGGCCCATTAGTGGGTGTCGGGAAGGGAATTGGATATCGAAGTGTACCCGCGACCGCAGTCGGCGGTCGCGACTTCGAGGGAGGTCTGTGGGTCGTCTATGTCTCTTCGTAGTCTCCTACTCTTGCCCCAGGTGGAATCTGAAAATGTTACCTTATACCTTATCCTGGGTCCAAGAGTTGGAGCCTTGGCCGCTTGTACTTAGCTGCCACGTCGGGTGCATAATTCACGGCTCTCCGGATTAGTGGGTTGCTATGCGTCTCGGCTCGTGCAAAGGTTTTCTCACCTCTTCTTCTGAGGACCTTCAGGACTCGGACGTACTCTAAGTCCCGGTATAGGTCGGCGTTGCGCAAGTAGTAAGGGGCGCCCGTTGCGACCCTCAGAGCGATGTTTTCCACGGCCTGCAATCTTCGAATGTGCGTCTTCGCCGCGTAGGCCCACACTGTTGCCGCGTATGTCATCTGAGGTTGAATGATGGTCTTGATGAGGGTTTTCTTGTTCCTCAGGCTAAGCCCGCTGGTGGAACAGAGCATTGGATACAGCATCCCCCTGACCAGTCGTGCTTTATGCACGACGTTCTCGATATGGGTTTTCCACGTGAGTCCTCTGTCCAGGGTTACCCCTAGATATCGGGCTGTGTCTCTCCATTCGATGTTTTCCCCGTGCAAGATGACATGTCCCTGCGGCTTTTGACCAGACCTGCGGGAAAAAAGAATTGCGTTAGATTTGTCCGGGTTAACAGCCACCTTCCATCTGTTGCACCAGTTCTCAAGAAGGAGCACTGCCTCT
This sequence comes from Pogonocherus hispidulus, assembly GCA_963924545.1. Taxonomy (NCBI): domain Eukaryota; kingdom Metazoa; phylum Arthropoda; class Insecta; order Coleoptera; family Cerambycidae; genus Pogonocherus; species Pogonocherus hispidulus. The sequence goes on along the minus strand of OZ004692.1, from coordinate 76,051,696 downwards.
TGGAGGTACCTCGTAACCATCCTGGCCTGAAAAGACCGTGCAATGATGGCCGTATCGTCTGCGTACAGAGCTACCGAGGTACGGTGCGTCCTAGGCAGGTCCGACGTGAAAATGTTGAACAGCTGGGGTGACAAAACAGTGCCCTGGGGTACTCCTGCTTCCATGGGGCGGATGGTTGAAAGTTCTCCATCTACCCTCGTCCTCAGTTGCCTCCCGCGTAGGTACGAGCTGACCAATTTTACCATCGCTACAGGGTAGCCTGCGTCGATCATCTTGACAAGCAGGCCGTCGTGCCATAACTAAATGTTTACAAGCGCGTTTTCGTTATTTATTTGTTTACGAGCACCTACCCCCGATTGATCCTACCATCTGGTAAAGCCCGAGTTTTTAGTACCTTTTCTAAGAAGGGCGAGAGTGTAAAATCTATCTGATCATTCGTAGTACAAGGATTTATAAGTAAAGGTTTTTTAATTTCTAATTGCTCTAACAGATCTAAGCGCTTTCCTTTCTTTTCACGATGCAGTATCTTTACATTTTTCTGATCTATAAAATGATTGTTTTCTATACATATCTGTTAGAGCAATTAGAAATTAAAAAATCTTTAATTATAAATCCTTGTACTACGAATGATCAGATTATTTCTTGGAACATCTAAATGAGATCAATGTTTTTTTCAAAACAATTATTTTCACGATGTTTCATAAAGAACCATCCGCTTCGAGTATCCACTTTATTAAATTTTGAATGTTGATTGTGCAAATTTATTAGCTTCACATAGATTATTCTGTACAGGACATACATATGTGATGGGCTCTCACTTATGTAACTGAATTTAATCGATACCACCTAATATTTAAATGAATTTATTGCTAAAGATGCAATTCCAGTACTACATACTTTCAAATTAAGATAGGTTTGCTTGTACGAGTTTGTAAATTTTAGTTAGAACGTAAATTTTAATATTTGTGATAGAATATTTTTAAACGCTTCAGTTACAGTTACGAAGGAAAATTGTGTAACATCATTGCATCTTTAGCAAGCCGTAATCTGTCAATATGTCTTTCGTGGTTGGGTAACTGTCTTTTTCAGTTTATTTTTGTTTTCGAGGGTCAATTTGTCACGTAACCATGTAAATGTTCATTTGAAATATACAGACGGTTTTATTTTCTGTTATGATTTAGGTATTCTTTTTCTTATATTCAGGTCGATTATGTTCATATTTTGTTACTGTGATGTATTGAATTCAATATTTAACCAGTGTTTTAGCTATTTTCTTCAGATGAATTAAGTTTCCACTACCAAACCTGTATAAACTGCGACTGTATACACTTAGCGAAGATGGAGAAAATAAATACAATAGTGGAAATAGTGGAATAGTGGAAATATTGCTATCATATCAAGATATGAACAGAATTAACATGCTTATTTGATAATGTTGTTTCATCAATTAGATCTTGGGACCGTTCTGAATTAGTTTGGGACTACCTTACATCACTTATTCGTCCAGAATGAACACTTTAACTAATTCCGGAATTCACGCATTGTGTATTGTCAATTATTAGCTGCTTTTGTAAGCATGCATTTATTATTTGAAACAAATCAGTTTATTTTTCAAGAATCAACCATTTTAAAGACAAAAAAATATTTCGAAAAAATATCATAGATTATGGTATTATCAGCTACTCATTACCAATTACTTAATTAAACCCAAAATTATCCTAGATTCTAATAATTACCTGCCGCATCTTACCTGCCACATCCTTGTCAGACATCTAGCATGATTGGTGTAGAGTAGCCAACAAGGAACTAACATCCTTTTCGTCAGTTGCGTACCGTCCGGTCACGCTTAACTTTAATCCTTGAGATCATTATTAGATTATTATTTGTTCTACTATTAGATAACTAATCGTAGAATCTGTAGACTTTGGAATAATAAATTATTGATGCCCTACGTCAATCCAATTCCAAATCAATTTGACTCGGTCTTGGAACAAACCTAATATACTAGGTATTGAATGTGGAACCTGGATATCCATTACATAAACTCTATGCGCGAAGAGAAGTCCATTGCACAAAATATAATATGCATGATGTGCCCTATAAAAGAGACCTAAGGTCCCAGTCACACTGAGAGTCAGGGACCGTCAAGCAGCATAGTGGGTTGTAACTATTTCCGTAGATCTTTAAAACATTACATAAGCTAAATGAAATATCGTCCGCCCGTCGCAGTTTTAAAATATAGCCACTTGTATTTTCATCCGACTTGTGTGAAAATAGTAGGTAACTAAAACTTCGGCAACGGCAGAAGAATCATGGGCGTGGGAACAGATAAAATCAGATATACATTAACGAAAATGTCTACGAAGGAATTCGTGCGTCAGTTTCAAAATGTAACGTAAGATGTAATAACTCCAGGAACAAGCAAAAAATCATCCCCAGGGCTAAAGAAATCAACAATTGTGCTAGAATTTTAATGAGAAGGAAAACAATTTTTTTATGCTGCAATACTCTAGCCACAGGTATAATTTTCTACTGGGATGTGTTTCTGCGTCTGATGCGAATTATTATATATTAAGTAAAATTTTGAAGCTGACAACATGAATTCCTTCTCTTCTGGCAGTTTTCTTGGAAACACGTTCATTCACAATAATTGTTTTTCATCCTGTAATTCCCTAGCCAAGGGGATGATTTTTTGTCGGGAGGTGGTGGTAAATTTTGAAGGTGTCACATGAATCCCTTTTCATGCACACTATTTTTTAATGTATAATTTGCTTTCTCTGTTCTCCATAACTCTTCTGGCGTTTCCGTAATTCTGGCTGCCAAATTTTGCCTGATTTTTTAACACAAGTACTCGGATGTATTGTGACAACTGTTAAAGTTTTATTCTGAACCATCTATTTACTAAATCTAAACTACCATCTAAATTACTGATGTATGTCGTAAAAAAAGCCGGGTAGAGAATTACGTTTAGTCTCCATTATGGTTGCATGCAGTAATACCAGACTATTTCAATTGTTAATTTGGATGCAATCATAATATTTCTTAAGGCATATTACCAACGCAAAACTCGCATTGGTTTCAACCCAATAATTCATTGATTATCCACAGAATCATGCTGCGAGCGGACACACCGCAAGATTGCTAAAATAATCCATTCACATTTTCTGAATAATGTAAGGCAAACATCACATTTTGTAAATCTGAATATCTGACGCAACGTATTACAACTTGTAAAATGAATATCACGATCATTTGTGTGTATCAGAAGATATTTAATCGAAAGTAATAGTTGCACCTTTTATTTCGTCAATGTTCTGCATACTCTGAAACTAATTAATTATTGTTGTATGATTTTTTTTATGTTTATATTGAATATTGAACATTGGAAATAATATAATATGGGCAGCGTATTAGGTAAAAGTCGTGGAAAAGTTCACTATTTATTTCTGCATTAATAAATATGAGTTTCCTGTTTAACTGAAAGTGAAGCTGATTTTATTTATTTTAAGTGAATTACCCACCCTCTATATTTTTATATTATTTGAATTGAACATTATGTGACAACGGTATTACAGGAAGTAATTCAAGTATGTATGTATGAGTCTATCTCATAAGTTTCTCATAAGTGAGAGTGTAAATCCACTAAAGGATGTACCTATATAGGAAAGCACCTTGGTGTCAAACATCCTTTTTATTTTTAAGGAACTCAATATATTGGGATTATTCTCAATATCTTGATTTTTTTCGTACCATAATGAGAAAAATCTCAATATATCTCAATATATTTTGATTTTTCTCAATGTAATGAGAAAAATCTTAAATATCTTGACTTTTTTCTGTACTGAGAAAATTCTCAATACCTTGACTTTTTTCGATTTATTGATTTTTTCTCAATATATTATTTAACTTTAATCTCAAGACTACGAGATTTTTATGAATTCTTCACTTGCTCTCTATGACCACTGAAATAAGCCAAGATGATATGAAGTTATCATGTGTGTATGTGATTAATATCAATTTTATCAGTATTCACTGCGATTTAGATGTAAAAATATTTTTTTATGTGTATAGTTCATTCAGCAGTCGTGAAACAGGATTTATACTATAAACTATATAATAAACGACACATACTATATACAAATTTTCTTTAAATATATTTTTTTTTCTACAATCGTGCAAAAGGTTACTACTTTTTGTACTATCTACTGTGCCAAAAGTTTAACTTTTTGTACTGTGCAAAAGAACTTTGAACTTTTACACTTTCTCGTCTTTCACAACCCTTTCAACAACAGACTGGAACTAACGATTTGGTGGTCACAAACAAAAACTGCAGTGACTTTTTTGTTATTAAGAAGATATAAGGTTAGAATTTGTCTAAAAAATGGATGTATCCCTGGAAAATAGCATATATAGGATAATAGTCTTTAGAATACGCATCAAAGAAAGTAGAAGTGTGGTTGTGTAGTAGATAAAAAGCTTATTATTGGTGAGCATTTCTGCAGAAATTAGTACGCGAATGTTAGTTTGTTAACTTTTTGTTTTTAGCCAATAACTCTGTCAAATCTCAACCGATTCCCAAAAACGATGCATCGGTGTATTCGCAAGGAAAAGGGTTTTAAAATGATGAGTTAGAAGTAGGATAGTTCCATTTGAAATTTTAAAGTTGGGGTTGCTAGGGGTTAGGAGTATGAACATATCAAGTTGGCTTGACTGTCAAAAATGCTCACTCCAAAAACAGAATTCGGTCTGGGCGAATTCTAATTTTTTTCGGTCTATAATTATAAGGGGGTTTATATAATTATAAACAAGTTTTCGTTCAGTTTCGACTTCCATTAACACATTATTGTTCTTCTGATCCTATTTTTCTGACAACTCTATTGCAATAGGTACGCGATAATCATATTATCGGTACGCGATCATTTTATGTATGCTCAACGGTTTTACCATTTCTCCTACAACGGTGTAAGTAAAAGTACACACGACTTACTAATATAACCGAAACCAAAATACAAAGGACTTGTACGCTCTAATAATTTAGGAATATAGTGATACAGTGATAGTGTTGTAATGATGTGATGATATACCAGAATTATATAGTTTTCTTTTTCAGTTTTCAGTAAGTACAAAAGTCCTTTTTTGAAGTGTTTAATCATAAAATTTGAAGTTATGTCCGGCTCTGAGTTGCCCCTGTTTAACTAAATTAGGCGATAGTTTTGTTTAGGAGTTTTTTTATAACATTATTATCCACTTCAGTCTCAATTCTGTCGAGAAGTAGCTTGTTATAATTTTGAAATTTATAAGATTTTAATTATCTGAATTATTTCTCCGATAATAAATACGAGCCCTAACAACTAAATGTTGGGACAAGGTATTATTTTGGATATAATACAATGGCTCATCAAAACTACTGAATTATTTTGTTTATTTTTTTTAAATACAAACATAACAATATATCCTAGACTATTTGAACACATTTTCGTGCCATGGTGAAGCAATCGGTAGTAATCATAGCGTATTTAGTCATTGGAAGACCAAATTGGCTGACAACTAAATGTTGGGACAAGCACAAATCTCACATTTAAAATATTTAAAAACGCTATATAAACATCAAAAAAACGTTTTATTTATTCATTGACAGTTTGTAAGTGACGTAAATAGTTATAAGTAGTAGTATTTGTTGAGATATTTAAATTTTGTTACTTTAAATTGGAATAATGGGTCGTGGAAAAGCTACCGAACAGAAATTACGTGAAATTATCATTCACCAATACAGTGCAGGCAAGACGTAAAATTTCTAGTAATTTACCTATTCTAAAGACCACAGTCTATAATATAGTGAAAAAAAATATGGCCAGTATGGGAGTCTGCCAATGTGGATGTTCGAGGTAAAAATTTGGAGAGACCAAAAGTTGTTTCACAAAGAGATTTACGAAATTTAGTTAAATTATGCGAATCAACGAGAAGAAGTACCGTTCGAGACATAACTGCTCAATGGAACAGGGCAGGTGGATGAAATATATCTAGAGAATGTTGCTGAAAATACATTCATAAATGCGGTTTGGGATTTTACAAGGTAAGTTCAGTTTTGTATGGTTCATCCATTAGCAAAAAAATGATACAAATTCGTATTTAGGCCGAAGAAAAACCGCTATTGACAGAGATTTAAAATAAGAACCGTTACAATTGGGCAAAATCTAAACTTCTGTGGACAGAAAATGACTGGAATAAAATAATATTTAGTGATGAGGCGAAATTTGATGTTTGCGTTGGAGATCACCGTAAATGGATAATACGTACTAAAGCAGAAGCTTTTCATAAAGACTGCTTAAAAAGGGTTGTGAAGTTTCCAAAGGGAATTATGGTTTGGGGCTGCATGTCGACAAGGGGCTTATGCATTTTAAAATTTATAGATGGTACTGTAAATGCTTAAAAATATCAAGAGATACTTGAGACCTCACTTTTACCTAGCGCGCAAAATTGTTCCCTAATTAGGATTTCATCTTCCAGCAAGATGGAGCATCATGTCATTCAGCAAAATCTACCAAAAAATGGTTTGGTGATAATAATATAAAGGTTTTATCTCATCCAGCCACTCCGGATCTATATGTGATAGAAACTGTGTGGCATAAAATGAAGCAGTATTTAAGAAACCATCCTCAACGCACTATTTCTGATTTGCGGACAAAACTACAAGAGATTTGTGATAATTTTTCTCCTCAAACGTGTCAGTCCTTGGTTAATACAATGCCTGCAAGAGTTCAAGCAGTCGTTAAAGCTAAGGGCGATGTGACCCCGTATTAAATTAAAGTTGCTTCTTGTTTGTCCCAACATTTAGTTGTCACCAAATTTGACCTTCCAATGACAAAGTATGCTATGATTAATGCCTATTCCTTTACCATGACACGAAAATGTTTTCAAATAGTCTAGAATATATTGTTATGTTTGTATTTAAAAAAATAAACAAAATAATTCAGTCGTTTTGATAAGCCATTGTATTATTTCCAAAATATTATGTTGTCCCAACATTTAGTTGTTAGGGCTCGTAATGCTCTTGTGGGACAAGAACATATTTTTGGCTACAAATTTACTGGTACACACATAAATTTTGCGTCCAAAATATGCCTTTTATTTATTACATATTGTAAGTAGGTAATACTGTAATAAGTACTGTAGGTAGTACGGCTCACTTTTGGTTTCAAATTTTAAGCTGCTCTTACCAGTGGCGCAGGTATATATTAAGTAATTATTATCAAGACAAAATATAAACAAATTGTAGATTTTAACTTATATTTTAATTAGGTTTGTCTGCGGTACTAGGCACCTAAAACCTAGGTTAGTTTTTATTTCTTGCTTATCCAGATATGCTTATATGTTCCTCTTGGACGTAATTTCATTTTGTCTCATGTTAATGTCTGAAATATGGAGAATCATTTGTTTAACATTATTTCAGGAGATCATTAGAAGATATTCCTCAAATAACAGAAAAGTTACATATTAAACTAGGCCTCGAATAACCGATCGTCCATAATATAAAAATCTCCTACAAATCATGCTACGACCTGTAAAAGAAAAAAGAAGGATATCCGTGCGGCTCCTTTGATGTTAATATCACAAAAAATAATGATGAATATGTTTGCACAAATGCATTTTCGAGAGCTCGCGGTATGCACAGCAATTACTGACTTAATGTTTCTCCATCCAGCCTCATCTAATGATGACGAATTAAAAATAAACATCCATTATAAAGGCGGTTTTCTATTTGGGTGCCGCTTTATCCATTATTGCGTTGATAAATTTACCCATTTGGAAGAGTGCAATAATGATTAAATTCGTTCACCATAGATAATTCAATTAGGTAGTAATACGTTTAATATGATGACAGTTGATGGTAAACGTTGAAGTGTCTAGACATATAAAAAATTGGAGAATTAAATGAACTTAATATCAATTTTCTATAAACATATATTATGTTTCGCAAATAACTATTCTATAAAGACATTCATTGAGCCTTGTCTAGAGTACTTATAAAAATATATTAAATATATATCTAATTTTATTATGTACCAAAACAAATGGACAACAAGCAAGAATTAAACTGTAATCTTGTATTTTTCTATCTTACTTTTTGACTATTTCCGTCATACTTTCGAAAAGTAAATAGAAATACGAACACGAACATTGAGTCTGGCTGGCAAACTTATTTTATCTGATAAAATGTTTGAAAAACATTTATTCACGAAATTACAAAAATCTTCATCATCACCATTTAATTACTTGGCGTGTCAGTATTTGTTTTTTTTTATTTTTGTAGTGGTCTGGCAAAGAACAGTGAACTCTATAGATAATAAGATAAATAAATAAATAAAATAAAATAATATAATTTTATATATTATGTAGGCATTTAGGTAACAGTAAATTAAGTAACGGTAACAATATATGAAATATGTAGGTATATTGATGTTACAAATCTTAAATTTAAGGAGGTATCAATTTATTTGGTCAGAAGAATAGAGAACTTTCGAGGAGCTTATTCCGAATGGAATCTTTGACCTGTATATTAAAAAAAATGGTGATTTTCGGTAAAATATGTAGGTAGTCATTGCAAATATAGTTTTTGATGGAATTAATATAAACAAAAATTCACAGATTTCGCAATTCTTGCAACCATCGGAGACATTGGAAATGATAACACCATATATGAAACATAATTATAAGCCCCCGATAGTTCTATCAAATGAGACACTATTCCATTAATCGACTCCGGTACTAGGTATAACTGAACACTCCCCACTACTTTACGCACCGCTCGACGGTCGAGCGCTGGGCTATCTGTAATAGTTAAGTAAAATCGCCGGTCTAACTTGCTTCTTTCTAGGGGTAGACATCTATAGAGGCACCAGTATTCGCGTTATAAGCCTGAGCGCACAGTAATACTTCACTCTGAGAAATGCGAGCGCTTTTTAAAAATTCGATAATTCGGAAACGGTATATCAACCCAAACTTTCTTTTAAAACTTTGTCATTATTTACGCTACATTTCATTGGCTGCATATATATACAAATTTTGAATATTTCCCATAACCGCATGTCGAGGATTGTCATGCATAATTTTAGAAGTTTTAACTTTCATTTTTAACGTCATTTTTTGGTAATATATAGGTGTACTACCAAAAAAAAAAAAAGGTTTATACCATTACCAAATACCATACCGAGCAGGTGGCTCAGGGCGTAGCGTCTCGATCGCTCAACCCAGAGGTCGTGGGTTCTAATCCCCACTCCGCCAAACAATTTTTCATTAAATTGTTTACTCGTAGATCAAGGCTTATTCGCAGGGATGGCTTGGCAACCATCCTGGCGATGGCCTAGGATGGGAAGAATGTCAACTTGGTCTTAATGTGAGAGATTAAAATCAGTTGATGTTTGACTTGTCCCCCTAACTAATGAGGTTTTCCAGGTTTCCCTCATTCCAGCACTGAATGGTGGTTAGGGCCTACCAACGTAAGTCGTTCCTGAGGCGCAAATGCGGCCCGCGAAATAATAATATGCCGCCCCCTCTCCCACACAAGTCTCAGACTTTCGGGCTAATCCTTGGGATTAGAATGAGGGGTAGAGATATTATTATTATTATTATTATTATTCGAAATAAATTTATGTTTATTTTGAACAATTTATAAACATATATGTTTCTTTACTTTTTCTCCTAGGTATACTTTTATAACAATTTCAACAATAATGTTGAAATCCAAGACGAAAAATTGTTATTTTCAAATATTTTGAAGACGATGTTACTATAAAATAATGTCATTTGGTAGGCAAGTTATGATAATGAAAGTATTTAATGTTATGGGTTTTTGTTTTTAATATTGTTACCAGTGGCGGAGAGAGAGGGTCCTTAAGTAGTTTTCTTAAGGAAAATAGGATCCCACTTAAGATCAAAATGAAAATTTTCACCAAAAACACAATCAGATTATTACAATAATAAATTTTACATAAGGATTGTCCTTTATCAATAAACAAATATCATGTAACATTTCAGAGATAATGGATATTACTTCTAATTTATATATTAAATTGGAGTTGCACTCAAATTTGGACGAATGTTCTGCTAAAACAGTTTTGTTGAATGGACTGGTTAATTCGTCCAGTTTAATGCTTGTGTTCTGATAATCTTGTTTTTAGATATCTTCCAGTCTGATCAAGATAAACCTGACGCTTTTCACAGGATGTTAAATATCGACACTATTATTGTTAAGCACTCTCGATGCCGAGACAGGTATATGAAATTTTAAAAAACCTTTTTTGGTTAGTACTTAATATATTGTATTCTGATTCTCGTTGGGGTTAAGAATTTTATTGTATAATTTATACGGATAACTTTTTTTGGTAAATTATGTTCTAAGTTTTTGTTATTAAAATTTGGATGATCTAGGTATATTAATAAACTAAGTTCCCTGTAAGTTATTAATATGTTTGTATGTTATGTTGTAAATGTAGGTATACTCAAATTATCATGTGAACAGTTGCACGGTAGCGGTAGTATCACCAATCCAGTCTTATAAATACATATCAAAATGGCTGGTCTTGTTGTACTTCAATTTATATTTTTACTGTAGGATTTAGCTATACCGTTTGTGTGAAAAGCGTATAAACAAATAAAAAAAGGAAACTTTCCAGATTTTACGATTTTATGACTCTCGGAGCAGGGTAACGATATAATATCAGGACCTGCAGATATAAAAACTTGGAGCGAAGGTCTATGAAAACAAATAGGGGGCATTTCTGGCAGCTACATCTATGGGGCTGGGCAGGGCACTTGAAGACTAATAAAAAGCAACCCCCCGATAAATAGAGTGCCTTTCGTTCCGCGCCTGGCTCTATATCTGACGAGTCTCATTCTGCTCGATGGTGATATCGCCCAACTTACTCGGTTCAACTTAGTTGAACTGTGAAAGGGTTTATATGCACATTTTACAGCTACGTGCCCCGCACATATAAATTCAAATTCTCCAGGGCTATTATGCCGTGCTGAATTCAGTACTACGACCCGTTGGCCAAAGACATTGTCGGTGGAAAGTTCGATAAACCGTTTTAAGGCAAATATAACTACGAAACTCGATGGTATATGAAATACTCAAATAATAACTATCGCGTATTCCATGAATCAGCAGCATTCATGTTCACCTTTTCAGTAATAATTGCCAGAATATATTAAGAGTAATTTGGAGAATATAAGTATCATGAATAAATGAAAGTTAATGTAAAGATGGGGTTGGATATGTAAACATAATGTTTACAATATCAATAAATAAAAATTGACTATTCTCTACGCGATTCTGTGCAACAGTACATGTTTTCACAGAAACCGAACATATTGATTTAGATGGTCCGATTTAATTATTCCATTCTTCTATATGTAACCTTAGAGCGCTGAGCTAAATATCTTGTGTTGTATTTTTCTTGTTGTCTTCGAAAGCATCCTGTATTTGGTTCACAGGATAGCGTTTTAGGCCATCCACTTTACCACCTCACAACACTTAATCGATACATTATTTGTGGTTCATTATCACGAAAATCACACACAATCAATGGGAAGCGAAACGAATATCGCACAAAATACACCAAGCCTTTTATTGTTTTCAGCTTTTCTACTGTTGGTCATGACATAATTATACCTACCTACAAACTCTGTACGCGTTGGATTCCACCCTTCTTCATCACTAATGACTACCAAAGGTGTCCAATTGACCAATACTTGGAATTACAAAAATTGTATCCATTCATCTAATATGTCGTTAAAATATGAATTATCGAATGATTACATTACTTAACTCAGTACACTGAGTACTTAAGCTACTGATTATCAAACTATAATAATAATATAATAATAAAAAATAACTTATAATACAATATCTGCAATTTTTAGATTCACAGGAATGATGTCCAAAAAGGGCCTGTATTATGCCAGTGTAAATTTTTGTAATTTGTCATTGTGTTTTTGTAAAGTCCTGTAAAGTTTGTAAAGTTTTGTAAAGTAAAGTATATGTGTTTTTGTAAAGTGTAGGCGAACACCACCTAGGTGGAGGTGTTAGTATGACACTCTTTTTTGGGCATATCTACGTTCTTATTAGAGATAGACCCATCAAATAATATATCTTATTCGTAAATAATCGTTCCATATATCAAAACATCAGGGTGCTATTTAAAAAAAATAAAGTTTACATTTGTGTAGCTTTATTAAGGTTACACAGTAAAACATTTAATATATGTTCAATAAGGGCAAAAATAATAGGACATCCGATTTGGGTCCGAGCGGTTTTTTAAAAAATTGGGTGCTTTATTTCACGATTCTTGGACGTAGAGGAATGACATTCAAATTTGCTCAGTCATTACTATTAATAAATGATTTGAATCTATTGATGAGTGATTAGATTCCAGTTCAGTACCTTTGCACTGCACATTATACCAAGTCCTACTTTTAAACGTAGATATGAACAAATTACTTTTTATATATTTTATATAACTAAAGGTTGTAATTATAATAATAATATAATAATATCTCTACCCCTCATTCTAATCACAAGGATTAGCCCGAAAGTCTGAGACTTGTGTGGGAGAGGGGGCGGCATATTATTATTTCGCGGGCCGCATTTGCGCCTCAGGAACGACTTACGTTGGTAGGCCCTAACCACCATTCAGTGCTGGAATGAGGGAAACCTGGAAAACCTCATTAGTTAGGGGGACAAGTCAAACATCAACTGATTTTAATCTCTCACATTAACACCAAGTTGACATTCTTCCCATCCTAGGCCATCGCCAGGATAGTTGCCAAGCCATCCCTGCGAATAAGGCTTGATCTACGAGCAAACAATTTAATGAAAAATTGTTGGCGGAATGGGAATTAGAACCCACGACCTCCGGGTTGAGCGATCGAGACGCTAAGCCCTGAGCCACCAGCCCGATCGAATTGCTTTCTTACTGTCGATAATTAAATAAAATTTTGGTTGCTTCAGTACTAGTCCTATAAAATTGCATACTGGTTGAGAATGTAAAATTTTGCTACTAACAATTTTTATTTAGAACGATTTATTGTAAGGCTTCTTAAAATTTGTAAAACTGATTGGCTATTGACTGACTGACTGACTGATTTTATATTTGAAATCCATTCACATGCATTTTTGAGCACTGGATTAACTTTTTGCTCAAAGCGTTTGCAATCGATACTCCGCTCTTCGGTAGTGAAGATTTTGTATTATAGTTTTTTAAAATGTCAGATCGATTTATTAATACATGAGCAAGTGGAAGTGATAAGTTATGACAGTGATAGGTGACAATCGGTACCAAATGATAGGATTGAGTTTATTAAAAAAAAAGGGAGAAGCATCAATCTCTGGTTTAAATACAAGTGTTGGAGCAAACGTTGTTAGATGTTTTAGAAATATCAATATCAGTTTCCATTATCAAAACACAGTACCTACCTAGGTACTTGAAATTGATATAATTTCTAACTTGTCAAATTTTTGGTTTATCTGCTTACATTCAAAAAACAAATTATTTTTAGTTAGGCGTCACTAAGAGTGAACTTTTTGAAGAGGAATCCATACTTGCCTGATCCTTTCGGCAAAGTGCTTTAATTTCTAATATTTTTTATTTTCTTGTTGCATAGAAACAAATAAAGAGAACACTTTATATGCTATACTTTATACGAGTGGAACAGGAAAGGGGATCACCCCTGTACCACTTTTATTTTGCACGATATGTCAACTAAATTTGGAGGTACCCAGTAGACAAAAAAATGCATTTTATGGGCAAGATGAAAGTGACTCAATCATTTTCGGTCCACCGTAAGTGACCCAAAGTTTTCAAAGGTAAATAAATCGCCTTCTATGTTTTTATATATTTGGATTCGGCGAAATTTTTTGCATCTACTAGTACCATTATTTTCTATTTTTGACAGCTGAACGTGCATGATTCGCTAGCGGCTGGTATTTATATTATTATATGAAGATAAATTCTCTGGAGGTTTGGAGCCTTGTATGGTTCACAGATGATTCCAAAACAGAAAGAGGAACAGGAGCTGGAGTATTTGGGTTAAGATCTAGACGGCGTACAAGCTATAATCTGGGGACTTATCCCACGGTATTCCAAGCAGAAATTTGGCAATACAATAATGGCATGTTTGGCGGAGAATGTGAGGAGAGGGTATACACGTAAACTCATCTACATATTATCTGATAGTCAGGCCTTAATAAACGCTCTGAACTCAAACAAGATCAGTTCGAGGCTTGTTTGGGATTCTTTGCAATTGCTGCTGGAACTGGCAAATACCAATACGGTGAGACTGTGTTGGGTCCCAGGTCATAAAGGGATTAAAGGAAATGAACGGGCTGATAACCTTACTAAAAAGGGATCTGAAATCGGTTTCATGGGACCAGATCCAGCTTGCGGAGTTGCTTATAGTGCTGCCAGAACGGCTCTGGGAAAATGGGTCGAACACTACAACATAGAAATTACTGGTTTTTAAAACCAGAACAGAATCATGCGAAGGCACTCATGGAAGGTCCTTTGCAGAGAAGGATTGTAGAGAAACTGGGCACGAAAAACCTCGGCTCAAGAATATGACAGGGCTCATAATAGGGCACTGCCATCTCAAGAAGCATCTCTATAATTTAAGATTGGCAGAAAGCCCGATATGCCAGGGCTACGATGATGCAGACGAGGCGGCGCTTCACATTCTAAGCGAATGTGAAGGCTAAGCTTGTATGAGGCTAACGCTCCTGGGTAAACCATTTTTGGAACCTTGCGAATTAAGAGAAATTTCAGCGAGTAGACTTGAAGTTTATGCAGCAGAGAACAAAGATGATCGCTGAATAGAAGATTGGGGAGATGCACAATAGGCCCAGAGTGGTCGCAGTGCTTTGGGACTCGCTGTAGAGGAACCTACCCACAGGAGAAAGAAGAAGAACAAGAAACCATTATATTTCCTACCTAAATTAAAAATTTGTGTAAAAAAACATTTTTTACTTTTATAACAAGCAGTGAAAAGGATATGCAGTGGAGAGCCCCGAAAATAATTTTCTGATGATTTTTAGTTTGGTAGGAAGCCATTTACATAAATCATATTACACTAGATACAAATTTAAAAAAAAAATGAAAATTTTGATATTCATCTGATATTCATCATTATTTTCATAAATAGAAAATAATGATACCGGATAGTAGAAGCAAAAAATCTCAAAAATGTAAAAATATGTAGGGCCTTCCATGCAACTCTCAAAAGCTGGGGTCACTTCCAGTGAAACCGAAAGTGGTTACATCAATTTCGTATTGCCCTTAAATACATTTTTTGATATACTATGCACTCCTCAAATTTAGTTGACATATCTTGCAGGTGCGAGCCACTTTCCTGTTCCACCCGGTATATTATGTTATTGTTATTATTAGAAATAAAATAAAATAATTTTAAACTCAATGATTTAATGTCTAATTTTAATAGAAAACTATTATGCTCTTCTGGAACTAGTTCTTCTATTATGCTCTGCTATCTTCGTTTTTATAGGTATCCATCAGTTTTAATCTGGGTTTCTATTTAGATTGCTGTTTATAGACATCAAACATTTACTACAATGCTCACAAGCTTTTAAGACTTTTTTATAAAAAGCTTTTTTCACGGGTTCAGCATCTAGATGGATTAGTCAAGACGCCGAATGTTTTGTGTACATTGACGTTCGTCTAAAATGTTTGTTGAAAGGGACTAATATGTTTGCACAATACCTGAGCACTGGGACATTGTAGTCTTATTCAGCGTAATAAAGACGGAAGACGCCGAGTAAACGTTCTCTCTGGCTCGGTCAAGTTCAAATGCTATTCTGGGTTTACAGCCTATAATAAATCAGTAATAGGCCGTTTTCTATTCAGAGAACTTAGCTCGTTTTGTATTTGCTATTTGCTACCACTTTAAGGTACGTGGTTCATTCTGTTGACATTTCCTACTTCAAAACCAGCTCTTAAAGGTACCCTGAAAAAGTGTACTAATTAGTTGGTTTGCTTTCCATTGTTAGTTCTAATATGTTTAACTTCTGTTTATTTTTTAAGTTTTTACTGTGATTCCGCGAAAACTGTTTATATTCTTAACTCTTGGAAAGTAGGTAGTTAATATTAGGAAAATATTAATAATTATATTATAAATTTCTATTACATTTAAAATCTACTGAGTATTGGTTGATTACAGGGATATATTTTAAAATTCTTAAGAATTTCAGAATTCATTCAGTGAACTTGTAAATTGTAAAAAAACATTGTAAAAATATGGTATTTTCTTTGGATATATTCTTTAGTTTCTCCTTAGAGAGCAGCTTCTACCTTTAGATGAATAATATCTATATTTTCCTTTGCAGTTGAAGTTAATTTTACAATAGAAAATTTTGATCAAAGGTTGAAGACTTTACACTTGTGTACACTGTTAGATATTTCTCCTAAATAAGAAAGAACTGCTGGATCTACTATATATACCTACGTTTTGTAATTTCTTCTGTTGTTCCTATACGCTAGCTAAAACATTCGAGATTTTTCTGGGGTAAACTGAAAGATAAAAGCTTTTGCTGAATCCAAGCGTCTTTCCGTAACGTAAACATTATATAACTACTATCACTGTCGTCGTACATAACACCAATAAACCGAAATAACTTCTAATCTAATAATCTAACTAATCATTTAACGAATTTTTAACTTATTCTTTATAAAATAATTATTACGACTTTATTTACTTATCACTTGCTATCACCTTAACAATGAACACAACTGGAAATTATTAAACGCATGCTGGTAATGCAAATGCATTGTTCCAAAATGTTTGCATTTCTGACTGTATTTCTTGTAAGTCAAAATTACAACGAAAAATCTAATAGTACCTAGGAAAAGAAACTGTTAGAAAATATTTATTTCTGTAGTAGGTACCTATAAGGAAAAACTACTTCCTTACAGATGTTAATGTATTTTACCAGGGTTATTAAAAACGATTTTTATAAACTGTATTTTACCTTTCCCAAATTAATTGTTTGTTATATTTACAGTTATGTGTCAGTTAGTATAATTATTGAACAGTGGAAAGACATAATAACAACTAAAGTTATTTCGCTGAATATATCTTTGCGAATATATTTATTCGCTGTACTGTGAAAATGTGATTTGCTACGAACCTCTTCCTTGTTGTTTACAGATTCTTTACTGTACCAACACGTTGGCTGTAGCCCTTCTCGTTTTGGTATTTGAAGAAAACTCAGACACTGTTTATGTTTTCTATTGTATAACACGCAAAACGCTTGTTTACGAAATAAATATTATAAAAAAAGAAAAAAATAGCGGATTACTAATATATTGATACATTTCATCTTGGAAACTTCCCTGGTTCTTTATTCAGAAACAAATTTTGTTTTAAAATTTTTGGATTTGATTTAAACTATCCTTATTGTTTTGTAGATTATCAAATTTGATTTTTAAAATGTAATGCAACATTTCTAATACAGATTTGTGTTACTTATATATTCCATAACAAACTAAGTTTATGAAAATGTACGTCCAGTTTCCTCTTATTTGTAGCTTTATAAAACTTCTGCAAAATTTCCTAGTGTTGTCACAAGTTTTTACTATAATGGCCTAAACAAAAAGCAATAAAAACTTCAGTATTTCCTCGATTGCCGTCACATAGACTGGATGTTTGGCCGTCTTCAGCGGTTTCTACTTCTACATTCGGCTCCAGCATATCAGAATTCTGAACATGTCAATCGCTGACTGTACACTCTATGAGAGATACTTATTTTGCCTCTAAGCACGTGCTACAAGCTCGACTCACTCGACTTTTGTACTTGACTGTATTGCGAAAATAGAAAATTGCGCCTACCGTATTACATAGGGAAATATCTTAGAAATTCCTCTGAACTGTTGTACTGGCATGTTATTGAAACAACAAATACATTTCTCAAGTGAATGTGAGGTATTTTAAAGGGGTTGTTAGTACGTTTATTTGAAATTTTTGTAGTCTAGAAGTTGTGTGTTCTCAAACCTTTCATTTTGCTTCAAAAAGGTCGCTGTTTGAGAAAACAGAAATTAGAAATTACATAGATTCAAGACCCCACATTTCTCACATTTAATGCGACTCACATTTAATGCGACAGTTTTGTAGTATTGATAAAATTATCGTGATACTTAATATTACTGCCACAGGCCACTCAACTCCAGTTGGACAACAACAGGCAGAGGATTAGCGCATCATATTTAGCACCATCAAAGTTGGTAATCACATGAGACCTTCTATGAGACTCATCATCGTGAAGCGTTTTATAAAAATCAATGCGTGAGAAAGTATTTATATTATTTTTGTAACCAAACATAATGCTTATTTCAATTGCATAACGCCTTGTTTTCAAATAAACAAACCAGAATAGTGTAATTTCCGCATTGCACAGAAGTTAGTGTTGTGAAATAAATACTGTATCTGATTTAGTGCACTTTTGTCTTTGGGAACCTTTCTGATATATGTTAAATCTGCTGGACCAATATTTGCTTAACACTCATGTAAGTAATCAGTTAATTGAGTATAATAGCATAAGCCATGGCTTTCCAGGTAAAGAAAAAACATAACAACGTATAGATTTGTCAAATATTAGGATTATGAAAGATTTGGGTAAACTTAAATAACGTAGATGAAGACATGGAGAGATGGAGAGATGTTAAATAAAGGAGATAGGTCTTACATAGATTATTTTTCGCTATATTGACGATAATAGGAAGACAGATAACAATCTTATAAATCATTTGTGAGCACGGCCTGTTTTAATTTAAGGTTTCTACTAGAGTAACAAATATTCTCTGATTACAGTTTATCATTTTTCATCACAAATGTATATTGACGTGAGTTTCCACAAATCAATAAATTTTATACATTCTGAAATTACTGAAAGTGGTGACAAGAACTTTTTAGGTTTTATGGATACCATTTCATTACTATACTAATAAAATACTTTACAGTAAACAGCTGGTTATTTTTATAAAATTCCGACACAAGGTTTGTCAGATTCATCTTAGCTTTAAAATACCCATTACTGTATCAGTTGTTATTAAGTATTTATTCTGGGTAACAACTGCTATTCACCAATTTCCTATTAACTATTTAATACTAATACTAAACAAAATGTTTCTTTTTCTTTCACATTCATAATTTCCAAGTAGAGACTATACATTATTAGTACCTGCTTATTTAAATGAGTTAACATTCTTTTAAATTCTTATCTGTTTAGATGTTTATATGTATGTAATACATTGTAATACTGAGTTTTGTTTAACCTAACTTGTCACCTTTGCCGGCGTAGGGGCAATTAACGTGTGTCTGGTTGCGCGTTGCCAAGGCAACGGGTCGATGCTTTGGTCGTAAAGTTTTATGGTCTCTGGCGTAGACGCACGCAGCCGGCGTCGCGGCGGTAGCGTCGCTCTCTGCTGTGATTCAACGGTCGGTAGCAGCGCCGTTATGTCTGCCCTGGGCTCATAAAATACAGCGGCGTGCACCGGCCCGACCCCCTCACGTGGGGGAGATAACGTGGTTTATGGCCGCCGTTAAAACATGAGCGCGCAAAGCCGCCGCAAATATACCCTGGGCGAGATATTTAACACTTCTGGTATTAAAACTGGATAACCCGTTTTCGTGTAATACCGAGCAGTAGTGGTAATGAAAGTATGTAGCCAGTTTTCGTCGTTAAACAGCCAAATACTGTTTTTATGCTTTCATATGCAACTATGTTTACGACAGATACTTATAATTAAACAAGGTTATAATATACATTTGGCTTCCACTTCTATTATCTACACTAGTAAAGGAGATATTCCAAAAGAGCCTAAAATGGTAATGTGTTGCCGAGATGATTGTTTCTTACTAAATCTAGTTCCAGACGATTGTCCTTGCGAAAATGTATCAGGACTCAAGTATCCAGCCATATAAATAAATAATCATGAGCTGCCTTATCATTCGTTCATCATACCATCATCAACCAATCATAATCCATCTGACTAGTTGCTGACCTGCAGGAACAGGCATACTTTTCTCTACAACCGTTGCAAGTTTCTTATTAGTCTCTTTGACTTTAGTTAAATAAAAGTGCAATTAATTGTTCGTCTTCTTAAGTTAGATAAGAGCATGATTGCCCAACTGTATGGTTGCCACTACATATTTTGTTGCTACGCAACCATATACTTGCTCTCATATGCGTTGCTATGAGACGGAACGAGAGGAACTTACGTTTCTTACTAAGACGTGACTCATGATTTCGAAATCGGGAAATGATTTGTAATTATGTAAGCCGTTAGTCTAGTGAGTACATAAACTAATGGTCCGAAAAACACGAAACATCAAAAATAAGTTTCTGTGATGTGTCAGTATTACTATTCCACTATGCAAATAGGTACCTACACTATTATGCAAAATGTAGTAGGGAGTGTTAAAATAGCGATATAAATCAGTAAGTTAGTAAGTACCTACTTACATATTTATTTAGCATAATATCTGCACTTTTTTGGTAATTGTGCGAGAAGGCAGAACCAGCACGTCAAACACTTATTAAAACCAGTGGTATAAAATATGATCGGAATCATCAGCGGAGATCAAAAATGTAAGTAAGAGATGGCATAGAAACTTCAGCGAAACTAAGGTTTAAGTTTAGGGTTTTGGAAGTTCCATTAGTCTTATCGACTGGAAAAATTACATCAAAACGGGTGTCGATATCAATGTTATCCTTGATGATTTTTACAATGAAATTAAACAAGCATTTGAACAAATCTTTCCATTAATTAGAAAGAAATCTCAAAACCCTAAAACTAGAAAACCGTGGGGAACAGTAGAAATACGTAAGTTAGGTAGTATGCTTAAACAAACGCACTATAACTGTTATAAATATTCTAAAAGAATTTACCATGACAAACGGTTAATTAAAGTCACTAACATACGCAAAGAAAGTTTGAAAATAATAAATCAAAATAAAAATAAAAGTATTAAAATAATAACACAGATTTTGAACGCAAACACAAACATATCAGGTGACATCGACATTTGAGAACATTTTAACACACGTATTGCTTAGATACCTACTTTGTAAATAATAGTGATCCCCCAAAATCTTATATTCCAACTGCATCATTTAGTTCAAACACTGTTTTTGTGTACAATGGATCTAATTGAGGTGGGAAGAACTATAACTAAAGTATGTAGCAAAAAGTCTTCAGGCATTCGATGATATGCCAAGGACTGTTCTTCTAGCCATAAAAAAAGAATTATCACCGATTTAGACTTGATAAATATCAGTTTTGTGCAAGGCGTATACCTACCCTAATTCGCTGAAGGTTTTTTGAATATTGCTTATATACTTTCTTAGAAAAGAAAAATACTATTGCCATATCAAAATGGTTTTCGGGCAAAATATTTAACAAATACTGCTCTTGATAATTGGAACTTGCACTGTTTGTTCAAGACAAAATAAAATTATTCTTATTATTATTATTATTATTATTATTATTATTATTATTACCAATTTCACCAAGTATATAGCCCCAACTATATCAGTTTCATAGTATATCTAATTATAATATTCAATTAGTGGTTTTATATTCAATTTTGAAATAATCAGAAAGTAGATTTTCGGGAAATTAATTTATATTTATGAATTGTGGGAAAATAAGTCACGCTTCGGTCCTGCGAGACAACCACGTCAAATATTAAGTAATGCAGTTATTTGTTAGAACAAATTGGAAAAGAAAGAGAACAGTAAGTAAAAGAGAAATGAGAAAATGAAAAATAATAAATAACGCTAGCAAAAGGCACGCGCTAAGGTTACAGATGTTGCCTAACGTTGGGTTCAGCATCAAGACGTCACACCAGCGAAGTAATTCGTTTTTACTAGTCGACCTCCTCTATCCTCCAGGATCTCGGGATCCTGCAGGATTTTTTGAGGGATTACCGAGACGATGTCATAACTGTAGGGATAATAAATGTGACTTTTAGCAACGCTGTCTTTAAAAATGACATGATTAAGGTCGTAGACGTGAAGCTCATATCAAGAATATTCGTGCATAAAGGGTTTTTATTTAAAACCCATGTGTATATCTACACATGGGAATGTGTAGATATACTATCTCAATAAATAAAGATGACCAACAGTAGGTATAAAAAAGGGCATTATACTTAAAAAACATTTATTATTGTTTTGAGATATTTGGTGGAAAGATGCATTAAGAACTTTAGAAATTTAATTTATTATGACGATTTTTACGTTATATTTACGAATATATTTTATTAAGAACCGTGTTTCATTATATTTTCCATATTGCAGAAAACCTTTCATGCACTTTTTGAAGCGAATTTAAGAAAAATTGCAATGAACAAAGCCCATGAAACATTTCTCGTATAATTTACCTTTTACATATAAAGTAAGAATTGAGTGGAATTGTTATACTCGTAGTTTTGAAAAATTCCAAATGAGAAATAGCTTTTCATGGCCTGTTTAATACTATTTAATGCTTGCTCTTGTGTTTATTCTAAGCTAGTTTCAGGGGCAGATCAAAAAGTGTAATATTTCACCTTGATTTTCAAATCTACTCTTATTTGCCAACGTAAGATGTCACAGCATATGTTCCCATTAACTCATATGGCTTTTTTTAGGAAATATAGGTACATGATTTATTTCTAAAGTATACACGCGGGGAAGAGCCCATTCAAAACTTTGAAATGGGACATCCTGTTTCTGAATGTGTTTAGGTTGAGGGTTGTATATTAATATATCATAACCCCTTTTAGCATTGAAGAGTATGTTGTTAGGTCCTTTTAGTGGCACAAAAAATTTTACGCTTGACATCACGTAGATGCCTTGCTATATAAAAATGGATTACATCGTTTAATATATCTGACAGATAGGATGTAAAAATCTTATCATACATGTCGTTAGTCGCCTTATTTAGCTAACGGATATCTTTTGGTAAAGGAAATTATTGTTTTTAGTCAGATTTAAACTTGAATTTAATGTAACACCCCTTCGCATTTAATGGAACACTGCCTCTGTAAACACAAATACCTTATTCCAACAAAGGAAAACCACAAAGGTTTTTATACCAAACTTGTACATAAGTAGAGGTCTCTACCGTAGAAGATAGTGACATTAACAACTATACCTATATATAGTGTGACACAGATTCGTGGTATCTCTTTATGTTTTTAGTATTATTTTAGATACAATTTTCAAGGCCACTTTTTTGACATAAAAATTACTTTTACTACTTCCGGTTTTAACGGAAGTTATACCAACTCTCTATTTCTATATGGAACACACTGTACATGATCATATTTTTGGAATCTACGTCATTTGCTGAATCCAACGATGCACGAAATTACTTCTTGCACTCTATTTTATTTTTGAATTTAGAGTGTCTTCTCTCAACTGTAATTTCAGTTCTGTTCGTCCCATAGATAAAATAAGGGTATAGGTAGATTGCTTATTAATTGTACTTCATATGGTACTATTGGATTACTGGAAGTAATTTGACAGCTGAAATGTCACTTATGTTATATCGTTAGATTCAGAAAATGAGGTAGATTCTAAACATATAATAATATAAAGGGTGCTCCATATTCGAGAATTGATATTTTTTCTGGTAAAACCGGAAGTGCCAAAAGTTAACTTTTTATTCAAAAATAACCTTTAATAAGTACTTCTCTCATGACTTGAAATTTGAAAGTTGTATCTAAAACATAAGGGAGGTAAAAGTGGTTTACCATGAATCTGTGTCACATTGTAGAAAAGCTAGTTAAATTTTTTTAGATATTTTGTATTTTGATTTAGTTTTTTTTGCATTGTTGCATGGAGCAAAATATAACATAAAATATCAGCAATTGTTTGATTGTTTGAGAATATGCCACATGTAATAAAAACTAAAGGCACACTTTAGAAGTTTGGCCTTATTTGCTTGTTTTCATTTTACTGGTGATTCCCAGATAATATGATGATTCATAAAGCTGTGCTACAAATGAATTATAGACAATATATAAACGTATTTTGTTTCATATAAATGTAATGTCTCTAACACAGTCTAATACATTTTTAGAGAACTTAAATAAACTACGAAAAATAAATGCAGTTATTTTCCACATATTTTTACACTTTGTCACATATATTTTAGTTAAAATTAATATAATTTTAATTCTGGTGATTACAGGGTATATTAATGTTCAAGGCATAACCTCTTTTGTAAAGGTACAATAGGAGATAATAACGCCAATTACTAGTTATTTACATAATAAAACTCCTGCAGGATCATCTTTTTCTAAATAAAGAATTGCCGCAACCGGTAAATGCCTTTACCAGCTTTATTTAGAGAATTTCACTTCAAATAGAAAATAGAATCAACCTCAAAAGCAATGCCGATGGCAATCTGTTTGTAGGCTCTATTCCACGGGGTGGTATGAGTATTCTGTTGGTCCTACATCCAGGCAGATATGTTTATATTTGTATAAGAAGCTTTTAGAAGAACTGTTAAAGTTTACTTTTGGGTAAGGTGTTAAAGACTAGGCGATAAAAGACACCTAAGTGAAGGTTTAAAATCGGATAAGTATAATATTAAACAGATATATGTCGTATTTTATGAGTATTGAACATTAACATTAACTAAATATTAATACCGCGTTCAATTTTGTCACTAAAAAAAAGCATTGTTCTTAAAAACAAAACATTGAAATTGTTATTAGTCTCGGGGTTATTAATGAAACACATACGCCCATGGGCCCAATTATGGGCATATAAGATCAGGGGGGGGGGGTTAAGTTTTTTGTTGAATGACCCTGTATAATATAATATACCCACCTACCATATAATATAATTACCTCTCGTGTGTCTTAGTCAACGGAAACTTTTTTCCCTCTTTTTACAGGATTAGAATGATACCTGAGGTATGTTAAGTGTAAGAATAACCTCCTAGAGCTCTTATAATCAGTACCACAAGCTTCACAGTATGTTCTGGATGGATTCTGGGAAGTTCGAAGAGAATATCTCGATATTTCGCCCGTTTCTCCTCCTCTTTCAAGACAAATGTCAGGAGCCGAGAGTCGATGACAAACATTGTCTTGAGCTGGTGGTCGAGGAGGACTACATCAGACTTATTGGCTCGAATTTGCCTGATATTAATATTATTATAATAAAATTATGTTATTATTATACAGGGTGTCCACCTAGTGCGCGTAAGTCCAATATCTGGGTTAATAAAAGAGATAACTTAATTTTTTTTTTCTACAGGGTTGTCTAATATCCCGAGCTGCACAAAATGAAAATATATTTACATATTCAGGGTGTTCAGTTTTTCCTGGACAGGTACCAACTTCATTTTTTTAAATAGAAACCTATATTTTTTATGGCATTATCGAATTCTACGTAAAAAATTAGTGGGACTTTGTGCATAACACTGCTATTGAAATATTGATAGTTTTCGAGATATTTGACTTTTAATTTTTTTTTCTTATGTTTCGTCACTTCTAATAGTTGACATAATTATGGTTGTATGACAGCTAGAAATTATTTTTTTTCAGAAACTGTAGAGTGAAGATGGCTCTTTCGAAAAACGTATCAAAAGTTGACCTGCGATATACAGGGGGCAACAGAAATCGTGCCAAACCTGATGGTTTAAAATTTAAAAAATCTCGACTTTTTCAAATGGAACACCCTGTGTTTTATGATTTCATTAGATGCCTTTCTGTAGACTCTACAATTTTATAATAGCTTTCCCTATACCTAAGTTGCGTAGTTTTTGCAAAAAACCCACTTTTATGAAAAATACCCGATTTGCGCACTCCTTTGACGGAAAAAATAGTGTAAGGCTATTTATTTTTATAAAATGTATTAGTTTACACTTCTTAAAATAAAAATAACTGAAAAATT
The DNA here is from genome assembly GCA_963924545.1 of Pogonocherus hispidulus. Classification (NCBI taxonomy): domain Eukaryota; kingdom Metazoa; phylum Arthropoda; class Insecta; order Coleoptera; family Cerambycidae; genus Pogonocherus; species Pogonocherus hispidulus. The sequence goes on along the minus strand of OZ004692.1, from coordinate 76,025,742 downwards.
TAGATAATTTCAGTTTAATAAACAAGTCTTTATGGAAAGTTACCATTTATTTGTAAATAAAAGTAAAAAAGCATAAAAGCTCTACATGTAATTAAGAATTAGCAAAACTGGCGTATGCTTTAGAAGAAGTTCATGGGAATTATTTGCTAGCAGCACGTATTTATAGTGATTCCCACGTGCTGACTGTTTTGAAAATGTGAAAGAAAGATTTGAAAGAACAGCAAATGGGAATTATGAGAAAACTACCAGGAGACATGGGAGTAACAACGATAATATTTAGTTTAATGTTGTGGTTTCTGCTGTTGAAAATCCAAAAATATTAGTATCAGAAAATCAGTAGAAATCTTGGAGTTTTCAAAAGCTCGACAAATAAGATATTGAAGAAGAAGTTTCATACGTATCATATTGAAAACCAAACGGTGTTACCGTAGTTAGAAAAATTATTAGTGAAATGGATGAATATACATAGAGTATTAAAAAAAGAATACGCAATACTCATACAAGCAAGCTAACCTAAAGTAAATGCTCAAAATGTCCACCGTTGTTTTCAACACAAAGCATTAATCTACGACGAAAATGAATGTGAACATTTCTTAACATTTCGGGCGTTATGGTTAGAAACTCATTTTGGATCTTTTCTTTCAAGTCTTGCATATCCGTTGGTGGTACTTCGTATACTCGCTCCTTGATATAACCCCACAAGAAAACGTCCAGAATATTTAAATCAGGCGAACGTGCAGGCCAAGGAACTGGACCACCACGACCTAACCACTTATTTGGATATACGTGGTTTAGGTGTTCTCTAATCTGAAATATGAATAGATAATAGGAAAAGTACTACAACAATAAAATAATCACAGTACCGCCAAAGTGGAATGTGGAGGGGCACCATCATGCTGAAACCATTGTTGAACCAAATAATCAGCGGGCATATTCTGTAGCTGTAGAAGGGGAAGTTCGTTTTGCAAAAAATGCAAATACACATTGGCACTTAAATTGCCTTCAAAAAAGTACGGTCCAACAATATGTTCTCCACAAATTCCAGCCCACACGTTCACTTTGAAACGATGCTGATTATCTAGTACCCTCAATAATCTTGGATTATTGTCAGCGTAGTGATGAAAGTTGCGACGATTGGGTAAGCATGTGTTTGAAAATGTTGATTCGTCAGTAAACAAGACATTCATAAAAAAGTTTGGACTTTCCTGAATTTTATCCAATGCCCAGTGGCAAAATTGCAGGCGGTTTAGGTGATCTTGAGGTAACAGTGCTTGATGGTTTTTAATATGATACGGATGAAAATTATTCTTCTTCAGTATCTTGTTTGTCAAGCTTTTGGAAACTCCAAGATTATTACTGATTTTCCTGACACTAATATTTGGATTTTCAACAGCAGACGCCACAACATTAAACTGAATATCGTCATTGTTACCGTCATGTCTCCTGGTAGTTTTCTCATAATTCGCATTTGCTGTTCTTTCAAATCTTTCTTTCACATTTTCAAAACAGTCAGCACGTGGAAATCTCTGTAAATCTGGATTATTTGCTTTGTAAATACGTGCTGCTAGCAAACAATTTCCATGAGCTTCTCCTAAGGCATAAACCATTTTCACTAATTCTTCTTTTGAATAGTTCATTGTATACACGCTTAGTACTTACTCTAAACTCGTACGTGAATATTCAGTAAAAGAAGAAATGACATGTAAACTGATTGTCACAAATTTTATTGCGTGACAGACGCTCACTGCGTTTTTCCCGAGAAAGGAACGTGCGCAAATCGGGTATTTTTCATAAAAGTGGGTTTTTTGCAAAAACTACGCAACTTAGGTATAGGGAAAGCTATTATAAAATTGTAGAGTCTACAGAAAGGCATCTAATGAAATCATAAAACACAGGGTGTTCCATTTGAAAAAGTCGAGATTTTTTAAATTTTAAACCATCAGGTTTGGCACGATTTCTGTTGCCCCCTGTATAACGCAGGTCAACTTTTGATACGTTTTTCGAAAGAGCCATCTTCACTCTACAGTTTCTGAAAAAAAATAATTTCTAGCTGTCATACAACCATAATTATGTCAACTATTAGAAGTGACGAAACATAAGAAAAAAAAATTAAAAGTCAAATATCTCGAAAACTATCAATATTTCAATAGCAGTGTTATGCACAAAGTCCCACTAATTTTTTACGTAGAATTCGATAATGCCATAAAATTATAGGTTTCCATTTAAAAAAATGAAGTTGGTACCTGTCCAGGAAAAACTGAACACCCTGAATATGTAAATATATTTTCATTTTGTGCAGCTCGGGATATTAGACAACCCTGTAGAAAAAAAAGTTAAGTTATCTCTTTTATTAACCCAGATATTGGACTTACGCGCACTAGGTGGACACCCTGTATATATTGTAATATTAATAATATTATTTGTTATTTGTATGTTTTTGATGGTTTTTTGATGGTGATTCATTCTTTTTAATGAATTAATGACAATAAAAAAGTGTTGTATTAGTTAATGATCCAAAGTTACCTTTAGTTGGTTTTTGCAATGTAGGTATTCCAACTAAAACGTAATTTTTACAAAGATTAATTTTTTTCGCTAGACGAGTTAGTCTTTAGAAGTTTTATTTCTCTGACATCATAACATGACCTATCTCTAAACAAACACGACTGCACAAATAAAAATTTTAAGACATGTGCTAGTGATTCGCTGTCAGATTTTGTATATTTACCCGCGCCTGTATATACACCGACTATTTACAGGAAACTATTAATTGCATTTACTTTTAAGTCTGGATTATCCTTCACATTCCCCGGGTGTGTCGTTTTCTAATAATCTGCCCAGGGCAGGTTCTTAAACAAATGGAAAGTGTATCAGTATCACAGGGGTTAAAACGTTATATATCAGAAGTACGTAAGAAATAATGCAAAAATTTGAAAAAATATTATAACTAGTTATGAAAAGCAAAATAATTCACATCTGGTGATGAAACGTGTGTTTCACCATCGGTTATGAAATATATAGTTGAAGTTAAAAATCCTTGGTATATACCTACTGATTTACTTCAACAAAAAATTATTCTCAAGAAGTGTCAAACTTGACAGTAAATAATAAGTTTTAAGTATCTTAGCAACGGTTCACAAGTATGAACATAATGTGATTTATAAATTTAAAAAATATATTCTGTTCTTAAGATTAAAAAAAAATCTTGTATGAAACACGTTGAGAAATACTATTTTGTGTAACTCGCATCCTTTTACGGAACTCTCCTGCTCCTTACACACAACAGTACTTTTCCCAACTGGTTACATAAATAGCTATAACAGGATTGTGGGAATTTTCACTTATAATATCCCTAGTGCTTAAATTATTTCCGGAAATTTTCTTAAAATATTCATGAACGAGGAAAAATTTCTGGTTTTTAATTTAAGCTCGTGGGATATTCGGTAAGAAAATTTCACACCATTACTTTATAAATATTACTTATGCCAAAATTGAACATTTTAATTACGAATGACAAACATTTATTCCTCATAGTGAGCCATGAGCAATAACAAAAATTTTTTACGACTGTCAAGTACGGTACCTTGGTCAAGTTCCACCACTTGTCATCGTGTCATTGTGTTTGTGCAATTTGCTGATTTATTACATTGTGTTTTTGAAAATGTTCCGCTTTGGAAAGGAAACATCATTTATTTCTGATAATTATTCTGAAGTACTTCGAGCATTGCAAATATTATGCTTAATAAAATGTGAGTTTTCTTAGAGAAATAAAATGTCATTTTCTAACATTAGTTACATACATATTTTACAAATAACTTAAAAACATATTATATTTTTGGATCTTATTAATTAACTTTGATCTAGTAATATTGGTGGAACATCATTTATTTTTGATAATTATTCTGAAGTATCTACTTCAAAATTTATATGTTTAATAAAATGCGAAATCTCTTTGTGAAATGACATACCATTTTCCAAGTTTAGTTACGTGAACTTTTTATAAATAACTTAAAAACATATTATATTTTTCTTTGATCTACTAATATTGGTGGAACATAATTTAATTTTGAAAATATTACTTAAATTCGAGCATAGGAAATGTATTCATTCATTCAACTCCCGCGTCTTTATTTTGACATTTTAAATGACATTTTTAAATGACATTTTAAATTTCCACTTATTAATTTGACACAACGTTAAAAATTTCCGGAAATTTTTTGGGTTGGCATGGTAACTGAACAAAAAACTAGCCTTCGATTGGTTAAAATATGGCGGTGTGAAATTTTCCAGAAAATTTCGCACCCCCTTTTTCTAACCAATCGCACACTTCCATTTCCAATCATTTACCCTGGCAATGAAAACAATTTTCGGAAATATTCATCCTCCTACAACTTCCCGTAAAATTTCACTGGAAATTTTTTCAGTCATTTTAAATGTCACAATAATGATAGAATAACAGAGTAGCTTTCGAATTTAATTATCGACGCAAAAACATATTTGGTGTACAAAGTAATGTGCAATTAATGTTGATATTTACTGTCTATAAATATAAATTTGTTGTATTCCAAATTTTCTTTAATGTTTACTGAAAATAACAAATGTCAGCAGGTAACTAAATATAAGTAGTTTTGAAATTATAGCAAGAATTCTTCACGTTTTAGTGGGGAGTAGATAGGAATGAAAACTGAACTTTTTAAATTAATTAATAAATTAATTAGGTATTTGTATTTTTAAGTTTGAATTTATTTTATTCGTGATAAAATTGGTTAATATTTTTTCTAAAATTTTAATAGGTTCGAAATTTTCTTACCGAATCCCCCTTGTGATTGAATTAATACAGGAAATTCTTCCAGTCACGAATATTTTAACAAAATTAAGAAAAAAAAAATTAAATTTCAAAATATTCGTTCCCTCAAACAAATTTCCGGAAATAATTCTATCACTAGGGAGATTACAAGTGAAAATTTTCCATAATTTATCGGAAAATTTTTCCAATTACAAATATTTTCCGAAAAATTGGCAACACTGCAATTATACAATAGGTAATGAAAAAGTAGTCTGTAGAATTATTATGCAACACCAATAGGAAATGAGTACAGTTCAAAAGTTGTACAAAAAAATATAAGTAACTGAAAGAGTATATTATACAGAAAAAATTTTACCGAGGCTGGGATGACCTTATGAACGTAGTATGGGTATCAAGTGTTTAGCTACGGTCCTGGATTTGCTTCTCAGAGGCGGTCTTTGTGCCGATTTACCGACACGGCCATAATGCTCATTAAAGAAGCTCTAAAGGAACTATTTTTAAAAGTTGTTAAAACTAAATAAAGATCCCCCGAGATAATTAAAAATCCTGGCCCCACAAAGGTTGACTTGGTCCTCAACGTGGTCGTAAGGGAGTGTCAAGCATCATGGGACTTACATTTTTAAGGTAGATATTCCTTCTCTAGTTCATTTACTTTAATAATATGAAAATATATAGTTTAGGAAGCCGTCAACATTACAAGAAAAACTTTTAATAAAATAAAAAAAAATTATATTTTAATAATTTTACCTAAATAAAAATCACTTGACACAATAACGTGGTCTGTATTTTTAACGAATTTTGAATGTTCTTACTTATATAAAGGCTTTCCAGACTAGGTTTTTTTTAAATTTTACACAACTAATATTAGAGTTAAATTGAAAGCCTAATTTGCAGAAAATCGTTATTTTAATTTGAATACTGTGTAGGTATAGCCTTTCTTTCTGTTTCATTTAAAAAGTATCAGAATATATCCCAATATTTATCAAATCTAGCGATTTAAACATATCAGATATTTTTAGGAGTCCATTCACTATGTCGAAATAAGCCCTAAATCGGCGTTCGTCTCGTGTCTAATTATAAAAAAACTATAAAAGATAGCGACTTTTAGTAAAAAAGTATTGAAAGATAAGACTTTAATCTAAGTCCCTATAGTAATAATTTTTGGTATTTCTTTTTATTTTTAAAATTCCAGGCAAACAATCTTGTACTAAAATAGCGTATTTTCAAAAATTATTTTCTCTAAAATACATGTATTAAACAAAAATTTGTTACTATAGGGATCTAGTTTATCTTTTGATCTTTCCGGTGATATATAATTTATAACATTAAAAAGAAATTTTGTTGCAATTATAAGACAAATCCGGTACCCTTGCAATGACGGCTAACTTTATTTCCATGTGCCTTTTTAGTTCGGCTTTACGTGCACCCCCGAAATATTAATAATTCGATAGTTGGAATATATAAGTCTCCACCCATCGGCCACCCATCCTCTCAATCGACCCAACATTCATGCCTGTCAAATCTACAGAGAATGGACCCTTAAAGCGAAATATCAGATATTTTTTCCTTTCAGAAAATCAAATTTTGTGTTATTGTGAAACATGATTAGACAAATGCAAAAAAAAATGTTCCATTCTAAGTATTCCATTCAATGTAAATATTATATGTAAGGATTTTAAAATAGGGCACTTAATTTCTGGCATGACCGAAACTTTTGTTATATCAAGTTTCCTAAATTCTCCAGCAGGAGATTAATGTTTCATTTTTTATTTTTAAATTTATCAGTTAATTTTCAAGCTGCCTCTTCTGAAATATTGTCAAAGTTGTCAAACATTTTTAATACATAATAATTATTTGGAAACTGTTTGGAAACAAGGAGAATCCCTCTGCAGATGGCGTTGTAATAAAGACAAGTGTTAGTAGGTTACTTATCTTAATCTTGAACTTCCAAAGTAAAATAATCTATAGGTGCATCTCATAAATTAGGATAAATTAAATACTATTGTCCGACAATCACTAGAAAACTCATATTGGTTTCAGGACTCTTCATTTTACCTACTTAAGCATTTTTTTTAAAATTATAGTATTATAACAAAAAGATCTTGAGTACAACCTTCATGCATATATTAAGTAATTAAATTACGAAACTACTTTCAATTATATAAGTATTGACCAAATAAAAATTCGAATAGCAGCATGTTTTTTTCCGAGGTCGTACTACTGTAGTCACCAATTTAATTCCATTCGTTCAATCAACCATTGATAATATGTCTAACAGAAAGCAATATGATGCCGTGTATACCGATTTTGCTAAAGCTTTCGATAAGGTCCATCATAATACACTCTTAGTTAAGCTGGAAAATATCGGTATTCACGGCAACTTGTTAAGATGGATTACATCATACGTACTTAACAGATCTCAATGTGTTAAAGTCAATAATTGTACATCTTATTATGCCACTGTTACTTCTGGTGTGCCTCAAGGTTCTCACTTGGGCCCACTATTGTTTTCCCTTTTTTTATATGACATAGAGAAATGTTTTTGGCATTCTGATTTCTGTCTCTACGCTGATGATTTGAAGATGTACAAAGTAATAAATAATATGGTTGATTGTATCAATTTCCAGGAAGATTTATCTCGCTTACACGATTACTGTATAGAGAACAAGCTGTTTTTAAATGTTAATAACTGCCACTGTGTTACCTTTTCTAGATTGTCTGAAAATATTTTGTCTTCATACTCGATAGATAACTCAGAGTTGAGTAGGGTTAGTTCTATTAAGGACCTGGGAGTTGTACTAGACTCGAAGTTAACTTTTGATTCCCATATAGAATGTATTGTCAGGAAAGCCTATCGAAACTTAGGCTTTATAATGAGAATTACGAAGCCTTTTACAAATCTAAAGTCTATAATAGTATTGTTTAACTCTCTGGTTCGCAACCATCTTGAATTTGCTAGCATAATTTGGAATCTCTGCTACATTAAGTATGTTGAGCGAATCGAAAAAGTTCAAATGAAATTTGTTAATATGCTAAATTATAGATTTAATAGGTATCTCCACTTTGGTTGCTATGAAGCAGGAATTAAGCATTATAATTTATTAAAACTGTCATCTCGTAGAACAATATGTTATATTCTATTTCTATACAAAATATTTAATAATAATATAGACTGTAATTTCATTACAAGTAAACTTATTTTTAACGTTAAACAATGTGCAACTCGTTCAACAAATCTGTTTTATTTAAATTTAAATAACACAAATTATGCTAATAATTCTCCACTTTGTTTAGCTCAAAAACTTTATAATGAATATTTTAATCACATACATTTGTTTTGTGGATCATATATGTTCAGGTCAGGCGCGAAGCAACATCTGTTTTCAGTTAAATATATGTTGGGGTGTGTATATGTATGTAGGTATATATGTGTATCTTTGTTCACCTTATATTAAGTTGTTTTAAATTTATTTTCATTCAATTTTCTAATTGCAAATTTGTGTGCAGTGTTTGCACAGTTCTTATCTCATGTGTTACCCTGTAATTAGGATTTCTTTGTAAATTCTGTTGGGTTGTCTTAACCGCAAATAAATAAATAAATAAATAAATAAATTAAGTATATAGACAGAGGACAAAGGTGTATGCACCATCACGTAACACCAGGCGGCAGACAGCTGTTTCGACCTATTATATCTTCACGGTGTCGTACAGGTCCCAGAGTAAAAACAACTTGTTGCTACTTGAAAATAGTATATACACTATGGTACGGTGGGGCATCAGTAACACCATCTAAGGGGGAAAAGAGCAACGCACTAGCTTGAAGTTTTACATGCATGGAAATGTTTTATGTTTTGGGTAGATATAGATATATCTTAAGAGAGTCACATTTGAAACTTTTTGTTGCTAATAAGCAGTTGTGGAGAGATGCTGCAATAAAACAGTTAATCCACGCAAAACTTTTACCGAGTGTGTTTCTCTTTTCCATCCTCGATGGCGTTACTTAACCTACGTTCCACGCTTATAGCGTAAGCCGTAGTGTATACGTAGTGTATAAGCCGTAGTGTGTATCTTCAAGTCGCAATGAATTGTCTTCACTTTTAGACCTGCACGGTACAGAGAAGATCTAATATCTAATAGATCGAAACAGCTGTGAATAGTTTGTTGTTAAGGGTAACTGCCGCTCATGTATGTAATGGTGTATGCGTATCTGATAATAATAACATTTGGTAGAGGCGGAGGGCTGAGGTAGTTTACGTTGCATGTAAACGTTGTGGATCAACATGAAAAGTAAAAACAAATAGGACTATTAATTATACATCCCTCTATATTTTGTTATATCTTTGTGTTTGTTATATCTTGACCTGTGATCGTGCCTTTATAAGGTGCCGATCTAGTCAGATTGTTTAAAAAAATGCTGTTTAAAGTTCAATTTTATTTCAAACAAATGCGCGGTTAGGTGCAAACTATGGGTATGCAATATATAACTTAAATTTAATCAGAAATTTAAATATATACAATGTACCTATATTTTTCTTCTATTTTTCTTCCCTATAATGTACGACCGATATTTGTAATTGTTTAAACATATTCTCGTTGCGCCAAGTTCTTTTATATATATTTGCTTAGTTACTTAAACACAATTGTCTTCCCTAAAACTCTTTCAACAAATAAAACCTTTTTTACATAGGCAAAGTAGGTATGTACAGTGTACACCCATAGTTTAGAATAAATATTGACACAAGACGCCCTGAAAGACGTGAAAGTAAATTGTTATTCTGGTTACATAAATTTGTTGATTTTTTTCACATTTTAGTAGTAAATTTCTTTCTTTGAGGAGCGTATATAAATTGGTTATGTTTAAAGTATTTTTCATTTGTACAGTGACACACGCTTTGTCTAGAATATATACCTAAATGATTGAATGCGTTTGAGTATTATCTAACTAGAAATAAAATTATTGTACTTTTTTGCTGTTATTTATTTATTTTTACACAGTGTAGGATTACTTCAGATAGCGCAGTAGCAGTAAAAATAAGACTAGTAGTATAGATAAAGTGATCACAGTTTTGATATTGCTCCAGTTGCGTCATTGCTCTTAAATATATTAAGGGTTTAATTTATTTAATAAACATTGAAAACAACTGTAATTAATTGCCACTTACATGGCAATATATTAACAAGAATGTTGACAGTGTTTACAGGTTATACAGTTCAGTGAACATCAAAGTAACCCAATATTGTTATTTCGACATTTTCATCTTCAACACCAGGTTTGTTTCTTTGAGTTGTTGCCTTGACAAAGCCAAAGTTCTTAAAATTTTCTACCATTCACTTTGCTATAGTTATCTCGTGAGGGTTTTGGGTTTTCTGGATATCGAGCTGCAAAAGTGTCACATGTCCTTGATGTTACTTTGTCACAGTATCCGTAAATAATCAATTGAAATAATCCTCATTGGTGTAAACTGTTTTTACTCATGGCCTATTTGATAGTGTTCAGTTATGAGTAAAAATAAACATTGCGATTATCTCTGAAAGTTGTAGCCACAATTTTAACAGTATCTAGTCATAGATACTGGAATACTAAGAAAATTTAAAGCTGCACAAGATGTACTGGAAAAATATAGGGTGTTCTATTTAAGTTAAAAAAATTTTTGCTGTTTGAAGTTATCAAAATGTAACAGCGGGAATGAAACACACAATAATATTTTCAAATTATCTGAAAAAATTATATATAAAGACTTCCGCGGAGTGGGCCCTTGCATTTGTCAAACTTGTCTAACTTGTTTGTTACCTTGTCAAAGTTGTTCAAAACAATTAATATCTCAAAATCTGTAACTCATAGCTATAGAGAATGTAACACATAAAGTGACCGTAAAATTCAACGCAGAATCCAAAAAATGTTAAAATATACAGTGCGTTTTATTTGAAATAACGAAGTTGGTCTCGACTTCCGGTATAACCCCAAGCGCTAGAAGGCAGTATATATTTTAGTTGTGTTCGCCCCACCGACTTTGCCATGTTGACAAATTGTTAATACTAGTACTTTTCCAGATATCGATCGCGTCGATTCCCCATGGAACACACTGTACATATTTTAGCTACAGCTCGAATGCAATGTCAATTGTAATTAATTCCAATTTTAATTGAATTGAAACTTAATTAATTGAGAAATGTTTTTAACTTAATTGATGATGGAGTTCAAGTGTTCATTCTAAAATCTATTTAGCTTTGCAGCTATCAATCATTCACGCACTAATTGGGAGATTCAACAAAATCCTTGGTAGACATTTGAGTAACTTGTCTGCTCCCATCCAACTCTAACAAAAATATTAGAGAATATTTTGAGTTTTACAAATATTTCTTCATTTCCTGTTTTAAAGCTATGCTGTAACGAAGAAAAGACAGTTTTTAATTACTGCACACTCTTTCAAACTGTTTGTAAAGCAATAATAGATCACTTTAGAAGTGGTAACATATTACAGGTTGTTCTAAACAGAGAGCCTGATCAAACCTTTAAATTTTTTAATATTAATTCGTCACCAAGGACATTTATGTCCTTGTTCGTCACCAAGGTGCACTTAATTTAGATATATATTCATCACTGTTAGAGACAGGCCCATTTTACTTTATAGCAGGGTAGTTGTATAGAAAGTTCTATCAAAATTTCTTCAAATATGTCGGCTGGTCCTTTTAAAATAAAATTTTTAAAAGGTGGTTTCATTAGCAAAATCCATTTGTCTGAGAATTTTTTTAGGTTCAAACTTCCATTCGTTTCAGCGATTCTGTATCATGTGTAGGTACATAAAAGTTACCATGATGGGCCGTTTTGCGCATTTGGGAGTAATGTATGACTACATTTTAAAAAGGAGATTTATCGAAATCATCTATGTAATATGAAGAGCTGTACTTTTTGTTTTTTCTATTTTCCGGTTTTACCAGAAGTAGGTAGTTGTGAAGTAAGAGAGATCCTGTTTATTTAAAACTTTTAAGGACCACATTTTCAAGGAAGAACCACAAGTGACGAGCATGTAGTAGGTTAGGTAAACCATATATATAAACCAAGCCATTTCAGGTCTATTTGAAATTTTATAAAATTTTTTATTGATCGGAGGTTTTGAAAAACCTTTTGTATATGTTTTCATATGGCTTTTTGCATACCTACTTATAAGCTTTTTAGGCACGTGAGGGAACCTACAACTAAAATAAATGTAAAAATAATGTAGCTAGTGCTAGTTACATTTTGGCAATTGTTTTATAAATTTAAATTATCCTTTTTCTAGATATAGGTTTTCTAGGTTCTGTAAAAAATATTATTTACTTATTGATGATATATGGATGTTTGTCTCGGTCATTTAATCTGATAACTTTAGTAAAAATTCATGATAACTAAAAAATGATAAATATCTCAATCTTGTAATTTTAACCTCTACAGTGCATATACAAGAAAAAAAGGGAATTTACTTTTATATTGCTTCACTTGGAGTAAAAAATATATGGTTTACGCCCCATTTGAACAAACAAATTTTCAATTTTTGAAATTCAAAGTCGTAGGTACTCGTATATGGATTTATGATATTTCAAAATTCAAAAATATACAAGTTCTTCCATTTATATCTACGAAAGGTTTACAGCTGCATCCAGTATAACCAAAAAGGCCAGGAAATTGCCACTCTTTATCAGATATACAATTTCGGTAAATTTCCGTATATAATTCAATGTCAGTTGATGTTCTTACCTTTTCAGATACAGTTTAAGAACCACCCTGTATATTCCCGTACACACATTCCCTTATGTATTTACTCATATTTACTAAATTGTAAATTTGCTTGCATTTTTGTACAAACAAATACACATGACAGGCGGTTAGATCATATTACTCTTCCTGAAAATTGGAATTTACAGCGTAAAATTAGGAAATGAATTACTTTTGGTATCAAAAATAGTTATTCAAAGGAATAATATACGATCACTAATTTATTAATTCTCAGTTCAGTTAAATGTTGGTTTAAATGTAGCCTCAGATTTAGATAATTAAGAATTTGGTTTCACGATGATTAAATAACTATTGATTCAATTTCCTTTTTCAACGCTCCTTTGTTAGCTTGACCTGTAACTTCTTCACATTGTAAGCAAATCTTACAACAATTTTTTTACCTACTTCTAATTGTCGAATCGATTTAAAACGTTTCAAACTTATGCAATTCTGGTGACAATACAATGTACCATCCAGTTTGTATAATATGATGAGGGAGGTGGTGGTCTTTCTAATTTTTTAGTTGCGGTACTCATGAAAGCATGTTTTTTAGTTTTTTAAGGCATGATTTTTGCTAATTTATTTATAAATGGCTTGACAAGTTTTGTACATACATGAATGTAAGGGCCCATGTGCCAGTATGGGCCCTTACATTCTACATGTTTTGGTTAACAAAGATGATCATCTGTAAAATTCAAGAATTATCTATATATTATTTACTTATACCACGGTCCATAGTCGAGCAATTAAAGACGCGAAGTTTTAATCGTTCACCGGATTTGACCACGACGACGCGACGGTGCGAATCTCGCTGAAAGGCAACCTTTTCTAATTGTTCCTTTATTAAATCTGCGCATAAAACTGGTAGCGTTTTTAATATGCAACTAATACTGCAATCTATACACAATCTACTGCACTGTATACATAGCTAACAACCTACTGTTCATTTCAATTAATAAGGTTTTCCAGGTTTCCCCTATTCCCATACTAAATGGTAGTTAGTTATAACATGATTCATAGTTTCTTTTGGCATTACACCACATGTAAAATAACAAAAAGCGGAAAACCAGAAGCATACAACACATATTCAACGTGCAGTATCAAGGCAAACTTCTAAAGTTTGTCCCAAAAAAAACAGTGTATAATAGTTATATAATATATACTTATAACATCTTAAGTCCTTCCTGGGCAAACTCGAGACCCAGAAAGTAACAATATGCCGCTCCTTCTCCCACACAAATCCCTAACTTCCGAGCTCATCAGTAACACATAATTATCTATTATGTGTTTATTTATTATGTTGACATAAATCAAACTTTCATAACCTTACTTTATTCGTTTTTTTGCTTATATCTTCCAACATTCTAAATTCTAGAGTATATCAGGAGTATTTGATAATACATAGATATTAATTATAGTTAGTTCACTTCCGTTTTACTTGCTGTTAGTCTCTAACAAAGAGATTTAGCATAATGATGCAGAAACTGGTTCTGCAAATAAGTACAGATCTGTTTGATGTGGTATTTACAGAGGCAAATTGTGGTCTACGTGATGGGTTGTTCGTTATAGCTAAAGTGCTTAGTTTTAAGTCCTATACGGCGCTTGTCTTTGCGAAAAGTTTTTGCGAGCGCTAAATTTATCATTGATGTCTTTGACTTGTTCTCAACTGAAAAGCTTCCCACCCTGGCCATCTCAATTTTTAAAATTAAAATAACTTTTGATTTCGGTTCAAAGTTAACGACTTGATTGTTTAGACAGCAGAGTGCAACTGCTAGTGGAATAGTAACTGAATTGATCGTCTTATGATAAAATATTTCAATAATAAAATAGATAATACAGGTATATATATACACCTAATAAAACAGTTTTTTCTTTTATACAGATATATTTTATGAATTTGCCTATATTTATATAGGTTCATAATGATAAGCACAATGTTTGCATTGTGCTTATCATTATGATGCAAATGAAATTTAATGCACCGAAACAGATCTCTTAAGCACAGACACACATACATTATTCTTTCGTTTGTTATCAACATTATCTGAAGCATTGCCCCCCACCCAACATTTTTTCTGGGTGGTTACCTATAATGTGATAATTAGCCAGATTAATCTTTGAACTGTCAGATTGTACCTACAAAAGTTTTAGAGTTCAAAGAAATTATAGTAAGGTTATTTCAAGAGTCTGTAGAAGACATTAATTATCGACATCAACAGAAGGCCCGAAAGCTAAACACTTCACTACGTCAGCGTAGATATTTGTCTTAATTTGACATGTTGCTTGGAAATTTTCGTCCAACAGCTTGTCTGGTAATGAGGATAATAATTCACAATAATTCAACTCTTGGCTGTTCCTGATATTCTAAGTTTACTTTTATCATCAGTTTTTATTCGTTACTTATTATAATAATGTTTCCTATGTTGGAATTACAGTAGCTTTGTTTGTCAAATTTTCAACCCATTTATGTAAATACTAATCATATCGTATAATACTATCTCAAATCAGTTATCAGAAACTCAATCAGTTATAGAAACAAAGCATTAGTGAACGTTCCATTTCCCAATGCCCCACTAGTCCATGCGATGCTGTGATATGCGATGCGATGCTATAAATACTAATTAATATATAAGTACCTACGTATCTGGTAAAACAAAAAATATACAAATATACAATAAGTGCGCAAGTGGCCACCTGGCCACCTTACAATTTCTAAAAAATATTTGTTGCAACAAATCTATATATAAATTTTCTTGTAAAAATGTGATTGTGTCAAACGGCTTTTAGATCCAAAGAATTTCTTAAAATAGGAATATTTTGAAAATTTCTCCTTTATTCGCTAATACGCAATTTTATTTGAGCTCGGTCAATTAACAATATAAAAATGTTTGTTCATTACTTAATATTTTAACGTGCAAAAGCAATTTAATTGGCAATAGCAAAAAGCAAGCAATTAAAATATTTTTTTAATACTTAATACTACATGACATTATTAACAGTAGGTACCTGAAAGATCAGATTAGGAGTAGATGCAAAAAAATAAATAATAATAAGTAAATGAAATATTTAAAAAAAAAACTACAAAAAATTTTCAAGTTGCCTCACATTTTGCTCAATATATTGTTAATTTAAAGTGGAAAATACTAGATTAAAGCCATAACTAATATACCCATACTCTTATATATTATTACAATCAGAAAAAAAGCTAAGTTTAATTAAGGAAATATATACAGGGTGTGCCATTTAAAAAAGAGTTTAATCCACAGCCCAAAAATAGAAGTAGATAGAAAAACATTGTCATTTACATTTTTTCTATATCTCTCAAAATAAAAAAGGTAGGTGCAAATCCTTGTTCAAATAGGTAAAATTTCAAAATCACCCTGTAATTCGAAAAGATATGACAATATAATTGATCTGATAGCGCAATCAACTTGGCCTTGCAAAAGTAGATCGGGACTGTGCTACTGTGTAATTTATTTGTCTGTAACTTTTTCATGTTTTGAGTTTCCCTGTATTTCCATCAAAAATTGACTGCTCTATACAAATCCCAATCTACTCTCTTAATATTATGGACTCAAACAGTTCTTTTTCTGAATCTGTTTTTCAGAAAAATATATTTTAACGCAGATTCTTCAATCAAAGAATAACTCTTTATTAATGCTCCCTACAACTCAGAACGCTAAATAAAAGCGTCGAGTTCGAACACATCTGAACACAATCGATGAAACAATGCATGGATATGTATCAAAAATTAATCCAGATACATAAAGATGAAAACATATGTTATCTCCTATCTCTACAGGGTTATTCACGCAAAGCGGATATTAGACGTTCTTGGGGTTCAGTTAACGATAAAAATCTGATTTTTTTATGGGGGAGGTTTTCGATTATTTCCGATTCAATGAAAATATTTTCAAGTTTGCATCACTTCCGGTTATACCGGAAGTAGACCACAACTTCGTTATTTCAAATGGAACACTCTGTATATTATTGCAATTTTGAACTCTACGTGAGATTCTAAACACATTTCATGTAGGATGTCCTATACCTATCTTCAACTGTTTTTGAAATATTGACAGGTGAATATTGACATTTTGCAACTTTGACACCCTGTATGGTTGAAAAGGTGAGAGATCAAGCAAACCGGTTTCCACATTCCTATCTTAACTTTTCAAAAGCTATTGTTTGATACTAATTTCAGATTTATCCAGAAATAAAAAATTTTCGATTAAATTTAATCTCTTGGTTAAATCTGAAATTAGTATCAAACGATAGCTTTTGAAAAGTTAAGATAGGAATGTGTAAACCATTTTGCTTGATCTCTAACCGTTTAGATTTTACAGGGTGTCAAAGTTGCAAAATGTCAATATTCACCTGTCAATATTTCAAAAACAGTTGAAGATAGGTATAGGACATCCTACATGAAATGTGTTTAGAATATTACGTTCAGTTCAAAATTGCAATAATATACAGGGTGTTCCATTTGAAATAACGAGGTTGTGGTCTACTTCCGGTATAACCGGAAGTGATGCAAACCTGAAAATATTTTCATTGAATCGGAAATAATGGAAAACCTCCCCCACAAAAAAATCAGATTTTTATCGTTAACAGAACCCTAAAAACGTCTAATAACCGCTTTGCGTGAATAACCCTGTATAAAAATACCCCGCCCTGTAGCCTGTAGCGCTATATAAAATAAATTGAAAACAATTTTAAAACTGAAAATTATATTATAAAATTTTATATGAAGTTATCTTGAAAATATAAATCCAAAATATTAACTCTATAGAGTCCTTGGTTTTCAAACTACCCTAGAGAATTTTTTTGTTTATCTTATGTAGCTATATTTTAACTCAGTTAAAAAATTAAATGATTTTATTACGGGCCATTAGTTTTAGAATTAATTATTAATTACTAGTAGGAATGTCGCTTAGTAAATGCAGAATTGCACGTGAAAGAATTAAATCTGAAACTCGAATGAAGTCGAATGTCAAAAATATGTTTTAGTATAATTATAACGTGACATACCTTTTTTAGTGACAAGATTTTTAATTACAAATGAAAAGTACTTAATTATTGGTACAATAGATTTGTAAATTTTACTTTTTATTCAAATACTATTAACACTTTAAATCTCCATATAATCATACCTACAAAGGAAAAAGAAATTCATACATAATATACTACAATCTTTGGAGCGGGTTGCGAGTGAGCAAGAATGTTATGTGTGACACAAGCTTTGAAGAAAATTTCCTGTGTCTTTTGAAAGTGCATATACATATATATCTTTGATGTTGAAATTCGACCCTATTCCCTGTATCTGCAGAATTTCGTTTCCACTAAGAACTGAAAACTATATTTCCGTATTCTTTTTCAGATTTGCATTTCCCTTAAAAGAGGCTTTTCTCATATTCTCGGAATGTATGCCATCAAACTAAAGTTAAAGTAACTAAAGACCCAATATGCGTTCTTATGTAAAAAACGTGTTTTTGGCTTATATACGAAATAATGGCTAGCAGATTCAGAAACTTAGGAAGTCATGAAACGATAGGTGGTTGTGTGAAAGTTTAAAAGTAAATGTCTGTGAATTACAAAATTCTGTCCAGTTTCAGTACTAATTTATTTTCTTAATTTAACTTGAACAGGTTTGGCGTGTTAACTTGTAATTCCCTTTTTCTGTTTAAACAACGTATTGTACTCTTTATGACGTACCTAAAAAAGGAAAGTATTCTCAAACACGCCAAATGAAAATATGAATCATTTTAGTTGAGTATGCTATTTAGAAGATTACATTATTGATAATTTCGAATACATTACCTAGTTGGTCACTCAACTCTACTAGATAAAACATAAAAATGAATATGCTGTAGGACAAACGATCGATCGTATTATAGCTTATCAGAAGCGAAATGATTTTGGCACGATACAACGAATTGATGGTTCAATATTGTAAATTTTAGTTTGGTTTATTATTAATGAAATAATAGTGGGTCCCAATTTTGATATATAGGTACCTATTTTTTTTATTTACTAGTGTTTCAAATTTATTTGTATATGATGTGGGGGTAGGTTAATAGTCAGTTAAGACCCTCTAAAAATATCCCTCTTTTAAATCACGTGGAGAAATATTTATCCTCAGATTTGAAAGCTATGCGTAAGATATATCGACTATATGGAGGTCGGCAATTAGCCGCGTTGTGTTACGAGTGCCAACAACTAATACATGAAGTCCAAATAAAGTGTTAAAACTAGCTGCCAGAAAATTTCGCTCCTCAGAATTCTAGAAAAAGGAAAAAATATCTCGAACCGGAAATAATATTGAAAGATACTTTGAAATTGAATAATATTGAAAGTAGTATATAGTATATAGTAGTAGTATAGTATTGAAAGATATTGAATAATAATAATAATAATAATAATAATAATAATAATAATAATAATAATGATAATAATAATAATAATAATAATAATAATAATATCTCTGCCCCCTCATTCTAATCACAAGGATTAGCCCTAAAGTCTGATACTTATGTGGGAGAGGGGGCGCATATTATTATTTCGCGGGCCGCATTTGCGTCTCAGGAATGACTTACGTTGGTAAGCCCCATCATTCAGTGCTGGAATGAGGGAAACCTGGAAAATCTCATGAAAAGTTGACATTCTTTCCATCCTAGGCCATCGCCAAGATGGTTGCCAAGCCATACCTGCGAATAAGCCTTGATCTACAAGTAAACAATTTAATTAAAAATTGTTTAGTGGAATGGGAATTAAAACCCACGACCTCTGGGTTGAGCGATAGAGACGCTAAGCCCTGAGCCACCGGCTCGCATAAGTCTATGAACATAAGGTGTACTCGTATGAACTACACATTAATACGCAATATATAGCAACCGTAATTATCTAACCTTTATGAAAGAAGAAATCAAGGGTATGCCTATGTATGATAAACTTTGCATATTGAAGTACGCGTAGCTCGCCAGGCAGCATTAATTTGAAACATGATTTGGAAAGATATGATCCTTATCTGATTTCCTTATTCAGATCACTGAATAAGGAAATTTTCGCCTTGTTCAATATAATTATCTTATTTTGAACATGCGTATATTTACATGTGTAACATCTGTAACATGTGTAATTTTACGTAAAGAATGCTACATAAAGAATCCTCAACATTTTATTTATTTAAAGTGGATACTGGAAGCGGATGGTTCTTTATGAAAAATCCTGAAAATAATTGTTTTGAAAAAAACACAGTTCTCATTTAGATATTTCATATTTCTTGAAACATCTAAATGAGAACTCTGTTTTTTCAAAACAATTATTTTATTTATGGTTCATAACTATTTTTTATCCAACGTAGTGATCTATAAACTATCAACTTAACACCGTCAGAAATTTTAGAAAATTAATTTGTTGCCATAGTTTTTTTGCTGCTGCTACCGTTACTTCCTGTAAATATACACGAATGTCCACGACATGTCCTAATAAATCAGCTAGATAGCATCTCTATTCGGCCTGTTCCCGACGCAATGACAAAACATTATACCTATGTATTTGTTGTTCCAGGGATTGGGGAGGCATCCGTCCAACTACAGGAGCCCGAATCGGCCTCTTTCATACAGCGAGGAAGTGGCGTCATTCTGAGGTGTCATCTGGACGCTTCGGGGGAGGTCCACTTTGAGTGGTTTCGGTAAGTAGGGGCGGCGATACAACGGCGACCCTTAATTTTACACTAGTAGGTATCACTCTCACCCCGAAAACATGTAGCAGGTTTCTATTAAATTGATCGAGAGGAAACAAGGTCATTTGTTTACCCGTTATCATTGGAAAGCAAAATAGATTAGAGCTTCACTGATATGGGTCTTGATATTAATCTAAAACAATGGTATTGGTACACAAAAAACAATAAACGTATATAATAATTATTATTAATGATAATAATAATAATAATCTCTCTACCCCTCATTCTAATCACAATGATTAGTCCAAAAGTCTGGGACTTGTGTGGGAGAGGGGGCGGCATATTATTATTTTGCGGGCCGCATTTGCGCCGCAGGAACGACTTACGTTGGTAGGCCCTAACCACCGTTCAGTGCTGGAATGAGGGAAACCTGGAAAACCTCATTAGTTAGGGGGACAAGTCAAATATCAACTGATTTTAATCTCTCACATTAACACCAAGGTGACATTCTTCCCATCCTAGGCCATCGCCAGGATGGCTGCCAAGCCATCCCTGCGAATAAGCCTTGATCTACGAGCAAACAATTTAATGAAAAATTGTTTGGTGGAATGGGAATTAGAACCCACGACCTCTGGGTTGAGCGATCGAGACGCTAAGCCCTGAGGCACCAGCTCGCCTAAGTTATTAATTATTAATACTTCAGCACTCTTCATATTTAATAGTTACTTGCAAATAAATGTAATTTATTGGTGCGACGATTAATCAGAAACAGATACCCTGCAAAGTATCATTTGGTGAACATTAAATTATAAGTGTAATGTACCAAAATACTGCTTGCAACGATGATGCATTAAATTCAAACTTACTTACAAAATCGAATCAATTAGCTATTGGATTACTATTAGATTATATTTGAATATAGGTTATATATTATTTTTTCAAATTTTTCACTTGCGTTTTGCAAAAAGCAGTTAGTTGCATACAATTTCAAAACTATATGACTTAAACTTTTGTTTATTTAATAAAGTACCGCTTACAATTTGTTGTATGGAATACACATGAACAAAGCGTATAAATAAATGCTCGAAATATCCTCGATATTAACATAGACTAACTGTTAATTAGAATTGTTGCTTCCGAGGTTGCATCACTTCACTTTAGGAACTATACCAAAGTTTATGTAGAAGGCTTTGGTTGACTATGCGAATGCTTCCTGAAATTCGTATTTTTATGTACTCTTTTGGTTACATTTTCTTTAATATTAGATTAGTTTTCCTAATGAACCATTAAAATAAAAAAAATTGTCCTGTCTTATTACCGTTTTGCGTGTTCAATTTTATATTTTAGACTGAAACTTACCATTTTTTTTTCCTCGGGTTAATCGACAGCAACGAGACAACCTGTAATTAATTCAGTAAATCTAAATTATATCAGATTAAATTTACAAAGGAGTCAGCCACCTGGTCTAGTCCACCGTGACCTATAAGATCTATTGTGGCACTCCCAACCTAATTAGAGTACCCTGTCCAGCTTTCTCTTTTCAATCAGACTGCACAGCCTTGATAAGGGCTCGTCCATTTAGCTATTAACTCTTGATCTTCCTTCCCCAAGTATTTGAAATATCATCCTCGTCAGGCCCTCACAATGGCACTGTACTCAGGTTTCCTCTTCTTCTTGACAGAATCTGCAAATTGCCTCTTCTGTCAGTCCCAGTAGATTCATGTGCCTATTGAGCCTATAGTGACCTATTAGGAGACCCACTATTATTCTGATGGCCTTTTTATTCTAACTTAATAGATCTATTGTGAATTTAGGCGACCAAGCTTTAATGAATAATTTTGCCTGCCTCCCTCAGTTGTGGCAGATTTCTCCACCATTTTCGAGATGTATTTCTCATCCATCCCTCTATGGATGTTTTAATGCATGGCCCTATGAGGTCTTTTGATTCAGTAAACCTAATAACAAACCAATATAAATCATGTTCGTCTAATGACTACAATTAATTGGGTATTTTTTTATTAGTCGATCTTATTGGCGGATAGGTTTGTTGTCGCCAATGTTTTTTAAGGACAATGTAAATAGGAGTAGAGTAAAGGCCTATCCCTATCTAGGCAGCATCGAACAGCGCGTTGCCGCATATCATATTGCTCCTTATTAATTGTCTGTATGTAATTTAGTGGTACTATTCTCATCTAAGTAGAGCAGCGCAGCGTGTCGCAGCAAAATTTTAATTGATTCGGGAGCATTGGCTCATGTCATTGTTGCTTATCAACGCGCTGTACTGCTCATTGACGGCAAGTAGAAATCACGAAGAGTATGCAGTAAGTTGTCACTTGTTAAAAAATATTTGTCTACCATATTTGTAAAATTTATATTTGGCCTTCTGGAGTCCGAAAGAGTATGAAATTCACCTCCTTCCAGCCTTGCACGCAATATGTCATAACTCAATATATTAGCTTTCCTTTTCTTTTATCTCCTTCATGTTCATGACATACATATAGGTAGCTGTTATAACTAAAAAATCGATGATGATCCCAATAGTCACACACAAATGCAATTCTCGTTGCTTCGCTTGACGCTGCTCCACAGCTTACCATAAGCTGTGGCTGCTCAGGAGGGAATAGCTGTGAGAGAGTGTGCTACTACGCGCTATACCTCACTGCGTTGCGATCGTTGAGTGACGAAGTTGCTACTCGATGCTACTAGATGGGAATCGGTCTTAACCCGCTATCAGTAAGAGGAAACTTTCCCTTCTTACTTTTCAAAAATATGGATAAAACAGCTCGTTGCTTCAGGCTTTGCAAATTTGGAAGAGTGGTTGTATCTATCAGTCTAGAATAAATAAAGTCAATGGTGTTGTACCTGATACTTGTAATGAGTTGGAGCTCCCGTTTTTAGAGGGGGTATTTGTGTTTCATGTTTCTTTGGTGTGTGCCGGCTACAAAATGTTTAATATATATTGTACTTACAACAATTTTATTTTTTCTTTACTACCTATTATAGTACGATTAGAAATTAACTGAATTAATACACAATATATCTTGTAATAGACATTTATGGTAGGTTTGAGTAATAAATAAATTATATAATACCTATTAACATTTTATAAAACTTGAATGAACCTCAGCAAACATAAACTCGATTTTGTATTACAGGAATGCAGACCGTTTAACAAAATCACCGAGGCTTGAAATTAAGAAGAAAAGGCTTCACATAAAGGCAGTCGAGCCATCTGACAACGGCGTGTACAGATGTGTCGCCCAGAATGAGGCCGGCGTCCAACACAGCACAAAAAATTTCGCCCTGGCAGTGGCAGGTATTCAATTCTTTCTTCCTTTATTTAATTCAAGGAGACGGCTTCTACTTCTACAGAATTAGTAGAAGGAAAGACTGATATGCAATTATGTCCATATATAGGTTCGGATGAAATTTGCAAGTAGAAAATTTTATCAAAGATAACATTTGGGTCTTGGGCAACTATCGCACATAAATTAAACAACACCAGATTCTTGTTAATAGTTTTGAAGTAGGTACGCCATAAAATTCGCTTATATTACCCTAATTTCTGAATGACAGTATATTGTTTAAAATAAGATGCGCAACGGAATATACCATATTTTCCAACAAAGCTTAAACAAGTAACAAGTGACCACTTGACAGCTGTACGGAGCAGAAATGATCAAAATTTGTTTTTTTCTTATAAAACAGTGTATTTAAAAAACTGGATTCCACTAAGTTCATTTAGTTAACTATTAGTTACCTACAAACATATATTAATCTGACCCCCCCGAACCAACGACAAAAAAATCGTACCTATCTCATAATTTGGTGCTACTTTTGTGCTAATTTGCTGCTTTATTCATGATTTTGTTACTCAAACCGTTTAGTAGGGCAAAAAGATAATGTTGGAAGGAATAAAAATTTTTTATAATATTCTCGCTAGCCCTAGTCTTGGGCGGAGTTACGCTTCGTTATAAATGTGAACTATTTTAGTTTAAAAAGAGCAATATCAAATTCGGTTTTTGATAAGTCCACTCTCTTATGAATATTTTAAGATTAAAAACATAGTAGCCAATGTTTTAAACATGCTAACAGGTGGAATGTCTCGTTAAAATGTAAATGTCATCATCTTAAAAAATAAATTCGGTTCGTGATATTTTTAATAGTCCGCCCGATGTCTCAAGAATGTTTTACAGTAAAAATCATAGAAGCAACAAATGCTTTAAAAATTGGAGCTAGAGTGAATTCTTGGGCGGAATCACGCTTCGTTATAAACAATTAAATAAGAAGCAACCAATTCTGTTTTTGCACGTACAAATTTTTGTACGATCACAAATTGTACGATGTACAAATTTTAGTAGGATCATGTGATTGTATTTCGCGTACTTCCACAACTCGTAAGTAAAATACCAGGGTTATTTAAAACCTATTGCACCGTCCATGCATTTCGATTGAAGTCATGACACGCAACAATATATTTTCTACATTATTATTTCAACCGGTCAAACCGATAATAATCGGTTTGATTCAAAAATATATTACAATATTCTTATAGCAAGAAAATTGTAACAAATGCATGTAGCAGTGTAATACTATGCGATAATCGTGTAATGCAATATAATAGTATGTAACTTTTATGCAATCCCATTCAGTTGGTCAGTAATTAGGGTGATATACTTACCTAAAATAAGTCGAATAGGTTTATGCCCTAAATCGCTAAGACCTATTAGCCTGACAATTTCTCTTGAAAAGTCTGAAACATATACTAGATAGGCACTAGATATCCTAGATAGATTAGGAGTGTGTTAAGTAGTCACTAACTTAATATCTACGGTTCAAAGGAGCAAACCAACAGAACTAGCATTCAATGACCTAGTTGAAAAAATCACCCAATTCCTGCAAAGTACTGCCGTTATATCATATATCATATTCATATCATATTCATAAACAAATTGACAGGAAAAATTTTTGAATAACCATACCTATTGTTTTATTTTAACTATTACCATTGAGTTTATAAATCAAGAGAGACAGTCCTTAAGAAATGTACTTATAGTTGACACAAAGTAGGTCAGATGTCTCCCTGTGTACAATTTACGAATTTATTTGAACGAAAGAAATTAATCGCAAGCCTCCGCCAGTAAACAAAAAACTTGTGCCCGGCAAAAAACTAATAAGGAGATCTGAAAGGCGGAGTCGATATCCCACCAAGGCTCAGCGTCCAGCCATCTCTCGATGTCAATCAAATATAGAAATTTATATGTGCAGTTTCTTATAGAATAGAATAATCTCATGGGGCCTCAAAAATTTTATTAGAAAAATGTAACAGAATAAGTATTTTTTTAAGTAGGTAATTTGTGAGCATATTACGTCTTGATATTTCTCGTATGCATTTTGGTTATCGTAATTTAATTGATAGTAGGATTAATATAATTATTTATAAGTAGTTTTAAAGACATTATTTTTTATCCCAAATACATATTAAAAAAGTAAATATAATTAATTATTATAATATCATGTATCATGATTACCTACTGACAAACCACGGATAAACTATGTAATTTTTTGATAAATCAAAATCATTATTATACCCCACATTATTATACCTACATCTCCAAGAATTTCAGTTTTATTTTCTTTTTATTATTTTCTGGAATATTTCCATAGAATAATTTTGGATGATTAATTATTTCTAAATAATAATTAATTAAATAATATAATATAAGTAGTAATTCTTGGTATGTTTTGTTTAATTTATTTCTATGGGTTGCAGAAATATTTTTTCGATACATGTTGTAAAATAAGTGCCTTATATTTTACAATAATAATTTGTAAATTACCTATTTCTTATTTTATATAGTACCTCCTTTTAGTAGCTTTAATTTAATTGAGCAAAAATAATAGGTATAGGTATGTAATTATTTAGGCACTTTTATCAAATAAAGGGTAGTTATAACAATTCAAAACGGTGTGAAAATAATGTATTAAACAAACAATATATTTTAGGTATAATATAATAAATATGTACGATTCCCATGTGGCTGAAGACAGACACAGAATCAGATTCGAAAAACGGCAAATTACAGCGGACCAGTTCGTTGTTGGAAATAATGCGAAATTATTTAAAACACCAGTTATTTTCCATATGAGAACTTATTAAACAATTAGTATTTTACTAGTCTACTTAGATTCCTAAAAATGTTTTTCAACCCCCAAAAGCAATTTAAATATCCTATATATAAATATATAAAGATCAGAAAACTAATTACCAGTTAGGTAGGTATACCTACTTATTTCTATGTAATTTTCTCATTGACTCTCACTTCTTCAACACCACAGGTTACAGACATACAGACCTGGTGTTCTAAATAATAACAGTTAGGTAAAAACACCGAGATTTTAAGGGATATAATTTTAATTAAGGGAGTGAAAATCATTTTTCAATGAGAAATCAAAAAAAAAATCGTGGATTTTACAAATAAAGGTGTTACACATTTTAGTGTACAGGTTATCATTATAGACGTTCTACAATCGTACTGGTAGACGGAAATTAGAAAATTCAGAGTTTAAGGGGATGAAATTCATTATTCAATCTGAAATAATAAAAAAATCGCGGATTCTACAAAAAAGGGTGTTACACATTTTCGTTTACAGGTTATCATTACAAACATTCTACAATAATGTTGCTAGACGGAAATTAGAAAATTTAGAGTTTAATGGGATGAAAATAATTTTTCAATGAGATAAATCATGAAAAAATCGCGGACTCCACAAATAAGGCTGTTACACATTTTCATTAACAGGTTAACATTATAGACGTTCTTCAATCATGCTGGTAGACGGTTAATGAAAATGTGTAATACCCTTATTTGTGGAATCCGCGATTTTTTCATGATTTCTCATTGAAAAATTATTTTCATCCCCTTAAACTCTGAATTTTCTAATTTCCGTGTACCAGCTTGATGGTAGAATGTCTATAATGACAACCTGTTAACGAAAATGTGTAATACCCTTATTTGTAAAATCCGCGATTTTTTTATGAATTCGGATTGAAAAATGAATTCCATCCCCTTAAACTCTGAATTTTCTAATTTCCGTCTACCAGCTTGATGGTAGAACGTCTATAATGATAACCTGTAAATGAAAATGTGTAACACCTTTATTTGTAAAATCCACGATTTTTGACTTCTCATTGAAAAATGATTTTCACTCGCTTTCTAAAAACTCGGTGTTTTTACCTAACTGTTATTATTTAGAACACTAGG
The DNA here is from genome assembly GCA_963924545.1 of Pogonocherus hispidulus. NCBI lineage: Eukaryota > Metazoa > Arthropoda > Insecta > Coleoptera > Cerambycidae > Pogonocherus > Pogonocherus hispidulus. The sequence goes on along the minus strand of OZ004692.1, from coordinate 75,998,239 downwards.
CCTGTACGTCTTTAACCTGCGATGTTGAAGAAGTGAGAGTCAATGAGATAATTGTTAAAGGAAGTAAGTAGGTATACCCTTAATCTATGGGTATACCTACCTAACTGGTAATTAGTTTTCTAATCTTTATATAGTTATATAAGTATAAGCTATTTAAATTGCTTTTGGATGTTGAAAAACATTTTTTGTAATCTAAGTAAACGTGAGTAGTAAAGTACTAATTATTTAATAAGTCCTCATATGGGAAATAACTGGTTTTTTAAATAATTTCGCATTACTTCCAATAACGAACTGGTCCGCTTTAATTTGCCGTTTTTCGAATCTGATTCTGTGTCTGTCTTCAGCCACATACAATTCCCAACTTTCACTGACCATCCTATCGTAAATGCACAGGGTAGTTAGTGCAATAAAGTTTATTTGGTTTATATTTGGTCTAAATATCTGAAATATTTTTATAGGTAGGTACCTAGTGCCTTTATCAAAAATTTTTATAAGAATCATGTTGAGGATATCAGATTACTACCACCAATTCTGTGTTCGAGATACATATTACATATTACATAATTATTGGTAGATATTTTTTGGTACCATTAAATTATCATCAAAACTGATGCTTTCATTGTTTTTCATGAAAGGGGTTGGAACCTATTGTTTTTCCTGGAACCTATTGGAATTATTGTTTTTCTAATAAACTGACCCTACATCAGGTTGCCGTCGCCACATTCTTAAAACAAATTACATATATAGATCTACATATATGCAACTATTTCAGCTAAAATAAAATTTGTTCATTGTTATAGTAATAAGTAAAATAAGTTATACTAATGAACAAAATAATGATTTGCGTGTAAAGAACAAATTTACCAATTTTATTAGTTTGTTTAATGAAGTAGGTACTGAATGCATTGTTAATTTAATATTTTCAATTCAAAAATATAATTATAGGTACCTACTCAGATAAGTACCTACATACTATTATCTGTTAATAAATATTGCATTACCTACTAAGTAACAGTAACAGATTTTTACAGTTTTAAATAATGACAAATTATTATCTATTAGGTACATTAAATAATACTGTTATTTGAATTTTTCTTTCGATTAAAAAGGAGATGTTTAACTGGAATTTCTCTATTGATTAATTTATGTTAAAATTTGTTTAAAAATTATAACCAACTGTTTTCAGCAATTACATAATTTTTAAAAATATAGGTAGTTTTGTATAGGTAATAAAGAAATAATTTTGATAAATTTATATAATACAAATTTGTGTAAAATATGCACAAGTGAAATTACAATTACATTACTTTTTCCAAAATGCGTAATGGGACAATATTCTAAAGGGTTGATGTATTTTATATCGATCTGATTAAATAATTAAATACCTAGGTACTTCAATATGATATTATGTAGATATTGTATACCTAGTACAAAAACCCATTGTCTTAATCGATTTTCATCTTTATATGGAAAACGGAAAAGTCTGAGTCTTGGAGAGCTTCTCTTGGTTTTATTGCAATTTAAATATACACATTTATTTCCCGATTGCCTAGACATGGTAAGTAAATAACTAACAGTAGCACTCGAGTTAAGGAATAATATAAAATGAATAATATGCCAACAGGTATCACACACTGACAACGGTAACACAACGATAACGCAAATTATAATTAGGAAAATATTTAAGTGGTTTTAGGGTAAATAAGTAATAAAATAGAGCTATAAAATACATGTTGTGCTCCAAACCAATCATATTTTAAAGGCGGAACCTAGATTTTATGAACCAGAATTTCTGTGCAACATTATGCCACAGCATGCTGTGATTATGCCATCTGTTAGCGCGAGGTCCAAGCTTACCGCAACTATTTGAGTTGGTCTCCCATCAGCCGAGAAATGGTCTCCCAAACCGGCCAACCTAGTCCCGCATTACTTTGGCTAGTCTTAGTAATATAGTCAAAGCTATTACAAATAAACTCGCAAATAAATTCTGGAGGAAATATTAGCCGATTGTGTTAAGATAATTGTCCTTTTTTTCTTTTTTTTTAACTTACAAAGTACTTTTACTCAAATATTTAATATTGTATATTAATTGGTTTATAGTTGATTTATCTATGTATTAGATACATACAAGTAAGTTGTAATGTTGAGGTGATGGTATGATAATATTTGTGCTTGTTTTGATCATATAAATAATAGTTTTTATGTTTTCATAGTGTTACTGTTGCATTAACAATATAGCCACGTGCAGGTTTATCCTTTGTGGCGGTCATTTGTTTGTTTACCTTTTACAAAGAATTTGGCTTTGTAAATTTGTGTTTACGTATTGATGTATGAATTTAAAGGAAATAAACTTATTATTATTATTATATTATTATTATTATTATATAGTCCATATATATTTGGAGACAGAAACCGGCATACAGACAGAAAATGTAATGCTATGCATACAACAACAAACTATGAACTGTTTTTTAACATTATCTTCTTAGGAATAGATAATAAGATAAAAATAGAAAAGAAAAGCTACTTCTGAGATATCCAAGTAGCTTTTAGAGCTATTGACTCCTACCGTTGTAGTAAGGTGTTCGCTCAGTGAGGCAGCATTACCATGGATAAACATAGAAATTATAAAAAATAAATGTCTATGGGATAGACATGGTAAATGTGATCTGGATCCCGGCTTTGAAAGGACTGGTCGACTCTTAAGCCAGGAAGGATACCACTTCAAAAGAGTATTTTTATAATTTCTCTTTAGACCTGGGCTGAGTGTAAATTATTCCAATGCTGGCTACTGGTAAGAGCTATCAATTTCAACGCATTTATAACCAGCCCGTTAGAAGCAAGAACTAAAAATTTTTCAGAGTTAAACAGTTTATACCTGCAAACTTCACTGCAAAGTATCAGCCTATATACTGGGCACTGTTGTTTAAAATATCCCCTGTATATATTCAGCCTAGTGGAAAAGACTGAGTGCTTAGAGGAAGATCAAGCGGTAGAACACATTTTATTTGTTTTCTCACTAGGGAAACGATCAAATACTTAATATATTATAGGCAGAGATTACTAATCTCTGTTATAGGCAAATTTCTACTAAAAAATCTTATCAGAAGTTCTCACCCAATGAGTTAATGATTTCATTAAGAGGTTGGGCCAGTTGGGTGAAATATATTTAGGTGTAAACTCCAATAGATCAAATTAATGGTCGCGGTTCAACCGCGCCCATTAATTCAAACAAAAAAACAAATCCATTTTCCAAAACTTGCACTCTCCAAAGTAGTAGTGTCTTAGTGTTTTGAAAATGGTTCTTTCTCAAGTAACTACTTGTAATTTTATTCAGTTATTCTTTGAAATTTATTTGCAAAAGTAATAGTCTCTCCACATTTTAATGCAGAATCTTAATTATAGCATCACTATGAAACTTAGGAAAATATTGTATATCAAATAAATAAAATTGAAGTTTATCCAAATATACCTTTTATTTATTTGACAGGAGACCAAACAGCTTTAATTCAAACAGTGCCTTCGGATCAAGTTGTTAAAAAAGACGGAGTAGGATTTTTTGACTGTGACTATCAACATGCTGATGTTATTGAGTGGTACTTTCAAGACAGTGGACCACTCGAAACTGATAATAGGTATTACAATTTTGGTATTTTTTGTATTTATTCTTTATTAAATTCTATTTATAGACGGATTATACATTCAAATGGTAGTCTTCAAATAAATAATGTTACTGAAACAGACCAAGGCTTGTACAGCTGTATAGGAATTCGCAGTGAATCTGCTGAGGTTCCACAAAGCTACACTGCTGAACTCAAATTAGCATGTAAGTTACTTCCTTCTTTATAACAAAGGTTATAAAACAAAAAGTATTTCTAAGTCTATTACAATCTGAATTTTTAGATTTGGAATCATTTAATGCTAATTCTTTTGAACCTCCACTACCAGAAAACATCCCAAAAATTATTGGCGAAGGGTCTTTATTCGAATTAACATGTCTAGAACCAGACAGTTTTCCACCAGCTAAGAAATGGTGGGAGAATTCTAAAGGTCACACAGTAAGTATGCTAACTATCTAACAGTTTTCCTTATTAAACATTACTATTTCTATTGCAGATTTCTGACACCGGAGATGTAAGAGTTGATGATGGAATGCTCATTATTGAAAACATAACAATGGAAAAAGGTGGAGAATATAAATGTGTTGCTGAGAGTATTGCAGGAAGGACTGAAAAAAGTATTGAACTCATTGTTACAAGTCAACCTGAAATAACTTCTAATCCTGAAAGTGTCACAGTAGATGAAACTGAAAAGTCTATTTTACATTGTGGTTTTGAATCGAAATCTCTTCCTTACACTATAATTAAATGGAGGAAAGATGGTAAGCCACTGAAACATGAATATGATGAAATAAGTTCTACCCATCAAAGAATAAGGGTTTACAAACATAATGGCACTTTAATAATTCATAACACTCAAACTTCTGATAGAGGGGAATATGTTTGTGAAGTTATTACTACTGGCCATGAACCAGTTTTGTCAAAACCTGCAACTATTTCAGTTATTGGTAAGTTTGACTTGTACAGTTATATAGTACCTGGATTATATTTTAAATTACTTGAAAAACTATTATAAAAACACTGAGATAGGTAAATGGAAGTAAATACTAATGAAGTTTATTCAGAGAGACAAAGAAACTTTATGAAATATTTTATCCAACCTAATATTTATTTGATGCACATCCACTTGGCTAAAATTGAAATAGGTATTTTTTTATTCTAAATACCTTTTTGAAATGAAAAGTTTTAAATATTTATTTGTTCAACAGGAAATACGAAATTATAATATAATCCATTTTTAAACACGAATATTTCAGTAGTGAAATTTGTTTAACATATATGTTTTGTTGATTATTAGAACAATTAAAATTCACACCTGCTCCTGTAAATAAGAAAATGGAATTAGGAAGCGTAGCAAAAATTCACTGTAAGGCTCAAGGAACACCACCTCCTATAATTCATTGGGAGAAGCATGGATTATCATCAGAAAATTTTCCCAATCACATATCAGACATGAATGGTACACTTCATTTTAATGGAGTTTTGGCTGAGGATAAGGGGAAATATACTTGCATTGCAAGCAACAGCCAAGGTGTGATTAATGCATCAATAACCATTGATGTTGTTGGTAAGTTTGTAATAATTTATTCTGAAATGCAGTCATAAACATAATTCTTGTTGCAGTTGCTCCAAAATTTAGTATTTTACCAAAAAATCCTACAGAAGCAATTGAAGGACATCCAGTTATGCTGGATTGTGTAGTAGAAGGAGATCCAAAGCCTACAGTTCATTGGGACAAGAACTTGAAAATGAATGATTTTGATTCATCTAGATTTAAGGTTCTCTCGAATGGCAGTTTACACATCACTGAAGTACACAGAGAAGATGAAAATATTTACGGATGTACTGCCGGAAGTAGTGCTGGACTCAACAGAAAGGAAGTTCAATTGATAGTTCACTGTTAGTATATTTCACATACTTAAATATATATTTTTATAATAATGACACATTTACAGCTCAAGAAGGGTATCAAGCAGGAGATGGTGACTCTACTGTTACAAAAGCTGTTCTAATTACTATGTCAGTAGCTGGTGCATACATTGTTTTGGTTATTGGTTTGATGGTTTGGTGTCGATATAGAAGACGATCTAGAAAACTTCCCGTAGGAGATGGTATGTCGATACATTCAAACTTATTTATATATCCACAGTTGAAGTTCAAATCAAAATACTGTAATACATCACGGAAACCTGACTTTTTAATTAAAAAATAATATCTGATTAGTATTCTTGATGAGGGGTAAAAAATTCACTATATTTGTGTAAATTCGGGTATACAGTGCTCTGTTATTAGAATGACATTCATGCCAGATACATGGACAAACATCCTACGTTTCGTCCACATATGAAACAAAACGTAGGATGTTTGTCCATGTATCTGGCTGAAAGTCCTCTTTTTTGTTTTTTATTGAAGAAATGAATTATATTTTAATAGCTAACAACTTTTCCAATATCATATCTAACAAATGAATTTCCCTTACCCAAGAACCACTAGACATAGTACATAACTGGTGTGAGATGAAGCAGTTGTTTGTTAACCTCCACAAAACAGTAATTGTACCATTTACCAAGAAAAGGAAGCTGGAATATCTAAGATCTCCATTCTTATTTGATAAAATTATTCATTTTGCAGAAGTTATCCACAAGGCAAGACTGTCCTTATGAACATGTAGCTGAATCTATGGGAAATCTTGGGGCATTGGTCCCAAGGAAAATATTGACTGTATGTGACGGTTATATGACTTATAATATAGCATACAGCTCCATAGTTTGATGGTCGAAAACACTACTAACGAACAAAATGAATTTTGCTGGTTTAGAGAGACAATCATTTCCTGGTTATAACGAGCAATTAGCTCTACACCATCAGTGACTCTGGAAATCCTACCTATCCTACTCTGGACCAACCACCTCTTCATATACATTTGGTGAGAAAGGCCAGATGTGTGATAGTGTGTATGACATATACACTAAAGCAGGCATCTATTAACATGCTACAGGCTGACATGCAACACAACAGGCAGTTGGATGACATGAAAAGTTGCAGCATGCTGCAGATGATTTCAGATGTTATGCCTGCAATGATCGATCATGAACTACCCTTTAAAATTCATTTCCCAGGAAGAGATTAATGGGGTTGGAGTAAAGCTGATGACTTATTGAGGACAGTTAGTTGATGGCTCCAAACCACCTATGGGTGTTGGAGGTGGAGTAGTTGGATCTGGAGTAGTTGGATCTCAACGATAAAAATATCCTTAAACCTTGGTAGTTATGCAACTATATTTTAGGCATAAATCTATGTCATCAAATTCTGTGTACATAGGCTGAAACAAAGGTAACTTACATGTAGATTGCAGATCTATAAAAATCTTCTCAGGCGGCCAATCAGCTTTTAAAACTCCTGGGTTCTACCATTGTAAACTCAATAATGGTATGGAGTTCTCCAAAGCTGCTCGCTCATTTGGGCAGAGAAAACAAAATAACTGGTCTGGATCTCGGGTCATTCTAGCCTTGGAAGGAATGAAGTAGCTGACTCTCTAGCCAGGGAGAGTGCTGCTTCTGAATTTGACGGACCAGAACCAGTGCTGTGCATATCCTCCAGCATTGGCAAAAACTACTCAATTTAGTTCATTCAAAGGTGTTCATAATAAACCTTTCAAAAACAGGAACTGAAAAATATTAGAGTCAAACAGCTTACCTGCGAACTTTAATTGGCCTATAAACAGAGCATTGCTGTTTAAAATATCATCTGCACAAATTCGGTCTAGCAGAATATGCTGAGTGACGCTTGTGCTTAGAAGTTAACGAAATGGCAGAATATATTTTATGCATCTGATCCTGGGGTAGGATGAGTTACTAGCAAAGGACAACTTCTGCCAGAGGATCTATATAAGTTCTCACCAAATAAGGTGATCAGCATCATTAAGAGGCTGGACTTACTTGATGAAATATAATTAGGCGTGAGTCACAATTAACCACATGGTCATGATGAGTGTTCTGATTTTCGGCCCCCACACTTTTAAACCTAACCTAACCGAACATATTAATGAGAATATATAAATATACAGACACGATAACATACCCCTGACTAAAACAATTGTACGGGACAAGCGCAGAGTGGTAGATACACCACGTTTCACCATTCTCAAACAACTTCAGAATTGAACGGAATAATCTGTTGATGGTTGCTCTCATTGAGTGTTTTATAAACACTGCAAACAATATGTGTGAATTTACCTATTAACTGCTAGATTCCAGCATCAAAATCATTCTCTCTTGATGGGTAAATTAGGGATATTCCTTTGCTAAGATATGGTCTTAATATCTCATCTTATACACATCTATATTTATTTATTTCTACTTTCATATATTTGTTTGAAATCCTATTTCAAGCCGAGCCAAGATTTTCTCTTCATTATTAGTACTAAAAAATATTCTTATTATAACTAATTTTGTTGGGAACGACATAATTTTGGTAATTGATAATGACAATTCCAGATTAGTGATTAATCTTTGATTACTGGTATATTTAGTTATATTTACAATATATTCACATTTAATTTATGATTTATTATCAACATATGTATTGTAGTAATTGAATTATATGATTATAATCATTAAAATGTTTATAAGTTGCATTTTTAATTTTTAGTTTCGAAAACGGAAAATGGCGATGTGGAACATACGGAATTGAAAGATGGGGCTAATGGCAGTGCACCTGGCCCTTCAAAGACAAAGCCCAATGGAATTGAAAACCACAAAGAGGGCCAAAAAAGTGATGGAGCTGAGACAACTAATTCTCAAAGTTCAAATCACTCTAAAAAATCTAAATCAAGCAATTATGATAAACTTTCTTTATCGAGAACTCATCTAAAAGATGTAAAACTTATAGGTAAGTATATAAATTTGTATACTTAAAAAAGAAAAACAATATATGCATACCTATAATTTGATTGGTAGAATAGATTTAAACCCATATTTATGTACCTATTGTTCTTTTAGGAAGAGGCGAGTTTGGTGAAGTAATGGTGGCCAAAATAACTAAAACAGTTTTAGTGTCGGAAAAGAGAAATTCTCAGAGTACATCACCCATTGAAACTACATCTGAAGAGAAAGATCTTCACGTTTTAGTAAAAGCTTTAACACAAACCAAAGATGAAAACTGCTTAGCAGAATTCAAGAGAGAATTAGATATGTTTAGCAAATTATCTCATGAAAATATCAATAAATTGTATGGTCTATGCAGAGAAGTAGAACCACATTACATGATCTTGGAACATACTGATTGGGTAAATATTTTAAATTTTAACTAAAACAACATTTATTTGCTAATCTGAGCTGCTTGTATACAGGGTGATTTAAAGAAGTTTTTAATGGCTACCCGGAATGACAATCCACCAGCACTGACACCAGTCCAGAGTGTAGCAATTCTACAGCAGATTAGCCGTGGTATGGATCACTTAGCAAGTAACCGGTTGGTTCACAAAGATTTAGCAGCTAGGAATTGTCTGATCTCTTCTACTCTGGTAGCCAAAATTGGACTTCCTAGGCTAACTAGAGATCCTTACAGCCAGGAATATTGTAAACATGTTAATCAGGTAAATAATATTATTATAATAATTATTTTATTTAGACATATTTTAAAATATGACATGTAATATTACAGAATTTTGTAAAAAACTGAAAAACCACTGATGAAATTTCGTTGATTTATCGAATATTATTTTATTACATATTAAACAGTGGTCTTTTGGAGCAAACTTTAGAAGTTTGCCTTGATACTGCACTTTGAAAATTTAATTTATATGCTTCTGGTTTCCTGGTTTTTGTTATTTTACCTGTGGTGTAATCCCAACAGAAACTATGAAACATGACAATTTTTTTAATTTGTAGGTATAAATGATCTAATTTTGTTAAATTGTAAATAATTTCCCGATATATCAATTGCAAAATGTAATTAGTGTAAAAAATTCAGCAGGGTGTTACTATTTTTTATTTAATATGTATATGTATTTATGAAAATAACATACTATGCTACCTCAATGACATTTAATTCTGATGATTTTAGCTATAGCATTGCATTAAGTAATAATGTTTTTTTCCAACCATACGAATAAGACACTATATACTATAACATTAAATTATTTTGTATAAAAAGAGGGCCATTTCGGAACTGTTTGAGATTGCCGTAGCAACTGTACAAAATAGAGATTATTGTACAGTTGTACAGTACCGAATAGTTATTTGTTTAACTAGTACAAAAAATACGTTTTCAGGACGAGGGAAAGGGTTACCTGACGACGCGTAGCGGAGTCCGGCAATTTTACGAGTCTCGAAATAGTTATTTTCCTAACAAGTGTGGAAGGTGATACTTTTCCGCAAGCGACTGCAGTTGTCCGAACGACGCGCAGCGGAGTTCGGACAAGCAGTGAGTGCGGAAAAGACACCTTCCACATATGTTAGGAACAACGTTTTTTCTACGGGCGTGAAGAAAATTGACATAAGAAAAATAAATATTTTAATTGAACAGCACACAATGCTGTCTAATAATTAGAAGTGTCAAGCATTCCTTTTTCTTTATGTCAAAATCTGAACAGTGACAACATGATTTTTTGGAATTAAGATAATATTAGCCTCCCCTCTTTATCAAATTACTGTTAACTATCAAATGTATGAAGATCGACTTGATATATTTATTTGCATAGTCGTCTGTATATTGTATTGATGATATATCTTTGTATTTCTTATTTGTTGTTTTGTATTTTTACTCATGTTGTCTATATTATGATTTTATATTATGTATTTTTAATGTTGTTTTTCAAACCTTGTTCTGTAACTGGGATTCGTCCCATTGGACATTGTACTCTAAAATAAATAAATAAATAAATAAATAAATATTATGATCACATTGCAAGTAATACATAGGTATTTATTTTCCGTACTAGTGCGGAAAAGAGCAATTTTCTACACTCAAATGCGTGCAGAAAATTGTAACTTTCCACAGGCCCGTAGAAAAACGTACTTTTTGTACGAGTTTAACATAGTTAATATATTTTTTCCAACCGCTTCTAATTAGCACCTCCAGTTTACCGATGCATCGGAGTCACTATCTGTTTCTATTTTTCTATTTAATTAAACTTCAATATATTATGTGACATGTAATGTCAATGTCAAATTACTTTTCGGTACTGTACAACTGTACAATAATAGTATATTACATACTGAGGCGGAAAATGTTTCATTACTGTCGAGCGCTGTTTAGATAACCGAGGTGCGTAGCACCGAGGTGAGCTATAGCGCGAGACAGGAATGAAACCTTCCGCGGAGGTATGTATACGATTTTATTCACAACCATCTCTAAAAAGATGAGAAAACGGGAATATCTCCATTTATTCATTTATATTTTTTCATACTACTTTTCAATTTAGAAGAGAGTGAAAATCCGTTTCTATGACACTGACATTATTATTTAATAAAGGGGGCATAAATTGTTGACTGTCACACTGACAGCAGTTGATTATTTTTTTAGTATTTGCTAAAAAACTAAAATCCAAAATTATTGTTATTGTAAACTGATTCTGTATAAATAAATATAAAATATAAGGGTTTTTCTGATGACTGATGCCTTGTCAAAATTAACGTCACTCAAAATACAAACATCACGTACCTATTTTTCAGATGTTTCGACCCAAGGGTGGAAAGTAAATCACTTCCCGACCTGGACAGTAGCAACAGTTAGTAATGACTAATTTTTAAACTTCTAAAAAGTCCGTAATAACCTTATTACATACATGATACAACTACACTGATATGCTCATAACTTTCGTTTGTTTGCGCATGACGTCATTCGTGAGGGAAAAAAGTAATGCGATGCGAAAATTCTTATGGGCAGTGATATAATTATTTTCGTGTTTATCAATTGTTTTTTCCTCGTAACTGACGTCACTATGCGGATTGGCATATCTGTGTAGTTGTATCATGATACATGGTTGTGAATAATATCTTTTTTGTACAGTTGCTATGGTGATTGCAAACAGTCCCGAAATGAGCCTCTTTATACACAATAATTTAGTGTTATAGTGTCTTATTCCTATGGTTGGAAAAAATAGTAATTTGTTTAACTAGTACAAAAAAAAACACGTTTTTAGGACGAGGGAAAGGTACACATAATATATTGAAGTTTAATTAAATAGGCAAATAGAAACTATAGTGACTCCGATGAATCGGTAAACTGGAGGTACTAATTAGAAGCGGTTGGAAAAAAATATTATGTTAAACTCGTACAAAAAATACGTTTTCGAGACTCGTAAAATTGCCGGACTCCGCTACGTCCGGCAACCCTTTCCGTCGTCCCGAAAACTTGTATTTTTTGCATAACTATTATAGGTACAATAACTATTATTCTAAAATATATCTAGTATATTTTTTGGCTAGATATCTATAAAAATATGGAAAAAATTATAAATGCCAATAAGTGGTATGAAGAAATATAAACTAAATTAAAAGATTGACAAAATATAAATACAATTTGTATAATCATAATATGCAGTGTGACCAAGAAATCCTACTTTACTTTTTCTGATGTTATAATTATTATGATTAAAATTAACTTAACTGTTTTTATCTGATAAACAAATATTAGTTATACTGTACCACAGTAATAATAAAAATGATTTCTTATCAAATACCTCATATTCTCATATGGTTCTAGGTTTCAAAGCAAACTAATTAGATCTATTTTGATTTCCTTAAACAAATTTTCTATTTCATTAGTTTAGAGGTATCTTCCAGTATTGCAACAGGGTGGTTTGGAAAATTTCAGTATCTTCTGTCCCTTTATTGTGTTATAAATACTTAAATTTTTTTATAAACTAATAATTTAGATTCATACCACTTCCTGTTTTTCCAGAAGTGGTTCAGAGTGTTGTATTTTATAGTGTATATTTTTTTAAACAGCTAGGTGGTTCTTAAAATTCCCTATTCAACAATGAATCTCAAGTTATCATTTGAATTCAATAATTTCAAAATGACGACCCAGGCGTGATTTTTGTAAAATTCTATACCTATACTTACACACAGAAAAAGCACATTTAACATCATGTCACTACTTTTTTTTAATTATAATTTAATTATGTGGTAATTACTTACTTACTATACTATTTATTTGAAAGTTAATATCTTCCCTTCGCAGGTGATTCCTTTGAGGTGGCTTCCATATGAGGCAGTTTATGAAGATGAGTATTCAACTAAAAGTGATGTTTATGCATTTGCTGTTTTAATGTGGGAAGTTTTTGCACAAGGAGAATTGCCACAATCTAAAATAAATGATAACAGCTTCCTTAATAAACTTAAAGAAAAGAAACTGGAATGGAAGCCACATCCCTCAACACCTGAATCTTTGGTTGGAATTCAGGTGGGTTTTCTTTAATTTTGTCGTGAATAAATATGTAGTCAATAATAAAGATTTTCAATTGACATACATAGTATATTAGGTTGTAAATGATTATTACCTTTTTTATTTTGGAAAGTAGTCTATCTTTTTTTTGTATTAAATTGGATGTGAAAATAAACAATGAGGATTATATTTGACCTCAACAATAGTATGTCAATTGAAAAGTGTTAAAATTTAGAATTTTCTCAAATCTGTCATGATTTTAGGAATCTTGTTGGGATATCGATCCTAAGAAGAGGCCATCGTTTTCTGAATGGTCCAAGGAACTAGAGGAACAACTTAAATCTATGTAAATACGAATATAAACAGTAGTATTAAGTCACAAAAACCAAATTTATAACTTGTTTTGAAACGAATTATTAAATAATCGTAAGCTTCCATTTATTAAAAAAATGTCAGCCTTATAGCAATGTTGAGAATCATTGTACTTGTAATTAATTTTAGGTTTATTTATTTCTTACTATTAAGTGTAAAGAGTATTTTAATCATATTTATTTTTTGTACTGTTTCCTAACTGATCTCAAATTATTCTCTAAATTGATAAATTGAATCAGGAATTTAAATCTCTGGATATGTATACATTATTATGCATATATTTAGGACATATATATAAAAACTATTTAAAAGAAAGTCTTATGTACACTGATAACTCATTAATATGGTGTACCTATTAAAAGAGACAATTGAAAGAAAAATAAAAGTGCAACATAAAACATATATTTAATTTAATTTTTAATGTTACATTATAATATTTATACTTATAATATTTAGTTTTTTATAGATAACATATGTTTTTTCTTTAATATTCGACAGGATGTTTTTGAGAATTCCTTGGAAATTTAGTCATATCGGTTTTATTGCTATTATTTCATTAAATATGTTTTATGCAATGTATTGCTGTTGTTACAGTTGTTCATTTGTTTCTCTACAGCAACTGCCCTGATTTCAATTAATTATTATAATTTCATTTTTCCAAGGAATTCTCAAAAACTTCCTGTCAAATATCGAAGAAAAAACATGTTGCCTATATAAAATTAAATATGTTTTATATTGCACTTTTATTTTCATTTCAATTGTTTCTTTTAATACACCATATTAATGAGTTATCAGAGTACATTTAGTTTACACACTTAAACATGTAAAGTTTATATATATAAAACACACACTTATATAATATATTCAGTGTGTTTACGAACCTGGAGAAGATATATTGAACAGTGATTAAATATAGGCAGGTAATATCAATTGGTAGAAATTTTTTTAGCAAACTTTAAGGTTGAAGCTATTTCGTTTATTACTTATGTAAATAATAGTTTAAATTTAATATATTAATAGTAAAAATGTTACTCTGGCTAGCTACTATATAGTAGGTACAAGTTTACAATAATAATACAACATTTTTAGGAATCACTCACTTCATCAATAGCTACCCAATTTTGATGGACGTAGGTGACCATAAGGGTTTGATTCCATGTAACGTTTACAGCTGCCTCAATTTGTTCTAAGTATTTACTTCAGTTTAGTAGACAGCAGATTTCATGTATCCCAAAAAAAGAAAGTCAAAGTTGTTTAAATGCAGATACAGACGCCATGCTATCACTTCACTATCTCCTACTTAATAGCCTGGAAATGTGTTATTTAAAAATTATCACATGAAAGTACTTAGTCTTATATCTATAGGCAGGTTATGGAGTAACTCTGATAGGTAGAAATTCTAAAATATGCATCACAGTATAAATGTGCGAATAGGAAACCCTGCTGCTAGAATACGCTTTATCTGGAGGCATGCATATTTTTTATGGGCCAATGATAGATATTGTGAAAATTAAATAACCCGTTAGGAGTGAAACAAGTTTCATGTGACTCAAGTGCACTGATGAAGCATTATAATGAAGTGCAGCAAACCCACAGCCTTCATTAGTTCATTCATAAATGACAAATTCACTAATTATTCACATTATCACTACATGCAGACTATTTATTCACAAAAAGAAGATACTAAAACAAGTTGCAACCCATAAAAATATAACTTTAAGCGTGGTTTTGTAGTTTGACTGATTTTGATTATAAAAAATGCTTAACCATTACCTATTATATTCTACTTATCATTCTAAGATCCTTTCCAAGTTTGTAAATAGGTACCCTGTTAATTATACAGTGAGGACATAAAGTCCCTCCCCCCTCTAACTTTTGAACCACTGGGTAGATTGTGATGAAATTTGGAACGATAATATATGACTAAATTATGCATTTTTTGACATATCAATGACAGCTCTGAATGTCAAAGTGACATCTGGGCGCGCAATAGGAAAATTTTTTTAAATGGAAATGGGGGTTGAGTGGGGACTCATTTTGAAGCTATTTTTATGCTCAAAACATACCCCAAATTTGAGAACATTTGGTTCATTTCGAATTTCCAAATAAAAACCAGTAACATCGATTTCTGTTATATCATTTTTTTGCATACATATTACAAATTATTGTAAATTATTCAAAGCAGAACAAAAATTAAAAGTAAACAAATAACAATAAACCATCCCTAACCTAAAATAACCTAAATTAAAAAATTATGAAGTAATTTAAATTAAACCTAAAAAAAAAAATAGAGGCAGAAACAAATTTAGAAAACACGTGTTACTTCAAAATATGTTGAAAATGATCTCCAAGAACCTCCTGACAAATAAATGTTCCATGGGTAAGTTCTATTATAAAGATTATGTGGTAAAAAGATTATGTTATAAACTGATTTATTTGGAAATTACTGAACCAAATGTTCTCAAATTTGGGGGATGTTTTGAGCATAAAAATAGCTTCAAAATGAGTCCGCAATCGACCCCCATTTCCATTTAAAATAATTTTCCTATTGCGCGCCCAGCTGTCACTTTGACATTCAAAGCTGTCATTGATGTGTCAAAAAATGCAGAATTTAGTCATATATTATCGTTCCAAATTTCATCATAATCTACCCAGTGGTTCAAAAGTTAGAGGGGGGGGGGACAGAATTTATGTCCTCACTGTATATAATATATAATATATAAGTAGGTACCTATATTTTTTCTCAGCATTTTGCCATTCTTCGTAGGGTACCTACGATACTATTTAAAATGTGTTTAGCCATAATGATGGTGTTGTTTTCATAAGATTTGGGAGATCGTTTTTCCCCATTTTTGTATTTGTCCCCATTCAAGGATTTTTGCATTTGAAAACATTTTTTGGACTTTATTTTATGGTAGGTACATACAAAGAAATTATAATCTGAACTGTAAAAACTAGTGTTTGAGTGTGTATATAAAATGTATACATATACCAATTTCATGCATTCTCTAAAAATGCACAAGAGTCAAAGACTTATTTTCTTAAATGAATTATAAAGATTGTACATATCATTTTTTTTAGTTAACAGTGTTACTGTAAAGCATATCATTATGGAATAATTTTATGTTCACTTATATTGTATATTGAAAGTCTCAAAGCCACACTACACTGCCAAAATACTCTAAATGACTTTGTATACAATCTAAATAGAGACTGTTTTTTTAATGTCAATACATGTATCCTAACAAACATCAATAGGCAAATCTTTTTATGTAAAATATTTAATTCACATTGAGAACAGGCAATCCAAGTACTTATCGTGTTTGTAGATTTAAAAAATGTAAACTAAAATAACTGTTCACACTGGTAAATTCCAAACTTATAATGAAAGATCCAGTTCTTATTAAGGAATGTGCTTCAGGTTTTAGGAAAACTTATTAAAAAACATATTTTATCTAGAATATTCATTAGTACAGTATTGAGGATATAGTTTTCTTATAAAGTAAGGTATTGACAAACTTTTATCACAGAGGAATATTTAAAAAAATAAATATCAAAAGAGGCTCAGAATCAAGAAGTGCTAGTCACATCTAAGTTTATGTCCCTTGACACTTTTTAACAGATATAGTAAAATTTTATTTGCCTTTTAATAGCCGCAGCAAGTGAGCCTACATGGAAGTTTTAAATTATAGCTTGTCTTGCTAAACTTTCTTGCCTTGTTACTAACTTGGTTACATTGGATTTTAAACTCATGGTTGAAACCTAGACTATCCACTGTGATGTTAAAGTCTATTGTTAACTTAAATCAAGTTTTACTCATGTTTGTTCAGTACCGACAAAGTTCAATTCAAACTATTTTATCAGAGTTGCACATTACAAGGTTTTTCTTATAAAAACTCTTAGATTTTATTTTAGCTGGTGCATATTCATTTTCTTATTTACACTCTTCTAATAATTCCTTCTTACATATTAGGTCATTAGTAACTATAAGTCGCAATCTACAGTTGGATTATAGTAATTAAATAATTTCCTACAGTGTGATGACTTGGATTATCTATTTTCAATAATTTGTTTAATAGTTGTGAGTTATATAAAAAGATTTGTGTCATAACATAAAATCTATAATCCAGCGGATTTATGAGTGATTTTGCTCATAGCTTTTATAAATGCACTTTTGTATTATAGTAGATTGTTATAACTAATAGGGGTTTTATATATTATAGGATTAGTAAAATTTTTTAAAGTAATTCAGATGAATTAGAATTAACCTTTTTAATTATAAAAAAACTGTTTTACAGTTAGGTATAATCAATGTTTTTTAGTTGAGAGCTGTTTTAAAATAAATCATGATTCTGATTATAACGAGGTATAGGTATAAATTTCAGTTTTTATCTATTTTCTTATTTCAGTGGTTATTGCAAAGATTAATCAACCATAAGGATATGATAAAAGGTCATTAAAATGCAACATAAATAAAAATTTATGATATTTTCGAAATTTATGAAATTTAAGACAATTTTGAAATGATTGAAACTTTCCATGGTAATACATGAAATATTTCAGGAAATTTCCATAAACCTTCCTTTTTTATTATTTTTCTTTGTAAAATTTTGACATTCCATCTTCAAACCAAAGATCAGAAAGTAGTTCATCTGGTTCATCTGGTACCTTTGTTGATAACAAATAAAATAGCATTGTGCGTTGTGACTTCAAATTTCTCACTTAAATAGTCTGATGTAAAAGCTTTGATTTAATCTATCCACAAGATAAATAAAACAGTAAATATTATATATATTATAGGTATTAGGAATGCTGACAAGACTGTGAATAGTTGGTTAATTTTTGTTATTATTGATCTCAGTGATTAATTCCATCCTAGGAACTTTCTGTGTGCACATGGAATAATTAACATTGATATGTAAATATAAACAAGCATCAGTAATTATATTTCACTCTGTTAATTATTTCATACTGCCACAGTGTTAGAATTAATTTCAAAATTCAACCTCTAGTTAATACCTATCAAAAGATTATACAAAAGTTAATCCTTCCATCTGAATTAATTTAGTTCAATAAATTATGTTTATGTTGCTTCAGTAAACATCCTAAAACTAGAACTTCGGACATGTAGGGATATTTTATGTATTAAAATATTTTTGTCATTATATTAATGATACCTACTTTACTTTTAATGAAAATTGTGCATGAAAGTTGAATTGAATCCCTTTGTTGATATTTTTAAACCGAATGAGTTTAAGATTGTAAAATGAATGTTGTATTTATATAATAAATGTACATTTAAAAGAACATTTACTTAATTTTAAAGTTGTCATATTACCTACTCAATATTAAGACGATATATATATATATATATAGGTCCTTGTATAAACCAAATAAATAAGATCTGTCCATATACTTTTACAGTTGTAGCTTTTTATAATAATTTTATATGATTACTGTAATGTCCATTTTTATATAATTATGCATAATCATCTTGTGATATGTATTCTAAATTGAAAATATATAAATGTGTAATAAATTTGAGTTTAAATTCTTCAACTTCCTTAGGTTGGCTTTGGCAAATACATTTAGCCTTCCCCAAGTACCAATGGCAGACATTCTAATTCTTTCAATGTCACGAAATCATCTAAGAACCCGTGAATAAACCAAAATACATTTATAATTTTTCTTTAATATGTTTCTAGTTATGAAATAATTTCATTAGTACTTTATATACAAATGTACTAATGTACAATTGTACTTAATGTACTAATTAGTACAAACATTTAGTTTGAACACTATGCCAAATATCAGTACACTCTACATCAAGAATGAATTGGAAGTGATAACACAAAAGTTTGAAACTTGTGTGAAAACTAACCATAATTTAGGGCAGAAATAATGGATATCACATCTTTCACATTAATATCAGATACCTAGACATTTTCCATCTAACTCTCATGCGGAGTTACCAATCCATCATCCATGAAAGTTCTACATACAGGTTAAAATGAAAAATTTTGGATTCCCTTGAAATTTAAAGATCCAATAACCAAGGTTTGGAAGACCAATACTTTAAGATCTTTAATTATTGACTAGATAATACGAATCGACAATATTGTATAAAAATTCAATAATATTGTATAAATTGATTTCATTAACGAATTAAAACAATAAAAAATTCGAAGATCTTCAAGGCAGAAGTTATTATAAATCTTTACCCTCCTAAGCGAAATCTTTGAAGAAAGTTCTGAAAAGTGGGTCAATACACCAGTGATGACAACATCTTTCTGTGAGTAAGCCCGGAAGAAAATCTCTTTATTGAAAGGTTTGAATTTTAATTTATCTGTAGTTGAATAATTGCTTGAATTCGTTATTGGCGATATACGAGATGCTCAAGTAGAGACAGCTGCTTCTAATAGTAATCTAAATACAGTTTCAGAGTAATTACTTTTATTAAATAATGCCGAAACGAAAGACTTTCCAGTCCAATAATATTGCTCAATAAAGAACATATCCTTTTACTGCACCCCACACTGCAAAATTATGTTACCGCTGTAATAAATCTGGAGATATAAGCCGTAATTTTTAACAAATGATCACTACCCAAAACCAAATCAACCCAAATGATGATAAAACTTCATTTATAAAACCTGTGCCCAATTTGTGGCAAGTTTGGTCGTTAGGTCACATTCTCGGCAACTATTTCTCTCAAAACAAATAAAATCATAGAGCCAATGGAAATCAATCTGTCGCTGATACAAATTATTTTTGTATTAATCTGAATAAAGATTTTTCAACTCAACTCAAAATACAAGATTTGTTGGTAAATTGCTTAATAGATACAGAAGCCGAATACAGACTAATTTCGAAAATATCGTACTTAAATAAATTACAATGTCATTTAGAGTCAAGTTTTCTCATGTTGAAAAGTATTGACCATAATCTAGTTGTTAGGCGAGCTAAAACTCGGTTAATTGTAGAAGGAGACGCTAACTGCCAACCAAAACCAAATCACTCCAAATGATGTAAAACTGCTTATTCATTTATAAAACCTGTTTGCACAATTTGCGGAAAGTTTGGTCACATTACATGAACGATGGGTGGACAGGCAAGTGGCCGGTTCCACGAGGCTCTCCACTGTATCCTGACAACTGTACCTTTAAAAACAAACAAAATCATAGAGCCAATGGAAATCAATCTGTAGCTAAACCCGTAGCCAACGTCGTTGGCTACGCTAAAACCAATATTTTTGTGTTATCTGAATGCTGATTTTTCAACTCAACTCAAAATACAAGGTTTGTTGGTAAATTGCTTAATAGATATAGAGAAGTTGAATGCAGCCTAGTTTCAGAAAACATTGTAAATAAATTACAATATCATTTACCGAGTCTAAAACTCGGTTGATTGTAGAAAGATACGCTTACTGCTTCGATATTAATTTTTATGCCGTAGCTAGCCGTTAAATTCTTAAATTCCAGGGCATTAAACTTTGCACTGAGTACCAGGGAACGCGTCTTTGCTATGCTAACAATTAATACTAATAAGTTCATTCTTTAGTTTACCAAATCGCAAGAAACAATAAATACACCGCGGAAAAATAACGACTTTGACCGTTTTCAGAAACGTCAACACCTACAGCTGAGTTGACTATAAAACTATGTAACCCAAAATTATATCTTATAACCCGTATTGTAACGGCTTATTTTCTTAAAGGAGAAAAAGTTTAAACTAATAATTGCGATTTCCTGACAAACAATTATTATTCGTGCAAGTTATTTTCATTCATTTTTATTCATAAAAAAGACGGAAATAGCCGTCTATGTGTTGATAAACATGAACTAAACAGGAATACCGCGAAGGACCGTTACCTTTGCCGTGCATTGGTGATCAAATTTATCGATTGGGATGCAAGTATTTGTATTTTATAACCATCGATATGCTGCGAGGTTTCACCAGATCCCAATCGTTAAAGATTCAATTGATAAAACTACATTCGGTGACCCCTGACAGTCCTTTTGAATACTTGCGTCGTCCCTTTGGATTAACCAATGGACCGGCCGTATTTCAACATGTTATTTCCAAAATTTTAGGAAAATTCAAGGATCGTGAAGTTCTAATTTATATAGAAGATTCGATCCCATCCGACTAAATTTCAAAGGGATTTGAAAAACTAGAACGAGTTCTGATTGCTTTAGCTGCAGCAGAATTTTTTCTGAATATAAAAAAATGTTTCTTTTTCGAGACCAGTATTTATTTCCTTTTTAGTAGGTATTTAGGACAGGGAATAACTGAACGTGGGGTAAGAGCTGGGAGACATAAAATAGAGGCATTTTTGATTGCACCAAATCCTAAAAATGTAAAACAGGTTAGACAACTCCTGGAATCAGCCGGGTGTATTTCCAGAAGTACATACCGGAATTTGCGGCACGAACCGCCTGTATTACAAAATTAACGAAAAATAACGAAAAATATCTTATAAAATAAGTATATGACAGGGAATCACCATCATGGAACTAGTCTCCATTTTCTATAATAGATATCTAGAGCTTCGAGATCTCTTTCCAATATTCTCTCTGCTGTATCACGAGATTTAAGTTTCACAGCTATAGCCAGATCATTGGCGTACGCAAATTTATGAGCAGTTGTTGCGGGAAGATCAGCAATGTACAGATTAAATAGGGCAGGAGCAATTACGGAGCCCTGAGGAAGGCCATTATTTAGAATTTTCGATTAGAGAGCATGTTGTTCAAGAGACCGCCAAGCTTTCTACTGGGGATCACACTCAGGAATTTATAGAGCAGACCTTCTCTCCAGACTGTATCATAGGCAGCTGTTAAGTCTATGAACACAGCCGTGGTTTTGAGGCATTCCTGGTATCCTGATTCAATGAATGTTGTCAGACTTATCACTTGGTCCGTGCAGCTTCTGCCTGGTCTAAATCCAGCTTGTTCGATTGGGGTGTTCGAAAGTAATTTGAGCTAAGAAGAGAGATTGGTCTATAGCTGTCGGCTCGAGAATTTGGCTTTCCAGGTTTTAGTACGGCAATTATTTTTGCTCTTTTAAATTCATTAGCCAGTCTACTCGTGTTTAGAATGACAGAGAAAAATTTTGTTAACCACTGTCTAACATAGGGGCCACAGTTGATGAGAAACTCATTGTGGACTCCATCAAATCCTGGAGCTTTTGCTACTTTTAGACTGAGAGTCGCCGAACACACCTCATCGATACTAAATTCTCCAGAGAGCTCGGGTAACTCTGAGCTTGACTGTTTTAACGCCTTTAGTTCGCGTTTTATTATTTTTGTATGCTGGCGGTCTTGAGGAGCTCTTGACAGGTCAACTATTCGGGTAGCTACGTTGTCCGCTGTGACTGGAGATTGGTTTTGGGTGACCGGTTGACTGGCACCAAGCTTTTTTAGAAGATTCCAGGCTTTACTGCTCGAGTGCTTAAAGTCAATATTTGTGGTGGTCTCTATCCATTTTAGTCTTCGAGCCGCGTCAAGAGAACTCAGAAGATCATCAGCTATCTCTGGGTCACCACTATCAACGAAATCCTGATAAAGTTGTTCGCTTTGCTCAGACCATCCCGGTATATACTCTTTGCGGAAGCCCCTCGGGATGTGTTTCTTAGCAGTAGAAATAATTGCACCGACGAATCTGTTATAATTGGCGGCTACAGGTGGGATCCAACCAAGGTACTTGTCTAGTTCTGCTTTGAAAGAGTTCCAGTCCGCTTTTTGAAAGTTCCATCTAGGTTTTGGGAACGATTTAATTATTTAATTATTTTTGCTGGTAATCAAGACAGAACACATCTACTGTTTGTGTTGAGTTTGGGATTTTTATTTTCTAATTAACCATAGTGAACAAATATTTACATGATTTTTATTCTGAGCAAACGAGTTGATAGGTTGATAAGCTAGTTTTTCCAGAGTAAACACAAATGTTATACTGCCACAACTGACATTTGTAGAACACGATCCAGCCGAAATATGTGGTAGTGGCAGATTTTGCTGGTAATCAAATTATACCACATCTACTGTTTCTGTTGGGTTTTCTCCTTCAACGATTTATAGAATGCTTCTGCTTTTCCGTATTTTTTTTTCTGTCTGTAATACAAACTTCGCCTCACTATATTGCTCTGCAGCTATTAAATTTTCCAACCTATCGCATGTCTGGCATGTATCTGAACGAGAGGATCCAAAGCTTATATTGTAGTTTCCGCAAAAACGACGATAGTAGAAGTTATACGAAACCTTTGCTTGACATTTTTCTTCATGTTTTAGTTTTTGAAAAACGTCTCCTTTACATACATACATTTTACATTTTAGAAACGTTTAGATCAGACGATAAATAAGCTCAACCATCATTTTTTTCTCGACTATAATGTGATGAGCGCTTGGGACAGTTTAAAATGTTGTTGCCAACAGTAGTTATAATGTTCTGGGGAATTTTATTTGGTCGACTATCGTGTTTATCCCTCATGTCCAATGGGGCGACGATTTTTAAAGTTAGACCTATACGATTTCCTCGGTGTCTAGTGATTCCATGAATCGAACAAAATGCCTATCTGCAAACTATAGGTATACTCATGGCCGTTAACACGAATCTGAAACAATAAGAATACATTTTTATTTTTATTTTTCGGAATAGTAGGTATAAGAATAGAACTAGAGGTAGAGGTAGACTAGAGGTAGAGAGAACTAGAGATAGTAATGTCACAGAGGACCTACCTCTGTGGTAATGTTATTACGCGAACCTACGTTGTAGTGAAAAGTTACAGACTTTGCTTTGCCTGTCCCTGAGTGTCCCTATTCCTTGCTCTCTTTCGTGCTACCTTGCCTACCCGGATTAGGCGACCCAAGTATATGCCTTGCTTTTCTTTGTTAGCTAAGCCATTAAATTCCTGCAGAATTTGGTTTATTTCCTCCGCATTGATCTTTGAAAAACATTTGCGCCGACAGACACAATCTTCACCTACTGTTCTTTTTGGTATTACTTTTCCACTTTTCACAGTTAGCATACTCTTCGCCTTTTGCGATTTTTACTTTTCTAACATTTCTTTGCCATAATGCCTCATTTCGTGTTCTGGTTTTTGCCCTTTTTTTTTCGAAATAAGGGTGCTTACAGCCACTGGTGAAATAAGACTATTTACGACCTGTGTTAAAATAGCATTATATCGGGCGACTGTGTTTACTATACCAAGGGATTTTTGTGTTCGTTTTTTATTTTGTCTGTTTTTATACACGACTTTACGACTAGTACTAGGCTAATTTTTATCTGATGGCAAATATTCACTGCCTAATGATTGAAAAGGTTCTTCTTCGGATAATATCGTGTTTAATAATCGCACACTTGTATTATGTGTACGTACGAGTGCAATAAACAAAGGGAACGTACGCACTGAAGCAATAACAGAAATACACTATACCATGTCACAACGAGTCTAACAATCAGATCGCGCGATCGACCCCAGTCATGTCCATAATGCTTTATAATATATGCCCATCAAGAAAACTAAATTTCACCCAATAGTGGACTTGGTCACTTTTTTGCACCAAGATCTTCAAATATATTTTCTTAATAATAGAAGATACTTTTACGAAATAGATATCCCTGCCTATAAAATTTTGTTCGAGAACAGTTTTATAATGATTTGTGTCATATGCCTTTTCATCTGATTCCGCAAGGAAATGATGTAAACGAAAAAGTCCGCATGTTTAATGACCTTTTGAACACATTATTTAAAGGTCACGTGCCAACAAAAACAGTACGGATTACAAAACCTAAAAGCTAATTGGTTAACAGATATAGCTTGAGGTTGTTATGAAGTTACGAGGTAAAGAGCTTAGTAAGTATAAAAATCAAAACAATTACAGGATTAAAAGTATTACAAAGATCTCAGATTATATTATTTAAGAAAATACACTACTCTGTATTTATTGTCCCCATGCCTCTGTTTATCTAGTTTATCTCTACACTTCAGTTTATTATTGTCCACTCTGTACATTTCACTTTAAAGATTTCTGCAATTTGCTACATTTGTTTTAAATGTTTCACCATCTACGTGAAAGTTGCTGAATACATCAAGGTAAAGATCTATCAAAAATTTGACGAATTCGAATTTTGGATGTGGAAAGTAAAAGACAGATTTTGTTACAAAACTGTACTAGATCATTTTGTGAGGTCAAATCCTATAAATCAACTAAGATATGTTCTAGTCAGAGAACACTGCATCTAGTCTAGGAGTTCTCCTATTTTGGTCAAATACCAATTATGCTATTACTATTACTAAATCTATGCACACAAATTGTTACTATTTGAATTATTAATAATTTTTATCTGCATTACACATTTTGCCATGAAATTAGTCCTCTAAGAACTCCTTGTGCCATTAGAACTCCTAGTACAATCCTGTATCTACATGCGCTTGTAATAAGTTTACTAAAAAATCTTATAATTTTTTTATTTAACATTGCGTTGGACAGGTCTACAATATAGAAGTAGGTACTCAAGTACCTACATTACATACCTACATTATGTATTTCAATGGCCCTCTTGTGTGGAAGGCAAGTAATTGTGTATATTTGGTTGCATAACGTAGTCGAACATTTTCATGAATATTATTTAAGTTAAAAGTAATTTATTACCCTGTGGTAATACCTTGTCTTTTATGCTAAAGGTTTGTATGCACGTACACAGATAAATATTTGGTCGATTCGCCAAACTATCCTATAGTTTTTTTCAAAATAGAACTTTTCAAAATAAAAGTTTGAGAAGAAATTACAAAGACCTATATCATTTATCAAAAATATTGTCAGAGTATGCACATCCTGTAATATAAAAAATAAAATAAAAAGAAGAAAGAAAGGGTAAGTAGGTATATGGGGGTGCTCCATCCTCCATAAAAATCATGTTTTCAATTCCTTCGTGCTCGTTTTGTATCCGTGGAATAATCTTGTAACATATGCAGGTATCTTTCACTAGTAACAATTACAGATACGGGCTCTCCATTCTGTATCTCCAATGATAAAATTAGATGTAAAACTGCACCAAACGATGACCTAATAGGAAAATCTGCATCATTTAATTCCAACAGCAGTTTGTTTATAGGAGTGGATGCATTTTTAGGATTTTGCGTAAAATTTTCCAAACCGTGGTGTATGGCATTTGCAATCGGTTTGATATGTATGTCGTCGTCTCGTTTTGTTTTGACACACTACTGACTGCTAACGGATTAGTGTTGGCTATGTTTTGATATTCCCGAAGAACTTCTGCAACTCGGATATCACTAATCCTTGGGCTGGCTGATCTCGGTAGGTCAGTTACAAACCCTGATCTTTCAAATTTGCTAATCAAATTACGGTACGCTTTCATTTGACAAGGCCTTACTGTCAAACTCATTTTCGTACGAAATCTTCGTAATCCAGCAGTGTAATTTCTACCGCATTCGTAGGTAATAAAATTGTACTAAACCAATTCTTATTTGTAGATCCATGTTAAGTTGAAATCGTTTCAATTTACGTTTACGTGAGTTTTATTTTGAGAAGAATTCTCTAAATCGGAATGATTACATTTGACACTTGTATCAGCAGTTGACATGACAACTGTTTTGTTTTCTATAGATACAGTGAAATCCAATTATTGAAGCAACTAAATACCATTTACTTTTGGCTACTAGCTTGATTTCTTAAAATTATATAGGTAAGAATAATAATTGATGTATGACCAAATACATCATTACGACATCGGTCCTCTAACATTGGAATTTTTATATGTAGGTACTATTTCTTGGAAATAAATATTTTCATTATTCTGTTAAAAATTCGAGTTTCCATTATTCTGAAATAAAAATGCCCAAAAATACCCTTACATGGGTTTAAAACCCATGTAAGGGTAAGTGAAATTTGTTTACTCACGATATTATAAAAATGGTGATTTTAAAAAATGGTTCAACATACACCTATAGAGAAAGATTTGGTAATCAAGTATACTTAGTATTTGGTTTATTTTACTGATAAATTTGAATACAGATAAACAAATATGTAGCTGAATCAGCTGTATGTTTTGTTCACTCACTTTGACTTATAATTTCTTATTTCGCTATTATAATCAATGCATTAATACTCATAATTAATTTTTTTCATTTGATAACTTTCACTTGCTTTAATATTTTATTTTGTAACTACACCCAAACTTTTACTAAAACCAAAATTGAAATTAGTTCACTTGATTTGATATGAGGTATTTGCTAAATCTGCTGTTCATAAAAACCAACCACAGGTAGTAATCTTAAGGTAAAATAAAATGAAATGATCTCTCAAGTGCATGTTGATTTGGTAATGTTATGCTATTTTCGATGCTACTTCTTATTTACTTATCTAAACATTCTTATATTACCTACATTAATTATTATTATGTTATGAACCATATGGCGGATATGGGTGACCTACTTTTATATTTACAATGAATCCAAACAAATACTTACTCACATTCAGCAATAAGCATGTTTAAGGATCCAATTGTTAAAATCGGATAATAATTGAAATTAATAATGGAAACGAAAAGTTGTAGGTAAATACATAGGCTCCTTGATTTATATATAAAAATTACAAATTGATGTTTTGTTCAATTCATTAGATTCGCAGTACCAATCTTTTTACACTACGTTATAAAGCTGGAATAAATGGACACACATAAATACGTTATATCTACGTGTTGGTAATATGTGAAAACGTTGAAGGGACTGGATACTAAACACCATTCGGTATACTTATATGCGAACACCAACAATTAACATAAGACAATATAAGACGAAGTTACAAAGACAATGACTAGGTTACGCGGATCAGGTCAGTTTTCATAATGCAATGACGCACAGACATTATTCGTTATTTTAGTGAAGGTTTTACCACAGAGGACACAGACCAGAGGCGAAAGCTTGCGGCGGTGTCTTTGATGTTTAATGGCCCATTTTCGATACTAGTTACGTCTACACTGAGAGAAATAATTGCTTAATTCTAACAATACCACCTTACTATAGGTACTCTGAAAGAAGTGTTTAATGATTATCGTTAACGGCTTTTGTAGATTAAGTATATCAATACAATAATTCACCTTATGTAATGTAACTAAACCACAGAGGACCTAGAACAGAGACGAAGGCTAGTGGCGGCGTCTTTGATGTTTAATGGCCCATTTTCTGTACCAGTTACATCTACACTAAGAGAAATAATTGCTTAATTCTAACAATACTACCTTACTATACTCTGAAAGAAGTGTTCAATGATACTTCTTGTGGTTGTGACTGATATGTTATATTACTTATATTACTAATGTCATTCAGTTTTTTGTTTTATGTATTTTTAATAAATGTTTCATGTCATTTATTGCAAATAAAAGATTTATTATTATCCATATGTGATCTTGTATTTTTTATTATTCCCAGAAAATAACCCGAATAAGTTGCAGATCATTATTAGAATTAGGAAAATTATCAAAATTTTGCTTATAAATGTACCTATGCTTTTATTAATAACTGAAGTAGTAATACAATAATTATTATTTTCCGACTGATATTTTTTACACTGGTTTTGTAAAATCAGATGCATTTTTAATAACAATCACCAGTATACAACATATTTTTAAGCAAGTTCTAACAAAAAGCCATAAATTTGAACACAGCGCAAACTTTACATGTAGACCAAGATACCTCCAAGCTTCGTAAGATTATTTCCTGTATTAGAATAATTTAGAGGTGCATCTCGATGATAAAGCACATAGACTATTTATTTATGTCCATCTATATTAAATAATTTAATATTTAATTCATTTATTCTTATTCTGAATTTTGTTGGTGTGCACTGTAAATTTTTTGCACTTGCAACTACAATAATTTGCTACTAATATACTTATGTATTAGTACAGTCTAAACAGCAGACTTAAAGGAAACACAAATATTGGTAATGTAGCTTAGTTACATTACATAAGGTGAATTATTGTATTGATATACTTAATTTACAATAGCCCTTAAATATAATCATTAAACACTTTTTTCAGAGTATAGTAAGGTAGTATTGTTAGAATTAAGCAATTATTTCTCTTAGTGTAGACGTAACTAGTACAGAAAATGAGCCATTAAACATGACTAGCCTTCGCCTCTGGTCTGTGTCCTCTGTGGTTTTACTAACATTACGAGGCATGTGATTTATAAGTACTAAATTAAAATTGAAATACAAATACAACAAAGAAAACAATATCTTTCAAATCGTTTATTTATATCTAAAATATGTATTTCGTTATAGTTCAGCTAAGAATGTTATAAGAACTATGACTCTTTTATATGAAGCAAACTCTGCACAACCAAATGGTCTTAACTATAATTACTAATTACTAATCTTTTCCTTCAGTGTAGGCGAGCTTACATGAATGAGTAAACCTTCTCATTGGATAAACACCATTTGACTCAATTTCTCAATCTTATTTTATTCATTTCTGTATTTCATTCTCTAATAACTTGGTGTATGTTTCGACAGTTGAGATACTTTTTTCGCATTTACGCAATCTACAAAAGACCCTCCGTGTTTTCGGTCAATATACATTGTTAACTAAAAATGTGTAAAATTGGCCGCAATATTCCAATGCCGGAGGGTCTAAACTGAAAGTTCAAAATTTTTACCTGAGCTGTTTAGAATATAATATGAGAAAGAATATCTGAAATAGTATAGCCATAGCCGCCCATTTACATGCATTTCTTCTATATTTCTATTGAACCGTCATGCAAGGGTAGGTATTGAGGAAATAGATATAGCTATTGATATTCAATAGAAAGATCGGCTTCGACGCCTTGAGGCACTTGATCACGTCAGATGTAAGTTGATATGCCAATTTGATTTTTTAGTTCACAGTTGTTGAATAGTTTTATCTAATAATATGTGGATACCTTTTTGAGTGCAGGTATTAAATATAACAAAAAAGTACAGATAAAAGAAAATTAAACCTCCATTATAAGTCTGTTGAATTAAATTTATCCATGCACAGAATATCTATGTTAAATTTGTTATTATACATGCCTATACAAAGTGATCTACAGCAAACATTTTTCTGCAGGGGGTAAAGTACTTCTATATAATTTTTAAATATACCTATATAATTGCGGTAAAAGCCATAACCGGCTTATACACAGTAAAAAATTTCAGACAGAATTTTACACGAAAAGTGGTCTATATAAGGCCACACCAGCTCGTGTACATTTTACACCCAGGGATTTGGTAAATTAGACGAGAATTAGTGTGTACAATTTACACAAAACAGTGTTAAACATAATACACCATATCGTGTAACTTTTACACTAACTTATGTTAAATATACACACAACAGTGTAACGTATTTTTAAACGTGCTTGTTAAAGTACACATATTCGTGTTAAATTTACACAAAACAGTGTTAAATAAAATACACCGTATCGTGTTAATATTTAAGTAGGTGGCCAAACTTCAAGGGGTGATTCTTTGAGTAATTCTAAGACGAAAAGTTTATATAAATATAGGTCCGGAAATGCTGCGTTTTCAAGATACAGGGTGTGAAAATTTAAAAAAAAATATTGTTTTTTCGTAAATATCTTAATAATCCCTTAAGCGATTTTATTGAAATTTGGCACCTACTTACCTTTATTGATGAAAATTTCGTAGGTATCGTCGTTGTTAAACGTTGCCCATTTTATTGTGTTCACATATTTTAATTTACAAGCACATAATAATATGTCACTTTGATTAGCAATCATTTTTGTAATAATTATAGCCAACACGGGGATGAACCTATAGATTAGATTAGCTAATAGATAAACCATAAACGGAATCACAATTTCATAATTTGACGGAATGAGCTGGAAAAATGAGCCAGACGCGATGCGGAAAGCGGGGACAAGACAAGAACAAAACAAATGACATGACCAGCTTTTAGAGGACGCATGCGTACAAGAGAAAAGCAACACTATCGGGTGTTATAACTGTTCGTCTTACGTGTAAAGTTTAACGTTTATGTTGTACTGGGTGTATATGTAGGTAATAAGAGTGGTGTAAAAAATTACCCATTGTCGTATAGACTAACACGGAACCAGGACATAACCTTGATTTAACACTGTATTGTGTAAAATATAATTTTACCAAATGAAAGTTGGTTAAAAGGACGGCACTTTACGAATAATGGTGTACAATTTTTACACGAGATATTTTTTTACTGTGTATTTATATTATGCGTTTTTTAATTGTTAGACATCTAAGTACTTATTATTTCTCCAGTAGCATTACTCAGTCTTTATATCTATATCCAACAGAAAAAGTAGCTTGTAGATACATACTCTAAGAAACAGAAAGATTATAAAAAAATTGATTCGTACACATTTTTGAGTCAGATATATTGTTGACTATCCAATTTTTTAATGGGTTATAGGTACTAGTTAGCCAATAATAATATATTCTTGAATAAAATGGGATTTTATAAAAATGAAAATGTAGATATCTATATAAATATACAGATATGGATCTACGGACATTCATTTATAGCTCACAAAACATGATATAAAAGAAAAACTGCATTTTGTAACTATAGAAGTAGAAAGAGTCGGTAATACTAATATATGATACTACCTATGTCCAATTGTCAGGATTGAATTCTAAAAATTGTTCATCCGAAAATGAAACAAATTACATTTTTCAGAAACAACTATCTCAGAAAGTGTAAACTATAGCTTATGAAAATTTACACTGAAAGAACAGTTTATTAATAATTAATGATATTGATTGACACCTAACAAAGGCTTTATTGGATAATGGCGTAATAAATTTTTGTTTATGAGAAAAAAACAATTTATTAAATCTTTTCAAATATACCTTATTACCGTCAAGTAAGGGATTATTGATAATCAATATATCTTTTATTTTCTATTAATAACGATCGTTTTTAATAAATATTATTATGAGTAAATGTAGCATTACTTATTTATTATGAATATTTCAGTTATTTATTATAAATAAAGCATACTAATTAAAATTTCGACTTTATTAGAATATAAAGAACAATGTTTATAATAAATATTTGTTTTAATTTTAAAAAATAAAGATTATTTATAATGAATAGTGTCTTATTTATCACATCCAGTAATTATTTTACGTTTATTTAGTATAGTTATAGTCCAGATCTATTTTTTATGTCACAGCAATCACCACTGAACAGGTAATAATTCGAAACATTTTTAATAAATCACACAATCGGCAGTTTTCCAAAGTTACGTTTTCAAAGGTATATAAGTTTTGACGTCCCTACCTTGTGCTCCATACACATATAGGTCATATAGGTATACCGTACAGCACAGTGCGGCGTGTATCGTCTCATCTCAAGTATCAAGTAAAGTAACGTACACTCACATTAACGAAAACGAAGCACTCGCGCCGCACCCAAATAATAGGTAAATGAAATGAAAATAACGAAATGAAATAAAGTCACCCAATCCAAGGTAAATAGAAAAACATGTCTGCTACTCACTGTCAACAATGCCAACCTAGCCTACACTGCCAACTGCACAATTTTATAATGCCACAATAAAATATCTATTAATTAAAAAACTACTTCAGGATTTTTAACAAAAAAATGGATTACTTCATAATAAATAAAATAGAGTAAATTAGAAACAAACATAGGTATATTAATTTTTAGTCTGGATTATTCAATATTAATAAAATCCAAATTAATAGTAAATATATTTTTTGGGAATACCACCAAATAAAGAATTTATTAAGATGAAACATTTCTCATTAACTATTAACATTTTTACACCAAACAAAGTATTTGTTTTTAATAAGTAAAATATATTTCCAAGAATATTTATAGTAAAAAATATTGTTTAACCTAAAATATGTATTATTTATTTTAAATAAATGACCTTCAAATAAACAATTTTTAACTATAAACCGCGTCTTTTCTTTCAGTGTAAGATAGGAATATGTATGTAACAACTGAAAAACTGAAATATGCCAGAGGTTTTTAAAATAATTAAGTATAGCTATGGATAATTTTATTTTGTATAAGCCAACATTATCATTTGGAAGAAAGAGAACATTTTAGAAAAATATTTCAATAACTTATTTGTTGAAACTCTTTCAGTGGTGGAACCAATTTTGTTGAAGCTCAAATAAAAATAATTGGATGAGTTATGAATGTGTTTAATTCAAAGACCCAAGGCATTGTGTCAATCACATACCATCCTCTAAAAAAATGAGATCTACCTATGTACTTAAAAAATCTGACCCTAATTTTACACCTACAAAGTCTCCTTATAATTAAATATTTGTATGTCGCCGCCTGTGAATGGAGCTGGATCCGAAAACCGTATGAATGGATAGATTGTTTGTGGACATAAAAGTGACAGGGTAGTAACATGTTTCGTCCCTGTCAGTCTGTCAATTCGTCAGCGAGCGGTAGCGGGTGTTTTAAGTAGACCGGGCAAGGATCAGAGGGCAGTATTGTTATCTAGACAGGCCGTGAGGTGTGTGTTTGTATACAGAAACGTTATTATCAGGCCAATTGTAAATATATTCACAACTGATGCTGACAATGCCCATTCTGGGCGGATATATTGAAATAAATAGTGTCAAAAATTTGAAAACTTATTTATTTTTGAACAAGTATGCTTTCTATAGCCTCGGTAGCAAAAACTTTTAAAAATCCATGACGTACGATTATATTTTACTTCTCTTATATTTCAACTCAAGTTATTATAAAACTCATAGAATTTATTTACTCTTTGATTCATCAATTATTGATGAATCAAAAAGCGAATAAAGAATATTCCAGAACAATTACCTATTGTTCTGGAATAGGACTGTCCAACTTCAAGTGGCCCAAGGGCCGCTGTAAATGAAATTGCGGTTGTGAGGGCCGCATCATATCATACTTCGTATGCAACTTTATCAGTGATTTGTAATGGGTTTAAAAAAACTTAAAACTTAATCATGTCGCAACATCATTCATCGATTCCGCTACCTATGGTACTCTGATGAGCGCATAATACCTGTAATAGCATAAGTAGTTGTTTTTGTAGAATTAGCCATTTTATTACTTTTTATTGATAATCGTTATTATTTTTTTTTGGGCTTTATAGGAATTTTTTTTTCCTCTGCCCTTACTTAATGTTAAATAAATAAATAAATAAATAAATCAGCCCGTAACCGGTCAGTGTCTGGTAGTTGATCTCGATGAAGGATGTGGTGACTTCCAAGAAGATTCTGGAGTAATGCAACGCCAGTCGGGGCATATTTCCCGTGGAGTAGTTGTTTTCGGCATCTCCTTCTAATAAAAAAGTAGGATTGTCTTCCTTAATGACAATAGAGATCACTGCTGTAATGGTACCTTCGAAAAAGCAGGGCGCTATCTGTCTGTCAATTTGACAATAATTGTCAGACGGACAGTAGCAAAGACCCAAAGAGGGCAACTATACGGTGTACTTCTCACCACTGCTAACATTAATATTTGTTGTTGACAAACGAAGCAACTGAGTACCTACCTAGTTATTTATTACATGCGAGTATAATTTTTGTTGATACTTTGTTTTTTTACTAAAATATAGGGAAGTTAAACATAATTAACCTTAATGGGTAAGTTGGCGCGGGTGAGATAACAGGATCATCATCTTACCCCGCACCTTCGCCATGTTATCAGCATTAGTTTTGATGTTGATAATTTTATTTTATTTTACAGAATGCCATAGAAATATATCTATCAAAAAGACTAATAGCCCATCTTGGAGCAAGGCAAATTTAATTGAAGCCCTATAAATGCTATAGATGCGAAGATCAATCTTGCAATATAGTGCTGCTGATCGTTAAGTCCTGAAGTCTGAAGTAACCTTGCGCTGCAACATGGCGGAAGAGTCCGAGATACTTTTACTGTGGCCCAAAGTGAGGCTCTTGCAAAATATATTATAGATATCGATAGAAGAGCATTTGGACTTACAAAAATGCAACTTGGAAGACTGGCATTTGACTATGCAGAGCAGAACGATATATGCCTCATATATTCAATAAAAATTAAAAAATGGCTGGCAAGGATTGGAGACAATCTTTTTTAAATAAATACAAAATAAGTTTCCGAACTCCTGAGGCTACATCAATAGGACGCCTAATGGGTTTAAACAAAGTCGCAGTAGGTATGGAATTATTTTTCAATTCTGAAAGAAGTTCGTGAAAAGTACAATTTTGATGCAAGCCGAATTTATAATTAAGATGAAGTGCAGATGAAAGTTGCTAAAAATGTTATCTCCTACTGGATCTCGTCGCGTTGGAAAAATTGTTACGGGAGAGCGCGGGAAAAATACCACCATTGTCATCGCTGCCATTCCGTACTGGGATATTATATTCCTTCTTTTTTATTTTTAAGCGGATTCGTATGAAGCAAGAACAACTATTTGGAGCACCTCCAGGATAGGTGTAGGTAGCGCTCAACAGAACGGCTGAATGTCTCTTGCATGAGATATTCTTGAAATATGTAAAACATTTCCGAAGGCATACTAACCCTACGCCTACGCCATTTCTTCTGCTAATCGATAATCATTCATTCCACATTTCGTCGGATGGGATAAATTTTTACTGGGAAAACGGAATCGTTATGCGTAGGATTTCCACCTCATGCACACCACTCATATGTTGCAGCCTTTAGAGTGGCGTTTTTTGGATCTCTAAAAACGTTTTATTCACAAGAATGTAATTTATTGTCAGTGGTGGTCTGGTCAAGCCGTGACTGATAAAAACATTGCAGAATTTTTACTAAAGCATATCTAAAGGCTGCGATAGTTTTGAAAACGCTGGACGGGGATAGAGAAGATGCGGAATTGAACCTTTTAATCCGTATATTTTTGGCGAAGGGAACTACGCCCCAGCTGATAGATACATCAGAAAAAAAAATAAGAAATGAAGTCACCCAACTAATAGGTATAGCAGAAAATGAAGAAACTATTATGCCCAGGTTGTAATGAACGCTTTTCAAAGATCCGCCTACAGAAGACTGGATCCAATGTTTCAAGTGCCAAAGGTGCACTCCTGTAAAGGCATTACTGTACTGAAGATGGGACTGTAGGTACTCATACGATCTATGTCTTACCCGCATAAATTCGTTATCTTAACCTACTATCGGGCAAGATGACGAATTTTTCATAAAAATAATAATTTTTTTAACATATAGGTACCTACTTATTTGGTTTATTGTAGTGTATATTATATATTTAGGTATGTTTATTAGATACCTATTTAATAATAAGTACATACCTATAAACAAAGGAAAATAAAAAAAATTAACCAAGTTTTAACAATATATTCTCGACTTTCCCCTACCTTGTATTTTATGGTATAGTCTCATATTTAAACCTTAAAGCCGAAAATTATATGTTAAACCTAAAGATTTAATTATCCGCAACAAATAATAGGTGCATAAGGTGGCTTTTATATTTTTAAAAATTAGCTATGAAAAAATAAACATTTTAATCTCATTTACTTTAGTTTTTTTTATATTTGGTTGTAGCTATATGTAACAGTTCAGCAGATATACCTATTAGGTACCTACTAGGTAGGTACGTACTAAATGGACACACTGTGTGTGTGTAATAGTATATTCAATCAATTCAAAATTCACATCGCCCAAAAGAAGATGTGTTAATTTAATTCTGAAGCTACAAAAAGCTACAGGATTCAAATAAATTCAAACAAAAAAACACAAACGTAGGTACTTACTGATTTAAAGCCATGCAGATTAATTTAGAACTTTTAAAACAAAGGCTATTTATTAGATATTCAACCAACGCTCACCTTTTAGTTTTTAGTAGGTATACCTACATTATTACTTATTTGAAGCGTATTTCTAAATATAGTTGTAAAATTAAACAAGGATGCTGGGCTGGAGAGTCGGAGAACAAGATATCAACATTCATTTAATATTTTATTAGAGAAAAAGAGGAAAAAACAAAACAATTCAAAATTCACTTACAGTAAAGCTAAGACCCACCCCTCACAGGACAATAGCCAGATAAAAAACCATCGTTCCGCCCCTTCTATTTCAGTCAACCAATCCAGCTATGGCATCGTCCGCCATCTTGAATATGTATTCCAGGACAACTGCATGAGCGCTGTTGCGGCAAAATTTCGAACTCATCACAGCTTTTGTGAGTTCTGAGAAAGTATACACATTTAGCTCGTCTCCATTCAAAAATTTACGCAAATCGATAACGAGATCGATTATTTTTTTTTGTTTTGGGAAATAAGGTGCAGTATTGTCTAGTCATTAAGTGTAAGGACGTTTTTGAGTATTGTGGCTTAGTATAAGGACCTTTCGGACTATGTTCGCATGGACTGCATGGTATGTTATGGTTATTGTATGAAAAAAACAAATTTCACGTATTGTTTAAACAGTGTCTTTTGTGAAACATTTTATCAGAAGCTGTGGTTGTTTTTTATTGAATCGTTTCTAAACAGTGTGCCAAAGTGTCGCGGCAGGAAGAATATTTTCTTCGGACTGGTTCTCAGAAATCAGGTGAGCTTTAAAAATAAATAAATATAAAAATCAAGAAGTCATTTGCTTAGGATTTATACCTACCTATTAGGTAATTAGGTATTCCTATAGGTATAATTAAAATTAAGAAAGTTACCTTCCTTTATTTCCTACCTAAAGTTTTTTATAAATATTTATAGACAAAAAAGGGAAATATATCTATAACAAGTTAGATACAGGTAATGGTGCTTATTATAGCTTAGTTTTTCTGAACTATTTATCGTAGTGCTTAATCAGATCTCAATTAAAAGTTTAGAAGGGATATGGATTAGGTATCACGAAATTTGACCTCTGTAAAAAGACCTAATACGTTTATGAATAATCCGTCAGATATACTTAGGTATACAGGTAGTAATACATTTATTCTTAGCTAATAAGAATTAAGTACCAGTTTTTAAGAAATTAATGGGAGGGGACACGCAGCCCCCAAAACTACCCTTAAACACCATATAGGATTTGGCTGATAGATAGCTGCTGACTGAGTACAATTACTATTATCTAAAATTTATGTAGTTGCCTAAGTTTATGCGTTATGAAGATATGAAATGTGCATAACCAACTGGTTTCCCTTTTTACATGCGCAAGTTTCGATTATTACCTGTTCATTTTTACTTATTCCAAAATGTTTGTGTTAGAGTACCTATAGGTATATAATACGTATATAAGTATACCTAACTTTTTGAAAAATAATTAGAAATAAGATTATTGAGGAACAGTTTTAAACCACCCTGTATAATAAGAATAAATAAGTGGGTTATGAAAACCTTACTCGTAATGCCGAACAAATTGTAATCCTAAAATTACTGTACTTACGTTCATCAAATCTACAATAGATATACTTACCTACTTCCACCTTTAGTCTATATTTACTTCTGTATATATTAAATATCTACGAGTATACATACATAGATATACCTACTGTAGGTACTATATAGAGTGCTTTACATAAATTGTATTATATAATTCAATTCTTAAAAACTGCGCAATTATTGTCCATATTGTTAGGCTCGCAATTTTACCCAATAAGGAATTTAGAATTTTATCACTTGAAATTTTACTGGTTCAGCGTAAACAGTTGAAATTCTCAGAATTGTTTTATAAAATATAGATGTAACGCCCTCAAGTACTATACATGTAGTACACAAGTACACTTTATATTGTATTTACCTCTAATTATTAGTAGAGTAGATAGCAGAATTCCCTTATTTAAAAAAAATCATTCACAATTAGACCATATAGGTACCTAGGTACTTATTTTAGTTTTTCTCTTGCGGCTACTATTTAACAAAACTAGAAACTTTGTGTGAAATCTTAATATTATGAAACGTTTGTCCAATTGCTTGTCTAAAGTACCTAAGTATATAAAAAAGTTCAATAGGTTTATAATACCTAATTTGAGACTGTTATCAGAGATATTCTAAATAGTGCATATAGTGGTGTTATGTTATAAGGAAAACTACTAAATTCTCCGTGAAAATATAACTTTAGTGTAGATACTAGATACCTACCTATGCTTATTATAACATACATGGAAAATTTTCGATTAATTAATGAAATTGCATTAATCCCTTGGAAAATAGGTAGGTACAACTACTTCCATATCTATCCGATTTATACTTAGTCACAGCTGCATGGCTTCCTATATGCAGTTAAATAATTACTTATACCTACAGGTATACGTAAAAGAAGAAAATCTATATTCTTTATATTTTATATTATATATTTTCTATAAGGTAATCGACATATAATATTACAATGACCAATGTAAATTATTGTAAACTAACAAAAAGATGGTAGAAAAAATAAACTCAATATAAAAAGAGGCAACAAACAAAATCATCTGAAGAGTTACTTGTCTCAGCTATGACAACATTTTCTAAATATTATCTCTTATTTTTTTCTTATTCATATTTAATTTTGTTAACAATATTATACCCACAAATATATGATTTATAAATAGGTATACTTTTTATTTAATTGTACACACCACTGCATTTTTCTTGGAAGCGGAAAAAATCTTGCCCATAAAGTTATCAGCTGAATACGAAAGCATCCTGGTGTAAAATATTTTTTATTTTTAGGAAACTCAATATATTGAGAAAATTTTTAATATCCTGATTTTTTCTTAATATAAGTATATTAACTTTTTTCTCAAGACTACGAGGTTTTTGTCAGTTCTTCACTTGCTATCTAAGACCTGACATAAGCCAAATTGATGTGAAGTTCATTATTAGTATTCACTGCGATTTAGATGTAAAAATATATTTTTAGGCGTATAGTGGCATTTAGCAGTCGTGAAACAGGATTAATACTATAAACTATCTATATATATATATATATATATAATAAACTGTGGATTACACTAAATATGTACAGATTTTCTTAAATAAGTACATATTTTTATAAAAATAAAAATTGATAACTAAAAAATAGATGGCTTAATACATTTATTAAATATCTTATTATATTTATTTATAAAAGTGTTCATTATATTCAATAGTATTTTACCTATTTGGCGTAAACTTTAAAAATCTACTTTGATACTAGAGTTTTTCTGTATCATAGTATGTTAGGTACATGACAAGCACTATATTCGTTACTAAATTTCTTTCTCTTGTTTTTTTTTCAAAAATACTAAATACATACATTTTTTTAACTGATTTATCTAATTACAATTGTATATCATTAATAATTTGGACATTACTTTAAATTAACAAATTGAAATTTGCTGAAATTGAAAATTTATTTGTTTTATTTGAAAATTTTCATTTTATAAGGTTTCTATAAATTTTGTAATTGTGGAATAACTAGTCAAGTCAGTAAAAATTCCATATTTTATAGTTGAAAGAAATATAGTGAGAAAATCCATCTTTAATTATTGCTATTGCTATATTCTATATATGGTTTTAATTTATCATATAAAGTAATATCTCAACCTAAATTTTTAATTGCTTTATTACAGTAAGTATGTACCTACTTCCTTCCCTATAACCTCTTCCTTGATTGTAGCTCAACATCTCGAGTTATTCTTCTACAAACTGCAGAGCGACTGCTAGTCTAATAAAATTTTTGTTTTAGTATAATTTAGTTTTAGTAACATTTTTATATATAATTTTACGTGGATGTTTTTTGGGATTATTGGAACCTATAATCCAAGAACAGCCAAGTAAAAATAAAATTTTTGATATCCTGTCTAAATATTTCCGAGAATTTTTCATTATAACTCAGACCCATTAGTAAGCAGTGATCAATATTTATGTAGCCTTCGTAAAATTGAAATATCAACAATTTATACAAATCCGTTATTATACATTTGTAATTACCATACTTATCATCTACAACTACAGCTTATTGAATGGGGTTGGAATCTTTGGTGTGAAGATACAATATCAGTCAAGATGTAGTAAAAGAATATCTTCAACTCACTAAACTTTGCATGAAACAAAATTGCTTTCGATCCAATGGTAATTTTTTCAAACAACATGAGAGCACAGCAATGGGTCACTCCTTGTCATCATTCATTGTTAATCTCTTCATGAACAGATTAGAAACGCAGGCAAAAGAAGAATTCAAGTATTTCACCAGCGTTTCGTTTAGATGTGTGGATGATATCTTGCGGTGTTTGATACAAAAGTCACTAATATGGACAACTTCATTTCTAAATTAAACAGTCGCTTCGCGTCAGTAAAATCTATATATGAAATTGAAAATTTTGGACAATACCATTCTTAGATGCAGTAATAATTATTGTAGTGAAATAGTGAAAATAAGTTAGAATTTAACATATTATAAGTATACAGAAAAGATACCAGTACTTTAAGATATTTCCCTAAGGACTCTCACCATTTTGCTCAACACAAGATGGGGAGTTTCAATTTTTTAATTCATCGCTTATTAAACTTTTCAAAATGAAAGAGAAAATCCAAAATTCATATCTATTCCTCATGATCCTTGTTTCACTCGTGGTTTTGGCAAGGTTTTTAAAGATATCTTAGTATACCTATTCATTGGGAAATAAACTACAACAACTTTTAGGCAATCCAAAAGACAAAATAGAAACTAAGGAAAAGTCGGGGATTTACGAAATTAGCTGTAAAGACTGCAATCAAAAGTATGTTGAACAAACTAGAAGATCAATTCAAACTAAATTCAAGGAACATATGGCTTAACTTAAATATGGTAGAACCGAGGGTAGAACTGATAAGTCTAGTGTCGCCCAGCATGCGTTTGAGAACAACCATAAAATAGATAGTAACAATTTAAGACTAATTAGGAATGTAACAAATTCCAGACAACTGGATGCATTTGAGAGTCAAAATTGCAAAGTGTAAAAATAGTGTAAATAGTGACAGAGGACTTGGTTAGTAAATCATGCACGGTTCAGTGATCCGTCACGACGGTTCATTGGGCCGTCGCAGCGGTTCACCGAGTTATCCCAACGGTTCATTGAGGCGTCACAACAGTTCACTAAATCGTAGCAATAGTTTGGGTGTTAATAGGACACAGTGTTAGGAGGGTTTAGTTTTAATCATTTTCAGATGATGTCAACTTGGTTGGCGAAATGCGCGTTGAGTGCAGTATATTGTTTTGATGTTATGTGGAAAACTACAGCTTGTCAAGAATGAGAAGGAACAAGCACTTGAGTTTCAGTCTGTTCCTTTCGTTTTTGTATCCCCTAATTAGCTCTCTCCTTTTATTACGAAAAAAAGGTAAAATATTGAAATTTATCTTAACATTATTGAGAGAATTGTCACGATAACAGATTTTTCTCATTATCTAAATTGAAAAAAAAATCAAGTTATTGAGAATGTTCTCAATATATTGAGAAAAATCAAGATAT
Source organism: Pogonocherus hispidulus (assembly GCA_963924545.1). NCBI lineage: Eukaryota > Metazoa > Arthropoda > Insecta > Coleoptera > Cerambycidae > Pogonocherus > Pogonocherus hispidulus. Next base: position 75,955,424 of record OZ004692.1, on the reverse strand, counting down.
TGAGAATAAACTCAATATAATGATGACCTAAATCAAAACCGTATTTTTCCTAAAGGTACATATACTTTGGTTTACAGATTCGTTGAACTACCTATATGTACAAGAATAGGTATCTATATTTGGGAAAAATAAAAATCGTTCCAAATTCAATAATTGTTCGAAATAGAGAAAAACTAAATTTTTAATCTATTTTAAACATCCAGATGAAGTTACAGAATAGAGTTTAAAAAAAGTATATAATAGTTACCTATATGACACAGACGATGTACTTAAACATTATTTTCCGAAAAAACGATGTTTTGGTAACGGCGTCTCTAAATCCATACCTATATTATATTTTAGATAGTGTAATTTGACAAATCTCATGATTTCTCATAGGTAAGCAATCTGCATGTTTCTTGCCTTAGAATGAATTGAAATAGCTGATCAACAGATTTTTTTTAAAAGATGAATTATACTTCAACGGTCAAAAAACTGGGTAAATTGCGAATACAACACCGTATTTATTTGCAGAAACAACACAAGGGGGCAATAAGAAGTATAGAGATTGCGATTAGATAGTTAATACAATTCAAACATGAGTTTATGTCCCGTAAAGCTGTTTTTAAAGCTGAAACTAAAACGAAGAGACAACCTGTCGACGACTTTTCATATTTGTTCATTTTTGTCAATCCATATTTGAAGTTAAGGGGAAATGGTACAGAAACAGTCCAGCAGGATCAAACCAGATTTCTGCATGGACAAAAATCAAGCACTACCAGCTGGACTTAAAGCGACAAAAAAATAATAGGTAGGTACTCGTATACCTACCTACCTTTCAAAGGGTTACGGCTGTTTCTAAATTGGCTAAAGGCGGCCGGCCATTCAAATGCAAAGTCAAAGTCTAGCTGTCCACAGATGGATGTAAAGACCACAGGGAAATAATTGAAAAAATGTGAAAAACCGGCGAAATTCAGCCTCATATATCTTCTATAATTAACAATAGCAGCATCCCCTCAACGTTTTATATAGGTATAGAAAAGCGGCAAAATGTTTCAAATAATTACCATAACTGTGACTTTTATTACTCAATAAAGAAACTAATTATTTGAAGGAGATGCCGGAAACAACTACTCCACGGCCAATATGCCCCGACTGGCGTTGCATTACATCGGCATCTCCATAGGAATCGCTACATCGTTCATCGAGACCAAATACCAGACACTGACCGGTTTCGCGCTTATTTTGCGCTCATCAGAGTGTCATAAGTAGTGGACTCGATGAACGATGTTCCGACGTGATTGCCTAATGGGCATCGTGAATGTTAGTACTGGTGAAAAACACACCGTTTGACAATAATTATCAGACAGATAGCACAGACTTAAAGAGGGCATTACGGTGTGTTTCTCACCACTACTAAAGAAATTAATTAGTTTAGCGATAATTAGGTGTCTCTTGAAAGTGTTTGGTAAATTTTATATTAATTTCCTAATGCCTGCCTTTTTATTCGAGAAATAATCTTCCTAAATACCGGTCGAGTTTTAAAATGAATCAAGCACTCATCCTCATATCCATATTTATTTGACAACGTTATATTCAACACATGCGCATTTGGAGCAAGTCACAAAGGGATATCTTAAAAGAGACAAATACTGAAATTTTACAAAAAATATATACACACTAAAAACTTGTATAAAACAAGCATAAAAATGCAAATAACATAAAACATACTCCACACCAATATGCAAAATATCTTTGGCAGATTGTAGCAGTAGCGTGCAAGTAATTATCTACAGAATAAAAACAATGCTTCAACCAAACATGTTTAGTTTGTTTCTTGAAAGAATTAAAACTAAGAGCCTTTATAGTGGTATAGGTATTTTTATCTTTAATGAATTCTTCTCAGATTTAGATAGTAGTCTGAAACACAGAGCCCTCAATAAATCCCTATGTCTTGTGGGATAATTTTGTACATCAGATTGAGTTCTATAATTATTAATATTTCTGTGGACTTTTAATAACGTGGAGTAAATAAACAAAGTTGGAAGGGGCATTATACTCAAACTGAGAGGTAAATAGAGGCTGGCAGTGCTCTGTTGTGCCAGTACCAATAATTAACCGCATGGTTTCTTTTTGAAGCACAAAAACTTTCTGTGCATATGATGAATTACCCCACAAAACAATACCATAATAAATATGGGAATAAAACAATATAAAGTACGTACTTTTCAGAATATCCACACTCAAAGCATGCTTCAAATGTCGGAGTAAGGAAATTACACTGGATAACTTCTTACAAAATTATTTCCACATGATTAGACCAACTAAAGTTATCATGTCACTCCTAGTAATTCAACAGTTCTATCTGCCCTCAGTTATGTGTGCATTGGATGAAAGTAATACATTACCTACGTGTTTTTTCGATTTAACTTAAGTTTATTAAGTTACTAACTATAAGTGTTAGTTAAGTTATGCACATATTTTCCACTACATATCAATGTAGTATCATCAGCCAATAGCACACATTTATTCGAAACAAGAAGTTGAATAAGTAATTTATGTATAAGATAAACAATTCAGGCCCAAAGACTGAACCTTGGGGCACTCCATGTTCCACCACTTTAATTTTGTACGTTAAATTATTAATTGCAATATATTGCTTCTATTATTTAAGTATGATTTAAATAAATGAAAAGTGGAACACCTCTAAAGCCATAATGCGACATTTTATCTAATAGAATATCATGTTAGACGCATCACATCAAATCATCAAAAGCCTTGATGAGGTCCGACAACGTGATCATTGTTTGGCGACCCTCCTCAAGGGCATCGACGATGTCACTTACGACTCTTAAAATGGCTTGCGTAGTACAGCAATTTTTTCGAAACCCATATTGTTCGGGCCAGAGTATACCCTAGTTATTAAAGTACTAGCCAATTTAGTCTTTAAAATCTTCTCCATTATTTTTGAAAAAAATATAGATATTGGACAATAATTTACTCCATTATTTGCATCATCCTTTTTAAAAATGGGAATAACTCTAAAAATCTTAAACGCTTCTAGATACACTCCTCATTTAAAACGAGCATTAATAAGTATTGATAAAAGTTGAGCAATAATATCTGCAGTTTCTGTTTCAATTATTGTACCATTTATTTCATAAACGTCAACGGATTGAGAATTTTTTATGCCTTTATCATGTCTTTGACCTCTAATGTAGAACACTGTTGAAGAAAAAGGAAGAGGGTGGAGTGATATCCCTTAATAAATCAATCGCAGTTAATAAATTAATAGCTGTTAATAGCTGTTAAATCAAATCTAAAACTGATAATACTGTCACCAGATATTATTTGCTTAAATATTTTATTAGCTGTAGCTTCAGTTTCAGCATTTTCTAATATAAAATATTGCTCAAGATGGTCAGACAGGCAAGGATTTAAAACCCCAACCACACCATTGTTTTCTTGCAAGTTCATTAGGAAATTATCTATGCAACTAGCAGAAAATTCGGTAATAGATAGATAGATAGATAGATAGCACTTTATTTCCTACAGGTACAAACACCCAATTACAGGAAATGCTACGATAGATAAGATAAAAAGATAATAACAATAAATACTAAACTAAAAAACTAATATAAGAATGTACATATTAAATTAAAATAACATAAACATAATTTTAACTAGCTTATGAGAAAAACGAAAATATTCCACTCATATATCCATTACAAAAACGTTCACATATTATGGGTCAAATTGAGCAAACATTGCCGAATAAGACCCATCGAGGAGTGGTTAATATCACAATACCTTTCCACAAGATCAAAATTTGTACACATCACAGTAATTGGCGACTTTCGCGAGATATTTGTGCGAGACGCTTCGCAGTAAAATGTTCTTGAAGACCTTGCGTTGACACGAGGAACATGAAAATTTATTTTGCTCAACAAATATTCACAAATTACCTTATTATGCAACAAATTATAGAGGAAAGATATTGTAATAATAATTCGCCTGGTGTTCAGGGATATGTAATTACAATCGTTCAATAGTATTGAATAATCAGCTCCTCTAGGTGGATACACTCCTGACGACTTAAATGACAGCAATTTTAAAAACCTACGTTGAACGCGTTCAACTGAGCTTATGTGTGCAGCGTAAATGGGATACCATATTAATGCATTGGTTTCAAGTTTTGAACGAACATAAGACGTATACAGAACCTTCAACGCATCCATATTAGGGAAATCCCTGCAATTTCTAACAATAAACCCCAACATCCTGTTAGCAGACGACACAACTTCGTTAATATGTGGAGAAAAAGACAGTTTACTATCGAAAGGAACACCTAGGTCCTTAATTTCACTACACCTTCCCAATGCGACAGAGTTGATTTCGTATGCAAATTCGATAAATTCTTTTTTCCTACAATATGTATCAGCAAAGCATTTTTGTATATTTAATCTTAAATGATTTTCAGTGCACCAGTTCTCGACAATTCTTATGTTATTTTGCAAGTCAATGCAGTCATTCAAAGAGCTTATATTTAAAAATACTTTCAAGTCATCTGCATAAAGTAGTTTTTGGCAAGTAATCGATGACGCGAGATCATTAATATAAAGAAAGAACAATAATGGCCCCAGATTTGATCCCTGAGGGATCCCAGATGAGGGGGTGAAAAAATCCGACCGATATCCCTCATACTCAACAAACTGCTTTCTATTAAACAGAAAGGAATTAAAAAGCTGCAACAGTGATGATGAGAAGCCAAAATGCTCTAATTTCCTTATAAGGACATACAAATCAATTTGATCGAATGCTTTCTGCATGTCCATATAGACAACATCAGTTTGTCCCCCAGAGTCCATATTATCACTAATGCACTGAGATATGGTCGCCAGATTGGTTGTACAAGATTTTTTCTCTTGAAACCCGTGTTGCTCATCCACTATCAGACTTCTAGTAGCTGCATAAATTACCTCATATAAAATTATTTCAAACAGTTTAGCAAAATTTGGCAATATGCAAACTGGACGATAGTTGTTAATTAGCGCTGTGTCACCCTTTTTTAAAATAGGGGAGATTCTAGAGAGTTTCCATCTAGTTGGAAAAATGCATGTAGTTATTATAAGATTAAATACATGAAGCAAAGGCTGCAGTACGACATAGATGCAATCTTTAACAACAAAGCTGGGTATCTGATCAGGGCCAACAATCAATTTATTTTTTAATTTTTTTGATGCATTTAAAATGTGATTTGCAGTTATTTCACCAATATTTATATTAAGCGGTAGACTATAGTTTAGATTCTGGTTTCGGCCTAAGTTAATATCTGGTACCGTATAAACACTAGAAAAATAACAACCGAATGCATCTACGATTTCCTGCGAGTTAGAGTAAATCAATTCTCCATATTTCATTATTCCAGGGATCCTGGAATTGCCTTTTTTCTTACTTAATCCTAGTATAAGCACTAATTGTAACATATATACCAAAACTTGTTATTACATTTATTAGTTTCAAAAGATTAGTACCATTGTCTTAATTAATAATAGCATTAATCTCTTTTATTAGTAAGGATAATGAAGTATAAAGAGAAGGAGTCTGTACAAAATAGGATTTGCCTGATAAAATATGTATCTACTGAAAAGACAAACGTACACGTGGTATTGAGTTATTCATTTGTTTCAGTGGCGCTATTGTCAGCATGATCGTTCGTCTATCTCTTTGATATTGCTAACTGTTTTGTTTTACAATAATTGACAATTGACATTTGTTTTTCTCAGCATTTGGTATATCGTATTGCAAGTTTGTCTATGAACGAGTATCTAATAATATTCTATATTTTTTATGTGACCATTACTTATCTAGCATTCAAGAACTTCCAATTTACCAATATCGGGGCATGGTAGATATCGTAGATAGTTTGTGACATCGCCTATAGAGTCACTACAGTGACTCTAGCCTATAAAGTAAACAGCGTGACCGGTTGTGCTAAATTGGTTCTAATTTAAATTTGTTTGTTTTGTCCCTTATGTGACCATTTTCATAATACAGAGCTCGAAATCCTTCTTTTTATACTTCATGGTAAGAACGCTTGATTATTTTATTATGAGAACTAGATCTACTGACTTTGAGTAAAGTAAGGATGATTAATAGAACAGTACCTAGATGTAACTCTTATTCCTCTCTGAGGAAATCATAAGCAGCTTGTGATATTTCAGCCTTAATAAGTCTCGTCTCAGTTTTGTACTAGCTATATTTTCAAATATACATTTATGTTTCACTATCTAATTACAGGCTAAAACCAAGAATCAAGTATAAAGTTAATAAATTCTATACTATATTGAATTCCCCTGTAAACTCAAACTGGTAGGTACAGAAATTTTCCGAAGATGACTCAAATGGCAGATTACAATTTTGCGAACTATAATGATGGAAAGAGTGCAATGGAATTAAATTATAGTAATTAACATTTGCTTCAGTGATTGATACGCTTCTCTTAAACACTCATGTAAATAGGCACTCATGTTATTGGAGTATTGAAAATCCTCATGCGTTCAGAGAAACCCATACGTATATCCCCACAAGGCAGAAGGAATGGCTGGAGATAATATTCAAATTATTATCTGAAATAATTAATTTTAAATACCCATTTTCCTGGCAGATGAATTGACAGAAAGGGTTCTATAGAGTGGCCAGCTCATTTCCCTGACTTAACACCACTGGATTTCTTCCAATGGCGATATCTGAAATCTAATGTTTACAGAACGCCTCCAGAAAATATCGACGAACTACTGCAAAGCCTAGCATGTGTGTAGAAATATCTCTGCAAAAATTGTAGGAAATGTCACGCAAGAGTTTCAAAATCCAGAGTTTTTATGTGTCAAGAAGTCACTGGATAGAATTTTGAACAAACTGATTTAATTGCGTAATTTTTTTTATTAAAACATTGTTCAAAATTCTTTGTATGTTCTAAGATAACAGTTATAAGAACGGATAACACAATTATAGTCATTTTTCAAAAAGAAAAATGTAGAGAATTGGACTACCTTGAAAATGAGGTATGCAATATAGCAGGGCAGACCTTACCTACCATAAAAAAAAATTGTTGGCAGCGCCCATGGTACCATTTTTGACTTTGAAAAATCAAATTTATCCGCAGAAACTACTTCATTTTACTTACGTGATTCGCCTTGTATTTTGTTAAATCTCTAACGATTCATCTATCGTTATTCATCTCTAATCGATTCATTCAAAAGTTAAGAAAAGGCGATTACACTGATTACTTTATAATCTAATATAAGGTTCTACGTCTAATACGTAGGTCTATACGGTCTACGTCTAATATAAGGTTTTCCGTTTCTTATTAGAATGTAACCTTCTTTCCATAGAGTTTTCAGTGGTTAATGACCACTGAAAACTAATATAAAATGAAATAGAAATACTGTTTATAAAATAATTTTAAATGTTTGTGGTGAATACATACCTACTTCGTAGTTATTGTCATTGTGAATTGAACCAATCTGGAACTAATTTCAGATGCATTAACAAAAAATATCGATTTTTCAAACATAAACTAAGTGGATGTATTCTAAGTGCATTCGCCAGACATTTATATTTTAACTATTTTGTAACAACATTTGCAAACTTTGGCAAAAATATCACCCAATTCGTAGATTTCAACGTTAGTAGATATTCTCTGGAAGCTTGTACTTCTTCAGTATTTATAAGAATAGGTATAAAATGCATAAAACTGATGCTAAGTTGGACATGGAGGGCATCACAGTGTTTTGTTTTTCATTGATTATCCCAAAACCGTTCATCTATCTGAACTAAAGGTTTTCACTATCTAAATTAAAACGAGGCTTTGGTAAAGATGTATATTTTTGTTTTTATTCTTATCTACTTTAATTTCATATGGTTGATGTTCTTATAGAATTTCAATACATTGTTGGAGCTTGTTGAAAAGTTGTCTTTTGTTTCAACTACCGATGAGTAAAATGTTCATATAAGTTACGAATTTTATTTTAAAAATATAAGAAGGCAGCTTTGGCAATATTTAAGTGAGGTATTTATTTAACAAAATTTACGAGTATATTGATAACGGATACATATCTAAATCATCTTTATTACTATGTTATGAAATGTAAAAGGAGCAATGTAATGTTGCATGATGTTTAGATTTATTTATGAAATAATTCAAATATTTCATTCAGCTATTTAAAACTATTATTTATTGCAAGTAAGTGGTTGACCGTGAGAATCAGTATAATATTCTTTGGAAACTAATAAGTTATTATATTATCTATATATTATATAGAAAATTATAAAAGTTTTATCTTTTATAATGATATAAGCTAGGCAAAAACTAATAATGTGTGCTGCTTGTGATAAATTTTAGATGTGTTATTTAAAATTGATTGTATACAAACAACTAAGAAATATTCCGTACAAAATTATTAGCCCCTATAAAGTGTTTATTAGTGGTGAAAGTACTAGCATATATTGTATTGTGACAACATTTTTGTAATTTTGAGAAGATAATACGTAGTAGTAGGAGTATAGTAATCCTCACCCCACATTAAAAAATTTTACCATCGAACTGCCGGTTTCACAATGTATTTTAACCATCAGTTTATAAGTTTAGAATATGTGAATTTATTTAACATTTTGTCTACAGCTATGCACATTCTAAACTTATAGTTAGGTAACTGTCGGTTAAGTAAAGATAATCAGCTATTGTGAAACCGGGCTTTAATCCTACAGAGCTATATCTAGCTCTATGCGAAATCTGGCAAAAATGTTGATAAACTACGTAAATTTTGCATTTTCATGTAAACTTGTATGCATGTTTGTTTGGATGTTTTTTAACAAATTTTTAACAACAATCTATCGATGATCAATTTATCTAGGTACCCCCAGATTTATCTGGTGAGATTTTTTTTTATTTTATAGCAGTTATCAGTGCAGGTTAGAATATAATAACTTTTCCCACGAATAAAATTAACGAATTAACATATCACAATATAGTGAAATTTTAATTAACAAGTAGACAACAACGGGTGAAGCGATAGAAAATTAATCGCTTATAGTGTTTTTTTGCTATGCTTGTATTATAGGAGGCCTGGGAGCGGCAAATTAATTGTTTAACTCGATTAATAAATTACCACTCGATAATTTATTATGGTTTTGTACACTTTGCCATATTGTATAGTAGATATAGGTACCTATATACGAAGTACATAATTTTTAAAATATAAAAAACATTTTTCAAAGGAGACTTAATAATATGTTCCATTAAAATATTTTAAGACATTTACATTACATTTACATTACATTTACATTACATTTACATTACATTTACATTACATTTACATTACATTTACATTACATTTACATTACATTTACATTACATTTACATTACATTTACATTACATTTACATTACATTTACATTACATTTACATTACATTTACATTACATTTACATTACATTTACATTACATTTACATTACATTTACATTACATTTACATTACATTTACATTTACATTACATTCACATTACATTCACATTACATTCACATTACATTCACATTACATTCACATTACATTCACATTACATTTACATTTACATTTTAAGTATAAATTAAATTCAGTTCAGTTTAAATTAATTTCAGTATCAGTATTATAATGTTTAATGTTTATAATGTTGTTGGTCCCTTGCCCCCCCTGGGTGCGCCACTGGTACCCACATAAGAATATTCGTCAAGTGAAGCAACTCTGGTTAAATCTAAATATTTTTTTAAAGAGACATTTTAAAATAGTAAATAGAACATAGATTTGATATTTCGAACAGAAATACTGATAATTCTCCAAGAATCTGATACAGAAATCTTGGTATGTAGTTACTTAAAAAAACTAAGAGGGTCTTTATTTTCCGAGTACTTTTGACAACCTATATAAGAAGTAGTCTAACAAATGCTGCTATATTCACTATAAATCGATGTTGACTGGAAAGGATTATTTCAATCAATTACTTTGATCACTAGGTTAAATCTAGTTTAGCACTTGAATTGGAATGAACTTGGAGTGATCGTATTTTCAGTATTTATCTCATTAATTACTACATTTTCATTTGATCTACAGAAAAAGAAGAATGTTTATGTTTAACTAAATATTAGCTTGAAATTAATAAAACTGTTTTTGTTGTGAGATTTCAGTAAAATGTGAATCCGACTTGTTAATTTTGTTTGTCAACAAATATGATATGATCACATTTATAAAGCTTTTCATTTAAAATTTGTTTTATCTCCAACAATATGTGTGTACATTTCCGGTACTTTGAAGTCCTACAATATATAATTTCTAACTTTTGGTGCGCTGTATATTGCTGTATAATATTACACCCCACCTGAATTGGGTTTTCCTAATAGGTAGTTTTTAAATAAAGCATTTTCTACATTATAACTTTCATGGAATTTATTTAATAAGCTTTCATATTACATTTGATGCTATTATTGTGTACTACCGTTTTCAGGTTATTTACTATACCTACAGGGTGGCCCACGAATAACGAAACAAGCGAAATTTCCGATACTTACCAACTTTTTCTTGCAAATCGCTCGCAAGTAAAAGTTGGTAAGTATCCGAAAATTCGCTTGTTTCGTTACTCGTGGGCCACCCTGTATAATAAGAAAAGCTCAATTAAAAAGAAATAAATTATAATGAATAAATAATAAATATCAGAAATAGACAATAATGTAAACAATTACAATATGTTTAACAAACAAAATGATAGTAGCACGTCTGAAATAGAATCTACTGATTCTACAGAAATAAGTAATGAGAAATACATAAAAATAAACCTCAATAGGAACGTTAACGAAATTAATTTGCGCAACTACAAGCTTTGACTTGTAAAACACAATGCTCTTATTGTAACTTTTAAGGAAAGTTTATGAATGCATTTTGAAGTTTTATTAAAAATTTTAATCTGTAATTGTTGTTAATTCGATAAGATGAAAATAAGATAAAAAACTCAGGAGAGTAGCCAAATGTCCCCCTGACTCCTTTACAAGTGCAAGCGACCAAAATGGCTATTCTTCTAAGATATTTTTCGATTCTCCTAAGATGGAACTTTTCATCCTATCCGATTTTCATCCTGACAGGATGAGAAGTTTCCAAGTTGAAAATTGAAGAATCATATAATGGTGTGACAGGGGAAACCACCTCACCGGGTATAACAACTAAATTTTAAATAAATATTCAAAGGTTTAATATAAACATTTCCTATATAAACGTACACCTATCTTTCGAGATTTAGAGTTTGTATTGCCATTATGTAAGGTATTTGTGTATGCACTTCTACGAGTTTTTGGACGTTTCTTGAACATGATGAACTACCAATTTATCAACTTTTCAGCTCTTAATTTTTTATATAAAAATATGGTGTCGATAATGTCTGTAACTTAGGTATTTGTGGTGCAGTATTATGATTCATTTTATTTTCTTTTGGGATTATACTACCTGTAGAATAATAAAAAAATAGAAAACCAGAAGTATTCATAAGAGATATCCAAGGTGTGGTATCAAGGCAAACTTCTAAAGTTTGTCCCAAACCACTGTATTATGTAATAAAAATAAATATAGGACAAATTAAGTAAATTTTATCGGTGGTTTTTTTAGTTTTATACAAAATTCTATAATATTACAAATTATATTTCAAATTATGTCTAATCAAACAAATTATAATAAAATTTAAAATAAATTAAACACTTAACTAGTTTTGTTTTTCTATACGTTTCAAGTCGATTTTCACTTGTCGATTTGTTTAGACATACTTAATTTGGAATACAATTTGTAATATTATAGAATTATATCAAATTAAAAAAAACAATGATAAAATTTAGTTAATTATATTTATTATTACTATATATTATACAGTGTTTTTTGGGGGCAAACTTTAGAAGTTTGCCTTGATACTACACTTTTGATATTTATTTTGAATACTCCTGGTTTTCTATTTTTAATATTTTACAGGTGATGTAAGCTCAAAAGAAAATAAAATATGGTGTCAATGTTTTGAAGCCGAAGCCATATTTTATTATTTACAGGGCGCTCAAAAAAATAATTTGATTCTGACTAATTTGAACTACTCGAAAGTATTTTTTTAAACGACCACCCTGTATTTTATTGCCCTATGTGATGAAGAAAGTGATCTTTCAATCTGTATTAGGATTCCATATATCTGTCTGTTGCTATTTTCTTCCTATCGGCGTATTTATTTTCGATACAATAATTTTCTATTTCCTTGAACTGCTTGCGATTAGCAGCCCATCAAAATTAAAACAATGTGTCTTATTTAAAGGTCATTCAAGTTAAGTTTAAAGTGACGTCACCTTGTCAAAAAATACGCTGTTGACAGATGAACATTTTTGCGGGCAGGAGTTTGAAAAACGTCACAGAATAACAACGGTTTTAGTTTTTAGAAAAACTGCTTTTAGTGTAAATAAAGTGAATAACTAGAAAACTTAAATAGAAAATACATGAGCAAAATTTAAGCAGAACCAAACACCAAAAAACCAGCAAACAGTAGAGAGGCAATATAAATAAATAAAAACTTGACAACGGACAGAAGGGTTGCCAAATATAAAACTCTTGGTAAATGGCAAATGCTATGCTAATTTATTGGTCATTTGTTTATCGAATATTGACAACAATTAATTACTGAAAATGACATCGCTTTAAACTTAACGTGAATGACCTTTATCAACCTCGTAAACATGATTTTCGTTTAATTTTCATGGCCCTCTAATCATAAGCAATTCAAGGAAATAGAAAATGGTAACAGATACGGAGTCCTAATACAGATTAAAAGATCACTTTATTCTCCATCACATAGAGCAGTAAAATACAGGGTGTTCCACTTAAAAAATTACTTTTAGGTACCTATAGTTGAAATTAGTTAGAATCAAAAAATTTTTTTGAACACCTTTTAAATAATAAAATATAAAATTATATATAATCTGAAAGCTTAATAGTCCGCCTAACCATAGCCTAAAACTTGTTACCATCTCTACCTATGCTTAATGACTAGCATTTCAATAATATACATACTACAAAACTATTTTTTAAAAAAAAAATAAAATATATAAAAAACTATTAATTTCTTGAATAGGTTGTCCCTCATTAAAAAACGTAGTAGATTTTAGCGTAGAAATCAAAAATGTAATAAAATATGGGGTATTCCATTTAAAATAAGAAAGTTGATAGCCATTTTCGGTATAACCGGAAGTGCCAGAAAAGTGGAAATATGAATGATGAATATGAATGATGAATACAACTTTCTCGAATAACCCCCGTATCCAAATTTTCAAAAAAATATTCCAATGGGAAATCTTTAAACGTTTAATGAACGGCTTAGCTGAATTAACCTGTATATATATGTTAAAATGTAGGGTAAAGGGAGGAGAGATGGACCACCATTTATAAAAATTAAGATAATTTCTTCATTAATCAAAGTACAAATCTGCAAGTTGGTACATAAAATAACTAAGCTTTGGTACTTTTTTTGGAACACTTAGAAAGTAAGAAATATTTATCATTAAAACTAAAAAATAAATAATTCTCAGACTTGTCAACGGTCTATCCTACCCTATGGAGGTGAGATGGACCACAGTAGGTAGGAGAGATGGACCTCGCTACTTTTCCTTTTTTCTAGAAGCTACGTTTCCACACTTCTGGCAAAGGTTAAAAAAACTTGTGCAGCTCTCGTGCTGCAACCACCGCTTGCACAAAAGGCATTGTGACCAATCGTCTTTCTTTTTCGTTAAACGATAATCTTCACTGCAGCCAACACTCTTATTTTCTAGATCGCTGAAATGTTCATCCGTTCTAGAATAGTCATCTAATGTGACATGGCCAGATGTCTATTTACCGCTTTCACTGCCAAATTCGGGCCAGCTTTTTTCTTGCATTGTGCCTTTTTTTTAATAAATTCCGGTGAGGTAATAACTCCTGATATTTTTTTAAGAACCCTTTTTACAGTTATAGATACGACGGGTATGGGGGTAACTTCATCCAGAGCTTTTCCAAGAGTTATATCTTCAGTACCTAGCTGTTGATTTGTTAGGAGTGGTTTGTTGGTTTTGTATATCAGAGGTACTTGGTTGGGAAGATTCAGGTCCTGCTTGCACTTAAATGTAGTTTTGGGTATTCCAAATGCTGTAGCGGCTTCATTGCCGCCAATTTCGCCATTTCTATATGCATTTACGGCATCATTTAAAGCTTGAGAGGTTCAATATCCTCGTTCAGGAACATGTCTTTTACATATGTACTTATTAAGCATTGTACTAAAACAAAAAGTTATTGGTCCAATTCTCCTCCCCCATATTGGTTCATCTATCCTCAAATGGGAGGGTAGACGGACCACTCGGTAACAACTAAACGGTTACAAAAAAGTTTTAATATTTTAGGTTCTATAAGACATTAATGCATATACTTACAGTTTCATTAACAAAAAAACATTTTAGACTTATCTAAGTTTGTTAAAAATAAAAATGTATATCTTTAAATACAATTTTCACCAAGGCAAAATCTATTTTTCTTAAAAAACTTCCACATAAATGCTGGAAACCACGTGCTCGCGACTGTATCAAGGTGAACTGATCGAAACGCAAAACATACGCCTGTCAAATGTTGCGGTGGTGCCTTAAATTGCAAAATATTACCGATAGTCCGTCTATCCTCCTGGTCCATCTAACCTCCCTTTACCCTACACAATATTTTTCTTAAAATAAGAGATAATGCGACTAGAAAAGCTGTATAATTATCTACGACTGAAATGACTGAAAAAATAATAGAAACTGACGTGCGTTTGTTCTCAACGTATGTTAACAAGGGGACCACCTTTCGAGACCCTATAAATCTTGTCGCATACGTCTTTGCGGGATTTTTTTAAATTTTTCTGGTTATATGTTACATTATGGAACAGAATATATTTTTGCATACGTGAATATATTCCTAATAACTAGAATATAATGTCAGGGTCGATACGTTTTAAATAAAATGTTTGGTTCAAATAAATTTATTCAGATCCTGTTGTATTCCCCTTTAAATTTGTGGAAGAAAAAATGTTAAAAATTATCAGTATGTATACATTATTCTAATGAACCAGATATTTTATTACGCGCTAGGTCAGTATAATGGACTATAGGATTCACTATAGTTACAAGGTAGATCACTATGTAAATATCTATGCAAATTTAGTGAATAAAAGTTTGATTTTTAAGGAAAGTGATGTTTTAGAAAAAATATATACCTATATTAAAATCCATTATAAATAACTTCCTGGTGATAAAATTAATTATTATACAAAAGTATATATGATAGAATATGCATACTTTGGTAGAAAAGAATACGATACAAGCACGTTTTCGAAGGATGTGCTGCTTTTAATAAATGTACTACGTAAATACATCGATTTTAACAATTCAATTGTCTTAAATATTTGAATTTTTTATTATTATTAAACATGATAGAAGCTGGCATATATATCGAAAACAGACTACTGTCATCGAAAGCCATTATATTTGAATATACTTTCTACATAATCTCAATTAACATAAAAATTATAATAATAATAATAATATCTGTACCCCTCATTCTAATCACAAGGATTAGCCCGAAAGTTTGAGACTTGTGTGGGAGAGGGGGCGGTATATTATTATTTCGTGGGCCGCATTTGCGCCTCTGGGACAACTTACTTTGGTAGGCCCTAACAACCATTCAGTGCTGGAATGGGGGAAACCTGGAAAACCTCATTAGTTAGGGAGATAAGTCAAACATCAACTGATTTTAATCTCTCACATTAACACCAAGTTGACATTCTTCCCATCCTAGACCATCGCCAGGATGGTTGCCAAGCCATCCCTGTGAATACTCCTGCTTGATCTATGAGTAAACAATTTAATTAAAAATTGTTTGGTGGAATGGGAATTAGAATCCACGACCTCTGGGTTGAGCGATCGAGACGCTAAGCCCTGAGCTACCGGCTCGCCGTAAACATAAAAATTATGTTTACCAACACTATCCTAATATATAGGGATTACAATTGCATTTAGAATTACAATTTTATATTTTTGCTTAGAAAAAGTGTTCAGGTCTACAAGATTTGTCACAACGGCCATTAGCTGCATCTGTAAGAAAGTAACTAGAACTAAAAATTAGATTTTAGATTAGATGCAAATACTGTCAACTTCCTGCTGTTTGCGGTTAAAGCCTAACTAGCTATCCACATGTAGGAGAAAGGTACCATCTTGTATATTTTTTGCATTTGTAAATCTTATATTAAATTCAGTAACTTTATACCACTTTCCTTATACTTAAAATGGACCATTTTCGAACTTAATCTAAAGCTCAATTTCGAGAAACTAATTTTAGGGAATATGTGTGAAAATGTTATTAGATTTTCAGTGTATACAGAGTGGTCCAACGAAAAACATGCATCGGGCTTTACGTTTTTTTATGAAATTGGAAGCTAATATGCTCGGACACGTCGATTTTTGTTTTGAAGGTGACACATTTTAAGCACATTTTTCAACCCGTTGCTTCATCCCCCGAGCTGGGGATAATCACACCCCCAAAATTTCAATTGGAAAGTGGGGTCGAGTGATACATCATTTCAAAGGGCACAAAATTATCTTTCCAATGATACCGTATTTGTTGGATTCTACTTGGACCGTTACTGCTTAAACGGCTATAGAAACATAAACCGTATAACTTTGGTAATCGTGAAAAAATCACCTCCGTGTAAGTTGTTAGGGATCAATACACCACAATCAATCATTTGTAAATTACCTTAACAAAAAATGTTGTGATTTTAATGCCAATACAGTTGGGTCTCAGTTGTGTTTAACATCTCATAAATTAACTTTTTAATGAGTCGTAATAATAAATGTTTGAACAAATCAAAAAAATGTAAAAATAAGTAGGTAGTTTTAAATAAATAACAAACATTGAAATGCAATTGTGCTTGTCTTAACTCCTAACAACTCATACGTAGGTTTACAACGGGGTGTAGAAAAAGAGTTCTACAGCTTAACAGATGGTTAAAATGTAATTAACAAAAACAAACCACTGCGAGTGTAGTAATAAGGATACCCCCATATCCTCCATCTGTAAACACGCCTTATAAAATAAGGACTGAACCAAATTAGGCCGAAACAGCTATTCTTCTGGCTAATAACACGCCGAGCGCTGAATTACAAAGCAAAATTTGGCGTATTTTGTACGCAAAAATACAATGTTCTGGATTGCAACGAAAACTACGAGGAAATACTCTGGACCTCACATCGTAGGATACCCTACGTAGGAATCCTACGATGTGAGGTCCAGAGTATTTGTTCGTAGTTTTCGTTGCAATCCAAAACATTCTATTTTTTGTTCTAACGTTGTTAGACAAAAATACACCAAATTTTGCTTTGTAATTCAGCGCTCGGCGTGACGTTAGCCAGGAGAATAGCTGTTTTGGCTTAATTTGGTTCAGTCCTTATTTTATAAGGCGTGTTTACAGATTGAGGATATGGGGTCTTATGGTCTTATGGTCCTATATGGGCCTTACTACACTCGTAGTTGTTTGTTTTTGTTAATACGTAGGTGTTTTTTCACAATTACCAAAACTATACGGTTTAGGATTCTACTGCCGCTTTCGCAGTAACGGTTCAAGTAGAATCCAACAAATAGGATATCATTGGAAAGATAATTTTGCGCCCTATGAAATGATGAATCACTCGACCGCACTTTCCATTTGAAATTTTAAGGGTGTAATTGTTCCCAGCTTGGGGGATGAAAGTGCGGGTTGAAAAATGTGGTTAAAATTTGTCCTCGTCAAAACCAAAATCGACATGTCCGAGCATTTTAGATACAAATTTCACAAAAAGACGTAACGCCCGGTGTATACTTTTCGTTGGAACACTCTGTACTATATTTCTTGATTCGCAATCCTAAAAGTGAAGTAAATTTGCTCTGATATATAAAATCTTTATGATTAATATAGGTACTGGTTTAATAGAGTAGAAATGCACGTACATTTTTTTATAATTTTCTACTTTTGGCATCCGAACTACCAACCCTTTACGCATTATGTAATGTTGCTTTTTAGTCAAATCAGCAGTTTTCATTTATTAAAATAAATGTACCGTAGGGTAGGTATGAATAAATATTTCTAAATCGCATCTTGTGGGTAGCAAAACTTTATAAGCATATATGTTTGTATTTTGGGATTATTTCTTTTATACTTGGCATTAGTATCAAAATTGTTAAAAAAATGTTAAGAACTTTTCAGTTTCTATCTAAGAAATATATTTTTTTTGCAATTCACACCATGTTTTTAAGTTTTTCCACAACATCCGTACAATTACGATGAATGTGTCAAAATTGATTAAGTTGAGACAATTGTAAAAAAATACGTTTCAAATTCTTGATAATAATTTCAATGCCATGTGTTGGAACCTTTCTGGCATTCTCGTTAATCTTATTAAGCATTGGGGAAATGAGTTTAATTAATAATAACGTACCTGTTTATTGTACCTGTGATGCCGAAAATTTGACAATACTTGTCAGATAGATAGTAACAAAGACCCAAAGAGGGCATTACGGTGTGTTTCTCACCACAACATACCTGTTATTTCCTTTTGGGGCAATGTGCTACCGGCTGTCATGTATTCATGTGTGTTGTTATGATATTTTTAATTTACTTATGATTTATACATTCATAGTACCAACGTTTTATGTTGACATTAAATAAATTTATAACCAATGATTTGCATAATTTTCCAATATATTAGTTTTATGTGATCTACATATAAAAGCAAAAAGTATTACTGGCCCACCTACGAGCTCATATAATCTTACAACTACTGTTTAATGTCGTAAACTCCTGTAACATCCAATTACAGATGCATTACAACACAATTGATAGTAAAATTGACATCAAAATCAATAAAATATTCCGAGAATACAAATATAAACGTTGCAACTTCAATAAAATGTACATGCTCGGTATTTGACATAAGAAACTATAAATGTCTGGGAAGAGATTTTACTTGTGAGAAGGTCATACGACAAAATATTTGTGAAAGAAAATAATCAGAACCACTATAAGCTTTATGAATGTGCAGGCAAGTCCCTGAACATGACTTACAAAAATATGAATCTCAATATAAATGGATTTGTCCGTGATAACATCGAGAAATTGTAACGAAGGCGAGTCAGGAGACTTCTCGATTGATACAGTCGATAGTGTCCTTCGATTTTGACAGGTCACTGATGAGGATTTCCTCTTTCGACCAAATTATATATTCTGGAATTTGTTTTAGTCGTCAGCATTTGATATCCAGTGTAAATAGGGTCGTCATTTTAAAAAATGTCATTTTATATTGCATTTCTTTGTTATGTAATCACAAATGTAAAACATTACGTCAGTGTCATTAAGAATATTCTTTCTTTTAAAATATTCAATGCACCAGGCAAATATTGAGTGATACATTTTTGTTAATTTCTTTTTATAAGTATATAATATTGTTAATTAAATACTGAATACTTAATATCACAATAAAGAATGAAAAATTTAGCTGTAGATTGCAAAATAGAAAAGGAAATCCTCATGCATGTTTAATTACGTTTTTAATACATAAAAAAACAGATATTTACTCTATTATCATTTAAGACCATTTTGAACGTTTCTGCTTTATGTTTTCAACTAAATTTCTCTAAATTTGTACATGAAAGTTAACAAAGTTGATGGCGAACTAACTATATTCATAAAATTCGTAAAATTGCAACATGTACACACACAAACCATTACTAACTATAATTACTCACTAGTTACAATAAGGTGCATAATAATGAAAAATTAAATAAATAACATTTGAAATATTAATACCTAGTCTGCGTGTATGGTTTGTTTAGTGTTTTTGAAACACTCTTCTATATCCATATATACAGCGTGTTTCACCAGGCACTGCGTCTATTGATATCTGGGAACGTATACTAATCCGAAATATTTGAAAATTTGGCAAAATGTAACAGCGAAAATGGACACTTGGTATAATATTTTTGAACGTAAGGATACATCATAATTTAGCGTCCCTTACGTTCTCTAAGAATACAAAAATCAACTTAATATAATTTTCCCGGAAGAAGTTGCGGACTCTCTTGCGCACCATAGCATATGTCAATTTTTTTCTTTAAATATTACTTAATATTTCAAAATGCGTAACTCCTAGCTATAGGGAATGTCACATAAATCGACTCTAAAGTTTTCCGTAGAATCCAAAAATCCAACCAAAATATGTAAAAAAATTATGGTGGTATCGATATGTTCTTAAATATTATACCAAGTGTTCCATTTCGCTGTTACATTTTGGAAATTTCAAACAGCCATAACTTTTTAAACTCAAATGCAACATCCTGTATGTTCCAGTCTATCTTGTGCACATTGAAATTCTCTTTCAAGCCATATAAGCAGCATCAGGGTTATGATTATTACTTTTGAAGATATTTGCAAATTTCTACTATTTTGGTAGTTTTCATCATAATATCTAGAATGTTATCAAATTTGCCATGGACATAAACATTTTCAAAACAATAAAATCGGTTTGGCATGTCAATTACATATTATTGTGACTGCTTCAAACCATTGTACCAAGTTTCATCCAAATCGGAGAAAGAGTTTTCAAGACAGGGTGTTCCTTATAAAGGAGCAGATAGAAGGAAGAGATAAATGTGGCAGGATGATTGCAAAGTCTAAATTTCACAACCTATTTGCGATACCTACATAATACCTAAATAAATAATACCTAAATTATAGATAGTCGAAGATTCACACTGGGTTCACTCTGGCTAGTGTGACTCACAGATGAGTCTCAGACGTGTACAGGAACAGGACGTGGAGGTGTTTGAGCTGAAAACTAGATTAATATGAATTATAGCTGAAATTTGCGGAATGCTTAGTGAATACTTTGTGAAGAGGGTACGGGTCATATAGTCAAGCCATTATAAAGGTTTTGGATTCAAAGGTTAGTTTAACGCTTCTGTGTGATTGCCTGCAAGCGGTAATTAAACTAGAAATACCAGTACCTTGAAACTGTTCGGTGTCAGGACATATTCAAGAAAGTGAACGTGCAGATGAGTTTGCTAAAAAGGGTGTCTGTAACTTATTTGTGGCGCAGTGGCGGCTGGTGAGATTTGGGAATTTGGGGCACAGGGGAAAAAATGCGCCGCAAGCGAAAATTTTGCATTTTTCAAGGTCAAACACCTTAAAATTAAAAATTAGAAATTCGTAGAGCAAAAATATTTGCTTGAAGAAATAGGTTTCGTTAGGCAAATATCCCCTTTTTTGATGCGATTGACAGAAATATGGAAAAATTATTTAAAATAATATTTAAATCGGTTGAAAAAAGTATACATGTCAGAAAAATGGCAGGCGAAACTTCTGTTTTCGGCAACACCAGAAAAAACACAGATAGATAAAAAAAATAAATAATAAACTCTCCTTGGAGTTTTATATTCTACAAGGTTTTATTTAAAATAGGTCCTCGTGTATATCTGCTTTTATTGAAGTAACAAATTCATAATATTCAATTCCATAGGTGATAACTAAGTGTACATCTTTGTTGTTTATTACTATGAAACAAAAAAAGTTATTTCTTAAGATCACCATCCAAGGTCAAAGCTATTTCACTTAATTTGTTGCTCATAAAAGTGTTAACTTTTAGTTTTATACTCATATTACTAGTAAAAGTGTTCTCTTGTGGTAAAAAAAAATATTTATAGTTACAGAAAAAACTTGCACTTCCGTAGAAAAGCAGAAAATAGTTACACTTCCTTTTATAAACATGTCTCTGCCCTCCGTTACTGAAATATTTTGAACAAAAGAATATTTTTTCAGTAAATTTTGTACCTATAATCGTATTCTCGGAAGACTTATTTATAGCTGACTATTGAAATAACCATTCACCCTTTTTGTATAATTAGTGGAAATTAATAAATAGAGGTAGGTAAAGGTATGTATTTTATAAGTACTAAGCCAAGGTAACTAAGCACAGAAGTATAACCAACCCCTTTTAAGTAATAAATAATTGTTTTTGGGTATTTGAAGTTTACGAAATATCAAATTTGAACTTTCTATTTTAAAATAGTTAGTTATTGCTCGTTCATTAGGTAGATTAATAATTCACTATATTTCTGTACCTAAAAAGTGACGCAGGTCACTGCAATTCCAACTTTTTTTTTTATCTACGCACTAAAATGCACGTGTGATTTTTTTTATATGCAAAATACTATAATACGTGAACTATTAATAGAAGGTGAATACTGATTTATATATTTTGTAATATTTGCAAAACCAGCAGAGCTTCCAAACTAGCAAAACATAAATACAAAATAAAATTTACTCTGTCCTACATTACATTAGTTTATATAAATAATATGCACAAAAGTGAGTGGATTATCAGTAGGGATGCCGATACTCGTTAATTTTACTACCCGGGTACCCGTTTTCAATACCCGGTATTTACCCGCTACCCGTAAATTACCCACTACCCGTTAATAACCCGGTATACCCGTTATTTACCCGTTACCCGCTATTTATCTATTACGCGATATCAACCCATAGCATTCAACATAGCAAATATTTTCCAATTCATATCATATTTTATATCGCCAAACCTGCGCCAACGCAAAACCGCAAAAAAAAAACAAGTTGTCATTATGAATGTGGCGTAACTACATGGTTTGTGAAGAAAATCAAATTTGTTAGAAAAAAATCTGAAATGACTTCTATAGGATTAGAGTTAACGTGCAGCATTGTCTATGGTGCTTTCCACAGCCGGAATTCAAAAATTGGCTGAAGCCAGCATAGTTAATACTTAGTCTTGAAAGTAGGGCATAATCGTGGAAGGTTGTTTGCAGATAAGAACTGTAGTTATGGTGAGCACTGTCACCTAAGGAAATATCTTACTAATTCACCACTTGCAGAGATGTGAGCTTGTGACTAATGCTTCTTTGTAAACTGTTCTTCGATCCTATTGAGCTAGGGGAATTTGGGCGGGCAGATTTTGGATTTGGAAAAAGATGAAATTATTTATCGTATTGTAAAACGGTGAGATATTTAACAGACCTAGCTTTGGCCGCTGTCCATCGAGATAGTTTAAAGAGTTTCTAACGTAATTATGCATATACGAGAGGAAATGATCTACCAAATAGGTGACAATATACTATGTGTCCCATCTTCAAAAGTTAACTTGACTTTCGGTTAGACTGAAAATCAAATTAACACACGACATACTAGAACAAACGGGGTCTTTATATAAATACTGTTACATTTCAAACTATTCAGATGAACAGTGTAGAAACGGTAGACCATCATCTTAGCATACTTGGAGTAATTGGAAAGGGTTGCATTTACTTACATTTAATAATTAACTGATAACAACTACTAACTCATCGAGGGTCTTAATTCATCCATTAAATAACATTCTTCTGTTATAATTCGTATTAAATTATTTCTAAACAACCTGAATGTAATCATATTTTTACTAGTCTAAGCTAGACGAGATTTTGAAAGAAAAACGTCCCAGCTACATAAAAACCGATGGCCTATATAAATTATGTTGAACCACCTGAGTACACTAACTTATTAATGCAGAGGGGTTCTTTTCAAATTTTATAATGTTCGACAGAACTATGACAAATCAATTAAATATTTCTATACAGATGTGGTGTGTTTATTTTGTAGCGATTTCTATGGCACAGGGAGCGGGAAGGGAAAGTGTTTTACTGTATTGCATATAACCATATACAATAGGCCAACAACCAGTGTTTGTTTACCCACAGAAAGTAAACACGGTAGTTTGAGATAACCTAGACCTTCGGTGATTGGCATATTTTTTACCTAGGAGAATGTCGGAGGAACTGATTTTTCGACTGAAATGTAAAAAGCATGTATAGGTAAGCTCTGGTAGATTTTATCAACGTTGCTGCTAACATAGTAGGTACTTACTCACACAATAGTTACAGCTCTTTTGTTTAAAGCTCACATAGCTATTTGTGAAAGTGTATCATAAGGGAGGCTATTTTTTGATGTCATATGTTATTCTTTCTTGTTTGTTATACTTAAATATATTGATCCATATTTTGTTGAACCTTAAATATAAACGCTATCTATGCTTGACTGCCACATGTGTGTGCCACAAGTGGGAGAAAGTTGATGAAAACATTATCAACAGTAATTAATTTCAATTATTTAAGATAATGGATGAATATTGCCAATTCTTAACAAGTGAAAGAAATGGCAAATATATCAAAAAGCGGTAATATGAACTATTATAATGCATATATTAAAAGGAAGATCATGATTCAAATTTGTATAATTGTATAACGTGAGAAAAATCTCAATTTTGTGTTATGTAGCAAAAAAGTTATCTAAAAATCTTATTGAGCAAAGACAAATTCTGTCAGACATTTCTTTCTGTCACAAGAAATAAAAAATCTATAACATAGGAAGTACTATTTTAGAACAAATTTAAATTTTTATGTTGATACCTACTCACTTAGTCTAAATCTAAAAGACGGTTAAGCTCCCAATAACAACAACAGGGTACGTTTAATGCATTGACAAGGAAGGCTAAATTAATTTTCAATGTGTATATAATTGGATATTAATTATAACCACAAAAAAGCAAAAACGATTAAATATTATAATAAGTAGTAACCACATTTTAACAACCCGATGTAAATGAAGACGTCTGTAGAGGTAACGAAGAATGTGAATAGCGTCGGGCCAGATTCTTTCACGTTGCCTATCAGTCAACAGGTAATTTGGCGGAACTGGACAAATGTCCAGTGGTCCATCGCTCAAAAGTGACAATTAATGAACGTCTCTAAATTGTGTACCGTTCACGGCTTACGAGCCAAGAGTCTTGTTAACTTCTGGGCTACGTAATGTGGTAGTTAAAACGCATTAGTTTGATTAATGGTTGTATTTCATTATTTAAACTTCTATAACTGAGGCGCTTAAACTTTCTTCAGAGGCAAGGTCAAGTCTAATATTATAAACAGGGAACTAATAAGGACCGCAGGGACGGTTTTAGCCATTGTATGGCTCTGGACATAGTAGTGATGTCGTTTATCAAAAAAATATATGTAACTAGTGAATATTTAGGTATAAAAAAACGCAGTTACTTTATGCTTACGTACTATTTACGTACATAAAAGTACTAACATTAAAATTAATATATATTTTCACTAAAAATCTAAATAAATAGTCTAACAAAAAACAATAATAAAGAAATAATACCCGTTAACGATAAATTTTCAAAGTGATTACCTATATTATATAAAATTTTATTGTCAGCTGAAATGAAACTAGAGCTGTATTACCTATTTAAAAAACAATTTGCAATAGTTTTCTTAATTATGATATCAAGAAATTATTTTTGGTTTACTACGATTTTACTATATGTATAGGCTGTTTACAAATCCGCTTCTTACTATTGCGGCCTCTCGGAAACTGAGTGAGATACGAAGAAGTTTAAATGGAGGCAAAGTTGTATAATCTTGCAAGGGACAAACATAATGCTCCAAAAAAATCTTGGCTAACTTGATTAAGTTTTGAAATATTCTAAAAAAACCCGAAAATTTGGAAATTGTTTTTATTTGTTTTGCAGTCTTATTCGAGTAGTTTTTTAATGCTTCCTTTGTAAATTAGTATTTATTTGTTATCACTAAAATAATATTCGATATACCATACCATCGACAGAAATTAGATCACTTTGAATTTTGACAAAAAATGAGGTGCTTCAATCTAATCATTGAAAATCTAATAATATTTCCAAAGGTAACTTTTGATAAAAAAAATAACGTCACAGACCTAAGCCCAACAGAATAATGTGTTGGATTAATTAATCATATATAGGTGTCGGTATTTTAAAATAACAATTAATTGCTTGAAAACAATAAATGTAGAATAACGGTATATATACCTTAGTTATTTTAAAGTGTTTGACTGCCGTAGTGCCGTTTGATTGTACCATTTACTATATCAAAATAAAAATCCATAGTGAACGATACTAAGGTAGCTACGCATTAATAGAAATGACATAGCAGTTTGTAACTTCTGTTCAGCTAATTCACGTCAATGACGATTTAGTTTCATTAAACGTGTTCTATACAATGCATTTAATTATATTGTGTAGGTATATGTAAAGTGTGTAAAAATAGTGCTACATACTTTACGGGGGTGATAGCGTTTATGAAAACAGATAAGAACAGATGTTGGGTACGGTCATTTGAAGAGTCCACAGAACACAATTCTTCACATATACCTAACTAAAAAATCGTTGAAGGTAATGATAGATTTGATCCTGACTAGTAGAAAGCCCACAGAGTAGTAGTAGTAGTAGATCAGCATTGAATTACTCCAAATCCTAGAAGGTAACATCATTCAGCAGCGTTATCGTCAGAAATAGACCGGTTTATTAAGATTTATTATTTTACGAATGATGTTGGCACACATAGACCAACAGAAGGCGCTATTGTGTATCTCACCAGTACAATAAAAGAGATCCACAATCTACATGAAATCTCCACACTCCTATACAAATTCTACATCAGACCCATCCTAACTTAAGCCGCTCCCTTATGTTACCCAATCACAAGTCCCACCAACCAAAAAATTATTCAAATCAACGAAAAAATCTTACGACACGTCAATAACCTTCCACTTGCAACCTTTATCCCAACATTACACAATATCATAGGCACCCCAACAATGTCTGAATTCGTCATAGAATATAAAAATTCCATCCTCATAGATCCCTTATTTCCCAAATTTGATTACCCCTAATTCAAATCACCCCCAAAGTAACTACAAAAACACACTAAAAAACCCCACACTTTCCGACCCCTAAACCATAAAAAAGTTCGAAAAACCTACCCCTCACCTAAACTAACCCAAAAAAAATCAACACCCAAAATAAACACTCATATCATCCTACCCCCGAATAATAAAAAACTCCTAACTTACCCCCAACTAAAACCACCCCTAAATAATAAAAATTTTAACAAGAATCGCCACAACATCCTACCCAAAACCATATAAAATCCAAAATTCAATACCACAAACCCACATCATCCCTTACTACTAATATTCAGCGTTAAATGCCCAATAATTCAAAAACAACATGCCCCGAGACAAGCACCTCATGAGCCGAGGCATAAAACCTCGGCTCGCTCATCCACCGTTTGACAATAATTAAATGTTACAAATATATCAGTTATTTTGAGAAGATGCCGAAAACAACTACTCCAAGATGTCGCCACATCCTTCATCGAGACCAACCATCAGACACTGCCCGGTTTAGCACTGGTCAGAGCGCATAATACTGACAGAGTCTCATACGTACCTAGTAGAATCGATGAACGATGCTGCGACATGATTGCCTAAGGGGAATCGTCAATGTTAGTAGTGGTGAGAAACACATCGTAGTGCCCTCTCTATCTATCTGTCAATTTGATAATAGTCAGACGGATAGTACCAAAGACCTCCCTCCTTACTTGGTGAAATAATTCCATTTGCGGAGGAAGCGAAGTACCTGGGTGTAGTACTGGATAAGTCGCTTAATTGGAACTCCCATCTGGAAAAAATGATCCACAAGGCACGACTGTCCTTATGGACATGTCGACGAATTTGTGGGAAATCTTGGGGCACTGGACCCAAACAAATATATTGGCTGTATGTGACGGTCATACGACCCATGATTGCATACGGCTCCATAGTTTGGTGGTCCAAAGGACTACAACAAAGGACCAAAATCAAACTCTCTGGTTTACAGAGACAAGCCTGCCTGGCCATAACTGGAGCAATTAGCTCTACACCGTCAGCAGCTCTGGAAATCCTACTGGACCTACCTCCTCTTCACATATATTTGGAGAGAGAGGCCAGATGGGCAACATACAGATTAAAGCAGGCAGCTATTAACATGCCGCAGTCTGACATCATGGAGCACAATAGGCTGCTGGATGACATGGAAAGTCACACCATCCTGGAGATGATTTTAGATGTTATGCCTGCAACGACCAACCTTGAACTACCCTTTAATATTCTCTTCCCAGGAAGAGATGAATGGGATCGGAATAAGGCCGACCTATTGAGGGCAGATAGTTGTTGGTTTACAGACGGCTCCAAAACACCCACGGGTGTTGGAGCCGGAGTATATAGTTGCAACCCAAAGGTGAAAATATCCTCATCCCTTGGCAGTTATGCAACTATATTTCAGGCAGAAATTTATGCCATCGAATTGTGCGTACAGAGGCTGGAACAAAGGCAACTTACGCGCAAATCGATAAAAATCTTCTCAGACAGCCGAGCAGCTCTTAAAGCTCTTGGTTCCTACTGTTGTAACTCAAAAACGGTATGGAGCTGCCAGCAAGCGCTCGCTCAAGTGAGCAGAAAAAATAGAGTAACTCTGGTCTGGGTCTCAGGCCATTCTCGCCATGAAGGGAATGAGGCAGCCGACTTTCTAGCTAGAGAGGGTGCTGCTTCTGAATTTGTCGGACCAGAACCGGTGCTTGGCATATCCTCGAGTACTGCCAAAGCAACTCTCTTGACCTGGGCTGAGGGGCAAATCCTCCAGTACTGGCAGGAACTACCGCGATTAGTTCATTCGAAGGCGTTTATAATAAATCCTTCAAAAACAAGAACTTAAAAACTTCTAGAGTTAAGCAGGTTTCACCTACAAACTCTAATTGGCCTATACACGGGTCACTGCCGTTTAAAATATCATCGGTGCAAATTCGGCCTAACAGAAGATGCTGAGTGCCGCCTGTGCTTAGAAGATGATGAAACGGCAGAACACATATTGTGCCCCTGCCCCGCTGGGGAAACGATCAGATACTCATTATTCGGCAAAGGACAACTTCTGCCAGAGGATCTGAATAAATTCTCACCCAATAAGGTAATCAGCTACATTAAGAAGCTGGACCTGTTGGGCGAAATATAAGTAGATGTGAGCCACAATAGACCACATGGTCGCGGTGGAGGGTCTGGTTTTCGGCCCACTCACTTTTGAACCTAACCTAATCTAACCTAGTACCAAAGACCCAAAGAGGGGACTACGGTGTGTTTCACACCACTACTAATATACTCCATCTCTTTTATTTTCAGATATAAATTCATGAAACCATATACAAATAACTCATAACAGAACGTTGTCTATACATGTAACAATATACAGGAAGTGCTATTTGAAACAATGAAGTTACAAAATTTGTTTTTAGTTTTTAGGAAATGGTTGTTCAGGTAAAATCATGAAACTTTAAAAATATAATCAGACACTTTGTCATCTCTGATATGAATTATCGGACAGTAATTATGCAGAGTATTTATTGTTATTGTAAAACTCTTTAGTATTAAACACTTTTCGTCAGTCCGAACCATTAAGATTGTGATAACTAGGGATATTAATATTTTTTGTTAAATTAATATGTAAATTTAGGCATTTATTGAGCTAGTGCCATTTTACAAATTGGTTATTATCTACATGAATATAAAAAACGCGTTAAGATGTTATCTTTTATTTATTTTATTCATTAGGCAATAGACATGAACCCATTTATATCGGGAAATAGTTCTAGTTATAATAATTAATTTATCACTAAACAAGCCACTTCAAGTATGTTTCCGTCTAGGTCTAGGTTACTAGTACTCTGTTAATTGGATAAATATTTATTTTATTCTATTTATGTTGCACTTTAATTATCATTGCAGTTCATTAAACTACTATGCAAATTGATTTGGCTTTGAAAATACTTTACCTTTTAGGCAGTTATAAGTAGAATTAAATTTTGTTAAATAAAGTAAAAAATATTGTGACGCTAGTGCCAAATTTAGATGCGATAACTTTTCAGGATTGAAGAATAGTTACCAGCCAATAACTCTTCTTGGTTAAAATCAAATAAAAACTAATACTAAAATCAAATAAAAACAGAAAAAGCATTAACTATAAGATCACAAGGTGAGTATTAATTATGATGATATTGTTTGATATTTTCGTTTTTTCCTTCATGTTTGATAACACTTTTCGTGTCTTGTTCTTGGTTCCTGGTTCATTTTATTTGCAGAGGGTATATTTCCAGAAGAATTTTTAATGAAGCTATAACAGATCATTAGTAAGTCGTGTTTATTTTAAGTATTTTCCGTTCTGATCTCCTGCATTAGAAAATGTGTGGAACTTTATTAAAATCACTATATTGGAAGAGCTTCTTGTAGTGATGCATTAAACTGCTATAAGTTAGCTATAAGGGAGAGCAATATGGAATTGTAGATTGTAGACATATTTACTGGAACTTAAGTTTGGAATGTTTGAAGATCACTTGTCCCTTTGCTACACTGAATCCATTCTTCTTGTATTCGTTGTGAAACATATGGTTATTGCAATTAACATTAACTATCGGTAAAAGAACTAATCAAGTAGTTAAGACGAAAGTACACCGAGGGAAGTACCTTGTTTAAAACTGCTAAAAAGCTATAGTTTCTTGAAATTATTAATTATTTATTTTTGCATATAATATTTATTATAGATAAATAATTATTTTTACTTGATATATTCGTTTAAGTACTTGGATGGTGTAGACTAAAACAACAAAATAGGCATTCTGGGTCATTCATAATCGCAAGTAGGTTGGAAAATCTGCGTCAGACGTTCTAAAATAACACCGGAGAGACTTCTTCAGAGACTTATTTATAACAAAATAATATGATTACTACTAAATAATACTAATACTAATTTTTTTCTTTGTATGAATGATCTACTTAGTTTTATTAGCACTGGAAGGGTGACGATGTCTGCGGGTGATGTCTCTATCACTGCGTCAGCAGATACACCAGATCAGTTGCAAGCTAGGGCGAAAACAATATTCGAGGAATACAATTCGAATTGCCAAAGAAATAAGGTCATATTAAATTAAACCAAAACAATATGCTTACATCTCCATATTAGAAGGGAACTACAGAACATCTTGAATGTTTTTGAGATTACACCTTCACCGTCTACTGAACTTCTTGGGATACAAATTGACTGTAATAACTCTTTCATGTTGTAGCAAACATGATCTACTCGTATATGTGCAAATTGCAACAATTGCTGCAATTCAACCATTGGAATAAATTGCTGTAATTCATCCTATTATTAACTTAATTTGTTAAAAATACATAATAAGCTGAAATATATACCTTACTTTATGATAACCTTGAATAAAAACAATACTTTTTCCTACTCAAAAATAAAATTACTGGCAGTAATTGTAAATACTCGTTTCATTTTGGGAAACTAAAGTTTATCTTTCAGTGGTACACTAGTATGCCAAATAAATTTACTATTAACACCAATTAAATATTTAATTCACCTAATTCAAATAAATTATTTAATTGATGGTGAGAAATTGTTTCTCTCAATTAAATTCTTTTCTCAGTGTACACAGTAAAAAAAGACAAATGGTAAAATTACTAAATGGTAATCGTAATTTGCTGCAGTGTTATTTTTAACACGAACTGGGTAGTATAATAACTAAACCTTTAGAACTCATATTACACGAACGATATACCCGCCAAGTTTGTAGAATTACTCATAAATTGTAGTAAAATTTACAAAACCCTGTGTTAAAAATGAATCACTCCGCCATAAAAATGGAATAATTACACGGTGAATAATTAACTATTACACATTACCTTGTAAAATCTACTATGTTAAATTACTTTTATGTAATGTAATAATAATACACCGATATGTCTAACACTGCCAAGTGTGGACTATATACACTTACACACTGATGAGTGTGGATTCAGTGTTAAAATCAGTCGGATTTTTTTACTGTGTATGTTGTTACGATAGGCTAGATATTGGCAGGAGTGAAGAATTAAGAAAATTGGGTATAGATCTTGGTAGTAAAGAAGTATATTACCAATTATTCTACAGAGTGTTGGTGTCATCGGAGCAATTTACCAAATCAACTTTAATTCATGTAGGACACTATTATATAGTTACTAGTGGATGCTCTCTTAAGTTTTGTGTAATTACCATAATTATTATTATGATACCAATATCTTATTTGTAAGCATTTTATTACTGGATACTATCATGTAGTGACGGGATGGGTTCAGTGGCATTTATATGAAAAATTGCTTTACTTATACCTGTTCCAAGTTTCGAAAGTGCTCACTGCCACCACGTTAAAGTGGCATACTAAATTACACGAAATATCAACGCTTTCGACATACAGCAGCCCAGCATGTTTTCGAGTACCATTATAAAGTAATTCGGGAGAGCGGACTCCATTGGAGTTCAGTGAAATGAAATAAAACGACCGATATGAACCTACACGTGTGTAGGTGTTGGTTATTATAGCCTTCCACTTCAACATTACTTTCTACTTCCACATTTGTTATTTACGTTCTTGCTTTGCTCGTGGCGTATTTGCACAATCGAGTGGCCTGATATAATTTATAAGAGGAGACGCTTTAATAAATTTATTTCCAAGCGACTGGTGTAAAGAGGTAGGGCTATTGTTGAGGTTTCTTCGAAATCTGAGGACTTGTAACTATATATTTAAGTGAATATTCTTATAAATAATTTTGCTAAATTTTAGTTAAAATATGTTAATTATATTTATACTAATAAAGTAAGAAAGATGTCCAGTAAACGATCAAACTATGTAATGATAAAATACGAGTTTTCTCTCTAATTATATTTAGGTGGTGTGAACCCAAGAGACTATACTATAGGGTAATATAGAACCCAAGGTACTATAGGGACATAAGGATAGTCTTAAGGGCATTTTGGAGTAAACCTTACCATAGCCAAATCCCAAGAGTAAACCAATTGATCATAGGAATACTAACAATTGAAAAAATCATAAAGATATATAGATCAATTTCTCGTAACATGAAACGACAAATAGTTGTATCATATATAGAGATCATCAACGTAAAACCAAAGACAATAAACATTCTTTGGTAAAACTTTAGCCTAGTGCGTTGTTTGTCTTCTACCTACATGGCGTTACTTATATCTTACACTTATAGCATAGATGTTCAGTGTATATGCCATCTTTAAGCCACTGAGTTGCCTTCTGATGCCTGTACGGCATTTACGAGACATAATAGGTCGAAAGAGTAGTCCATTGTTGTTAGTGGGGATTGACCCTTAGGTAATGACAGTGCATACACTTATGTCTATACACCTAATTAATTGAGATATAGTTAATTAGTTAATGAAAATTCAAAATATAACTGACTAGCATGATACATTTCATAAGGTGAGTGAAAAGTCAAGTGTACCTACGCAAAGTATACCTACGCACTTTTGAACATCTGAGTACTTTGAGTACATTTTCGTGTAGCTTATGAAAAGCTTACAGCTCTCTACAAAAACTTTGTACCTCTCTTAGATCGTGTATATGCACCCTGCCCTGTTTTGATCATTTAAAATTTTAAATGCTACAAAAGTCAAAGTGTACCTACGCAAAGTGTACCTACGCACTTTTGAACATCTGAGTACTTTGAGTACATTTTCGTGTAGCTTATGAAAAGCTTACAGCTCTCTACAAAAACTTTGCACCTCTCTTAGATCGTGTATATGCACCCTGTCCTGTTTTGATCATTTAAAATTTTGACTGAATATCCTAATATATGTATATATCTACATCTTTGTTTAATGAACTTTTGCTGCTCATTAAACCACTTATAGAAACTGTTGGGATATTAAATTAGTTCCTAATTAACCTTTTATATTGACAGTTTTATGGCACTTTTTTTCAATATGTACTATTATTTTAGCGAGCCAGTTACATTTTGAGTAAAGCCCTATTTTCATTAGCCAGGCATGGAATCTGCTCGGCTACGGATCGGCAACTGCACGGGCATCAGCTAGAATTTTCCCATACGATGCTGTGTGGATGCCGAGCAGATGCCTGGCACCATAGAAATAGAATAGCGCTTAATGCTCATGATATGGATATTGATTTCTTTTTTGGTACCGCAAACCTACTAACCAACAGTTATTGCATTCAAACTTGCAAATAACCGACCTCACATTAACCTATTTCTTGAATTGAAAGATACTATCGACCTTTGTCAGCTGTAGTATACTATACTGTGTTTATGCAGTACTTATATATTGAGAAAACAAAAAAAAATACTCTGATAAATAATTTTGCACGTATCTACAAAATTTTCACTATAAATAAATTAACGAATTTACATAATTTATGCAGTGTGTTCCAAATTGGTGGTGAATGTATCTATCTATTGAGATCTCGGAAACTATAAGAGATAGAAAAACGGTAAATAATGAAAGTTTTAGACAATTGTGCTGGTAACTGAATGGCGCTGACGGAGAGGTTCTAGCTATTTTCAAAAAATTGAAATGTTGCATTTTGGAGAATCTGTTGTAACTTCTTTATATATATGAGAATTTTTAGTATCCGAAAAAATATTTCAGGAGCCACTGTTTATGCTGAAATCATCTGTCAAGTCGGATTTCAGTTACGACATTTCGGTTTTCTGGAAAAATTTTCAATTTTGTTTTTTCTTCAGGCGGTCATATTGGACTTTTCACTTATTACAAAGAGTATTTTTTACCTTTCAATAATGCATCGTACTTAAAAAAAATAACTTATGACCTCAATACATTCACCACGAATTTGGAACATACTGTATTAATAATATGTAGGTATATTATGAACAATCATATTTTCTTTTCCATAGTAACGTTGTTGTTACTTTTTGTATAATAATTAATAACTTTGGCATAACATTGCATCAACAGTAAATTATATTAGATACTGTTATTTATTATAGACCATTCTGGACGACACTTAAAAAAGTAAAATTGATTTTATTTACGGAAAATGTGCGGAGATGTCTCAGCATATCAGAAAGAATATTATATAAATGTAGTCGATAAAATATTGAACTTTTATGAGTTGCACATATTATTAATGAACTGTGAAAGGTAGATTTATTGACATCCAAATAAAAGTAATAACTCGTTTAAGTAAATAGAATAGATATACAAACTTGTAAAGCTTATTTATGATCAAAAAATGTATTACTTTAACATGGACTAGGGGAAGATATCCATTGAAATGAAGAACGTACTCATTTTGTCACTGTAACTGCTAACACAGTTATCCCGTTCTGTTGAAACACTCGTAATAACTAGTAAAAATAAATGTTGATTTACGAACTAATGAATTATTTATAACAAGATTATAGCACCGCTAATTTGTGAATTAATTTTATCGCTAGATTTAATGTAGGTGTATATTTTTATTTGTTATGGAAAATTAGATATAAAGTTAATGTTTAAATTTGTATAATATACCTAAATGTGTTACCAGCTGTTATCGTAACCATTTCTTCAATCAATATTTCATCAATATTTCTTAATAACCAGCTGTTATTAAGAAATACCAATTTAAACTTTTAATTTCCATTTTTAAACAATACACATGATTTTGGTATGCTAGAGGTGATATCTAGATGTTTATACAGGGTGTCCCATCGAAAAGTATCACATTTCGTCGCCTTATATCTCGAAAACTAAAAGAGATATCGGGATGCGGTTTGGACAGAACGACTTAAGATTTTTGCATGTTTTTTTTTGGCACTGTTGCCAAATCTCCAAATATATTAGTAAATTTTTTATGGGGTACGCTCCTCTTTGGAGTAAAATTACTTGCTTATATTAAACGGAACACCCTATGTAGTTTGATATAATCAGAAAGCCTAATTACTCTACTTTTCAAAAAGGTATGCATTGTTTACATTATCTTGAGAATTGGAGCCACAAAATTAAATTTGTTGGAAGTACTCTTATTTGGGTTAATACGAATGAAAAAATACCTCCTTCTTTGTAAAGTTATTTTTAAGTTTTTGTACACTTATTTTAAATAAAATACCCTATATATTTTATCATTTTAAAATCTCTGATCAAACTTGTTGTGGAACTTGACTGCATTTGCTTTTTAAATGAAAAAAGATAGGGAGAAAAGAATAATTCTTTAATAATCGGTAGGAACGAATTTTGTTAACAATAACAACAAAGCACAGTAACATTAATAAAAATAACAGACAAAATAATCAAAATAACTGTATAAATAAAAACTACTTGAATAAGTTTGTTTTAACTGCCCACCATTTACTTCAATACACATTTGTGCAACCTTAGTAGTAAATGATCAAAAGTGTGTGATCCTTCGAATGTGAACATTTTTATATGTATACTTCAAATATTTGACACAACTGACAATACAGTTTATTATTGTACTATTGTTTTTCATGGCTACTGTTAAAACGAAGACCAGCTTCACAAACTGTTCAAGTAAGAGGTGTTCCCATTAAACTGAATTTTGTGGCTCCAATTCTCAAGATAATGTAAACAATGTATACCTTTTTGAAAAGTAAAGTGATTAGGCTTTCTGATTATGGGAAAATATACAAGGTGTTACACTTAATATAAACAAGTAATTTTACTCCAAAAAAGGAGCGTATTGAATAAAAAATTTACCAATATATTTGGAGATTTGGCAACAGTGCCAAAAAAACTTACAAAAATCTTTACAAACTTACAAAAGTCGTTCTGTCCAAACCGCATCCCGATATCTCTTTTAGTTTTCGAGATATAAGGCGACGAAATGTGATACTTTTCGATGGAACACTCTGTATTAATCGCTCAGTATTTCTTTACTTAAAAAAATTCTTAAAGATAATTTTTTTATTTATTGCAAAGTGTATCTTTTTAATATATTTGCCATTTTATTTTTATTAACAGTTAAAATACGAAGACATCAAAGTGTACTGTAGACATTTCAAGTTACATGAACAAAATTAATCTAATTTATCTCTTAAATTAGTTATAATTAAGACATTTCATCTAATAAATTTTAAACATAATCCCAAATTGCTGACACTAAAGGGGTTTTAAACGAGGCAATTATGAAATTTAAATCTACCAGGTATGGATATCCGATTTCAAAAAGATTTATTTTCAAGGCGAGTAGTGGTGATATCATAATTATTAATTTTTATTTTTATTTCTTTGTTACCTGACGATATATATTTTATTTACTTGACATACTGAGCTTAGAGTGAGGGAAACGATTACTAACTATAATTATAATAATAATAAATAATAATAATAATAATAAATATAAAATAATAATTATAAATCAAATGCTTCGTAATGTCACTGAACCTTTACTAAAAGAACGATTAATGTCAACGTTGCATTAAGAAAACTGACCTGATACACGTAACCTATTGGCGATTCAAATTACCGATGAGGGCGCTGCAAATTGTAAACAATGTGCTAGTTAGGGTCGAATGAAAGATAAAATTAGTGGTAAAAACAGTCTCTGTTTAGCAAACTGTTCTTTTCGCTTATCTGGGAGTTATAGAAAAGTATAACTTATATTAAATTTTTGTTCAGATATAAGAAAACGGTTAGGTTAAATACAACATAAGTTAAGTACCCTTATTAATGCTACCTTAAGTTAGAGTTACCGTATGTTTGTTAATATCTAACAAAGTGTGTACTATGTATCAAGTAGCCCTGTTCTTGATGGGTTTGAGGTTTATACTTTCATGTTTAAATTTGGTCATGTTTTCTTGGCTCTCATGCACAAAAGAGCAACAACTGGTTATATTTGGAACACAATACCTAATAAGGTCATGCATCAAATAATAATAAATGAATATAATTAATACACAAAAACATTGGGTTAAGTCTAAATAACTTCATATTAATAAACATTCGAATATTCAAATCGAATAGGATAAATATTCAAATTACTCAATTTTACTTTGTCGTCTTTGGGCAGGACAACACATTTTTAATTTTTGCTGAAAGAAAAGGTCTTCTTTATTTTCTGCATGACTGTTTTGGCTTTATTCAAATATAGGCGAGTAAACTAAGTTGGTTGAAAGCGACATTGATTACCACTGAATTTAAAAGTGTTGTGTTTTCTGTGGCATTTACTATTTCATCAAAAGCTATCCATACCATTATTAAGAGTTTGATCATACCAAGTGCAGCTACCATAATCATTTGATTTTTTTTTTTTTTTTGAAGATATGGCATCTTTTTCATCACAAAAATATCTGAATACCTATCGTATCGGAAAATATTTCTTGAAATTGTACTTTTTAAAATAAAATATTATTATTAAATCCTTTATTAGGTTATTTTGACCTAAATAAAATATTAAAATTGATAATAATGGATAAATTAATTCAACTGTATATTAACACAGAGAAAATTTATAGAAGTTATAAGGTGGATGTTGATTTGTGTTTTATCTCCGCTAGTCATTAAATTGTCAATTCTCGTTTTCTATTATTTTGTTCATCGCGTTCAGTGTGATATTTTACTCAATACCTATTACATTGATTGTTATACAGATGTTGTTTGAGGTTTGAGGTTACTGCAGTGCCCCATATGTTTATTTATATAATATATGTTTGTTTATAAAACCAGTTTTTACATACTTTCCTAGGTGTCTTTAAACTTAAAAAAAAAACTTTCAATGTCAGAGTGTTGTATTTAATACAACCATGTTTTAGTAAAAGGAGCCATTTATCATCTTCAGGTTCAATGAAATTAAGAATTTGTTTCTGTCGCAGTGATTTTAGTTTTTATGAATGGTTTGTTTATATGCAGACGCGATCAAATAAAGTTACTTAATAATATAATAATAGATACATCACGTTTTTCTAAATTTAACACCCTTTCAATTTTTTAAATCTCAATTGCAATAAAAATTGGATTATTTGGATTCTTGGACTTTCTATTATACCTATGTATTTATTGTTAGTTTCCTGACTGTCATACA
Source organism: Pogonocherus hispidulus (assembly GCA_963924545.1). Classification (NCBI taxonomy): domain Eukaryota; kingdom Metazoa; phylum Arthropoda; class Insecta; order Coleoptera; family Cerambycidae; genus Pogonocherus; species Pogonocherus hispidulus. The sequence continues at coordinate 75,916,496 of OZ004692.1, read as the reverse complement.
TAGTACCCACTCGTAACTACGAAATTGTTGGTCAAAGAGACATTTTATTGTAAATACTTGGACTTTTCTTTAGAACATTAATTGAAAATATACTGTGCTCCAATAAAGCAAACAAAATTATCAAAATTTAATATTTCCGAAATTTGAAAACGCTGCTTTATTTTTTAATTTTAATGTGTGGGAACTAATAATATAGTAGATAAAATACTATTTTATGAAAATGGATCTCAAAAAGTTATTTAGTAATTTTGCTGACATAATTTGAACATTGATCATTTCTTGAAGATAATATTTAATAACTTCGAAACCGTGACCTCAGACCTCATATTAGTATTTAGAAATGTAATAATAAATAATATATAGACTGTATTAATTAATAAAAAGTAGTACCTTTCTCTTACCTACTAGAAGTTAAATGTAGGTACACAAGATTTGTAAAATTTCTCGTAAAATAACATTTTTTTAAAATCTATTATTGGTCGGTGGATCTATTAGGTCAAGTGAGTCACCTAATAGATCCACCCATTGAAGAAAAATCTGTTCTTAAATTGTCTGGTCGAGTCAATTATAAATGTTTCTAAATTTATTAACAATGAAATTCACCTAATTGAATCATAAATTAATTCATCATCCACCGATCCCGATCTATGCTCAACAGACTATAGGTGCCTAGACTATATTCGATTTATCGGTCACACAGACTAGAACTTTGGCGTTTGAATTTTGCAAGCCACGCATGAGCGTAAGGGTAAAATTTAAGTATTACATACCTATAATAGTATGCAATCGGTATGTCATAGTCATAATCCATCATATATCATGTTTTATTGGGATGGAAAATAAAAAAATGTCAACTGTTCTTTATGTATACATATGAATAATGAACATAAATATTATATTTTCGAAAGTTGGAGAAGTGCCTAGAATTTTGCTCCTTCATAGGAAGAAATATTCAGTTACCATAATATTAATACAAATAAAGTGCACTTTAGAAACTTTCCGCAACTGTTGCCCTTATACAGTGAGGTTCAAAACTCTGGAACGCCCCAAATAACTTCCAAAATATTGTTTTTTTGAAAAATCGCTCAGACCCGTCGATTGTTATTTTTAATTACACATCTTTTTCCACAAAAACTTTTTATACAGGGTGTGTCATGTAACAGTGGCCAATACTAACTTTCTTATTTTAAATACAACATCCTGTATATTATTACATTTTTGGATTGTACGTAAAATTCTAAACACTTTTTATGTAGGATGTCCTATACCTATCTTAAACTGTTTTAGAAATATTGACAGGTGAATATTGACATTTTGCAACTTTGACACCCTGTAAAATCTAAACGGTTTGAGATCAAGCAAAACGGTTTGCACGGTTTATAAGTTTTTGTGGAAAAAGATGTGCAATTAAAAATAACAATCGACGGGTCCGAGCGATTTTCCAAAAAAATAATATTTTGGAAGTTATTTGGGGCGTTCCAGAGTTTTGAACCTCACTGTATACATAGCAAATTCCAGTCTTACGTTGCAAGCAACTGGTGTGTCACAACTCATTTACGTGGGCTGCATAATTAAACTAGCAACTAATAAGAAGAGGGAATATAAAAAATAACTTACATTGATTAATTGATTGAAAATAAATATATACAGTAATTATTAATTACAAAAAAATTCAAACGTCATCTAAATTCAACAACCGGAAGGGGGTTACAAATTGAAAAAATTCACCATACCCACTGACATTGACTAGTTACAACCAGTCAGTCCAATATTTTTCGAGATACTACCTATATCAGTTTTAAATATCCAAAAATAATAAAAATATATTTACATTTATTTATATTTTAATGATTTGATAAAAAAAATAAATAATCCCCGGTGTTGTTTGCTGCACTTCGGTCTACTTTCTTACCTTTTTCACTCACCAGACCTAACGCCTTGCGATTTATTAAAAAAAATATAACTGGCTTGTCATATTTTCTTCAAATAATTAAAAATTGAAATTTGTTAATATTTTTTATTATATCTGGATATTGAAAATTGCTGTATTTCGAAAACTATTGGACTGATTGAAAAAACATACTGACTTTTTGATCAGCTTATCTATAGCTCAATACTATCAAACATTCCGTGTCCGCGAATTTCGTAACACTCTGTATATAATTTGTCCCAACAGTTTTTTTTTTGTGAAAGCACTTCATCATACTGATAGGAAAAACATAAAGCTATTATTGAATCTAATTCTTGAAAGTATCAATCAATAATGGTTACCTTTGGATGTATTTACACGTATAAACCTATTTTCTTAATAATAAAAGGACTTTTAAAAGAGATCTCGTTCATTCCGTCATCATCTATATTACGTTTGCACCGCTAGGAATATCTTTAAACGTTTTAACAGTAAAGTTTCTTGGGGATGAACGTATTAGCAAGTTATGAATACCTTCCATTATACGTCTTTGGGAAGTTGTAATATTAATTCTGGTTGGTTGACGTTATTATTCGGTAAATATTCGGGGTTGCAGCCAGCCGGGCGGAAAATTATTTTGCGGGCGTTCGTTTCCACGCCACATTGTTACATTACATTCTCTGTAGGGGGAGAGAACTCCGCACGAGAATGGCACATCTGGGGCTTCGCCTAATCCTGGAAAAATGTTTTTAAATAGTTTGGTGTTGATGCTTACCTACTCGATAAATATAGAGTGTCCCAAACTAATTCAACCAAATATTTGTCAATTTTGCGTAAATTATTTTTTTAAAAGTATGTACCCACATCTGACTGCAATAATTTTTATACGTATTTAAATTAATGTTTAAGTGGATTATATAGTTGGAGAAATAAGTATGATAGAGGAAAGTAGCCTAATTTCGGATAGGTTTTCTAAATCAGCAGTATAATAGGTAATTAAACATAATATTATAATAAAATTTTGGTAAATTCGCCAGTTTAAAACAAGGTGTTTGATAATGACGTGATACTTAGTGCAATTTATCCTTGCTGTGGCGTGGTTGGTGGTGGAAGCCTATGGTTAGCCAGAATTATTAACGGTATTGCAGCTCCAAGTACTAGTGAACTTAGTGGACTGTAGATTATATACATATATGTCACGTTACACAAAATTAATGTCGCGTAACTACAAGTTGCGCGTGGAAGTTTAGAGAATATGCGAAAATTGAGCAAGCGGAATAAGGGACTATTCCTGAGAATCAAAACTAACTCTGTTCTTCTCCGCGATCCATTGGGCTTCGCAGTCGCAGTGTTGAGTTTTTTGTTTCACCAAGTATAGGTATATCGCGAGAGCATTGAATTATATTAAATAAAGTGGGATATATGCATTAGCAATATTAATACTAATAAAAATTTAAAAATTAAAGAAATATATATTAATATTATTAAGCTAAACTGTAAAAATCAGGGAATTCCGAACACAAGGGTTATCCTAATTTCAGATAGGGTATCCGAAATCATTTTTTTTTCTAACAGCATCTATTGCCCATTTCATGTTATCGGGATCCCACTGTTTGCTTTGGCCACGCACTTTGGGCATCTTTCTCTATGTAACAAAATTTTATAATTAAAAAAGTTTTAGATTTCGTAATTTCTGGTGCTTATTTGCCTAATTTCGGATATCTGAAATTGGGTGTATTTTAGTATCCGAAATTAGGACCAAATTTAGTTTTAACTTGAATTACTTTTTTGAAAAAACTATGGTTGAAAATAACTTTTCTTTATAAACATTATATTATATCCTACGCTTACCGAGCAATCTATCTAAACTTTTAAAATAAGAATAAATATCAAAAATACCACTCTCAAAATATCACAGTAAATAGTATATTAAAGTATAAGTGGATAAAAAGGTCTTTAAAACACACGCGATTTTTCGAACACGACGGCGCAGTCGGAGTCCTCGAAATATAGCAAGTGTACGAATACGAATACAGTTACGAATACGAATACTTTATGCTATTTTTTTTATTGGTTTAATAAATAAAGGTTTTGAATCCGTTAATAATATTTTACTAGAAATGGGAGAAAATCGCGACAGCGATTTTCGTTCCCATTTCTAGCCCTACAGGGGGTCCAGGCCTGCGGCCTGGGGTCACCCTTCGGGGTCTGGAGTAGTCCCAGCATGTAAAGCATGGAATAATCCCATTACCATAAAGCATCTGGAATAATATTATTTTAAAGAAAATTCATATTAAAGAAATTTTGTATCTGGAATGATGATGTAATTATACTAAACGATTTTTTTTAATATTTTGATGAATTGTAAGGGTTTAAGGGTACTCTATTGTTGACGGTAAAACATCATAATTTTTTAAGTACTGAAAGTAGAACTTATTTTTAAGTAAACATTATTATCAATTTTATCAATGGGACCAAAAATATTGTAGATATTTACTTTTGTAAGCTAAAATGATGAATTTAACAGACTGCTTTAATGAACGAATCAATTCCAAACTTTACTTCCAGAAAGAATAAAAGCTACGGATAATGAAACAGAATAACTAAATACTAATACTAATAAATAATTGGAATTAAAAAGTAAAAAAAAAAAGTTTGCCTCAACCGTGACTCGAACTCGCGAAATCAGCATTATCAAGTTTTGAATCGTATACGACTTTCCCGTTGCGCTACCAAGCCTGCTGTGAAATGTTTACCTTGAGACGTTTAAGTATGTCAACTGTACTTGTCAATCTGATAAAACTATTTTTACTGATTTTCTAATTGCAAAAGCATTTCGCTTCAGTATTTTGGCAATCAAAAGTGTTTGGCAGTCAGTACTATTGATTCCGTTAGCAATATTTCTTGTAGGAAAAGAACCTATCTGAAGTTTAATTCATTTGACAGTTTTCGTGGCAGGTGTTTGTCTCGTTAGTGCGATCTCACATCGGTAGATAAAATGAGAAAGAAGTTGAGACGGACGCGAGATTTTCGAAGACGAAATAGACGTAGATGGAGTCGACGTACGGTCTCGAAAAAAAATCTCAAAGGATTAGAGAAAGGACTGAAATTTCGCGTGAAGCCCTTCTCGAAGCAGTAAAAATTAGAAGAGTGGCGTGGGGGTCCCGCGAAAAGTCGTAATTTCGGCAGGCGTGACGGGACCATTAGGCGCGAGGACAAACGCCGGTGCTAGCCGCATCTCGATCGACGAAAATTTTGCAGAGGTTTTTTGAAAAGGCGTTTAAATTGGGAAAACGCGTAGGAAACGGGACGAAAAGGGGGCGTCCTCCGGTGGTCCGCGGAGATCGTTCCGAGATCGCCCCACGGAGGAGATAGCTTTGAAACTTTGCGGATTCGACGACGGAATTTAGAGCGAGACAGAATCGACGCGTTTTAATATATATGGATTTGACGTTACAGGGTACTCCTGTCAGATCAATAATAAAAAACTTGTCATTTAGACCTCATGCGTTTCTCGGGAGGTTAATGTTGTCATGGTAACTTTAAAAAACGCGCGTTTATGAAAGTCGATTTAAACATGCTCAGGCGTGCTTTAAATAGGTAAAATGGGGCACCAATAAAAAAAATATGTTTTTCCGCTGCGCAAAAGGATTTGACAGTTCACCTAACGGGCGTAAACACAACTATTTATCATATAATACTATTAATATGCAACCAAATACGCACAACAGAAATAAAATTGTCTTTAACAATTTTGTAGAATCATGGGTATTCCAAAATGGGAATATGTGCGAAATTAGGCTACTTTTCTCTCTACAAATAGGTACCTAATTCATAATTTCATATTTAATAATTCAATATTTTTTATTGGCCTTTAGGATAAACAGTTTTATAGCAATAATCTAGGTATGTGAAATAAATAACAGTTTGTAACTCATATTACGAACCCACAGTTGTAACGTACCAAACAAAAAGTCCCGGCCGTTATGATGAAAATAGAAAAATATTGTTATAACGTACTTTGTTATTACTTACTTCTGATTACTTCCAAATTGTCGGGTCCGAAAAGAGCAAATATAAAGTACTTATCAATATTTCTTTTACCTCGTTATTGGCAATTTGTGTGTATTGCACGACGCGGCGGCAAGTAATAAAAGGCGGCTCAATTCTTGATTTAATTTTCTTGTTGGAGGCATTAACGTTCGCCCTGTAGTGAGGCTGTGAATTTTTGAGCTGTGTTTTAAGTATGGATCAATTAACCAAAGTTATTGTATGTAGACACAAAATAATGCAAATTCATATTTTAAGAGTTATGTTTTTTCTTTTGAAACCGAAAGATTTTGTTATTTTGTTGTTGCTTTCGTTACATTTATGTCTTTTTCTAAAGAATTAATAGAAACAAAAGAAATATAAGCATATGTATGTTTTTAATTTCTTTTTAACAAACTTTGGATATAACGTACATATTTTTGAATTCCGATCTGGTACGTTAAACAAGCTTAACTCTGTCTATTTTTAACGTTATCACTATCATGTTGAAATCATGTTAATCATGTCTATTTGATCTATTTCAAAGTATATGTTGCTATTAAGAGTTACTCTTTGAGGATGGTTACGTAACTTTTGAGATTTTGACTGAAAATTCAATTTTTGAATTTGATACTATGCTCTGTCACTCATTATCTGGAATATCTTAACATCGTATCAGTTACTCCATTGCTTAATGGGTGACACGTGTTGCTCACTCGACGGCTTGCTTTGAAAGTAGTTATTGTAAGTTAAATATTATGTAAAAGTTTTCTAACCGTAATTATAGGGAATTGTCTACCTTCTAGTCTCTTTTAAAGGCAACAATTATAGCATTTCGTTGTACACAGTTGGTTAAGACACCCATGAAACAGTGATAGTTTAACATGTTTAATTAAACAATAACACAGATTTTATATATAATTAAACGATTCGGCATTCACACGAAAGGCATTACTTTCTTTAAGTATAATAAATCTTTATATCAATTCTAATTTAGTAATTATAAATCAAACTGTTGGTAATGTTACTAAATTTTAACTAAAAATGATCGAATAATGTCCATTGTACCTGCATTAAGAAAAATAACTTGATCATCTCAATCAAATCAAATTCTTGGTAATGTTACTAAATCTTAATTAAAAAAGATAAAATAATGTCGATTGTACCTGCATTAAGAAAAATAACATTATCCTCGTAATCCAGTTTTTTTTTATATAAACTTAGATATGGTTATAATAACTAACACTTTATAATTATTAACTGCTTATTGTGTGACATAAGTTTACAAAATAACAAATGGAGCAAAACGTCTTCATTTGGCGGAGATGTTTTAATCAATCTGTAGGCGGTAAGCTTTATTTCATTTAATGCTGATTTTATTGTAAAGCACTAGAGTTGATAGTATTGGTTTATGTAGTGTTGACTTGAATGATTATTGAGTTCTCAACGCATTCATATGTCCTATCAAATACCAAACCGTATACTGGTATGTCTCCAGTAGATCTCACCATTAGAAGCAAAGTTAGTATCCAAAGTAACTTTTGTGCACTAAGTTAGTATTCAAACACAACGTGCACAATTGTGCAGTTTTATTTTTAAAGTTTTATTTCTTCAACAAAAAATATTTTTGTTTTTTATTGAAGAAATAAATTATATTTTAACAGCCAACAACTTTTCCAAAATCACATATAATATATGTCGTTTACACAGATCTGTCAATGGCGTTTGACAGATTGGACCATACTTTGTTGTTGTGCCATGAACCATGGAACAAACCCTCAGAATTTGATTGGACTAATAAGTTTTTTAAATTTTATTTGGAAGACAGGCATCTGAAGGCTCAGTATTCTCGATTCCAGTCTGTTGATATAACTCCCACGTCTGGTGTTCCTCAGGGGTACATTTTGGGGACCATTATTAATTATGATTAAACTCTAAATAACAAACTACTAATTAAATGTGAGGAATTTAGGACCTGGCAGTATTATTTGATGCCAAATTGTCTTCTGTTAATTATTAACCAAATTACTGCCACATCTTATAGGAATTTAGGTGTTATCATTCGGAATTGTAAATAGTTTTCTGAATCTATCCTAAAATCTCTGTTTCACTCAATTTTTAGATCAAAACTGGAATATGCGTCAGTGATATGGACTCCTAGTTTACACTATGTATAAAGTCAAATTCAAGTCAAATCGGGCCGGTGGCGCAGGGCTTAGCGTCTCGATCGCTCAACCCAGAGGTCGTGGGTTCTAATTCCCACTCCACCAACAATTTTTAATTAAATTGTTTGCCCGTAGATCAAGGCTTATTCGCAGGGATGGCTTGGCAACTATCCTGGCGATGGCCTAGGATGGGAAGAATGTCAACTTGGTGTTAATGTGAGAGATTAAAATCAGTTGATGTTTGACTTGTCCCCCTAACTAATGAGGTTTTCCAGGTTTCCCTCATTCCAGCACTGAATGGTGGTTAGGGCCTACCAACGTAAGTCGTTGCTGAGGCGCAAATGCGGCCCGCGAAATAATAATATGCCGCCCCCTCTCCCACACAAGTCTCAGACTTTCGGGCTAATCCTTGTGATTAGAATGAGGGGTAGAGATATTATTATTATTATTATTATTATTAAATTGGAGATGCCTCGTATGTACGTACCTATGTCGAAATCCAAGCGTAAACATTACTTATTAGTATTCCTATTTAAAATTATTTATGGGGAATTGACTGTCCTGAAATTCTTACATTCACTTTTATGTTCCTAATATACAGACTCCCCACATGCTTCTTTGTTCTATCTTCATGTTCCAAAGTCGAATACTTTAAAATTTTCGCCTGAACATGTTATGTATAACAATTTTATCCCATTACAAAATTAAATCGATATATTTAACACTAGTATTAACGAAATTAAAAACATATACTTGCTGTACCCCCGTACTCAGGACTACACTAACTGTATTACCTACGTAATGATTTATAATTATTCTATAATCAATTTTTTTTGTGTTGATTTGTCTTTTTTAATTATTTTTGTTTGTATTAAGTTTGTATCTAAGTAATTTGTTATTTATTTGCTAATGCATTATTTTGTAAATCCTGCCCTATAATTGGAATTTTGCCTGGGCAGTGTATCGAAAATAAATAAATAATAAATATAATAATGCATGGGTTTTCAGGCAAGCAAATATGACAATATTTAATATTGTATCATATTAATATACGGATATTTTACAGTTGATTGCATTTAATGCAAGATTATTATTGATTTATATGAAATATCAAATCAGGTAAATTAATTTAATTTATACTTTTATTGAACTCCGGTTTAAAATTATAAAATAAAGAATTAAAGCAAATATTTATTTGGTCATAAATTGGAGTATCTATCATAATAGTTTTGTTAAAAGCATACCAGTTAAAATTAGTAAACAAGCCATATATATGATTAATTTAGTTGATATTTGTTTTCCTGTATTAGAATCTAGTATTTGCTGAGATTAAACCAATACTAGGTGATTATAATTACCCATTCCACATATTAATCAACCTTTACAGATGAACCTATAGATAAACGTACACAAAAATTCAGCATTACATTGCTTTCATTTTTACAGTCATTAAATAAAATAACGTATTTTTCAACAACTTTTCATCATTGGAGAAGCTCAGAAAGCCTCTTTCATTCATCTTCACAGTCAAGAAATAAAATAATTTGCGATTGATGCCAACGATTTTAGTTAGCATCATTTTGATACTTCCAAAAAATATAACAATATATCGATCCATCCATATTGTTATTTTATATGTGTCCATATCCTGCTCTAAAAGTGTAGAGATAAGTGCTTTTTGTTTCCAGCTAAAGTTCGATTAATATAGACGATATGACGAATAAAAAGACGATATGAATATGACTTAGTATGTTCTATTTCATGTGATTAGTTAACACAGGACAAATTTTAACTTGTGTAAATACGGTAAACAAAATATTGGCTAAACTTATCAAGCTCCAAATCGTATATATGTTTGCCTTCAGTATTTATTCAGTAAGACTTTTTTGAAAATTTCATGGACAAAAATGTTCTTCAGCAACATAAAACTATTCAGAAAGAAGATAAAATAAGCAAAATTAAATACTGAAATTACTTCTGCTCAGATACTATACTTCAAAACTGTACCACAAATTAATTATCTACGCTGTATCACAAATCAAAACTTTATTCCAAAACTTTCTATAAAATATCGTTGAATAATAAAACAGCACATTTAAGGGAATAATCAATTTGGTAGGTCATTTGGAGGGCTCCTAAATCTAAAGTATGGATATTTATAAATATGTAAACTTATTTTCATTGAGAATTTAACTAGACTAAATTTTGTACCTACCCCTTTATTTTTTTATCATAAACATTTCCAAATATATAATTTAAGCAATTGATATCATGATGATTTTTGATGTTTTTTATTGTGATGTTTCTAAATATTAATATTAGTAGATTATACACCAAGGGAGTAAAATGCATGCAACATTTTAATTGAAAGAATTAAAAAAAATTATTGTTAATATTTTCCTAATTTAAGTATTGTATTTAAAGTATTGCCAATATGACATTTCTAATTTATGAAGATAAAAATTTGCATGGTATAGAAAAATAACACTGGTTACTTACATGATAACTGATAAAAATGAGTAGCCATATTGTGAGTTGGCTATGCTTTTTTTACCCTAGGGAGTAAAAGACTCACTTTACTCCCGCTTTTGAGGGACTAAAATTGCTTTTTATATAAGGGTGGTACAAAAAAATACTATTTTACGGCCTCAAAACAGGGAGTAAAACAGGGACATAAAGTCGCCATGGAAACTGAAACCAATACAAACACAACGCAATGTCAAAATTCGAATAATTGTTCTTGGATAAAATTTTTCTTCAATATATCAAATTATGCTATAAACAACAAAAAATGAATCAAACATAAGCCGTAATGTAACTTAATTATTTTAAATTAAATTTAATATTAATTGGAGTATTAGTAAAACGTTTTGCGTATAATCCACTACCTAGTTGCTTATAGGTGCACCATTTTACAATATCTTCATAGGTTTTTGCATAAATTCTAGGGGATTTTGCAGGAATTTAATTTGTACCTAAGTGTCTCCACTGCTTGTTCATCTATATATCTCTTGGATTAAATAATACTTCTTCACGTACATCAACTATTTCATGATTATAATATTAAGTTTTATTATTACGAGCAACAATCTGCTATATGTCAAACGACACTAAACGAAAAGTAATGTCAATCTGACAATTTCATACAAACCTACCTACTGAAATAAATTACAAAAATTATTATGTTTCAGATTTAATTTCTGCGTTATTTTTTATCATTAGGGTTGTGCCAGTTCGTGCAAAAAAACGTTGTATGGATCGCGGGACTAAAGTTTGGTTTAAACATACCTCATACCGGGACTAACTACTACCGGGAACACTAACTTTAGTCCCTTGGTACATAAATAACTATTATAGGCTGCGTTTAGGGTTCAGGAACATTTTTATAGGTACAGGTTGTAACTAGTAGTTAGTTCTGAACTTCCGATTAGTTAGAAGGACAATATAATAATTGTTTCTCACATTCATAAAGACGAAGGACTAATAATTATTAGGCCGACATGAGTAATAGACGAACAACTAATAATTTTTCTCATGTTAATGAAGGAGACGCTCTTCTATGGTATCGTACGTACGTAAGCGTCGTTTATCGTAACTGGTTCTGATTTAAAGGCATTACGAAGAAGAGTTTTTCAATGTTAAACAGATGATTGTAACGGGCGTTTGAACCTTTAAAAAATATGTGTGACTAGTTCATATATTTTTTTTAGAAAGCTATATAATAGGTCACAACCGATAAGTACATACAGATGGTTTCCAATAAGTGAAACAACAAACAAATTCTAAACGATGGAATGTTAAAATATGATTTTTAATAGATTGAAATATGCAATTTTGCTCTTTAAATTTTTTAAACCTCCTGTCCCTTTTTTTATTAAAAGGGCCTCGGCATCTAAGACTATTATCACATCAAATCATAGAACTATGAAAGTTCCCATACTTGGATTTATAAAGTATAAAAACAAAAACATAAAATGCATAATAGCAGTAGGTATATGTTTGTACTATATAGTAGTATATAAGTAAATATATAAGTAAACAAATATAGATGTAATACAGTTAATATACATTTTCTTTAGGAAACCTACGACAACCCTAACAACCCACCTCAACAAACTTCTAGACTGTTGTTTCTTCACTTATTGCCGAACACTGAGGTCCATTTGCACAACCACTCCTTGAGTTTAACATAATTCAAGTAAGAGATTAAACTGTGAGGCAGTCGATGTTATCTTATAGGGACAATCATAGTCTAAACCTGTCACTTAAATACAATGTTACTTGCACTAAGGAGAGGTGGTGCAAACTCACTTCATTGTCACATAATTATTGTAAATAGTTTCATTATACCTACTAAACATCTTTCGCATTTGATGAAACAAACATACCTTTTATAAAAATAAAACTTCGGTATGTATAAACGTTTCAATAAATAATGTGCAATAACTTTCCTGTTACTGTAGACAAATCGAGAACGGCAGGTGAAGCATAATCCGTTTAATTTGAAGAATAAACCGGCTCCGCATCGAGAAAGCAGTAACTACCCTCGGTTCTGGTTTCCGAACCGACTATCTTACGTCAGCTTTATAAGCGGTGTACCTATCTATAAATTGGATGCTCTTAAAAGGTTGTATGTGGTTCTAACGTAAACGACGTTGTTCGATAGCTTTTAGGCCTTATCTCGCCGAGAAAAAGACATAAGCAAAGTGACAAGAAGAAGTTGACAAGGCGTGTGTTGTGTGAGCGCCCAGCACTCAAGAGGACCGGCCACGACACCGCAAAAGTCCACACTTGCGGTGTTCGGTGCCAGCCTTATCTTCCAGATCTACACACATTATCGGAGAGATCCGATCTCGCTGCGGACTGCAGGATGTTTGATGGCGAACGACTTCACCGATCGCAGAAGGACTTTAATTAGGAATGGGTTGCAATTTTACTGCCTGTCTTGTCACCAGAACCGATTTTTTAGTCGTGACATAAATAGCAGCGATTGTGAAGCTTTTAATTGAAGTCTAGAAGAATGTTATTTAACTTTGGTTTGTTGAATCTACTTTTCATTTTTGGTGAAATATATTCATTGTCTAACAGTAACACAGATTGACATGCTTGAAAAGTTGATGAGCAAATTAGAAGAAATTGTTGAAACGTAGGCAACAATTAAAAGAAATATTGACAAGTTAAAATTATTGTTGAAGAGCTTTTAATGAAGGACTTAGGACTATAGGTGTGATACAATTCCAAATTTCTACCTTTTAAGGAATTTGGGTTATCTCAAGAAGATAAAAATATAAAGATACCTACATAAACGTTACCACGAGATCTGTAGGCGCGTCCAGAAAATTCTAAATAAAGTTTCATAGGAGTTTAATACAAAGTCAGTGGTGGAGCACAAAAAATCTACAGAAGTATAATTGCGGATCTAAAACAAGATACTCCTAGCTTGGGTAACGTATTTGATAAAATACGTATTTATTACGGCTAATCGATTTCGGTTATGGCCAATTGCAGGTCGATATTACAATTATTATTTTAAAAGATATGCGAGAAACTTGTTAAACGATAAACATAACTATAACTATATTTTTAAAACAATTGAAATTAGGGGAATGCTTTGTCTAGAGTTAATGGGTCTATTTAATAATAAGAAAGGGAATGTGTTTTGAATTTGCCATGTGCCGGACATTCCTCAAACGTTCCTAGAGTCTGTAATGTAGCACTGATTTTTTTAACATACTGACTGCTCTTGGCCTACGATGTATTATCTAGAAAACAGTTTATCTAGATATGCCCAAATAGGTGTTCCATTTAAAATAGGATAGTTAATGTCTATTTTCAATCGATACTATTTGATATTATATGGCCGAAAATATAATGTTATCAATTCGCATATAACTCCCCCAAATGCATTTCAAATACATATGGCATGTCAGGATAGAGTGACAAACATCCACTATGTCTTGACAAATCGCTTTATATTTTTTTTAGATTCTTTAGATTAGATTAGTTCATTAATTTTTTTACTAATTTTCAAGAAATATACGACCAAGGAGAAGTTTTTCCCTATTGTACGAATTAAAATTATGGCATTGTTTAGACCCAGTCCAGGCAAAATTATTTCGACTTACCCATCTTCCAATTGTATTCGAAAAACACTTATTTGTTTACACTTATTTATTTAATATAATTTTATTATCTTTTAATATCTTACATACATTGCTTAGGTAATTTCTCTAATGGATATAACTATTATTAAAAATTTTTAATAACGCCAATTTGTGCATTTTAATTCATCTTCATAAATAAGTTTCCTGAATTACTTATTACATCTCAAAACCTTATAACAGAGCATCTCTAGGTGCTCTCATCCGAGATCACTCTTAGAGGTATCCCAGATTTCGAAGGATTATTCTGACTTTTTATGTTATTTTGGTACACTAAAAAATGTCCCAAGACTTATCTAGTTAACATCTAAGCCTAGTCAGTTTTAGAATTACACATATCTACTGTCGTTACACCACGAGTATCCTCCAACTTTGCAAATATGGGATAGCTAAAGGTGCGTCCAAACTTGAAGATTTTAGCCCGAACAAACAGAACGAACTGAGCGCGCAGAGCAGAATTTGCAAAGTCTGAACCTGTCTCCGAGCCGAACTGAACGCGCCAAAAGTTATGCCTAAGGGATAGCAAAGAAAACAGAGAAAGCAACGACTTGCTTTAGTAAATTTTTGAGACAGTTATTTCATCTTAATAAGACGTGCAAGTGAGTGGAATATCAATTTTTTGAAGCACTGTATTTTTGAATAAAAAAAGTGAATTTTTACCACAGATGGAAGTGGTTATCAGGTATCTCCTACTAAATTTTGTTGAAAATTTTTAGTATTAGGTATAATACCTCCATTCTATACAATTGTGCACTTTATATATTTTTTCCGTCAATGCTTCTTAAATATAGGAAAATATGATGCATTTCGTAAATAATTTAATTTTAATACGCCTGCCAGAGGACGTATCATAACAACTCCTTGTATTTATTTATATTTTTAAATAGTCAATGTATTTGTTTGTGTAAACTAAATTACAAATACAAATATGCTAACAAAAGTTCACTATCAAAATGTTAGTAGTGGGTAACTTGTAATTAATTTGAAAATTAAGAAATTATGGAGATAAGAGCATGAGTAATCAGTAGGTAGAAATTTTTAGCAGTACTCAAAGAAACTATAATGCCTTCCTAGTAGGCATAAAAACAAAGAATAAATTCATAAAATTGCCGATTTTCTCTCTGGTGGAATGTTTTTCTGTATAAGAAGTAAACATTTTTAAAAGTTGAAGCCACCACATCAAATCACTGCTCAGCAATGGAATATATCTTAGTCACTGTTCCTTTACAACGCAACAGCTGCGAATGTCACTGCTCCAAAAAAGCACTGCTCTACCCGCCTCTAATTTTAATTACCCCTTTAATTATTATTTATTGGAGCTATCTGGAATCCAGAACGCACTGCGAAACTGTCAGCTGCGCGATTCTTAACAAATTGTTTAGTCAACTAGATAAAGGAAATCCATTTATATAATTGATATAAAACACAGATGTGTCGGAATTTATTATAATTAGTTTCATTTCTGGTTATCTCGCTATCAATCAGTTGCATTCCATTTATACCCGGGTTCTGATTTGCACTAATTAGATCGATTTAAATTGTTTCCGATGTAGATACACAACGACCTGGCACTATCGACTCGTATTTACTATATTCATAAAGTAATTACATTAAATAACAATGAACCAATAAAGTTTGACTTTAATAAATACTTAACATCCATGCAAAAAAAATACTGCGCTAATATGTACCTGTTAACACATATCAGATCGAATATTAAGAGGATTAGTATATATTTATATCTCTACAACTTTTAACGCTATAATATTAAAGTCTAATTCCTTGCACAAGATGCCGGAAAGTAATTCACTCGTTTTAAACTTTGATTGTATTATTTGGTACTTAAATTACGTATCTATATTCTCATGTCACTTACGAGCAAGTGGATTAATTAAGGATTCATTTATTTGGTGGTGCATTCCATGCATAAGTTATAGCGTGTTTTAGAAAGGAGGAAGATAATAATGTAAATAAACGTGAAATATTGAATACGTGTTTAACATAACTAATCGGAAAAACAACATCTAATTTTAGTCTAGGTATTTGCCTCATAGTTTATTACATTATGTTAAAAGTTTTAATGGAATAAAACGATTTGGTATAAGATTACACTATTTCTTCAGATGTTTACAGAAACTGTAAATTTAATTAAACATAGCAAATAATAGACATCGAGAAATATAAGATGTGATGGTGTATATCTATAGATATAAACAAATTTTAAATGTCAAACGTTGGTTGAACTGTTTGAATGAAATAATGCAATTTTTGATAGGAATGTGGAAACCGTTCTGCTTGATCTCAAACGGTTTAGATTTTACAGGGTGTCAGAGTTGCAAAATGTCAATATTCACCTGTCAATATTTCAAAACCAGTTGAAGATAAGTATAGGACATCCTACATGAAATGTGTTTAGAATTTTACGTAGAATCCAGAAATAAAATAACATATAGTACTGTATTCCAATAATATAACAATATACAGGTGTTCCCTATAAAAATCGAGAGTTGGTACTACTTCCGGTGAAACCGGAAGCGGGAAAAAGGTAATATTTATGTCAAAAAATGACCTGTGAAAAAATTAAAAGTGTATCTTAAAAAATAAAGGAGGAAACAGGGGTAACCATGAATCTGTCAACCTCTATCAAACTTTATATCAAATGCATCAGCAATTTGATTAAAATTATTAAGCAAAACAGATCGACTACCTCGATTTGAATTTTGAAAATTTGGGATATCGAGTTTTCGGGTATGTCCCCCTAAAATAAAATAATGGCGCCTATGTAGCATTTCCGGTTATACCAGATGTGGCCATCAACTTTCTTATTAAATAGAACTCCCTAGATATTATTACAATTTTGGATTCTATACGTGAAAACTTTCGTAATATTTGTAAAATTTTAGGTGGACTCTTTTTCTAGGAAGTTTACTTTTTTCTAAAACTAACCGTTTTCGAGGTATTTAATTTTTTTCAAAAAAATTAAGAGAAACAGTAACTAGCTTAAAACCATGTGTATTTTACAGTAAGAAAGGTAAAGCGACAATATGTATAGGAGGGATAGCTAAACCCCTAAGCTTCCCATCCATACTTTCAAGGTGGTTTAATTGCATACAGGGTGGTGGAAATATAATACCCAGTTAAGTTCATCAAGCCATGATTAAACCATCCTAAGTTTTTTTTCAAATGGAACAAACTGTATGTTTTTCCATAGTCTGGGGCACAATATTATCACAGGCAAATTACTTTCTTGTCTGTGATATTATTCTCTTTCGAACGGTTTCATGGTTTCCTATACCTATCTCTTCTAGTTTTTCAGTTATCTACTCTTTTTTGTGTTATCACCTAAAATAATTTAATTTCTTGCGAGAATGGCTGTGAAATTCTTAGCCGAATTCCAAAACAAGCAACTAATCTGTCATCAGTTATTTGTTGTCAGTCTAACCCATCGTTTCTCAACCTGGGGGTCGCGACCCCCAGGGGGATCGCGGACAGGTACAGAGGTGGTCGCAATCTGTCAAAAAAAAAGCATCTATATGAAAACTCCTTTTATTAAATAATAAACTTCAAGTTATAATTATCGTACTAACGACATCATGTAATAAAACAAACTAATAACTAAATGTGTGTTAATTTATCAATTATTAATGTGAGGGTTGCGTTTGTTTTTCATTTAAAAGTTTTTCTATATGTGGATCAACATTGGAAACACATATTAGTAAATTATTTTCAAGTGATAATAGCCAATTTCAATATTTAGTTTTTAAAGACACCATTGAGGAAAACTAGTTTTCGCTCTAGTAAGAAGTAGCAAATGGAATTAATGGCTTGATAACGGAAACTTGGTAAGCTTCCGTTACCAAGCTTCCGTATTCACATCGTCGTGCAAGCCAAAACTTATCTAAATATTGAGACAAAAATTCTAGGTGTAAAGTTTTGTCTGCCAATATTTCAATTAGTTAGTCGTGAGTCTGAACAGTAATTTGGCAGCTGCAACAATATTTTCATTAAATGGATTGAAAACCCATCTTTTTGATAAATCATCGTTATCAGCTGAAAAATATTCCAGTAGCTGAATTTTCAATTCATATAAATGCGTAATAATATAAAATATATAGTGAGGGGGTCGTAAGGCTATTTACTTTATTTTTTTGGCTTGTTAGGGGGTCGCGACTCTAAAAAGGTTGAGAAACGATGGTCTAACCCATAGAGGCGGTTTAATTAAGTATTGTTTATATTTAAAAAATGGAAAATGAAAACACGTACCTATTCAAATGCTGACGTTCCTAATTTATTATTTATTCATGGCGAATATAACAAGTTAATGAATAGAACTTGCAGAGAATTTAATGAGAGATACCTACCATAATTTACCAACCATGAGTAGAAAGATTCAAATCGAAGTAGTCTTTGAAATATTCTAATGGGCGGTCACCGTAAGACACCCTGTACGTCTGCGACAAGTTGTTCTTGGTATATGAATAAAAAACTTTAAAATTTTTAATTATGACCTAAATGACTATTCAAATGAGATATTTTTTTGTCTAAATCACCGACAAACTGCTATTAAGAACGTCATTCTTTAAATCTCGAGAAAACTCTTATGCCACAGTCTTTAGGGCGTATCTCTCCTATTATCAGAAATACACCCGTTGAACCGTATGTTACGATATTCGTAAGAGAAGGTTATATGTAAATATGGAAAACCTATAAGGTGTTAAATTTAAGATAAGAAAGTTCATGTCTATATACTTCTGTTGGGAATAAAAGCACAAAAAATGGCCATTATTTTCAATCGATGTAATATGACGTCATATTATGGTCAAAAGTAAAATTTCAACTAAGTAAATATCAAAATTAGTATCAGAGTTAATCTACTCTCAAGTTGTCGTTACACATACTGTATATTTTCAATAAATGAAGCAAGTATGCTAAGTAAAAAAAAATGATAATGGAGGAGAAAATGTTTTGTCTATAAACAACTTTGGATGAGGGGTTGCATTGCGATACTTTACAAATAATATTTGCACAATAATAAAAGAGTGTCAGTTTGACATATTATAAAATAATCCGACCACGAAGCTGGATTATTCTGTCAAACGGGCATGACTTTCTCATTGTGCAGGATTGAGACGTTTTACTCAACCGAATTGTACGTGTCGAATTGCATGAATTGAATTCGCTTTGATTAGTTTTTGAGCAAATTTAAAAAAAGAAACAAATAAATGGTTTATTAATTCAAGATTTGCATTTAATTGTAATGTAAATTGAAGACAGAATAATTTGTAGCGTCGTCTAGTGAAGTTACTCTACTATAATCGATTTTGTATCATCCAAATTACCTATACGAGTACACAGTAACTTAACTAAGTTCAGCTTTCCTGATTGGTGGATATTGGTACGAAAGATAAGTAACTATACATGAAGGATATAGTTATTCTCAATGCACATACTCTAATGTAAACCTGCACGCGAGTCGGAAGGGCAAATATAAATTTCTAGCTGTAGTAGAAAGTTCATTTATTTGTAGAAAATAAATAGAATAGTGGAATGAATTTTGAATTTGTTAATACGTATTTTTAAAATACTCAGATTTATATAATTTGAAACGAAAAAAATAGTTCTTTACCATGGGTAATGGGTATGCAGTTAGATATTTGAATACCTACATAATTATTGAATGGTACTTTGTGATACAAGAAGTGAACTAAATGAAAAATTGGAGTAATATTCGGATGAAACATTCAAACTACATCAAAATCTGATTTTCCGTTTATTGAATTGAATTAAATATGTTGGTTTAATTAATTTAGTAGTGGTGTTAGCTCATTTAAGAGTACATAAAGTACCGGTTTACACCTTAGACTAGAGAAGAGTCCGCAGATTTACACGAACTCAAAATTTTGACATTTTTGACAATAGTTGACATACCTTTCAATGGTCCAAAATATCACCTATACTAATAAACACAAATCACATCCTAATTATTCAAAGATGTCTAGGGGTACCAGCGCTGGGTTCGATCGCCACATAACCATATTTTCGCCAGAAGGTCGATTGTACCAAGTGGAATATGCATTCAAAGCCATTAATCAAGCAGGAATAACTTGCGTGGCTGTAAAAGGCCCAGATACAGCAGTTTGCGTAATCCAAAAGAAAATTCCCGATAAACTAATTGATGCCTGCACCGTTACCCATTTATTTCATATCAACGACTATATAGGATGTGCGATGACAGGTATGATGGCCGATAGCAAGTCCCAGGTACAAAGAGTGCGATTCGAAGCTGCTCAGTTTAAATACAAACTGAATTACGATGTGTCAGTAGATGCCTTGTGTAGAAGAGTAGCTGATATATCTCAAGTGTATACACAGAATGCCGAAATGAGGCCTCTAGGTTGTGCTATGATTATGATTAGCTATGATAGTGAAAAAGGCCCTTGCATTTACAAGGTAGATCCTGCAGGGTACTATTCTGGCTTTCGAGCAGTAAGTGTTGGTCCTAAGCAAACCGAGGCCAACAGTTACTTGGAAAAGAAATTGAAGAAGCAGCAAAATTTGAAACATGATGATGTTATTCAACAGGCTATAAGCTGTTTGGGCTGCATTCTATCCATGGATTTCAAACCTTCCGAAATTGAAGTTGGAGTTGTTTCCAAAAATGAACCAGAGTTTAAGATATTGAAGGAACCTGAAATTGATAGACATTTAATAGCCATAGCTGAAATGGATTAAATATTATTAATTATTTGGTTTATACTCACAACTGAGGTTATATGTTTAATTGTTTGATTTATAAAAGCTTTTCAGTTTGTTACGAATTCACAACATTGTGTTTTATTATTTATATTAGTAATTTATGTTTAGTATAGCATTGATATAGGTACGAAAGATACCT
Source organism: Pogonocherus hispidulus (assembly GCA_963924545.1). NCBI lineage: Eukaryota > Metazoa > Arthropoda > Insecta > Coleoptera > Cerambycidae > Pogonocherus > Pogonocherus hispidulus. The sequence goes on along the minus strand of OZ004692.1, from coordinate 75,895,337 downwards.
TAATTACCCCTATCTTAAGTATTAATGGAGAAGGGTAAGAAAATACCCATTTGTTTTATGCATACCTTCCTTATTTTTAGAGACAGAGTCGTTAAGGTTTTGATCAAGGTACTCGTGAGAGACTACTTTATCAAAAACTGAAATGATGTATAAGGCGGATCCATTTAAAAAGTAGGTATCACATTTTCCTAGAACCCTATTTGATATCGGGATTAGGTTATTCTGATTATTATATTTGAAAAATGCCTGGTATTAACAATGTGGACATGAACAGTGTTGGTCTACGTGAAACTGACCCACCCCCGTATTAGTTTAATTCTTGACTAAAACTTATGCAATTTTTTTTATGTAAAATTCAATCCCTATTTAAAAACTTTAATTACTTACAAAATATACGGGGTGTACAAAATTATTAGTCTAAGGTGATAAGATATATTATTACGATTACAGAACCTCATATCAGAATAAGCAAAATTTTATAAACAAGTAACATTAATATTAATAATAAATTAAGGTTATAGGTAGCTAATTAAGAAAATTTGGTCTAACAATCGTATGAATTTTCTATTTTGCTGAAGTTTTAAGAGTCGCAAAGTAATGGAAATATGAACAATAATACATTTTCAAACATAAAAGATAATACTGCTCGCTCAGAAATCGTTGTCTTATTTTAGAAAAGAGAGCCATTTGAATTTTTCGTAAATGTATTCTCAAGCATTCCGTATATTTTAAGCTTACGATAATATACTTCTGTATGAATACATCGTTCTAGAATATATTCTTTGAAAACATTTTATCAAAAACGTCATAAGCATAGGTATTAAAAAACTGTCGCCTTCGGTGGTAGATAAATACTACGTAAAATTTGTTAACTCCTCAATTTCCTAACATAAACGAGATAGAGTAATATATTTGTGTATATTAAAAATATATCACCTTTCAATACTGTATAGTGTACAGGGTGTCCAAAATAAGATCCTCTATCCCCTTATCTCAGAAAGTATAAAAGATAGAGAAAAAAGTTAAATACGAAAGTTTTTTATTTTTACCTGAATTTTTCATTTTTATAACTTTCTTGAATACAGGTTGTTCAGTTTCTCTGATCCAGGCATCAACTTTCTTTTTTTAAATGGGACACCCTATATTCAATTACGTTTTTGAACTCTCCTTAAAATTCTAGGTCGACATTGTTAAGAGTACCCTATACCTATCATTTACCGTTACGAAGATATTAACATTTAAAGAAAAAAATCTTTAAAAAACACCTGCTCAAAAAATCTCGGCAAAACAAATAAGACATCAAAAAAAAAGGTAAATAGGGTTTATTTCGTAGACAATTAGACTCAGAAATTACTTCTATGAATCGATATTACCTGATTAATATACAGGGTGTTTTTGACAGATGCCTCAAACATGTCATGAAACTCCAGAAAATCGAAAATCTCTTATGGAACACCCTGTGTATTATTATATTTTTGGATTCTCTATTAAATTTTAACCTTACTCTATATAACGTTCCCTATTCTTATTTTGCTTAGTTTTCAAGATATTGACGAAAATGTTTGGTGCGCTATTTATAAGAGACACATTCTAGGCCCTGTCTTTCTTGGCCAATATTTAAATGGTCCTAGGTACCTTAGGTAAAATATCAGGAAATGGCATTCATTACAAACTTGCATTTTACCTTTATTGGATGCCGAAGAAGATGCCAATCACATCATCTATCAGATGGATGGAGTTCCATGCCACAAAACTGCAGATGTAAAGAATTTTATTAAGAACTGTTTTGTGGAATGGATAGGGCCAAACGGGAATATCCCATGGCCGCCGAGGATCCCAGATTTAACTCCACTTGATAAATTTTTATGGGGTACATTGAAAGCCTGAGTTTATCAAATTCAGAGTAATAATGTTGATGATTTAAAGATTAAAATCAGGATGGAAATTGAAGCGCTCAGTCAAAGTGATTGCGCTGTAAGAAAACTAGCAGTTACATACACAACATGCATTGCTGAAAATTGAGGACATATAGGACACTTGATTTAATTTATTATTTTTATTGTTATTTGTTGATTATTGTTAGTTATTTGTGGTTCAAGTTACAAACAGATTTGTTTATATTAGTTAATTAATGAAATAATTTTAAAAAAATATTAGTTTTTAATAAAATAATATATTCTTAATCAGTATTAAGGGACACTTACTATAATATACCAAATAATAGTAGATATATTTTTAATAATAGCCGATAATGATTAATAGCTGACATTTTTTCCAGATTTTCGTCAATATTTTGAAAACTAAGCAAAATAAGAATAGGGGAAGTTATATAGAGTATGGTTAAAATTTAATAGAGAATCCAAAAATATAATAAAACACAGGGTGCTAGGGTGTTCCATAAGAGATTTTCGATTTTCTGAAGTTTTAACATATACATGTTTGAGCCATCTGTCAAAAACACCCTGTATATTAATCAGGTAATATCGATCCATAGAAGTAATTTCTGAGTCTAATTGTCTACGAAGTAAACCCTATTTAGCTTTTTTTTGGATTTGTTTTGCCGAGATTTTTTGAGCAGGTGTTTTTTACAGATTTTTTTTCTTTAAATGCTAATATCTTCATAACGGTAAATGATAGGTATAGGGCATAGGGTACTCTTAACAATGTCGACCTAGAATTTTAAGGAGAGTTTTGAATATAGGGTGTCCCATTTAAAGAAAGAAAGTAGATGCCTGGATCAGAGAAACTGAACCACCTGTATTCAAGAAAGTTATAAAAATGAAAAATTCAGGTAAAAACAAAAAACTTTCGTATTTAACATTTTTCTCTACCTTTTATACTTTCTGAGATAAGGGGATAGAAGATCTTATTTTGGACACCCTGTACAGTGAGACATAGTTGGTTAATACTAAAACTTATATTAGAGTATATAAGTAAGTTATATCCACCCTGTTTCAGAAATCAGTTATTTTGTTTCTATAAAACTTTGGTTGCTTGTTTCTTTTGCTGAATACATGTAGCTAGTATAGACAGTGTTTAGAGGAAAATACAATTCAATGTGTATTGATGTAATTACTTTCAATTCGTAATATTGCGGAAAATTGAATAATTTACGAATACATTGGAGTTTATAAAAAAGTATAATTAATCATATGTTGCATGAAGATTGAGGTTAACCACACCATTTCAATTGGGTACACCAGTTTCAATATCATTTGGACAAGGTAATCTTTTCTGCGGGCGTCAAAATTTAGAAAACCTAAAGACTATTACCAGAGATAAGTACACTACATAGGTATTATATGATTATACATATTTTCGCATTATTAGAAACAATGAAATACATATAAATAAATAATAACAACTTTTGCGCCTTCAGTTGTCAGCTGCATCCGCTTTTAACACTTTTACTCTACCAACATACATATTAGAGTTTTAATAAATACCATTAATTAATTTTATTTAAATGCAAGCTGCTATTTAAAACCAAATAACCCAATAATTAACAACATGAATTTTGTAACCAGTACTACCAAAATGGGCCTAATTAGATTGTATTAATATCTGCTCAATAACTATTTATGCATGGCATTATTATGGACCAAAAAACCTTAGTAAATATTCGAAATAAGTTTTATTAAGAGGGCGGTTTTTCGGAGACATTTCAAGACATTTCAAGAAACCAACCACCAGCAAAATATTTGGGCGTAATGTTTTATTTTCCTATTGTTTGAAGTTGTTTTCGGAAATATGGCAAAATATTAACAAAAGGAATAATAAAATTATTAGATATTTTTCCTTTCCTTATTATTATATTAATGTGAATCAGCTATTTTAATTTTTTTGTGAATATATCATCTGTAACCGTACACATAGTACACATACACATCAAAGAATATATATTGAAACATATTCTGAAACATAAATAAATATTAACAAGTCATGGAGTTGGGCAACAAATAAATTGAGGGGATTGAGTGGCTTATTGCTCATTAAATCGACTGTTGCTCGACTCGACGTTATTTTTGTACAATAGTTTTGATATAAAAATAAAATATTGTCTCATTAAGACGGGTACCTACACACGAAGAACAATAATATTTCTTGCCTGAAAAATGTCGTTCGCGTGTGTTTTAATAATTTTCGGTTTGAGTATACGTTAGCGTGTGTTTAGACTATATAATATAAAAAGTCCTTTATTGTTGTACATATATTACCGCAAATACTTACACAAAGCATAAGTATTTATTTTATGCAAACATATTTTCAAGAAAATATATTATGATTCCTTCATAGAATTACTAAATGTATGGTGAGAAAAATGTATTCAAGGAACCTAATGAAGGTAAGTTCTATAGATAGTAGCTGTGCCTACCTGCGAGTTAGCGGCCAACGTCTAAATTTCTAATAAATTATCTTCACACAATTAAAGTCAGTGCTTCTCTTTTTTTCTTTAAAACTGGCTTAGCTTTGACGCTCTTTTGTAATGAATCGACAGCAAGTCCCTATATTTTCATCATCGCTTCTTGGAGTTGCTGCTACTAAATGGGTTGTTTTACGATTGGGCTGGTGAAAATATGGAAGAGGGGAACTGAATCTGTCATACAAAATGCAAATACAAGATGTTTGATTGAATCCGTTCATTAGAAATATTGAAAGTTATGTTCATATTTTTTTCTGACACTTTTAAGGAACATAGTGGGACACGCTGTATTTATAGAGAAAATATTTTTTAAATTACTACACTTCCTGTTATACCGGAAGACTATAACTAACTTAGTTATTTTAAATGAAATGGTGTACGTTGCATATTTGGATTCAAAACTTATGTCGAGGGGACTTTTAATCAATGATGATAATCTTACTTAAATATAACAATTTTAGAGATAATTCAATTTTTCATCCTATACACAGGTGTAATGAACGTTTTAAATTTTTTTTATTGGCGTTAATTAAATCATATTCAAAGGCATTAGCTCCGGCTGAGTTCAGGGTGGGGACAGATTCGAAGCTTTATAATTAATATAAATTTTTTTACCATCTTGTGGACGTCAGGATATAATTTTATATTTAACTGTCTCAATGGGTCACAGAAGTACTCGTAATGTCTACATTCATTTCATCGGGCCGGTGGCTCAGGGCTTAAGCGTCTCGATCGCTCAACCCAGAGGTCGTGGGTTCTAATTCCCATTCCACCAAACAATTTTTCATTAAATTGTTTACTCGTAGAGCAAGGCTTATTCGCAGGGTTGGCTTGGCAACCATCCTGGCGATGGCCTAGAATGGGAAGAATGTCAAATTGGTGTTAATGTGGGAGATTAAAATCAGTTTATGTGTGACTTGTCCCCCTAACTAATGAGGTTTTCCAGGTTTCCCTCATTCCAGCACTGAATGGTGGTTAGGGCCTACCAACGTAAGTCGTTCCTGAGGCGTAAATGCGGCTCGCGAAATAATAATATGCCGTCCCCTCTCCCACACAAGTCTCAGACTTTCGGGCTAATCCTTGTGATTAGAATGAGGGGTAGAGGTATTATTATTATTATTATTATTATTATTATTATTACTATTATTTAAAATTCAGCGGTGTGTTTTTTGGAAAAATGCTCGGACCCGTGGATTTTTATTTTTTAACGCTGTTTTTTTATGCTAAATTCATGTATAAAGGGTAGCCCAAAAATAAGTTACCACCATCAACTTTATTTTTTCAAATGAAAGTATGTGTTTTTTATTTCATTTTTGAATTCTACATCGAATTCTAAGTCTGGTTTCATGTACCATGTGTTATACCTATCTTCAACTGTTTTTGAGATATTGACAGGTGAATATTGACATTGTGCAACTTTGACACCCTATAAAATCTAAACGGTTTGAGATCAAGCAAAATGGTTTGCACATTCCTTTTTAACTTTTCATAAGCTATCGTTTGACACTAATTTCTGATTAGTTTCAATTTGATTATTTCGAACGTGTCAGAAAAGTCAGAAATGTACTTGTTTTAGATATAGTGTTTATTTTTGGTCTACACATGTGTTTGTCTACTGTCGACTGTTTCTTCAACTTTTGCTTACCTTTGTTTTGTTGTTCGATCATTCACTTTTCTGAATAAAATCAAAAGTATTTTCTCTGCATGTTGGTTTGCTCAGCTCAGTAATGTTGATAGATTTCCGACCTATCCAAGGAGTTCTAAGAAGCGCCTATTCTATAATTTTATTTTAGTGTCTACAATTATTGAATATGATTAAATATGTTATAGTGGAAAATAAATGTAATTGATCAGTTTAGTATTTTCTCTTCATATCCGAGTTACAGCCATCCCTCATTCGTTGATTTTCTTATTTGACAAACATTCGGAATCACCAGGAATAGAACCTTGTAAATATCTTTCATTTAAATGTATTCAATACTTAACTAGGTACAATATTCTTTCTTTTATTGGAAATGGCCACACAAAATAATAGGAATTAATCTGTGCCAAAAGAAACAAGTCAGTTAGTTTTTAAAACCCGGGTGTAGGTTGGTTTAAAAATAAAATGATTATACTGAAAAAATCTAATTATTATTATACACAAAGTACAAAATATTTCATATTACATTCCTATTATCAAAACTCATGTACTGTTTTACATCTAGATGATGCATATCACAAAGTATCATTATTCTAGCTTTATTAGCTTCAAAGAAGAATGTTACGATATCTTCGATTCAGTTCTGATAACACATTACATTCTTAAAACTGTTGGTTCAGTATCTGAATATCTTGTATTTTATTGTATTTTTTTCAGTAACAAACATAAAGTAAATGGTTATCTCTCCAATTAAATTAAGGAAACCATCATTTTGTTAATCTTCGTGGATATAATACAATCCGATTTATACTCAAATGGTCGTTGTTAATTACTGTAATTAAGCTCTGATTATTATTTATCTTGTAATTGTTCTTTACACGAGGATAAAGCGATTAGCGTCTTTTGAATAAATGGAACTGATATTTAAGATTGGGAAGGAAGGATTGCACGCAAGTATGGAATTTAAAAAAGCCTTTCATTATCCTTCTTTACATAATTAATAAATTAATTAGAACATTTATTGATTCCCTTTAAATTTAGACTAAAAGAGCTATCTATAAGCTGCTTGTAATGTTAGTCAACGAATGTATACTGAAATCTGAAACTTTTCCTTACTAAAAGGGCGTCCTCTGGCTATTCAGTATAATTGATATGATATTGCCATGAACTTGGTCCCAAGTCGAAGTTTGTTGCTTGTAGATTTCAATATAGTTGTCGAAGCTGTCAATTTGAAAGCTTGAGGAAGAACGAATGGTGGATGTAGGAAGGAACCAATTAAGATATTGCATTAATATATAACACCATAAAAATAGTTTTGTAATATGTATTATCTTTATTATTTAATTAAAAAGTTAATTTTGCCTAAATGAGACATTGTAAGTGTTATATTAATAAATCAACTATACGGTGTTCAAATTTATAAGCACTATTGTAAACTTATTATTACAGACGTGAAGTTATTTTCTCCAAAGTTCATAATGGTAATGTTGATTTTAAGGGTGAAAACAGAAAAACAATAGATGAAAATCACACTAGATATTTCAACAAAAGGGTACCTATGTTTCTAAGTAGAATACTTTGTACAAGGTGGCCCGTTTAATATGGGCCTATACTCTCAGAAAGACAAGTCCCATGGAAAAAAAAATTATATGAAATTGTTTTTTTCAAAGTTACCTTCAATTTTTTAATATTTTCAAATTTATAACCTGTTTATATACAGGGCGATGAACTAAAGTTCCTTTTTTTAAATAGTACACCATATATATTATTACATTTTCAGAAAGCCCTTCTCAAGACAAGTTCAATGGTATATACATATAATATGATGGGTCTGACGCCCACCGTTTCGGAGTTATTGAGGTGGAAATGGTTATCTTCAGGAAATAGCCAATATTAAAATCGTGCTAGAGAAGTTAATAATCAAGTTTTTGAGCATCAACTTGCGCCAAGAGAATTCTAATTTTATTTACTTTATTATGTAATTACTCAATATTCAGTTTATAAAAAAATTTTTACCGTGTTGCCACATTTCGAAAACCATAAATTTTCACGATTTTTTCAAATGGAACACCCTGTATATTGTTACATTTCTAGAAAGCCCTTCTATCGACAAATTCAGAGATATATGATATGATGGGTCTGTATCCCATCATTTCTGAATAATTATCCTCAGAATATGGGACTTTAATATTGGCTACTTCCCGAAGATAATACTCAATAACTCTGAAACGGTAAGCATCAGACCTATCATATTATATACCATTGAACTTGTCTTTAGAAGGGCTTTCTGAAAATATACTAATATATAGGGTGAGCTTTTTTAAAAATAAGTATTATCTTCAGGAGATAGCCAGTATTAAAATCCCGTATTCTGAGGATAATCATTCAGAAACGATGGGATACAAACCCATCATATCATATATCTCTAAATTTGTCGATAGATGGGCTTTCTAGAAATGTAACAATATACAGGGTGTTCTATTTGAAAAAATCGTGAAAATTTATGGTTTTCGAAATGTGGCAACACGGTAAAAAATTTTTTATAAACTGAATATTGAGTAATTACATAATAAAGAAAATAAAATTAGAATTCTCTTGGCACAAGTTGATGCTCAAAAACTTAATTATTAACTTCTCATGTCATATATCACTGAACTTGTCTTGAGAAGGGCTTTCTGAAAATGTAATAATATATATAGGGTGTACTATTTAAAAAAAAGGAACTTTAGTTCGTCGCCCTGTATATAAACAGGTTATAAATTTAAATATATTAAAAAATTGAAGGTAACTTTGAAAAAAACAATTTCATATAATTTTTTTTCTATGGGACTTGTAGTTTCTGAGATAAGGTATAGGCGGCCACCTTGTACATTACTGATTGTATTCAGGTGTTTACTGATTTAAATAAGGCATTCTATAACGAATCGCTAATCTGAGTGTGTGTGTGTATGTAAGTAAGTAGTAAGTCTACCTCTAATTCTAAGGGAGACATGCTCAGAAAATTATTCTTTTTAAGAGTGTCTTATGTGTTAACGGCTCGCTAACGCATAACGTTAATTGCAGGTCCATTTTTATTTCTGGATATTCTCAAAGTACTTATTTTATTCTTAAATGGAGTCATTTTTTGTATTATTGTACTCAATGTACTCAATTATTTTCCATGATGTCTGCAGGAATTTGTATCATATTGAGCATATTCGTCCTTTTGGAGTTTCTATAAACATTGCAGTCTGTCAACGTAAATTTTGTTTTTCACATAATTAGGAGATAGGTATACGAGTATATCCACACGTTAAAAACTAATTCAGAAAATTGGCAAATAGAATATCTACTGTTTTTCTAAACAAATACTTTTATAAGTAAAATGTTCTTATTAAGTCTTTTATCACACAATGAATTTGGTTCGAGAAAAATAATAGTAATATTAAAAGTGTTTAGACCTGTTACTTAATTTGAAGGTTTTCAATAATAAAGATTACCTACCAAATAGTTTATTCAAATTAGATAGAATTGGTGTAAGGTTTATAACATTAGAATTACTAAGAACTAACCGGAGATAGTTAACAACGTGTAAAAATAAATTATATATGTAGTGACCCTATGATTGTAACCAGAGACGTGGCCCAAGGAACTGTCATAGGTCGTATTTTATTTTTAATTTATATAAACCATTTATTAAAACTTACAGTAAATGCTGATATAATATCTTATGCTTATGAGATGCCTCTTCTTTTTATGTGTTGCTCCTGGGATGAAGTACGAGTAAACTGGAAGGTAACAGATTCTATCAAAATGATTTATAACTACTTCGTCACTATTGTTATAATAATTTAATGTGACATTGTTCTAATAATTTTAAGATAAATCTAAACTTAGATTTAGACTTTCTCACTATCTCCAAGCTTGAAAATATGTCTAATGCAAAAATATGCGAGGAGATTTCTTATTTATTGATGTTTATTTTAATAACGTTATTTTTGAGTATTATTTATAATTAAAAATATATTTCAGATAATTTGGTGGTAAGTAAGTAATTGTAATAGTATGTAACAAAATTAAATGTAAAATGTTTATTATTTATGAAAAACCATTTAATATTAAGATATCACCCTTTTAAAATATTATTTTAATAACATTAGGTACGGAATATTTTTTGGGATGTTGATAAAACTAACAAAACTAATAAACACCATTTTGCTGGAGTATGGTATAGAGACGATTGAACCAGCCAGTGTGACGTCACTGGCGTCAACTTGGTAACAGGTATAAAACAGCTTTTAAACAAAAAAACAGGTATTTGCAAATAGGTACTGAAGAGAAAACATATTTGCAAACAGGTACTGAACATAAAACAGGTATTTTCAAACAGGTATGGAACAGAAAACAGATATTTTCAAACAGGTATGGAGCAAGAAACCGGTATTTTCAAACCGTTACCAAGTTGGCCCTAATGACGTCACACTGTCTGGCTCAATCCTCGTTATACCTACTTGCTGAGTAACATATATCTATTTTCTTCAAGAAAGAATAATGGTGGTGTCAATAAAAACAGAGTAAATGCTCTTAGTAGGTGCTCAACGAGAAGCGGAGTAGATACCAAAAAATTGTACAGAACTTATTTTTGGCAAATAACATTTTGGTATGACATTGGAGCAACTGCTTCGACTTAAGTACATGCTCAAAATGACAAACAATGGAGACATCATTAACGTCTACACTGTTTATAATACGAAGAATTTTACTCAGGAGTGACAGTATCTCTGCATGGAGTCATAAGTAATAGACTAAGTCCATAACCCAAATCTCCAAGGAGAAGTTTACCATCTTATTTCACTGCATAATGTTAAAAATGTTTAAATGTCTTCATATACAGGACACTCTATTTCTTGACCCGTTACATGGGTAATTTTTTGTTAGTAGAAATAAAAAAATGCTTAAATAAGCAAAATAGTGCAGTTTCCTATTAGTAATTCTACGGAAAGGCGTAAAATGGCCACATACAAGGGAAGGCTGAAAAATTACTGAGAAGAAACGAAAAATCCAACTTTTCTATTGTCCCTCGTAGCTCGTTAATTTGAAGTTAGAGTTAGAAGTTGCTTCAGATGTTTTCTGCAGTATTTTTCATGTAAAATAACATGAACTTGTTACTTTTTACATGTCTCTTAAAATGATTGAGAATTACAATAAAATATATTTTTTTAATTATAGTGGATAGGTGGCTGTGACATTAATCGAATGTACCATTTTTTCTCTTTCAGCTGATATAACACAGCCCATATTTTACCCTTACGAAAGTAATAATAATCATTGTTTAAAAAAAATATTGTCACGTCTAGAATGTTGAACAAAGTAATTTTTTGAGAAAATAGAACAGAAATTATTAATGAATTAATTATAACAAAGTAAATGTTCAAAAAGACCACCATCCTGTGGGATACACAGTAAGAATCGTTTCCAGATACTTCTTAAAAACTTGATTTATTGTGTACCCATGCATGTTTCTAATTGCATCTTGAATTCTGGCTTTTAGATCCTCTATGTCTACAGGAGCTGTCACAGAATCTTTATCTTTCAGTAACCCACAAAGAAAGAAATGTAAGGCGGTCATATCAGTTGTTCGAGCTGGCCAGTCGATATCCATTTTATTTCCTATACCTATAACATTATCAAACTGTTCATGTAAGTATTAATTTACGTCGCGGGAATTATGCGCAGGTGCACGCACCATCATGTTGGAAGTATTAAGGTTTCTAAAAATATTAAGTGGTACCTAATTCATTCAAATATTCCTCTGTTAGAGTGTTCCTTAAAAAATGAAGATAATTATTTGCATTGAAATTATCTTCGTAAAAATATGGACCAATAATTTTGCCCCAAAAAATTTCACACCACACATTTATCCCAAACTGATGTTGATTTCTTCTTTCAGAAACAAGATCTGGATTTTTTGACACCACATTATGTTATTATGGCGGTTAAAAATACCATTATTGGTAAATATACTTTCATCACTGAATAAAATCTTTTTCCAGTTTTCGCGCATTTTGAAATATACTACCGACAAAATGCCATCTTTCTTTGAATATCAGCTGGACATAAAGTATTGCATATTAAGGAATAGTGATAAGGCTTTAAATTGTTACCTTTGTAAATAGCTCTTACAGTTTACAGGAAGTGTTGCAGTGATGTGCAATTTCTGCAGTTGTTGAAGAATCAGGTTTAAGTTTGCTTAAGCCAAAACATTTATTTCAGTATCCTTATTAAAGTTTCTTTTATCCTTAGGCTTAAAAGAACTGTATAATCGTATATTATTTTCCAACAGTCTAAATTTTCGATGAAGGGGTTGTTTTCGATCCATGTAAGTTTCAAAATAAAAATTCGCTGCAGCTTGTGCATCTCGACTTTGATTATAATAACAAAATAACATCATTTTTCTCTTCGTTGGTGTACATATTTCCAACACTACTAGTAGGTATGTACGCAGAATTAATAATAAACTATTTAATAAAAACTAAAAATGCCACTTATGATCTGTCAATAATTAAATTAATGTAAACTGTCTTTAGGGGGAACGTTTTTGCTTTATTTCATGAGTTGCTCTGTAGAAATCAATGAACATTGATATGAACTTGGAAAATAATTTGGGTTCAATATGCAATTCGAAGCATAAATGGGCATGTGAAGAGTTTTTAAAAATATCAGGAAATTTCGAGGGAAATCCTAATTTTGTTTTAGTTCCATAGCATTCTTATCGTGACAATAAGATTTTTTTTAATAACAACGAGTAAACTCCTCTCGGACGTTGCACGTTGTTTGAATGTAAAACTACAGAATCCCTTTCTGTTAACATATTCATCTCCATGTATGGTCAGTTTAATGATACGGTTTGATGATGTGAGTGAAAAATATCTGAAGGAAAGGTGAACTTTTTTTACCATTTATATTTCTCTTGCTGTATTGCTTCTGCATTTGACGGAAACTTTATCTATACATTTGACTTTCATACTTACTATAGTGCCCATAACTGCTGCAACTATAAAAGATACCGTTGTTTGGTGCACTGCAATGTCCTCACTTACGCCACTTTTAAGCCAACCATTCCATTTTTTTAATCCATATAATAATAATAATAATAATAATAATAATAATATCTCTAACCCTCATTCTAATCACAAGGATTAGCCCGAACGTCTGAGACTTGTGTGGGAGAGGGGGCGGCATATTATTATTTCGCGGGCCGCATTTGCGCCTCAGGAACGACTTACGTTGGTAGGCCCTAACCACCATTCAGTGCTAGAATGAGGGAAACCTGGAAAACCTCATTAGTTAGGGGCATATATGAAGCCCTATATTCAATATTTTCTAGTATGAGTAGGTAATAGGAATAAATTCGGACATCATTTAAGAAAGCAGTTCAGGCTTCATTTCTGTACTCACTATTAAGTAGATACTTACAAAAGTGCTCATCAGCTGCTCCTTTGTTGAGTAGCTCCTCCATCATTTTATTCGCATCAAATAAAGCATCTACTCCAAAATTTTAAGTAAAAAGTAAGTACTTAATTGTATTAATACCACCTATTGCTTCAATATTTATTATATTGATTAAACAAGATGAATTAAAAGAAACAATCTCTTGCTTATTATTTTGGCGGAATACTGGCTTATTCTTTTACTTCCTATTTACTTTTAAATTTATCTCAACAAATGCTGTAGAATAGTAGCAAGGATATATATAATTTTCAACGATAAATCTGTACCAAATGTTATAAAATTTGCTTAAATGCAAACCATTTATTATATAATTATATAGTTCTTTAAGTTTTAACAGTTTCCCAGTTATGAAATTATGCATCCAATTCTTTGTGTTAAATACTTCATAAATATTTAACCCAATACACAACTCTGCATTTGGCCGTTGATCAGATAAGTCGCGGCAAGTGTTCTTACAATGGAACCGTATAAATTACAGTACATTATTAATTAAAAATATCACATATACCGCTACGAGGAACTTTTGGAAAAACTAGTCATATGCTTTTAACAAAATGATGCGTGTATATTTATATACACGCATTTCGCTGATTTCTTGTAGAGTTCCTATTTAGGCAATATCGTGAACAATTGCTATATGGTCATAGCATTTTAAGAGCATGAAAATTTCATTTTATACTTGGATCAGATTACATATATTTAAATTTATATAAGCTACTCTGTCAAAAAACGTTTTTTTCAGATGAACAAAAACAATAAATCCAAAAGTTTTGTTGCTAGATATGTTAATTTGGAAGTGAAAAAGTTAAAAGTCTAAAATTTTCGGGGAGAAAACACCATATTTTTTTGATATCGCGTCACACATCTGAAAATATAGAAAAATTTAAACCTAAACATGACCTAAAACTATAAATACTGCTTATGGTGTAATAGCATATAATCACCAATAAAAAATAATGAATCGATAAAATGTGACTTTTATCAAGTCTTCATCAATGAGAACTCGAAATGTTTGCGAAGGATCTAGCTTTCTGCTTAATTTGTCTTTACAACTTGGCAACTGAAACGTACATTTTAATGTCGTTCCATGAAATTGACTATTATGCACCCCGTAAAATACCCAACCTAATTAAGTGGCTTAAGTTTTCCATTTTTCAAATATTCTGCGTTGGAAGCCGCTGATTGGCTAGTAAACTGTAGCCTTCGAAAATCAAATGAACTCGCCGGTGTAGGAAATTAGGAATGAATAGAGAGACAGTTTCCAGGCTTCGAGAGTGTGCAGATGTGAGTTATTTCACCTATTTGATAAATATAATTTATTCACTTTCATTATTGTTTGAGATTATCATTATTAGTACAGAAATACGATCATAGCGATTTGTTGTTATTATTAAGTAATTATATTTCATATATAATCAGGATTTACCTGGATTTTAGGTAAATTATTTAGGCGTGGTCAGTGAGATTTTTTTGGTCACCCTATATGGTGATCAGGAATACGATTCAGAATATTAGAATACTGTTTCAATATTATATTATAAATTTGTGAAACTGTGCTCTAGTCAGGAGATTATAGAAAATATAGGTTTTTGAAACCAATAAATTTGATTTTTCTTGCCTCCATTTTGTCTGAATCGGATTTCGAATATTCCACCACGTGTTGTGCCTTTTGGGAATTAAGTTCATTTATCTTATCTTTATCTTATCTTCTCTTATCTCATAGTTATAATATATGATAGTGAGCTATAGAAAATTGCTAATATCGTAATTTATGCACTAGGTTAAGTAATTTGTTACTTTGTAGAGATTGTAATAACTCACATGCACGCCGATTAGAAGACTGGAACCTGTTTCCTAATATTTGTAAATTCATTGATTATTGTTCTTTGGCAACAAATTTGTACAATAAATCAATACGAATTTTTATAACTTGTCACTCAGTATTTGAAATATTAATGAAATGATTTTTCTCTTTTACCTAATTAGAGTGGTAATATTTCCTTGTTTAACCGGTTATGAAACCGTTGTTTTTGGAATTTTGGGTCAGATGATAGAGGGGTTTTTTATTTAATTTATTTTTGTTCCTTTAGAACTATAGTATGTTTAAATATTAACGATTAGAGTTTTTATTAAGAAAATTGTCGAGTGGCTGAACTGTAATCAGTTCTTTTGAATGCAATTTTTTGGGTAATTTTATTTGCTTCATTCTGGGTAGGGTCACTAAAGGTTGACACCTTCCAGGTTTTGTTTTCATTTGTTAATTACTTTCCCTGTGAGAATCACAGAGGATTTTACCAAACCAGATTTGCTGGTACATTCCCTTCAGGAACTTATTTATAATTTTTAATCTTGGCTACACTAGCCGTCAACGTTCATCTATATATTTGTAAATTTTGGGGCACTCTTAACACAAACAATTCTTTGTATGTACTCTTCTGAGACGAGGCTGCTGTAACCTGACTGCAAGATCTATAACCTGCTGAAGAACTCTGGACGCTTACCACCTGCAGATCCCTAGATAAGAGGATTCGACTTAGCCAGTACGTGACCGTCATCTGGACTAGAGCTCTAGCTTCCCCAGGTGGACTTGCCACGGCAAGTCCACCTGGATCCAATCATCAGCAACAGGTTAAGGGTGAGAGTACTTACCTCATAGAGAAGGAACGAGTTTGTCAGAGTGACCCCGAACCTCATAAAATTTTTGTAAAGTGAGCCCAGCTTAAAATTACAATTTCACATAATTTTTTTTCATTTCTAGTAACTATACATAATTTTTCAATTATTGTTCAATAGTAATTTCATTATTAAATTGTAATACTTTTGCTTATTTGATTATATTGTATTCACTAAAATTTTATATAGTTGTTTCTTTTTTGTTTCCAATTTCTAAAACTTATCCTGGTGCCCAAATAAATTGTCAACCTTCAAAGCAGTCCTACGAATACTACGCCCTAGCGTTGAGTGGCGACGTCACTCAACGGCCCTAGTATCATAAATCTCCCTGAGCTACCGGAGCTAATGTCAATTAACTTAAGCTAGTGGAATTGCACATCCCTAGTTTATCCGAGTTTATTGTGACACAACTTAAAACAATTGATTTAAACAAACACGATCTATATTTATTAGAATTTACAACTATATGACATTTCACCTTTCACACACTTAAAATACCTATATCCATTTCCATTATCAAAAACACTAAATAAAATAATGATCTAAACATTTTTCTTTTAGTCTTCTAGATTTGTTTTCCATTTCTTTAGTGATTTTGGTTTATCTGCTTCATCGATACGTAATGTAAGGTGTTAGACAACTTAAATATCCTATGAATATTAGTAGTTGTGAGAAACACACTGTAGTACCTTCTTTGGGTCTTTTCTACTACCCGTCTCACAATTATTGTCAAATTGACTGAGAGATAGCGACCTGCTTTTCAGCAGGGGTCATTACAGCAGTGACCTCTATTTATTGTCTTTGAGGAAGACAATCCTACTTATTTAGGTATACCGGTTTCGAGCTTGTACCTGTTTCGTGCAAATAAATAAGTACTTACCTCTATTATTGTATAAGTACAGCAGTGTGACAATAGAGGTCACTGCTGTAATGACGCCTGCTGATAAGCAGGTCGCTGTCTGTCAGTCAATTTGACAATAATTGTGAGATGGGTAGTAGAAAAGGCCCAAAGAGGGTACTACGGTGTGTTTCTCACCACTGCTAATATTTATAGGACATTTAAGTGACCTCTATTGTCTTTGAGGAAGACAATCCTACATATTTATAGCGGTTTTGAGCTTGTACCTGTTTCTTGCAAATAAATAAGTAAGATTGTCTCAAGGATTGTTAACTGTTTACAGGATTGCTCGATCCCTATACTACAATGTAATCCATAATTGTGACGTCATCAAAGATCCAAAAATCTCGAACTTGTAGAAATAGGTACACTTTATACTGTTATTACAAACTTTAATAAATAATAATATTAATAATCATTCAAATACGAAAATTCTCTTGCAAATGTGAAATATAACAAACACAAACTAGGTATATTTTGACAATTAGATTACATATATCTTCGATGACGTCACAAAGGCGGATGACAAAATTGAGCGATCGAGCAATCCTGTAAACAGTTAACAATCCTTGGGATTGTCTTCCTCAAAGGCAATAGAGGTGACTGCTGTAATATCACCTGCGGAAAAGCAGGTCGTTATCTGTATGTCAATTTGATAATGATTGTCAGACAGATAGTAGCAAAGACCCAAAGAGGGCACTATGGTGTATAGTGCACTCCGCTACCACGGACCACCACTACTAATATTCACGATGCCCATTAGGCAAGATTTTCCATGTTTATTTAATGGTGGTTAGGGTTTATCAATCTAAAGTTTTACTGAGCGATAATGATATCTCTTACATAATAGTAATGATATGCTGCTTCCCCCCATTCCATACAAGTATCACACTCTTGAGTTAATAATTCGGATTATAATGCTATGTGGATTCCACATAGCATTATAACCACAACTCCATCATGTTAGAAATACGTTTGCATCTTTTGTAGACTAATGTTTTGTATGAGCTGATGGAATGTACTGCCAAAGTTTACAGAATATATCTCTGTAAACTTTGGTAATGGTGATGAAAAATATACTATTCATTGAAAAAGTAACCTTTACTTCATTCTCTTTAGAAAAGATACACATTTTTCCAAATAGCAATTGTCTAAGAAACGAGTGTTGATTGTTAGAGAAACTGATTGGCAATACAAATAAGAAAACGTGCCTTAAGAATAGGTACTTCTCTATCTATGACTAAGATTATACCAATAGACAAATCGAAATATTTTAGATGAAGTATGGGTACACTACCATAAATATTATGTTTGGTCTTAATATTTTCTGTCTATACCTAGCTATCAAATCAAATTCCTTTCAATATTTTAGATACGTAGATTCAGTTTATTTTTATGGGAACTGTTATAAAATATATACGATTAAAATAACATATAAAAAACAGGAAAACGACTTTGAAAATGAAGAGACCCACCACCTGTACTCTGAGGTCTTATCTTGAACCTACAGATAATAGTAAGTGCATTACTTACCAGCCGATATGGTTGATGGCTTCTTGGAACTAGATTCTGTGGGTTAGATTTCAGTAATAGAGTATCACTATTGTTAATTATTTCAATTTAGAAATGTATTTATAGGTATCAAAACATGTTTTATGATTTTAGTTAACTGCTACCAAAAGAAAAAAATGTTTTTAAAAATACACGTTTAATTCAAAACAGATTAATCTGAATTGAAATTATTTTTCGAACTGAATTACACTATGGACAAACTGGATCTAGTCGATTAAATACTTTAGGGAGACAGATCCAGTCAATCTATGGAGGAAGAGAGTGTTATCCGACACCTCGCCGGTCCAATTTGGGGCTGGAAATCAAGATGTAATGAAGAAAATTATCAGACATTTTTTGTTTTATTAACAGTTGGAATAGAGCAAATCACATCTGGTCAATTTAATCTACCGTAGATGTGTACCTATGTTCATTTTATGCAGCTGTACTGGGTGCTTCTGGATGACGGTTAGTTAGCCGAATCTAATAACCTACTTGGACGTTCTTCGTGAAAATTTGTTCGAGGGGGTTTTAAACAATTGAATTCAATTATTTTCAACAGGTCGCACTTTCGATTCCACCAGAAACTCATACTAACTTTTGGCGAGTGTGTTAATGCCAATTAAGACTTCTATTTTCAAGAAAAGGAGGAAGGGGGAGGCTGTAGTATATTCATAACAAGAAGAATGAAAAACTATGCAATCCGCCCTAGAATTTTTAGTCAATACGATGCATAACCGATAAGTACGTCATCTATTCGTCAGTTAACTTTTTCTTGAATTACGAGAAAACTAGTTACGTAGGATTCGGCTTAAAAAATATTTGGGAAATTAGGTTCTCCATTGAAAGAAGAATATTTTAAGCTAAACACGTACTTTCAATTCGTTTAAGGTGGAAAGACCCATTGGATTTTACAGAAAAAATCACATGGGTCTGGCTTTTATAACAAAAAATATATTGAAAAGCAAGTCAATAAGGGGAAAGGGGTCGGTTTTACACGGCCAGACTGTATACAGTTTCACATAGAATGTTCAAGTAAATTCCCAGATTAGACTAAATTGATGTCGAAGAAACACCCTGTATATTTAATATACTTACATCGTATTGTGCAAAATTTTAAAAGATTTATTTACCACAATAACCATTACGAAAATAATATTATAAAAATAAATACTTTTAGGGATAGTATTATTTGGAAAGTTCTGCTTGAAGGCATTAGAAACATTTAGTTTAGTATTGCAAAAAGGATCAAAATATTTCTCCATTTCTGAAGGATGCAGCTTTGGATGATTTGGTTCCAGTTTTATAATTTTTAAAATAAAAAACATAATAATAGATTATTAAACAAGTCTGGACTAATGATTTTGTACCGACATATGGGATCAGAATAAACGTATATTTCGGATTGACCTGTTACTACAAGAAGCTATAACCTAACCAACCTAAGACCATTCTAGCCACATAGTTTATCTTTAATATTTACAAAATGATAGATTTACTTTAATTTTAAATTGCTTTCTGAAATATTAGTTAGTGGAATCCGATTTTTGCTAAATTTTTTGCAGAATCTACTTGAAACTGAAGTAAGAAGAACGAATTTTAATCTGATTCTGGTTAGAGGCTCATAAATATAAAATAAATACTCTCGTCTTAATGCATTTACATAATGTATGCATTCCAAATGTAAATGATTGTATATCCTCCATGGCTACGATAGGTCTCAGTTTCGATTTCACACCCAATACATCACAGATGCGAACTTAATTAATTATTAGGAGAGATTGCGCATCCAATTAACAAGTTAATTGCGCCTCCAAATAGAAGGTGGTCGAGGCCTAACCGTTTATGCACCTGAGGGACAAATTATGGAGGATGCAGTCACATTCTAAGCGCTGAGGAATGCGGCTTCTTACAAAGGTGTTGAATATGTTAGCTGGAAAGAATATTTAGATAGTGTCACCTAACATATATTTCAAATTATGTTTATTAGTCACCAGTCAGGCGGTAGAATACCGTCTACCGGTTTTACATCAGAATCCAATTTAAATTCAGTGAAAGAAAAAGGCTTCTTCAAATATACCGTATACCAACAGATTTGTATGTTTTTCTCGTGTCAACTTTCACGAAAAGAAGCGCGTTTGACAGTATTATTAGCATAACTAATTCATTTTAACTAATTACTTAACTACCACTTACACACCATTATTAATGTTAGAAACGTGTATTACTGTGTTCAAAACATATATTTCTAATGTATACATTATACGGAATAAATTATTAATTTATTATTTTAAATTGGCTTGAATAATTTTAAGCCGAATAAAATGATAAGATCAACTGCTGCTGACTGGCAAATTGTTTTTTATTGGAAGGAATTTTCTAATATACTAATAATTTCACAATAGTAACTGTAGAATCATGGACAATAACTAAACAAATGTAAATTTCATAGCACCTAGCCATATTTAAAAAAAAGTGTGATAAATAGAAACAATGGTCTAAAAACGTTATTCCTGTAATTTAAACTTCTTAACACAGTAAGATAAATTAAGCGATTCCCGACAATTATTGCCTCTTCCTTTATTGTCCGCTAAATGAACCACGTGACGTTATATATCTTCATTTAGTGCTATGTCGCACATACCACAATTGACATCATTTACCATACATCATTTGACATACCAGATTTTAATAATTGGAACTTATTGGAAATATCTCCCAATGACAAAACATGGTAGCATCAGCAAACATCCATCAGCTATAAAATTCTCAAAAGACTGCAGTCGATATAGACGATAATTGGTCTAGATAAGATCCATGTAGTCTGATAAAATTGTTTCTAATGTAGTCTAAAAAAATTATTTCAGTGGCATATCTATTAAGGAACTTACTGTGATGTGATATTGAACTCGTATGATAGAAATAATGGATATACTAAATGGACACTAAAAGTGTACTGATTATATCTTTCAGGACTAAATTATTATGCAGTAGGTCCTGAATGCAATGATACCCTCAAATTTGACTCTTATGGACATAAACATAACGCGATATATTCCAGGTCAAAACACAGCATAAATATTTGTTTTATTTTTCTCCGTCGGAAGAAATATTTAAGAACTTGCACATAATATTTACCATAGATTATGTATGTTACAATATAATTAAGTAATAAACTAAAATAAAATTATTTTTATAATAACGGGTAAGTTTTCTTAACCTGAAACGTTCACATATCTCGAGAAATATGCAGTTTACGAAAAAATACCTATAACCAAAATATAATCATTTAGCGGGGAAATGCAATAGTACTAAAATTAGTTCACCTTCCCCCCTCCCTGTAGGTGGGGCGGGGGTAACTTTGAAATCTTAAATAGGAACCTATATTTTTTATTGCAGATTCGGATTCTACAGCTAAAAATACGTATGATTAGACGATTGTTTCAGGTTAAAAAACTCACCCAGTATACTAAAATATAGATATCAAATATAGTTACTGAAATGCGATTTATTTCTATATATTCTTACATTATTGGGCATGATGGATAGAAATTGAATGTACTTAAATATTTTCTTGGAGGTAAAAGTAAAATAAAATTCCGTATTTGAACACGCGAAGATGGCACCTTATGTCCATGTTCATAAGGGTTAAGTTCCATTTTTGCTTGTAGGCAACGAGTCTAACATTACCCAGCTCTGGTAGATTACATAATTTATACCGTTAACTAAGTAACCGATTACAAGCAGATATGTTTTACCATGCATCAGAGCTGCTCCAAATACCCATCAAAAGTATTTCAAATATCAAATACCAAATACCCTCTAAAATATTTGCAGTTTCAATTACCAAATACTCTGCTTTACAGAAAGGATTTGATATACCAAATACTCAAGAAAAGTAATTGAAATTTCGAGCAAATAAAGTATTTCAAATATTTTCCAGTATTTGAAATACCAGAAGTTTTATTTCAAATACCTAAAAATTATTTTAGGGTATTTAAAATCCTTTATAGGTATTTGAAATACAGCAAATTGTACTTCAAATACCCAACAAATATTTTAAGGTATTTCAAATCTTTTATAGATATTTGAAATGGTACTTGGAATAATGTGAATTATATTTATTTATACCTGCTGAAATTTTATGCCTGAGGAAATAAGTAATAATAATAACAAAACATAAAACAAACATAACTTTTAATTTAGTCTGAAAAGGGTAACAAAATATTTACATTCAACAACAGTAAATGAGGTATTCACAATAATTAATTATACAGTTATTGTTGCCAGTGTTGCCAATAATGCCAATGAGGTTACATACATGGTACAATTAGTACAATACTAGGATAATATGGAATGGAGACGTTTTCATGTATCTAATTCTACAATACTACAAATTCTAAGTAGTAGGATTAGGTACATACATGCCTTTTACCTTTCTTATCTACTTATGAACTCTTAATAAATAACTTGAAATGGGAGAAAATCGCTATTGCGATTTTCGTTCCCGTTTCTAGCCCTACCGGGGGTCCAGGCCTGCGGCCTGGGGTCACCCGTCGGGTGACAAATGCATCTAATAATATTATTTTTAAGAAAATACATATTAAAGAAATTTTGTATCTGGAATAATGATATAATTATACTAAATGATTTTTCTTAATATTTTGTAAAATATCATAATTTTTTAAGTACTGAAAGTATAATTTATTTTTAAGTAAACATTATTATCAATTTTATCAATGGGACCAAAAATATTTTAGATATTTACTTTTGTAAGCTAAAATAATGAATTTAACAGATTCCCTTAATGAATGAATTAATTCTAAACTTTACGTGCAGAAAGAATAAAAGCTACGGATAATGAAACAGAATAACTAAATACTAATACCAATAAATAATTGGAATTAAAAAGTTAAAAAAAGTTTCCCTCCAGCGTGACTCCGATGCGCTACCACGCCTGTTGTCAAATGTTTACCTTGAGACGTGTAAGTATGTAAACTGTACGTGTCAACCTGAAAAAATAATTTTTACCGATTTTCTAATTAGAAAAGCATTTCGCTTCAGTATTTTGGTAATGAGTGTTTGGTAAGTGTTTGGCAGTCAGTACTATTGATTCCGTTAGCAATATTTCTCGTAGGAAAGTAGGTAACCTATCTGAAGTTTAATCAATTAGACAGTTTTCGTGGGAGGTGCTTGTCTCGTTAGTGCAATCTCACATCGGTAGATAAAATGAGAAAGAAGTTGAGACGGACGCGACTCGAGATTTTCGAAGACGAAATAGACGTAGAAGGAGTCGACGTACGGTCTCGAAAAAAAATCTCAAAGAATTACAGAAAAGACGGAATTTTCCCGTGAAGCATTTCTCGAAGCCGCAAAATTAGAAAAAGGGTCTAGGAGTCCCGCAAAAAGTCGGGATTTCGGCAGGCGTGACGAGAAAATTAGGCGCGAGGACAAAAACGATGATGCTAGCCGTATCTCTCTCGCCGAACGGCGATCGACGAAAATTTTGCAGAGGTTTTTTGAAAAGGCGTTTAAATTGGGAAAAAGTGTAGGAAACGGGACGAAAATACCCCTACGCATTGAAGAAAGACCAGGGGTGACCTCCGGTTGCCCGCGGGAATCGTTCCGCGATCCCCTCTCGGAGGAGATAGCTTTGAAACTTTGTCGATTCGGCGGCGGAATTTAGAAGAAAAGAAGTAGGAGGTACTTGAAATAGCGGTACTGTATTTGAAATACCGGAAAGTATTTGAAATACCGGAGAGTATTTGAAATACCAAGCAAAGTAATTGAAATACCAATATTTCTGAAAATCAAATACCAAATCCAAATGCTCGACCAAAAGTTGTCAAATACCAAGCACCAAATACCGACAATCGAAAGGATTTGAAATAAAGTGCTTCAAATACCGAAAGTATTTGAAATACTTTTTCAATTACTTTTATTTGAAATACTGGACAGCTCTGCCATGCATCTCAGAAGTGATCTAGTAGTACTTAGGTATACATAGTTTTCGAGTTTCCCTAATATTTAAATCTTTTACTTTCAGGATAATCCTTGTGATTAGAATAAGCTATAGATATTATGATTACTATAATAATAATACCTAATAATAATAATTATTATTATACTAATGCGTACTTATACTTAATGATATGTGATTTTGAACTCTAAATACACGTTAAGTACAAAGTGATTTTTAAAGCTTGCTATCTATTTTGTTGCCTAGGTATGTAGCTCGTAGAAGAAAAGCATATAATGTAATAATTAGAATTAGTCTTGTCGCGAGGGATGAGAGCAGACAATTATCACCGGTTTCGTCTAGTTTAAAGTATTAAAAACAAGTTGACGAGACGAGATGACACAATCAGATACAAACCGAGACAAGAAAAAACGTACCTATTAAGTTTTAGTTTATACGCATGTATAGAATATTGTAATTTGAAATTAGATACAAGTTTGCGTACGAACAAGTTTTCTATAATAAAAACGTATTGCTTATGCTGATTTTGGTCAATCTAATAAAACATGGACTAAACTAGATAAAACTAATATGTAGACAGTGTGTTATTTATAATTTAAATATATTTGCCTTTCTTTATATTTGTTCCTTATATAAGCTGTAGGGTAGAAGTAAAGTAAGTATACATATTTATAATAATGTATACAATCTTGGCAAAATGATAATGAGATATGTATAGTAATAGAACAGAAGAAATTGAGGATTTACGAAATCCGATTCGCAGGATATGTGTACCATTCTGATGCTTCGTCTAGTATCGTTTCTGTCATGAATTTGAATTTTACCTTGCCTCGTTTCGTCCTTTACCTGACGAATAATATCTCGCATCTTTTCATCATGAAAATTGGAATTCGCCGAACCGTTGAGTGACCAAGTATACCTACAACTTGATCACTTAACTGTGGAACATTAAATATAATTTATATCTTCAGCCACTATGGAGTGTTTTTTACAACAATTACATCTATTTATTATAAGAATGATGATGTTTGTTTATGTCACATTGCAGTTAAGGAAGTACTCGTATTATCAATATAATAGGTAATCCTAAATTGGTTTATCAAACTATCAACATTCCAATTAAAATAATATATTTTTCTGAGTAACTTGAAAGTTTCTTTAAAGCACGTAACTAATTATATTGCTCGTGGATTTATCTGTAATGGATATATAATATGAATGGTTATAAAATGCCTGGTAGAAGTACAAGACATAAAAACGTGAGAAACTGTACTTTCTGTTTCTGTGGAATGTCGGCAGTTTCTTTATTATAAATTTAAATGTCAGCCATATAATATATTATTGATTTCATTTCCTTTGGAAGATTTTAATAGTAAAAATTTCATTTAATTTTGTCCAAGCTACTTAATTAAATCAAAATCACAATCAAGAGGAAAATATAACTTCTGGCAATTACTAACCTAAGAGGTACAAAGTGACGATGAAGACTACGAAATAAAAAACGTTATTTTGTAAAATCAATAAAACAGTGTTGTTGATCAGTTTCTTTTTATTTTATTCACACGGATCCTTCCACTGGGTGGAATAATACTCATTTAACGAATGCGCGACGGTTCGAATTTCGCCGCCGAGCAACATTTTCCAATTCCTTCTCCGTGTGCATAAAGCTGTTAGCGTTCTTAATATGCAACCAGTCCTACAGCCACACTGTATAAAAGGATAACAATTTGTATTCACTTTAATTTATAAGGTTTTACAGATTTCGTTTATTATCGTGACAAATAGTGAGTGCACTCGCGGCCCGCCAAATAATAGTTAATAAAAGTTAGTAATTATTATTACTTGAGTGTTGAAATGCTGACGGAAACTCTTTAACTGCCAATTATCTTAGCATCGTTGCCTGTTTTTTATTTTGCAAGTGGAGGATGAAATAACTACGCACGGGAATTAAACCATTGTCTACCTTTATAATTATTGTAAAGCTGACTAACTACAGCATTTATATTTATTTTACATACTGCGCAGCAAAAATCCCGGAACAATCAGTTGTCTTCGTTGATATTAATTTTCAAAGTTTAAAGTTCAAATGCTTTTCAGAAACAGGTTAATTTGCGAATTCAGTAGTCGTATTGATTTAAATTGAACCTCTAGTTCAGTCAGACTGAAGTGGAAGTTCTTTTACTTCCTAGCTGCTATTTATCAATACAATACCTCTAACTGTTTATTTTTCAAGATATCTTAGGTAATGAAATTTGGTGTCTATCTTATTATTATTATTATTATTATGGGATACTGCGAGAGTAACGGAAGAGTAGAAAGGACATCGTGTGAAATAATTTTATAATTACTAGTTTAAGCTGTCAGTTATAAATAATTGTCAGTTTAAACTGGCATTTATAATTGGCAGTTTCAACTGGCAATTATACATAATCGCCAGTTTAAACTGTCAATTATACATAATTGCCAGTTTAAACTGTCAATTATACATAATTGATAGTTTAAACTGGCAATTATAAAATTATTTCATACGATGTCCTTTCTACACTTTCGTAGAGAGTATCCCATAATAGAGAATAAATTTATATTTATAATACATATTGTGCAGCAAAACAATCAGTTGTCTTCGTTGATATTAATTTTCAAAGTTTAAAGTTCAAATGCTTTTCAATTTGCGAATCCAGTGGTCGTATTGATTTAAATTGAACCTCCAGTTTAGACTAAAGCGGAAGTTCTTTTACTTCCTAGCTGCTATTTATCAATACAATACTTTTAACTGTTTATTTTCCAAGATATGTTAATGAAATTTGGTGTCTATAAATTATTATGGGATACTGCGAGAGGAAGAGGGCATAAACTGTATTTGAAAGTACTTTGAATTGTTCTGCAACAATAACTTACTAATAAATTAATATAGGGGTTAGTAAGTCCATTTCTAAAATAATAGGTATTCAGAAGGATATATAACAAGAGTATAGTGCAAAATGATATATTAATGCACTTGAAAGAGAATGTTTGTCCGAATAAACTACTCATGGAACTACGAGTAGTTAATGGGCACAGCTAATTTTTCGTAATTTTTTAAACTGAATCGGAAATATCTTACCTGATTTTAATAAAAAAAATGTATATTATCGAAAATGTTAGTAGATACTTTTGTCATTTGTTAACAATTGACAGAATATAGACAGAAGTTTGTTGTTTGTAGAAATCTACAATAGTATATTTATGTCTTTTAAATACAAAATGATAACCATTTCTTTTTGACGCTGTTATATAAGTGCCAGAATTTAGGTAATTAAAAACTGATTTCATATTCGTCATAGATATAGGTACCCGAATATCTTTTAAAACTAACTTTTAAAAATTTGAAAAGGGCGAAACTGTTGAACAAATTCAGTAACTGCAGAAGTAAACATAATTTTGAGAAAACCTTTTGCACCACCATTGCTTAAAAGACCTTTTGCAATATTAATTTTTTGTTACTTTGTTGTTCTGGAAAGTACCTAAGGTATCCACGATATTTTAACATAAAACTTTGTAGGTACATTTAGATAGAAAATTCAATTGCGAAACAGCGGAATGTTAAGATGAGTATAAAATCTCTAGATCTCTTTGTCCAACACATTTTTTGATAACATACACCTTTATAGCACATGTCTCTTCTTCTAAAATCATTTTCGAGTATACGGTTTCTAATGCTGCCAGGAGACGAGGAGTTATAATTCTACCTTTTAGTTTACGAGTTTTATTTTTTAATGTTTATTGTCCTTTTGACAGTACTGTATAGAATTAATTATAGTCAATACATGACCCCAAATATGTCCATATGAAATGGCAAAAATCTGGTATGTTCAACTAATTTTGAAATGTTCTGGGAAAGTAAGCCAATACTATGATTATATTTTTGACTAACTACTTATCTAATACACATTTTTTAAACGAAGCAGATCGAGATAAATGATACACGAGCCGTTTCGTATCCGTTCCTCTCTCATCACGTTTCTGGCAATTGATATAAGCCGATTTCTGGTAGCATGAAGTAGGTAGCTTTGTAAAATTTAAATAGAGATTAGGTACAATTAAATTAATAATATAATTAGTTATGAAATAAACAGACTTTAAACAATTTGCAAATTAGTATTTTAGCATTTGCAAAGCATTGGGTATTTTATAATCAAGCATTTAAGCTTTTAAAAGTAATTTAAGTTACGATAAAAAATAAGTAAAAACAGCAAGCTGAGTTTTGTTCTGGGTAGGTGTATTAACACCTGCACCTAGAAGCTTTATTTTCGTATAAAACAGAATTGTCGAAATTTAATATAGGCAAATAAAAACTTTTTAGTTAGAACAAGAAGACTTCTGAATAATAATGTTCCTTATTCCCTAAGTTATTTTTGAATTAAAGAAAGTGGGTGAAATAAAGCATGATAAAATTTCTACATTTCTTGAAAAATAATTCCTTAAATTTAAATAGTTTTCTTTTGTGCCTTTTATTGCAGCTTTCCTTCCACTTACTCATGGCTAAGGTCAGTAAGGTTAAAATTTAGGTAGAGAATGGGGTAAAAACCAATTCTATGATGACCTCTGGTTACTAGGAATTAATTACTATAGAGATCTTGCTTCTGGGGGATGTCAGCACTTCAGGGATTTTTTTTTGTTATCCGTACTTGGTACCATAAACTAAAAGGTCAGCTGGGGTCCTTTCAGAACTTTTATGCAAACAGAAAGAAAGATTTTATGGTTGTTAGTTAATGACCCGATGCATAAGCAGGTAACTTCAGGGCGAGGTTCAGGGTTGGTTGGTTGGTTGGTGGGAGCATTAACAATATTTCTGAAGATTACACTTCACTTTAACAATAAGAGGCACAAATTGTAATAAGAAGTGTTAACAAACCAGGATTAATTTCTATCTACCGAAATTTACATCTTCGCATTCATTGTAATTTCGTTTGGGATTACACCACCTGTAAAATATAAAAAACAGGAAATTAGAACTATTCAAAATAAAGATTGAAAGTGTAGTACCTATCAAACTTCTAATGTAATGTAATGTAATGTAATGTAATGTAGGACAGAGTAAATTTTATTTTGTACTTATGTTTTGCTAGTTTAGAAGCTCTGCTGCTTTTGCAAATATCACAAAATATGTAAATCAGTATTCACCTTCTATTAAGAGTCTATTCACTGTAGATTTCACAGGATACGGGGTCGGGTTGAGAGGTTGAATAGCCAACGGAAACTTATTACCGAATTATTAAGATTTCAGAGGTGCACGTAAAGCCGAAGTAAAAAGGCACATGGAAATAAAGTTTTAGCCCTTATTGCAACGGTACCGGACGTGTTTTATAATTGCAACAAAATTTCTTTTTAGTGTTATAAATTATATATCACCGGAAAAATCAAAAGATAAACTAGATCCCTATAGTAGCAAATTACATGTATTTTAGAGAAAATAATTTTTGAAAATACACTATTTTAGTACAAGATTGTTTACCTCTAATTTTAAAAATAAAAAGAATTACGAAAAATTACTACTATAGGGATTTAGATTAAAGTCTTATCTTTCAATACTTTTTTACTAAAAGTCGCTATCTTTTATAGTTTTTTTATAATTAGACACGAGACGAACGCCGATTTTGGGCTTACTTTGGACTAGTGAATGGACCCTTAATATTTTACATATTATAATATTTTGCATATACAGGGTGTATTTTTTAAAGGTAAACACCCCTATATCTCCGTTATTAAAAGATTTACACTATAAGTTATTTGGAACTTTTTTCATCAACTATTTGATAATGCGTCGACTTACGTTTCATCACTTCCGGTTTCACCGGAAGTAACCCCAACTTTCAAAATTTAAATGGGACACCCTGTATATCTTCATCCAGTATTGTTTATCATTCGATTTCAAATAAATTTGCAAATGGAACTACATTTCTAAAATCAAAAATAACGGTGCTATTTAGAAAAAAAAGACTAATTTCTATTTAATTGCAGTAACAAATTTGAAGTACATACCTAGTAGGCGTAAAATAAATGAAGTAGGGATATGTATGAATAAATGAGTATGGGTTGGTTTAATAAATAACTGCATTGTTGGCCCATATTTTTAGGACGAAAATCTTAACGGTCACAATTATTTAAATATTCTTCGTCAAATTAAAACGACTTTTTGGATAATATTCCCCTCGCGAGTAGAAGAGAAATATTTTTCCAGCATGATGGTGCTCCGCCTCATAATACCGATGCAGTCAACATCTATTTAACAAACACATATGACGACAAATGGATTGCAAATGATGGTCCATTCAAATGGCCAGCACGCTCGCCAGACTTAAACCCCCTAGACTTCTTTTTATGGGGCTACATTAAAAATCAAATTTATAAAAATGAATGGCATAATAAGGAAGCAATGCGAAATCGAGTTGAAGAATTGTTACAAACTATAGGTACCGCAAGAAGCGATATTTAGGGCGACTCTTTTTTTTTAAATAGCAACGTTGTTTTTTATTTTAGAAATATAGTTCTATTTGCAAATATATTTGAAGATGAATGATAAACAATACTGGATGAAAATATACAGGGTGTCCCATTAAAATTTTCAATGTTGGGGTTACTTCCGGTGAAACTGGAAGTGATGAAACGTAAGTCGACACATTATCAAATAGTTTATAAAAAATGATGAAAAAAGTTCCAAAGAACATATAATGTAAATCTCTTAATAACGGAGATACAGGGGTGTTTACCTTTAAAAAATACACCCTGTATAAAAGATCATACCTACGTGTATTTTAGTGAGTAAATAAAAAAAAGTTGGAATTGCAGTGACCTGCGTCACTTTTTAGGTACAGAAATATCGTGAATTATAATCTATCTAATGAACGAGCAATACTAATTACTTGAAAGTAGAAAGTTCAAATTTGATGTTTCGAAAATTTCAAATACCTACCCAAAAACATTACTTTATTAGGTACATAAAATTGGTTGGTTATATTTCTGCGCTTAGTTACCTTAGCTTAGTACCTACTAAAAAATACGTACCTTTACATATCTCTATTTATTAATTTTCACTAATTAGGTATACAAAAAGGGTGAATGTCAATTTTAATAGTCATCTATAAATAAGTCTTCCGAGAATACCAGTTATACAAAATTCACTGTGAAAATATTCTTTTGTTCAAAATATTTCAGTAACGGAGGGCATAGATATGTTTATAAAAGGAAGTGTAAGTATTTTCTGATTTTCTACGGAAGTGTAAGTTTTTTCTATAAGTATATATATTTTTTACCACAAGAGAACACTTTTTACTAGTAATATGAGTATAAAACTAAAAGTTAACACTTTTATGAGCAACAAATTAAGTGAAATAGCTTTGACCTTGAATGGTGATCATTAGAAATTACTTTTTTGGTTTCATAGTATGTTACAATTATTGGAAAAGTATAAGCAACAAAGATGTACACTTAGTTCTCACGTATGGAATTGGATATTATGAATTTGTTACTTCAATAAAAGCAGATATGCACGGGGACCTATTTTAAATAAAACCTTGTAAAATATAAAACTCCAAGGAGAGCTCATAAAAATGTTAATTTGCTTATCAAGCAACACCTGGTAAAGATGGTTTGTTTTCGCAGTTTGTAAATGTAATCTTTTTCTGCTGATAATACACATTATTTTAGTAGGTAGAATGTTTTCATGTAAATGTCATACATATGTTTATAGAAAATTTATTAATGGTTATTAATTTATTATAAAATAAAATATGTAAAGCTGGCCATTAAACCAAATTAGAATAAAAAATCAATACTAATGTTTTGTTTGATCTTCGTTTCCCTAATAACTTTCGATATTGAAAATATTGTTTCTTAAATTGAAATGCCATTACTATTTGACTAAAAATATCGCGCAGAGTCATCCAATGAAGTAATCTAAATTTACATCTATATTTAGTACCTGTTAAATCATTAAGGAATTTTAAAAATTGTTGTTAATCTATATTTTTCACTTGCCGTATTAGCAACAAATAAAATATTTTATATTTGTAAACTACCTTAGATATATTGGTGTGAGGTTGGAGATACCCTGATTTCTATAAGGTTCTATGTAAAATAATATTAGGTGAGCGCAAAAAATGTTATTTAAAAATTGCAAAAGTAAACGAATTTCTATTGAAATATATACATGTTATGGAATAACATGTATTCATACTAAATTTTTACCTAACCATTGGCAAGACTGGAAAAAATCAATTACTGTTACAGAAGCGATCAACGGAGAGATCCCAAAAAACCAAAATGAGGTTTTTGCTGCACCGAATATACACTGAATATATTTGAGAATATATATGTATGAAAAATGTGTTTTCACGATGTACGAGTAACCAGTGCGCAGTTTCTGTGTTCCATGGCATTTTGGGCCCATATTTCTTTGAGGATAAAGAATGACATAATGCAACAGTCAATCAAGGAAACTATAAACAATAGATTGAGTTATTTGTTAGAAACTTAAAAGGCCTGCAGAACTTGCCTTTTCGGAGGCAGTGGTTGCAGCAAAACGGTGCAACAAATCATAGCGATAATCCCACTATTGCCATGTTAAGACAACATTTCGCCAACAGGATAATTTTTAAAAAAACTGACTTTGTTTATACCACATAGTTCCGAGTTGACCCATCTTGACGTCTACATCTGCAGAATGATGAAAAATACTATTTTCAGCGGAGATATTCTAGAAATAATAATTAAAAACTACAAACACTGTATAACTGTCATATATGCCAACGCCAACGTTTCAGATGCATCATTTTAGTTTAGGACATGCCATTTCTGTTAAATCTATTGACGTAAAGGTTAACTTCTTTTATTTTAATTTTCAGGAGTTCACTTCGATTCATATACCTCTAAGAATGCGAAGATCAAAGAATGTACTTCGGTCCATTATTTCCTTAAATCGCAGCCACGCTTTTAGCACGAGACCGCTTCCTACGCAGTACAATAGCAGATAGCATAATATTAGTCTGCCTACAGCACACTGCAAGGTAATTCACCTTGGTCTACGCCTATGAAATAAATAATGTCTGTAAAATATTGGAAAACGTCAGTCCATAGGCTAATCTCTACTAGCACTTCTATAAGAATCAGACTGTAGATATGGTTGGGCCGTTGAATCTTTG
The DNA here is from genome assembly GCA_963924545.1 of Pogonocherus hispidulus. NCBI lineage: Eukaryota > Metazoa > Arthropoda > Insecta > Coleoptera > Cerambycidae > Pogonocherus > Pogonocherus hispidulus. The sequence continues at coordinate 75,861,500 of OZ004692.1, read as the reverse complement.
CACACACGTGATCATGCATATTGGTATGAATTACTATTAAAAACCTAATGCCACTAATGTCAGTGTATAACACATGAACCGTAAAATCTGTTTTTTTTTCTAACAGCGGATGTTACTAACAATTAATCATGTAAATCAAATCACTTTGTCGTTCATAACGCCACACTTTAATCACGTGTCTGAAAAGATTCAGCGGCCCAACTGTACCTACACACTTATGGATACCGAACCAAATTTGATTACCACTACATTTCGGAAGATTTCAGAACGTACCTATCATATTAAAAAAGAGTTTTTAGTTTATTAATGAAGGCATATTTGAATCTATGACGCATGTGCAGAAGGCAGCACAAATTAACCCATGTCGCCATTATTGTGGCCGTGTGAAAGTTTGTTTTTGTGTTGGACAAACTTGAAGGTCAATTCAACTAGATTCAAGGAACATATGGCTCATCCCAAATATGGTAGAACAAATAAGTCTAGTCTCGCCCAACATGCGTTTGAGAACAACAATAAAATAGATAATAGCAATTTTAGACTAATTAGAACTGTAACAAACTCCAGACAGCTGGATGCATTTGATAGTTTGGAAATTGCGAAGTAAAAATAGTATGAATGGTGACAGAGAACCAATTCTATACAGCTCGCTTTATTGGTTCACTGAACCGTAGCAATAGTTTAGGTGTAAATAGGACACAGTGTTTGCGTAGGTTTAATTTTAATCACCTCCAGATGATGCCAACAAGGTTGGCGAAACGCGGGTCGAGTGCAGTAAACTACGTCAATGTGGTTTTGTGGGTGATTCATTTTTTTTTAGAGAAAATTTTTCAAATTAGCTTGTACCTTGTGTTCTCCTCGGACCAAAGAAACATCATCATCGTAAACCATTTTATTGCAAATCCAGAGGATACTGAGCAAAAAATATAAACTAGAATACTGAGTTTTGACACTGTTGAATAAGTTTACTTTGTCCGAAAAGAAGAAAATATTATTGCATTCATATTAACTAAAGCACTATGAACCATGAGTGATACCTCATGGTCGAAACATACCTTAAAGTAGGTATAATGTTTTTCTTAAAAGTTTATCAATAAACCTTAAACCTACAATATAAAATTAAAACACTGTCCAGAAAGTTATAAAATAAATGTCATACTGATATTTATTATCAAAAAATACAACAGAACACACGATTTAATGCACTTTGTCTAAACATTCACAAACCTAGGTTAGGTTTAAGTCAAACGCAGCGCATGTGCACAAGTAGGTATGTTTTTTTCATTTAAGTGTGTACATTTAATAATGTGTTGACATCATCCAATATTATCTAGACAGAAATATCGTGTCAATTTATGTATTTATCATTCTTAAATAACTCACATAAGAGAAAATAAAATAAAATTCAGAGTTTAAGAAATCTAGAGGTTATTGCACGGTGTTGCCACATCTTATGGCGACATTATTTCCTCAGAGGAATGTTTATGCACAATAAATTTTGCATTACTTTCCTCATTTAGGGTTGTTCGTAGCTTTAACAGTTTCCGAAATTTCTGTAGTGATAATCAAATTTAGTTTAGCTTGTATACATACATACAAGTAATTCTATATGTTTTTATCTAATTCTAAAAATAATTCTCTTTAAATTTTACTGTATTGCCTGTCTGTTAAAGCGAATAAATCTGTTTATAATTTGCTATAATCATCATACAAGTTAGGTCATCGTCTATGCTTCGCAATTTACTGATAAAAGTATTTTAAAAATCTTCTCCCAAAAGTGAACGTATGCTGCAAATTTGACCTTACTGCGGTTAATAGGTTGGACGCCACTCGGTCTGCCACTAAACAAACAAAATTTTAGCATCAGTTTCCTTGTGACCTCCGCAAATTGTTTTGTGTGTTTAAAAATAGTGCGTTTTTTCAATAATTTTTTATACGTAGGTACGTGAAAGTTTCAGTACAAGAATTTTATGTTTTATTATAGTAATTTGAATAAAATCTTGGAATATTTACATATAACCGTTGTCTCAAATAATACGATAACACTAAAACAGATTTGATGAAAGAAAAGAAAATATACCTCTCACATCACTACTCTCTTCTTTATCTATTAAAATTGTTAATGTCATGTCGTAAATCAGGTAGATTATATACCTGTTCATAATTCATAAATTCAGGAATCATACATTCCTAATTCCAATTTCTTTAAATCACGTAGGTATAAAAAATGTTTGAAAAAATTGTGGCAGTATTGTTGTTATTTAATTATATCTACCTACTTGTTTTGCATATTCTCTATTTATTTAAATAAGATGAACGATTACTTTTCGAAACGACTTCAAAGTTAGACGATACGTTAAAAAGATCTGAAAAGGCACTTATCTGTTTATTTATTACGATAATGATCTTATTAGAATTATTGTTTTCACAATATCAGATAATGGTTTGATTTATTTTTTCTTTTCAGGTAAGTTAACAGGAACTATTATGCAGATAATATAGAAAATGATCTACAGAGCATTTCTCAAGGCATTACTTGGTAGGTATTGACTTTGGATTTCCAGTAATTTGTTCGAACGCGGAAACTTTAGTACCTAATCAATTTAATACTGTGTAATTTTGCATTTCAGTTATTATTAGATATCATTCACCTCATCATGTCAAATCATCACAATGATATTTTTACTTTGTGTATGCAAGAAGAAATGTATTTCCAACCCTGAATATCCGAAATATACTAAAAATAGTCTCAAAAATTTTTCATTTATATTCTTGCCCCTATATGTTCAAATTCTGTATAAATAGAAACTTCAAATTTTATATTTCGTTGTGTCTCAGAACAATAATGATGAGAAATAATGAGCATTTACATTTATATGTAGATCGTACCGTCACCTCAAGTACAGTTCATCCAAAAAATTGCAGTAGAAAGATCGCTTCTTTGGCGATAAGTCTTACTTTATTGTATTCATTTGAGGTTTATTATACAGGGTGATTTATTGAAGTACACGAGATGAACGAATCACTCTGTATATTTTTTTATGCGTCGTTATGTGGTTTCATATATTAGCTATGCACTAGCTTTCTTATGTTTCCTCCCATCTCAATTGTGCTAAAGTCTATGATTTTTTCATTGAAGAGACAAAAATTGTTTCGTCGAAAATGTCGAAATATCTCAAAACAATTTATTTCTAATTTAAGGTAATAAATAACAATAATAAGTTATAAAAAATCAAATTTAATAATGAGTAGCACTTCCTCTTTCCTTTTCACAACAACTCACAATAACTAGTACAATGACACTTGCCTCAACATTAATTTGTTAGATACCGTTGAATTCTTAGTTTTATTATGTAAAATGACATACATTTGAAAAATAGTCGTAGTTCCTAGCGCAATTGGGCTAAGATGAGAAAGAAAAAACCAAGTGCATAGGTGAATCCATGGGATTACATAATAATTCGTTCATCCCGTGTACCGTGTACGTACATCAATAAATTTAGCAGAAAAGTCAGGCCATTATACATAAATCACCCTGTATTGTAAATAATGAACATGAGAACTTCAGAAACTCAGACGCAATATTTCCACTGCTGAAATTAATTTGAAGATTCATCTATATTCGGCTAAAAGTTATTAGTCATCACAAAGTCGACTAATTTTTTGGGTGGATCCATGAAGTTCAGCGTTCAGTATATTAGGATTAAAGATCAAACTTGCTTATAGGCTGAAAAACCATCAGAACCATACTGAGTGCCTGAAATTGTCTTTTGACGTTTTACAATAGCCGTAATGTGTACTGAACAGCATTGATCAGAATACGAAATAATTTTTGGGAAATTGTATTTTGTTGAAAGGTGTAAAACATTCAGATATGTGTAATCAAGAGGGATGCGTGTATCATTATTAATAATAGTTTTTATTCTGTTTTAATTTGCAGATAATAGTAGTGACACCAGTCGCGATCAAATAATATTAATATCATAGTGTTTGTCTTTCTTTGTGAAATACCATTTATATTTTATATTACAATTGGTGTCCGAATAAAGTTATTTTTATGTTTTCTATGTATCTAATATTTGCTATATTACTTATCTGGTTATCCAGATGCGTTGTTGTGGGTTCTATTTATTACCCAGAACTCGGTCTCTCTATTAACAAAAAGCCATTCTTGAAATATCCAGGATGCGGTTTCGCCACTATAACTGCTGAAATGCGGAATTGGCAGGAGATTTAGCAGTGCCCAGAGTCCTTTTTTTAACAGTGCTTGTACTGAGAATAGATTATGATGCATCATGGTAATTTCTATATCAAATTCAAAATTACATAGAGCTCAAGAAACTATGCTGCCCTTCCTCCATTTTCGGTTAGGTATACATACTAGATTTTGGTATATTATTATTTTTATTAGGTGAGCAGGTGGCTCAGGGCTAGCGTCTTGATCGCACATTCCAGAGGTCGTGGGTTCGAATCCCCATTCCACCAAACAATTTTTAATTAAATTGTGTACTTGTAGATCAAGGCTTGAACGACACTTTCAAGGGTGTACAAGTTAAGTGTGCTATGGAATTATGTCAGAATACTTTCATTTTATATTAAATTCTGAAAATATGAAGATATGAGACCAAGATATGGACCTTGAAAATAAAGGTCTGATGGATTTGTACACAATAAAAGTATACACCTTGTATATGTGCGGCAGAAATATGACCAGAATGTGGAAATTATTGTGTAGAGGCCCGTAGGGCCAAGGCAAATAAACCACGTGAGGGATACAAAGAGACTTTACTGTCTAGGTACACATTATGTTTTTTCGAAATCGAACTGAATTTACGTACGTTTTGAAGATACAAAAATATACCACAAATCCTGCACAGCGTTTGTTGTGTTGACTTGACGTTTATCTGTCACGCCGCCTACTTGAAAAAACCGTAAAACAATGGATTAGGTACTTTAATAATTATTTCTCGTTACTTACTGCTGATTTCGACGTTCTTTAGTGCCGATTTCGAAAAAAAAAATTTTTGCCGCTTGTTAGTAGTACTTAGTATCGTTAGAAAAGCAAAATTTTAATATACCGAGTGAGCCATAAGTATCTTCATTTAAATAAACAGTTATTTTCAGTTTCAGTTCATCTGAATATGTGTTAATAGTTTTTTTAATAAGTCACAATAAGCCATTTAATAATAAGCCTTCTAAAAAGCCATTTTCACGAACCACAATTATAGCACCATAGTTTAAGTAAAAAAAATGGAAAATTTTTACATTCACTTGATAGAAATTAATACTGATGGTACTAATATTTAAAAAATTATTCTAACTGAAATAGGTATATAAAGACTGTTTTAATTCAAATTTCAAAACGATTTGTTACTTCTAGTGAAACGGAAAGTAGCTGGGAATATTTTTTATAATTTTAAAAACAGTTTTTTGGTTCTATTAATACGTCCCAAATTTTATTGGATCTGGAGGATTTTAAAAATAAATAAGATACATATGGGGCGAGCTATTTTGTTTTATCCCGTGTATCGGGGTGTGAGCCTTCATCGATTTTTTAACAGTAATAATTTTATATATTAATGTACGAATTAATACTTAATCTAATATTGTTGTGATCTTTATAACTAATGAAAACAGATTATTAAATGGACCATATATGTACATACACATTTACATGATTTAATGGTAAAATGTTATCTACCACTGCCGCCTTTGATAATGAAAAAATTTTTAATAAAATTTCAATCCTGTTTTGGCTTACCAAAAATATAAAACCGACCAATTAAGTAGGCATTTAAAATTAGATAACATATTGCATAAAAGGCTTATTTGAAGATCCCGAAACACACATAAAAAGGCTATAAAAAATTAAATTATAACCAACTGATCCACCTGTAGGTACCTGCCTGCGTGTTGACCAGTCATTTTTATTTTTATAACGACTACTGGTTTTATATAAAAAGTGTCATTGCGTCCACTTTAATTTGAAAATACGGTGTATAAAATATTCATATATGTTACTCCGTCCCTTTGGGAGGCGAAATCGCCGAGGCCCACTGGGTCTAAAAGGGAGTGACAGAGAAAAAGATTGAGGCGGTGTAGCAGTAGAAACCGGAGTTGTATCGACCGTCCCGACTCATTGTGAAAGACGGTAGAGGAAATAAAAAATAAGTTGAGTCACACAATCGCGGCCTGTATATTTCCAAAGAGAAACACAAAAGTTTGATGAATATGGTAGAGAAGCAGAAGCACAGGTGTTGGGAACAAAGTGAATATATTTTATACCGTTTCTGAATGAGTTGAAATTTGATGGAAGCAACAATATGTGAAATATGCCTTGGAATTTCCGATGCTTTAGGTATAATGTCGTGCGGGGTTAAAAGTTATTTTCATAAATTATGAATTAGAAAGTAACGGCGGTAACAAGAAACAAATAAAAACTGTCAATATAGAATTTTTGGGATGGATATATTACCAACTGATTTCTATATTACTGACTGAAAACTAAATTCCTTAATGCTCTCTCTAAAACAGATATTTCAGATGACTGGGTGTTTAGATTAGTATGCTAATTTCGCTGTATTATACATTCCTTCTAGTTGCGTGTTCCCGTTTCTTTTATAGCATGTCAAATTTATAGTAATTGTGATATTATGTTTTTGATAAGGGACTAATAAAAGCAAGTATAATAAATTTTCATAAATGGAAAAAGATACGGAAGAGACTCGATAACTGTGTCATAAAATGTTTTCTCTAAAATGTGTAAAATTTGTTAGTTCCTCAACATTCCCGAATTAATAAAATTATACGAAACCAAAAGTATTGTGGCTTCTTTGGTAGATAATCCATTATAACAGAAAAGTTTACCAGGATTTTTTCGATGAAAATTTAAAAAGTGTTTTAATGTTCTTACATAAAAAAGTTAAACTACCAGTTAAATTTCTCATAATACACTTACAATTCATACATAGGTACTAATATAATAGATTGCCAATGCCAAAGGCTGGTCACTTATATGCGTTTATGTCATTTTTCGTGTTGACAAAAATTTTAAATTCAACAGAAATATCTATTTTACATATTTTTGTAGAACCAAGTAGATTAACTTCGTAAATCGTTGGCAATAAATTTTGCTAGTGATATTAAAAAAAATGACCAGGAAAATTTATGAGGTGAGTCAGTTAATTAAATAAATATTTAACAATTAATTATACAATAAATCCAAATAATCTTCAGTTATTTCCCATATGGTTATCAAAACAGCTTTCTATATCCCATAAGATATCTTATGTAAAATTATTCTACAAAATTGTTTAAACAAAGTTATTTCTAATTTTAGTGTAAATTAAAATTTATCATACGTATCTATACCTTATGTGGAGTTCTATTTCTTTGTACTTAATTTATTTCATAATTACTAAGTAGTAACTTAATCACAGGGTTCGTTATTCAATTAAAACAGATTAGAATCATTTACTAGTTCTAAACCTGGCTAAGTGGTTTAATACATTCCTGTTAAAAGAAAAGTAAATACAAACATTATATAGTCGTTAAACATATGAAATGGATCTCGTAGAGGTATTTGGTACTATTAAATGAAAGTGTTTATTTTTATATTAGTGTTACGGGTGGCCAATTTTTATTTATTTTGTTATTAAAAAAAATATTTTGTTATTTTTTGTTTTATACGTTTTATTTTGTCACTGTGAATTTACAAATAATTACCTTTTAATTTAATTCATCCAATACATATCATATAACCAAAACATCCAATACATACCACCCACCCCCTGTGAATTATCAGAAGGAAAGAACAGGTAATACCAGGAAATCTTCGTATGTCCACCTTAAAACAGAAAGTTAACTTTCTGTTTTGATAACGAGATGAAGAAGCAACTATTGTTTTGACTAGTTACTCTTGTTCGTATTTGCACCTTGGTCAATATAGTTAATAGGTATAGTTTCATAGGTGGAGAGTAAAAAAACCATCCTCTAGTAAATGTGGTAACTTCCCAGCGGAATCACTCGTTGAATGCACTCGTACTCACCGCCGCGGCGCCTAGATGGACTGGGTACACTAAGTTTATGAGGGTTTACATTAATTATCCATAGTTATCCATTGAAAATTGAAACGGGTTATTGTTTACGTTTTAGGTGGATCAGCTGATTTGTATTTCACCGTTTTGCCGACCGGTGATTCCTGATTTCCGGTAGTCCTTTCCGATACCCTTAAGCTTTTACTATATTACTAACTCAATGCCTTAAGATTTAGCGTGATACACTGTTGCCGAATTGTGCAGATAATTTTTTCTAGCACGGGCTAGATTTTGCAAGTTATAAACTTTGGCTGGCCTTCATCCAATGATTAAAAAGGGTAGCTTCTTCTTTTATGGAAGTCTTTGATTTTTGCTGTGCTTGACTGAACATCAGGGCGCGTAATTGTTTGGTGTAATGGAACACCCTGTGTTTTATGATTTCATTAGATGCCTTTCTGTAGACTCTACAATTTTATAATAGCTTTCCCTATACCTAAGTTGCGTAGTTTTTGCAAAAAACCCACTTTTATGAAAAATACCCGATTTGCGCACGTTCCTATCTCGGGAAAAACGCAGTGAGCGTCTGTCACGCAATAAAATTTGTGACAATCAGTTTACATGTCATTTCTTCTTTTACTGAATATTCACGTACGAGTTTAGAGTAAGTACTAAGCGTGCATACAATGAACTATTCAAAAGAAGAATTAGTGAAAATGGTTTATGCCTTAGGAGAAGCTCATGGAAATTGTTTGCTAGCAGCACGTATTTACAAAGCAAATAATCCAGATTTACAGAGATTTCCACGTGCTGACTGTTTTGAAAATGTGAAAGAAAGATTTGAAAGAACAGCAAATGCGAATTATGAGAAAACTACCAGGAGACATGACGGTAACAATGACGATATTCAGTTTAATGTTGTGGCGTCTGCTGTTGAAAATCCAAATATTATTGTCAGGAAAATCAGTAATAATCTTGGAGTTTCCAAAAGCTTGACAAACAAGATACTGAAGAAGAATAATTTTCATCCGTATCATATTAAAAACCATCAAGCACTGTTACCTCAAGATCACCTAAACCGCCTGCAATTTTGCCACTGGGAATTGGATAAAATTCAGGAAAGTCCAAACTTTTTTATGAATGTCTTGTTTACTGACGAATCAACATTTTCAAACACATGCTTACCCAATCGTCGCAACTTTCATCACTACGCTGACAATAATCCAAGATTATTGAGGGTACTAGATAATCAGCATCGTTTCAAAGTGAACGTGTGGGCTGAAATTTGTGGAGAACATATTGTTGGACCGTACTTTTTTGAAGGCAATTTAAATGCCAATATGTATTTGCATTTTTTGCAAAACGAACTTCCCCTTCTACAGCTACAGAATATGCCCGCTGATTATTTGGTTCAACAATGGTTTCAGCATGATGGTGCCCCTCCACATTCCACTTTGGCGGTACTGTGATTATTTTATTGTTGTAGTACTTTTCCTATTATCTATTCATATTTCAGATTAGAGAACACCTAAACCACGTATATCCAAATAAGTGGTTAGGTCGTGGTGGTCCAGTTCCTTGGCCTGCACGTTCGCCTGATTTAAATATTCTGGACGTTTTCTTGTGGGGTTATATCAAGGAGCGAGTATACGAAGTACCACCAACGGATATGCAAGACTTGAAAGAAAAGATCTAAAATGAGTTTCTAACCATAACGCCCGAAATGTTAAGAAATGTTCACATTCATTTTCGTCGTAGATTAATGCTTTGTGTTGAAAACAACGGTGGACATTTTGAGCATTTACTTTAGGTTAGCTTGCTTGTATGAGTATTGCGTATTCTTTTTTCAATACTCTATGTATATTCATCCATTTCACTAATAATTTTTCTAACTACGGTAACACCGTTTGGTTTTCAATATGATACGTATGAAACTTCTTCTTCAATATCTTATTTGTCGAGCTTTTGAAAACTCCAAGATTTCTACTGATTTTCTGATACTAATATTTTTGGATTTTCACAGCAGAAACCACAACATTAAACTAAATATTATCGTTGTTACTCCCATGTCTCCTGGTAGTTTTCTCATAATTCCCATTTGCTGTTCTTTCAAATCTTTCTTTCACATTTTCAAAACAGTCAGCACGTGGGAATCTCTATAAATACGTGCTGCTAGCAAATAATTCCCATGAACTTCTTCTAAAGCATACGCCAGTTTTGCTAATTCTTAATTACATGTAGAGCTTTTATGATTTTTTACTTTTATTTACAAATAAATGGTAACTTTCCATAAAGACTTGTTTATTAAACTGAAATTATCTAAATTTTTCAGTTATTTTTATTTTAAGAAGTGTAAACTAATACATTTTATAAAAATAAATAGCCTTACAATATTTTTTCCGTCAAAGGAGTGCGCAAATCGGGTATTTTTCATAAAAGTGGGTTTTTTGCAAAAACTACGCAACTTAGGTATAGGGAAAGCTATTATAAAATTGTAGAGTCTACAGAAAGGCATCTAATGAAATCATAAAACACAGGGTGTTCCATTTGAAAAAGTCGAGATTTTTTAAATTTTAAACCATCAGGTTTGGCACGATTTCTGTTGCCCCCTGTATATCGCAGGTCAACTTTTGATACGTTTTACGAAAGAGCCATCTTCACTCTACAGTTTCTGAAAAAAAATAATTTCTAGCTGTCATACAACCATAATTATGTCAACTATTAGAAGTGACGAAACATAAGAAAAAAAAAATTAAAAGTCAAATATCTCGAAAACTATCAATATTTCAATAGCAGTGTTATGCACAAAGTCCCACTAATTTTTTACGTAGAATTCGATAATGCCATAAAAAATATAGGTTTCCATTTAAAAAAATGAAGTTGGTACCTGTCCAGGAAAAACTGAACACCCTGAATATGTAAATATATTTTCATTTTGTGCAGCTCGGGATATTAGACAACCCTGTAGAAAAAAAATTAAGTTATCTCTTTTATTAACCCAGATATTGGACTTACGAGCACTAGGTGGACACCCTGTATATGATGACTTTCAGTCTGAACTGAATCAGTTACTTTTCACTTGACAACAATCGATTCTCCATGTGACTCCCACTATTCGCAGGTCGGTCCTTATTAATCCTTTCCGCTTGTAAATAGTCAATTTCTTTTTGTCCCATTCGATATGTCGAAAGACAAGGCATGAAAAATTTCCCCACAAAATTCTTCGTTGGCCGAGGGTCTCACCAAAGGTGTACGGCCGTCGCTGTGTACGAATTCCAATAAATTCAGCTTAGGTCCACTTAATCCACGGTAGCCGTGTCGGTAATACGGCGAGCAGTGTTATCGGCAGCGCACTGACCACAGCAGCCAGAGTGTGTGAAGGCTACGGATGTGATTTATTTCTACCATTGTTGACCTGGCTACGCTTGTGTATTTTTATCTGTCACGTTCTCTCAGACCCCATCCTTTGACTGCTTGAACTTGGTAGCAGGAGTGGACTAGCTCTTTTATGACTATTGTAGAATATTAATAAAATTTATACTATATTGACTAGGTACCTATAATAAAATTAGCAGTATCTACAATATAAATTGCTTTGAACTGTCGACGTGAGTTGACGTGTTTCGTAGTGCTCTTCTTCTGAAGGCTTTATTTGTTCATTTTTTGTGCCACCGTATATTATAATTATAGTATACAAGTAGTAAGTATTGACAGTTATAAAATACTTCTGATTGTTACTCCATTAAGTGTACTCTGCATTTCTGTTATGAAAATTAAGAATCATGTCCAATATTTGTGGCAAATATGAATCGGCCATAGATCGCCGCAAAACACCGGCGGTTTCTTGTTCTGGTTTTTGTGGAAGGCCTTATCATCTGTCATGTAGCGGAATTGCTCCCGAGGTTCAAAAATATATGAAAAGTTCAGGGCTGTACTGGTATTGTGAAAGTTGTAACAAAATAAAATTTGATTTTGAAAATGTTATTAAGTCTCAAGTTGAAATTAAATTACAGGAGGTTATGAATAATATTGGCGCAGTATTTGAGAATACCAAGCATGAAATATTAAAAATAGCGGAAGAGAAACTATCTCAAATCTCTATGCCCTCCAAAGTTAAAGATTCTATTCCTTTGTATTCTCAAGTCGTAGATAATAAATCTATGGTCATTATCAAGCCTAAAAATTCCGAACAGCAGAATTCCAAAACTAAAAATGACTTGATGAATAAAATTAATCCTGTTGATTTGAATATTCAAGTGGCTAAAGTAAAAAACCTAAGCAATGGTGGTATTTTAATTGGTTGTAATGACGCTAAAGATGCAAATAAATTAAAACAAGTTGCGAGGCAAAAATTATCAGGATCGTATGACATTAGGGATGCAAAAAAGGGAAATTTTAAAGTGAAGATCGTTGGTATGATTGAAAAATATTCCGATGATGAAATAGTTAAGTACGTCAAACATCAAAACGAAATGTTTTCGGACGACAGCCTATGTAAAGTTGTTAAAATATGGCCCACAAAAAGAAATAATAATTTATACCAAGCAATTCTGGATTTAGATGCAGAAACATACTGCCTACTTATGAAACAGGGTAATTTGTTTGTCAACTATGATGTTTGCACAGTGTATGATGCTATTGACTTGAAAATTTGCTATAAATGCAGTGGATTCAATCATGTCGAAAAAACTTGTGTCAATACGAAGTTAGTTTGCCCCAAATGTTCGCTTGAACATACCATTAGAGATTGTCCTGATGATGCTCTTCCTAGATGCATCAATTGTGTTAATGCTAAGTTATCAGACTGTAATCACTTTGTGTGGGATACTGACAAATGTGCTGTTTATAAAAAGAAGTTATTACATCATAAAGAGTCTTTGTTTGGCTGTAAATAGCAATCAATTCACAGTGAGCTTGAACTACCTAACGTCCTTCATTTATATTACCAAAATGTTCGCGGGTTAAATACTAAAACACATAAATTGTTTAATACGTCATCAGCTAGTTCTTTTGATTTAATTGCTTTAACTGAAACGTGGCTTGACTCCGGAGTATTTGATTCTGAACTTTTTTCTAACGAATTTTCTGTGTTTAGGAAAGACCGTAACTTTGACCTGACAAATGCGAGTAGAGGAGGTGGAGTTTTAATTGCTATCAGAAAATCATATAATGTAACAGTACTTGACCTTGATGCCATTTCTAATGTATTTTATAATATAGATATCTTAGGGATTAAAATAAATTTAGCCTCTTCTTCAGTTTACGTTCTGTTGTTATATATTCCTCCCCGTATTAGTGCTGAAACATATGAATCTTTCTTTGACGCAATTGCTTCAATTTTCTACCTTCTTAATGACGATGTTTTGCTTATACTTGGTGATTTTAATATTCCGTCCTATACTAATTATTTAACAACTGGTGAGGTTAGTAATAACTATTTAAGTTCTCTCCTTAATCTTTGTAGCTGGTTCGGTCTTACTCAGTATAATTACGTCGTGAACTTGAACAACAGATTGTTGGATCTGGTATTATGTAGGTCACCTGTTATCGTCAACAAATCTGAGAATCATCTACTTACTGAGGATGCTCATCACCCATCCTTAGAATTTTCCCTCAATGTTAAATCTAACCAAAAAATATTTGCCCGACGAGCGACGTCTTACTTTAATTTCAAAAAAGCAGATTTCTGTACCTTATATAATGATCTATGTGATGCAGATTGGTCTAGTCTATCTACTTGTACTGATGTCAATGAAGCCTGTTCTCGTTTTTATGATAAATTAAATTTAATATTTCTTAAAAATGTTCCTCAGACGTTTAGGAGTAATACGGTTTATCCTCCTTGGTTCAATAAACCAGTAATAAATAATATTAAGTTAAAGTCTTGTCTGTGGCGTCAATTCAAGAGAACTGGAGATATATCCTATCTGAATCAATTCAGATCGGTGCGTTCTCAAGTTAAGCAGGATATTGATATAGCACATAAGATGTACATAAGAAATGCAGAGTCGCATATTAAATCTAATCCTAGTCATTTTTGGTCTTTCTTAAACAACATGAGAAACACATCTAGTATTCCAAGTTCCATGAGTTATCAAGATCGCCCCCTTAATGACCCACAGGATATAGTCGATGGTTTTGCCCATTTCTTTCAGGCAGCATTTATTCAGTCGTCAGTTTATGATTTTTTTACCGCAGATTTAACGCCCAACGTACCTCAGCTTAATATACCCACGGTGTCTGAACATGACGTATATAACGCACTAAAAAAATGTAAAAATAAATTAACAACTGGCCCCGATGGAATTCCAGCTTTTCTACTGAAGGACTGTGCGCCTGTATTTGCTTCACCTCTTTCCATCATCTTTAATTTATCTCTTAAATCTGCAACATTTCCTGAGGTTTGGAGGAAATCAAAAATATGTCCTATCTTCAAAAAAGGAAGTAAAGCCACTATCGAAAATTATAGGCCTATAGTTATACTTTGCAATTTTAGTAAATTATTTGAGGTAGTTTTATACAATATACTGTGTTTTCATACAAAGTCACTGATTTCTTACTCTCAACATGGATTTATTTCTGGAAGATCTACAACTACTAATCTCGTGAGTATTACACACTTTCTTGCTACTACAGTGGATAAGGGCGGCCAGGCTGACGTTATATACACAGACCTATCGAAAGCCTTTGATAAATTAGATCATGGTCTTTTATTATATAAATTATCAAATTTTGGTCTGACACTCGACTTTATCAAGTTTTTTAGTTCTTATTTGAGTAATCGTGTCTTAAGCGTTCAATACCGCGGTTATAAATCGGTTGACGTGAATGCAACATCAGGTGTTCCACAAGGCTCGGTACTCGGGCCTCTTCTATTTGTCTTGTTTATTAACGACATATGTAGCAACCTTGAAACAAATGTCCTCCTCTATGCTGACGACTTAAAGCTATTCGCATCTATTGACACTGTTATGGATTGTCATCGTTTACAACGTGATCTCACAAAAATTTATGTATGGTGCCAAAATAACAGTTTGTCATTAAATATTGCAAAATGTAACACAATTAGTTTTACCAGGAGGAGTGTTCCGATACATTTTTTTTATAGTATAGAAGATACTCACTTAAATAGATCGACAGAATTTAAGGACTTGGGCGTCATTTTTGATAGCAGGCTGAGTTTTGTTGCTCACACTAATTATATTATATCAAACGCTTACAAGAGTTTGGGTTTTATTATGAGAAATGCAAGTCATTTTGCAGATGTGTCTACGCTCACTTTATTGTTCAATGCACTTGTCAGGCCAAAATTGGAATACTCAACTATAGTTTGGGATCCTCAACATGATATTCACATTCTCAAATTGGAGAGAGTGCACAGAAAATTCGTCAAATATATTTGCTTTAGAATTGACGGCATTTATCCCGTGCAGGGTACGCCACAGGTTGATCTGTTGAATAGATTTGGTTTAAGGGACCTAGCTTTGCGACGTGTATATTTTTCCATCCTTTTTTTATTCAAACTACTGTGTAATTTAATTGATTGTCCAGACATCTTACAGCATATTTATTTCAATGTCCCCAATGTATATACTCGCACATATGCATTATTTTATTTAGCAACTACAAGAACAAATGTACTGAAATATTCCCCAATATATAGAATGTGTTCTAATTATATGAATTTTCATTTAAATTTAGACATTTTTAATTGTTCAGTACATAACATCAGGCAATGTATTTTAAGTTAGGCACAAAACTTGTTTTAAATTGTTATCACATTTGTATGTTTAGTTGTATTTTTTGATAATTTCATGCTCTTTGCTATTTGTTACCTATTTTTTTTATCTGATCCTTTGATTTATTTGTAAATGTTTTATTTATTAATATTTTTTATATATAGTGTTTTTATATTTGTGTTTGCTAATTTATTGTATATGTATATTGTTGTATTATTACTTTTTTGCATATTTTCCTGCCCTGTAATTGGATTTTGATCTGTCTGGGCAGCTGTACTCTAAATAAATAAATAAATAAATAAATAAATATACATAAAACTGATGCCTGGTATATCCATAGGAAAATTACACATGAGGATTGAATACCTCATTTGTATAAGAGTAGATAATATTTTCTATTCAATTAGGTAATTTTTATATTTATGTAGTCATGACAGTTATGTATATCATGACAAATGTATACTGTCACTCAAGGGTAGGTATTTTCATAAGAGTTATAATACGTATTAAGATAATATATCGTTTTCTTTTACTTATCTTAGTAGTATTTTGAGCGTTTTTTTAAAATATCATTAAGCCGAGTATTAGTTTGCTCTACAAACCGAAAAGTAGGTACAAAACGAGAAAACGAGGTTTGAAGTTCAACCATTCTTAATGCATGATTTTTATTCGTGAACTATAACTATCTAATGTTCATTAAATTGAGAACTGCCATTTAGTTTTAATAATTTCATATATTGTGTAGTTTAATATTAAATTACCTAATCATGTTTTTAACAAACAATGATTTGGAAATAGAATAAAAAGTACATTTTAATCACATCTTATTACAAATAGCGGACATGGGACAAAATTAATGTAGATAGAATAGAATATAGGCAGATAGCACAAACCAATATTAATAATTATTGTATATTTTTTTGAAGAAGTTGCCGAAAAAAAATACTCCATGGATAATGTGCCCCGACTGGCATTGCATTACTTCGGGATCTCCATAGAAGTCGCCACGCCACATCTTTCATCGAGACCAACCACCTGAACTAGCGCAAAATAAGCGCGAAACCGGTCAGTGTCTGTAGTTGGTCTCGATGAACGATGTAGCGACTCGTATGGAGATGCCGATATAATGCAGCAATGCCAGTCGGATCACATTGGCCGTGGAGTAGTTGTTTTCGGCATCTCCTTCAAATAAATAAGTACAATAGTGTTCAAACTAAGGTGAAAGTGCCTTCCACTGGTTCAGTATCTATTGTTATTGTTCGGAAATTTCTTGAGATGTCATTTTATGCTTCCAAAGTAAAGCAAAAAATTAGCTCTCAATAATTTACTAAGTTACAATTAGTTACATAATTAATTTCTAGAGAGCACTTTTAAGTGTTTGACCTTTGAACAGGACTTTTTAAAAACTAAACACAAATATTTAAATTTTATATTTCAGAATTAAGCACTTACCAAATAAACAAGTATTACTTTTGTCCAATATATACTTAAATATCCCCGAGTATAATGTTATAATAGTACAGAAATCAAAGTATCTAAAAAGTTCACACAATGCCAAACAATGGTTAATATTATTTCTTGCATTGAAATCCACATGCTTTATTTAATCCCTGTTAAATATCAGTTGCTATGACGAATCAATATCATTACCTACCCTCCCCCAACTTTAAAAACCTCAATAATACACTGTAAATCAATAGTTAATGCTTATTTTTTTGTGTATTCAAAAACTATTCATTGTAAGGATCAAAGCTGTAAGTTTTATGCAAAAAACTGAAATATAACTTTACTTCTATACATAGATGTAGTTATCTTGAAGATGCTGGATTCACTTTTATTTTCTTCCTTAATTATTCAACGGCAGATGACTGATCGATTACCGACACATTACAACACCTTTTTTATTATTAATTTGTTTGTGCTTACCAGCGATAATAACATAATTCTCAATAAGTTATTTAAACCAAGCGGTCAGATGGGTGGGGTCAACAAATGAACTGAATGCGGCTCTTATAGTTATGCGGTATTTCATCCTTTCCTTAGATATAGTGTCAAGGAACGGAAAAAGAGATTTAATTGAAACAAACTAATAGGTACATCGGATCGATGTATTATTACATTCATCGGATTCAGCTTGTAATTAAGTGCTATTATTTACTACTTAATTATTTATTTTAAGGTGAATAACCATTGATTATCTATTAGGATTATGTATTTCCATAAATTAAAATAAAAAATAATTTTCATTTACCAGCAACCACAGCATTTACTTCATCCATAGCAACTTATTAACGAATGGATTTGGATGAATGAGACACTCGATGAGACATTTATTGAAGAAATATACATACAGGGTCTTTCAATGAAAACTTAACCCCCCTATAATTATAAAAAAATTAGAATTGTCTTGTGGAAATAACAAGAATTACAATTAGACTTGTCGATTTCTGTTCTTGGGTGGAACATTTTTGACAGGCAAGTCAACTTGATATGTTTATCCCCCTAACCCCTAGCAACTCAAACTTTAAAATTTCAGATGGAACTACCCTACTTCTAACACTTCATTTTAAAGCCTTTTCCATTGCGAATACACTGGTGAATCGTTTTTGGGGAATCGGTTGAGATTTGCCCGGAAGTTATTAGCTAAAAACGAAAAGTTGACAAACCGACATTCGCTACTAATTTTTACAGATATGCCTACCAATAATAAGCTTTTTATCGCACAACCACATTACTATTTTTGATGCGTACTGTCAAAGTCACTGCTGTTTTCTGCTTGTGACCGCCAAATCGTTAGTTTCAGTCTGTTGTTGAAAGTGCAAACGTGTTTTCGAAATGGTTTATTCTATCGCAGAAAGAGTAGAAATTGTTGGAATTTGGTATCAAAATCATGATTGCGCTAAAGCTACAGCACGAACTTTTAAAGCTAATCATCCAGAAAAAAATGTAAGCCATCAGTACGTTAAACAACTGATGGATAAGTTTGTTGCAATGGATTCGCTTCTAAACAAGAAACACGAAGTAAATCCTCCAGTTTGAAATGAAGCAGTTGAAGTGGCATTTTTGGGTCACTTGCAGATGGACAATAATTAGTCGATCAAAGCGGTATCTCAAATTTCTGGCGTATCCAGTTCAAGTGTTTATCGAATTTTGAAAAAATACAAATTTCATCCATTTAAGATGATGCTGGTTCAAGAATTACATGAAGATGATTTTGATCGTTGTACCCAATTTTGCGAATATTTTAGTGAGAAACTTCTGCTGAACCCAAATATTCTCTACAATACGTGTTTTTCAGACGAATGTACATTTCTGTTAAAAGGCGAAGTGAATAGACGAAATTGTCGCTGGACTAATCACTAATTGGAGTGATACTAATCCTCATTTAATCAGGGAATTTCATACAATTTACAACAAGTTGCTTTGCACTTGTACTGTTTGTACTATGCTTTGCTGTGCGGTAGTTTTTGGATGACCATTTCCCAAGACATTGAATTGGTACAGAGTGGACTTTTCCTGTGGGGCCATTTGAAATCGCGAACGTACGCCACGCTGCCTGAAACACTAGAGGTGTTGCGTCAGAAGATTATGGAAGAATGCCGATTAATAACACCGGATGTCTTTAATACTGTTCGAACAGAATTTGAAAACAAACTATATTATTGTTTGCAAGTTAACGGGGGCCCTTTTGAGCAATACATTAAATAAAACTTTTGTTTTGCTTCAGCTTTTTTAATTTGAGACTGTTTTCTTTTTTTGTAAACCGATCGACACATCAAAAAAAGTAATGTGGTTGTGTAGTAGATAAAAACTATTATTGGTGGACATTTCTGTAGAAATTAGTATGTGAATGTCGGTTTGTCAACTTTTCGTTTTGAGCCAATAACTCTGTCAAATCTCAACCGATTCCCAAAAACGACGCACCAGTGTATTCACAATGGAAAGAGCTTTAAAATAATGTGTTAGAAGTATGGTTGTTGTTGTTGTTGGAAGGCGGCGCGGTTACCCGCAGCACTCAGCTCTTTCGACCCATTGTGCCTGCCGCTAGTCGAGAGCTATTGGAAGAGACCCGTGCTATGCGCATAAGCCAACACCCATTCTGGTGTCCTGGGGTGACTCTCTAATATCCTGGGGCAGGAAAAATGCTGCACCCAGATGTTTGTGTCTCTTGACTATGAGGCAGGCACAGCGACAGAGGATGTGAATGGAGTTCTCGTCATCTCGTCCGAAAAACCTGCACCTTCTAAAGCCGATAGTGTTAAGGTTCTTGTTGAGCTAGAAGTAGAGTAGTTCTGTTTGAAATTTTTAAATTGTGGTTGCTAGGGATTAGGGGGATCAACATATTAAGTTGGCTTGACTCAAAAATGCTCCCCCCTAGAACAGAAATGGTCGGGTCTCGGCGAATTCAATTTTTTTACGATTTTATTATATTTATAGGGGAGCCAAGGTTTCGTTGAAAACACTGTATGTGAAAATTGATAGTACCTGCTATCACTTTCAGAGGTCAGTCAAACCGTTTTGGGCGGATCAATCGACGATCAAAGAATAGATTTTTATCCATGAAACATTGATCACAATCGTTCTCCATCCTGTCGCCAGCCAGCTTTCATGCTGTAAGAAGTGTAAGAGATAAGATGTCTAGTATTGACTTCTTATGATACAAATTTTATGTAACTAAAGATGACCACGCGTATTTTCATAATATTAAATGATTCAAAAAATTTTAATCGATTTCTTTATTACCGGCCTTCTTACTTCATTCTTGAAATTTCAGAATGAAGGACAAGCACACCCCTTGCCTTCAATGCCCCTTGGCATTTGTAGTGTATATTACTGTGCAAGTTTCAAATCTACATTTAGATGTACTGTTTTAATTAATATGTTATTTATATATTTTATAGCAATAAAATTCACTATAATTCATTGTACATATGTAACACAATAGTTATAAATTCGGTCAATAACAACACTTATCTTATATTGCAGTATAAATGAAAGTAAACAGTACATTATTAAATACACCTTAATGTCAAAATTAGATGATAGATATTGAAAACTGTTTTCATATTCTTTATGTTCTGCTTCAGTTCAATTTAGATCAATTTCAAGTGGCCCAAGGGTGGTTGTAAATAAAATTGCAGTTGTGAGGGCCGCATCATATAGCTAATACCTCGTATGCAACTTTATCAGTGATTTGTAATAGGTATAAAAAACTTGTCTGTTTGTGTAATTATTTTTATTTATTAAAAAAAATAACAAATATACAAAAAAAAATTTGTGGGAAGTTTGGGAATGCTGATTGTCACTAATCAGTGTATCAATTTTAACATTAATATTTGTTGTTAATAAAGGAAGCAACTGAGTGAGTGACTTATGAGACAGAGAACACCTACATTTTGTCTTTACAAATTTCACATTGGAAAAGCTGCTTTCGCAAAGATACGTGCTTCCCAGCATTGAGCCCATTATAAGGCATAAGTTGCAAGTTGGGGTAACGTTAAGTAAAGTCGCTAAATCATGTATTTCTAGTAAAGATTTGAAAAGCTTAATTTTATTTAAATCCCCTTGTGAGCATATAAATTCGCAATATTCTGCTGTTTTCCTTGTAGTTTAAAATTTAATTCGTTAAGGTGAGATGTCAGCTCAGTTCAAAATACAAGGACTGATAGAAATTTTGCATCTGCAATTTGATTATCCAGTTCCATAACGTCGGATTTCACTTCATTTTTAAGGAAAATGGGAATGTCCTTGCGTAGATCGAACAAACGTTGCAAACAGTTTCCGGCGCTTAACCAACGAATGTCGGTGTGAAGTAACAAGTCCCTATAATATGAAGCATTCTGCCAAGAAATAACAAAACTTTCTATGAGTCAAAGCACGATTTCCCCGTCTTATAATATTAGTTATTTTAACAACCACTTTCAAGACATTCATCTGACGTAAGGACTTTCCACATGGGGCCTTTTGGTGAAAAATGCAGTATATCACAGGACAGTTGGTATTGTTTTGTTTTAAGAGTCCTGCACATCCAATTTCAGTTTATACAATAGCTCTGGTGTCCATGAGTTGGAACATTTATCGAATCGTCCATAGTCTGATCCCACCTTATTTACAGCTTCAAAAATATCCGTACCCTTGGTTGTCTCATGGAGAGGCATAAGATCAATCATCTCCTCCGCTACACTGAAGGCCTTTTGAATAGTTAGATAAAAAAATACAAGTTGGCTGATGTCGGATAAGTGTCTTCGTCCAGGCAGAGTAAAAATTTTTACATTTTTCAATTGTGTCTTGCAATTTTTTGGATAGATATTGATTAATGTGGTCTTGAAATTGTTTGATGCAATACTGAGACTGTTTCGAATTTTTCAGCAATTTTTGTTTCATTGAATTGTTTTGAATTTGAATTTGAATCGTAATCGTGTCCGCAAAGAATGTCTTAGCGGACCGCAGGCCTCATGCTGGACAGCCCTGATCTATATTATAGACCTTATGAACTTTACTCATGTCTACGTATATTTATTAGGCAAGGTCTTTAAAATTATAATCTACAAATGCTTTTCAAACATTCTTAAAAAAAAGGTTGCAATAAAATAAATATATTATATTTTATTTTATTGCTATTATTATATTATATTTTACAAATAAATGATAAAAATCCCACTCATCTCATCAGATAATCACACTTTTTATTTATTTCTTAAATGCTCAGTTTAAGTTCACTTGAATTATAATATAAAGATTCAATAATTTTCATTCCGGTACTGTAGGCATCTTCGGCTAACCCGTGATTTTTCGTTTGGTGATACACAGCACTTAAATATTTAAAATTTAAATATACATATACTTTCATTAATAAATATCCAGCAGCGCAGAATTGGAACAGCGTATCTAATGGTAAATATGCTGCTACCCGAATTCGAATAAAAAATAATAAATGATTTAATTTACCACACTTGACTGCCAGTTTTCACGGTTATAACTTTTGACATTTATTTATTACATACTTTTGCACACCTAATTTAAATAATACTTGTACCTTTTTACGTTACATATAATTTGTCCTCATATGCATATATCATTTTAACTTAATTGTTGGTTAATTAAAAATATGCTGTAACCTACAGTGATAATAAATGTAGGTAACAGGCTATGCAAAAGTAATAAATTAATTTATAAGTAATAATAATAATAGTAATAATAATAGTAATAATAATAATAATAATAGTAAAAATAATAATAATAATAATAATAATAATAATTCGGCAGATCTTCTAGCCAGAAGAATGCAGAAGGCCAACGCTTGTAACTAGAGAACGGATGACTCGATTGTCATTTTTCAAAAACGAGAATGTAGAGAATTAAATTATCTTTTAAATGAGGTGCAACACGGCACACTTTTCCATTTAAAAAAATTGAGTTGACAGCGTTCGTGGCGCCATGTTTGAATTTGAAGAATTGAATTTATCGTCAGAATCAACTTCATTTTACGTGATTCACCCCGTATCTTGTTAAAACTCTGTAACTCGATTCGTTCAAAAGTTAGCAGGGGGGGGGGTTACTTTATGGACAGACTGTATATAATTGCAGCCTGTTAAAAACGCTAAGGATTGCAAACATATTCTGTACTTCCCTTTTACATTTCATAAAACGTTATTCATTTATTTACATTAAATTATTGTCCTGCTCTCTAGTATACATTTATATACATATTTTTTCTCCTGTTTGTTCATATATAGTTTTTCTTTAAATACTATACTATAATCTTCCCGATATTACATATATACACTGTATTCCAAATTAGATGCAGTAACATCGAGTGATGTAAAAATATTAATGAGGCTGTATTAGAAAAAATGAAGTTAATGATGGTCTGAAGAACCGAAACGTTATTTAAAAACAATGTTTACCCCAAGAGAAACTGTCCTATTCAAAATGTCAATTTTTTTCAAATATCTCAAAAACTAATTATATTAGCCCTAATTTTTTTGATTCTTGTATATATTGTATACACATTGTATACCTACATGTAATGTAACACATTGTATATGTTATATAATATATTACACATATAATGTCTGTAACTTTTTTGTAATTCCGCTGCATGATTCATTGTAATTTCTTGTGGATTACACCACCTAAATTTAATTTGTCATGTATTTATTTTTATTGCCTATTTACAGTGTTTTTTTAAGGCAAAATTTAGAAGTTACAAGATATCAACTTGTTTTTGTTTCCATACTATTCATATAACTTCTATTGGCATATATATTAAGGAGAAAGGGGAATTACTATTATTATTATTATTATTATTGTTTTATTATTACATGTTTCTTTTCGGCTCATGCAGAATTACATCGTTACGGTGTCCTAAAACTTCCGAGGGGGAAAAATATTGCTTGATGCAGGGTGTACCAAAAACATACAAACTTTCAGGGGTGCATGGTAGGAGACAATAAATCAAACATTTTTTGTTAAATAAACATATTATTCCGTCTGCAAATTTATCTTTTTGGCAGAAAAAACTTGGCACCGTCAGGTAAGTCACTAACGGACTCTCATAATAATATGGATACAGATTCCTGGGATACCCTGTTCATGTGAACAAGCGGCCATTATTCAGATTATAAATCTTCCTAATTCCCAATAGGTTTCTCGTAAACTAAAGATTTCAGATAACTAGTAAGGAAAAGCAAGGGGGTTTAAATCAGGAGAACACGCAGGTCATACCACGGAATCTCCAATGCCGATCTGGTTGTGAAACTAGAGCTGCTCTAGATCATGGCACACGTACAAACTAAAATGTGGAAGTACCTCGTGCATCATGATGAAACCACATGTTGTATCTAGGTAATATATAAAGATACATTTTCTAATAATTGGAGCAAAACGGAAAAAACGAAAGACCAAAAAGTCAAATAAAGATAACTTCCCATCAGACTACACACTAGACTAATATTCCTATGACATTCGCGCATACTGAGAATATAAATATTACCATGATCAAGGAATTTATATAACTTAAAAAAATAATTTTAATGATAATGAATAAACATTAACGTTTCTTCGTAGAATTTTAAATAAAAACGGTACCATATGACCTTTTTATATTATATTTAATGCATAAATATTTATTAAACGTGCATTATTTATGGTTTTTAAATGGGCGTTAAAAACAGACAAAAAATAATTTTATTTTATAACTTAAGTGACTTTATCAGAGATAAAGCTAAGAGAAAGAATGTTAGAACACATTAGCTATTTTATTTCTAGTTTTTGGAAAAGGATTTTATGGAATCTCATGTAGTTAGAATACGTTATTTATCAGCGCTTTTACTCACTATTACCGAACCTTATCGGGCGTTTTAAATATGTAGTCGTGTTCCTCCCAAAACAACATTTTGTAATATACACTAAAAGTTTAGATTGGTTTCTCTTTCATTTAAATTTTAGTGTGTATAATCCATATTATAAGTTTTAGTTTATGACTTTTATTGATATGTAAAATATTTGTAGGACATATTTCTGATTTTTAGGGAGATCACAACGTCCGTCGACGGCTGGTTCCTATATATAGAAATGGAATTTACATAACTATATAAGTTCATAAAAAGAGAATTTATGGCAGTCAAACTGGATTCGGTAGCAAGTTGGCAATTTCTAACTGTTTTATTAATTATATAGGAACATAATAAATATGCATGTATGTACACAGTGCCGGTTTTAGGATGGGTCGATTCCTCATGGAATGCAAAATTTAAATACATTCAGAGTATATAATATATTAATCGCACAACCCAAGATATTTTTTTTATAAGTCTTATACATGCTGGCGAGATCCGTTTGCAAACAGAGTTCCGTTTTTGGGTCTCATCATGTTTTGCGTGTATAATCAGTTAGACCGTTAAATGTGAATTAAAATTTTTTTGTTGGATCTCATATTCACATAATTTATCGTAACTTATATATTATGCTTTTTATTGTATCTGTACAGGTATATCGTAAAGAATTATCACTGTGCAAGTATATTTATGAGAAACCTTCATGTACGTATATATTTTGTAGCGATTTTTTCATTATTAAAAAATAAAATAAATTTAAAATAAAATGGTAAATAAATGTTTTTAAATAAAACGCCTAACCTAGGTACTTTTACAGATTTTGGTCATTCTTCCGGGTGACAACCATTCTGGCTACTTTGTATAATATTGGTCTTCCTAAGCCCTTGAAGTCCAACCTAGAATATTCCACTAACATTTCTATGACGCCTTGCGTATTAGAAACCGGCCCTGTGTATACACTATTTAATTAGTAACCACGTCCAGAGAGATAAGAACGTTAATTTCCATTAAAAAAAAAGATTAATTAAATTTAGTTAAATTGCTAGTACATTATATAAACATGGCCTTATATCTTTTTGTAGCTATATGCACTATATAGTAAAATATGGTACAGTTGCAAGTTGCAAACAATTTTTTCCGGTACCTATATTATGAAGACATCTACACCAAGCAACTAATATTTTAGCGTAGGATTGTCAAGGTGAAAGTTTTATCAAAGTACCTACTTGTTGCAATGCAAAATAGTTAATTTAATGTTTTAATTTTTATAATAAGTTAATTTACGTGAGTTTTATAGTTGCCCTCAGGCAACGCTATGTAAGTTTATAAAGGTATGCTTCCGAAGGGCATACTGTACGCAGACTACACACTGCAGCGGCAGACCGTAGGCGCATAGTACACTCTGCGGTCGGCGACACAACGGCAGGAGGCGACAGTGGCGTCGCGCTCCGAATGCATTTCATAGGAAAATATAAACACCAGTGCCACTGTCGCCTGCGGTCTACCGCTGCAGAAATAGATATAAGTCGTTACCTGCTGAATAAAATCTAATAGCAACTAACGAAAATATGTAAACATTAACTTCTTAATTATTAATAGAATAAATAAATTTATCTCTATAAATCAGGTATGACTTTATCGAATAATTAATGGATATATATTTTTAATACATGTCGTTATCTGGCGAATAAAATATAAGAGTAATTAAAAAAGGAAATATGTGAACACTAACTTAATTAATAAATAAATTTGTCACTAATACATTTGAATCAGGTACACAGACAACTCTATCTTCCAATTGTCCCTACATTTATTATAATTGGTTTGTCAAAATAATATTATAGAAAAACAAAATATATCTAATGGAGGGCTAAATAGTCATTTCCTGCGATATATTTATAAATAGTAGTCAATATAAAGACCAAATAAATTAGTCTTGAAAAAATAAATTAGGTCAAATGGCACCGTGTCACTTCCTTCCGCTTATACGACATATTTTTGAAAGGTTCTATCATTTCCCTACACAAAAGAGTTTGATTTTTAAATTTTTTATTAAATCAAATCATTGAGGAGCTACTAACATATGAATGTGGGTTTCACCCTCGTATTTAAATAAAAGAATAAAAAATATTTGTATTGCCATTGAAAGAATGAACAAATCTGTATATGCTTATCAATTGTTAATCAACTGGTCTATTACTATTATACTATAGTTTTTATTTTGTGTCCCTTTCTTACACAGGCTGTTCCACCACGAACCGACGCGATCGATGTAGGGAAAAGCACATATTGAAAAAATTTGAAAATTTGGTCGGTGACTTAAGTCAGTAGGGCCAACGGTTATACCGATTGACTTACGGTTATACCGGAACTGGATCCGGTTATTCGATTATAGCGGAAGTCAATACCATCTTTGTTAATTTAAATAGAACACCATTTAACATCTAACTTTAATATTAATTCATTTATTATATGCTGCATATGTATAAAAATTATGCTATCTACAACTTGATCTAAAAGTTAATAACAAAAGTTAATAAAAAGTTAATATAAAGCAACCATTTTTAGTAGCTTATATCAAGTTCTGTCATACGTGACATTTTTCTTTCAAATGAAGTTGACGAAATGAAAATAAACAATTTATGTAAAACTTGTTACCTACTCTAGAACCAAATTATCGAATTTAAGGTTTAATCCACTGCTGCACTCATAAATGAAAAACCTTTAAAGTAGAGTGCTATTTAAATTTTTAAAACTAATTTAGCTCCCAGTACCATGTTTCTAGACTCATCTGTATACATTTTAGTTTTTCGTAAATGAATCTGGATGCGATAACACTTATTTGTTTGATATCTTCATCTTTACTGACTAAAAACTAAAAATCCGAAAAGTTACTCGGGAGAGATGGAATCCATTGTTGAAGCCTTTAAAGCAAAGGGGTTAAACAAAGTTTTGCACTGGACTCATTACCATATAGTGTTTTAGGTTGAGGTTAATTCATGCAGATTATATGTATCTGCTTAATATTAGGCAATATGTTCTGGACGAAAGAGGTTTGCTTTTTTTCAGGGGACCGTGTCTCTTTAGAGTTGCTGGTCAGACGAAAAGAGGTAAAATTGGTATGAGTAAGCGGTCTCAGCCTTATGGTCTAAGGATATATGGTAAAGCTGACGAGTTAGCTCTGATTGAATCCGGGGGACCCTGGCCATGGGCCTAAACCATGCAAAGAAATTACTAGAAGGCGTATTAACGAAGTACTGAACAAGTGAGTTCCATAGACATCTGCCCTTGATAAGACTAGATGTAGATCCTACTTTTCCAAAATGTGGGAAAGATGAATAAACTTTTTCCCAATTTCTGGAGAGAAGTACATATCTCACTAGGATGTACCTAGCGAGGTAGAATGTGTATGTTATAAGGGAGCTGCAGCAAGACTGAAATCCTGACTCATTAGAAGGGTAGCTAGGCCAGACAATGGAGAGAAAATAGCAGGATGTTAGGGAAGTGTGTATAGCTAAAATCTTTAAAACACATTAACCTAGATGCAGATATTAATGGTTATATTCTAATAGTAAACTAGTGTGATTAGTAGGCTAATATTGCTCGTCGAACTATCGCATTAAATATCCTGGTTTAAATCAGGTTCAAGTAGGTTTCTTCCAAGAGGAATAAACCCAGTTGGCTCTGGCACTTTGTTTTTTCCTGAATAGGTACTTGGACTAGATTGCTTTCGCAATATCTGCTGTGTAACTTTTACAACATTAAATATATAATTTAAGATGCATTGAGGATAATAATATGTTAGAAAAAAGTTAGGAGATTACCAAGTTAGATTGTCCAGCTTCTTTTTCTTGGTGAATGGTACAATTACAGTTTTGTGGGGTATTCAATTCATGGTTCAAATCAGGCGCAAGTAGGTTTCTTCCAAGAAGAATAGATCCACTTGGCTCTGGCACTTCGTTGTTTCCTAAATAGGTACTGGGACTACGTGGCTTTCGAAATCTGCGCTGCGTAACTTTTACAACATTAAATAAATAATTTAAGATGCACCTTTGAGGATAATAATACGTTGGAATAAATGTTAGGAGATTTCCAAGTTAGATTGGCCAGCTTCCTTTTCTTGATGAATGATACAATTTCCGTTTTGTGGGAACATCTTCTTCCTCTTATACTACCTCAGTACTTTGTCTAGTACATTTTGGAGGGTGAGGGAAATTATTTTTTCGAGTTTTCTCTGACTATAATGACTAGATCGTCTGCATATGGTTGAGTTTTAACCTCCCACACAGAAAGTATGGCCAGCAGGTCATCCACAAGCAATTACGAGAGGAGGGAAAGAACTGCGCCTTAATCCATAATAAGCAGTCTAGTCAAGACATGATACTCATCATAACTCTTTTAGTTCTCTAGTTATAAACCATTATAATTAATTATTTTTTCTAGAGTAATAATGTAAATATGATGTATGAAAAATTTTGGTACACAGATGTTGTCAATTTTTGTTTAATGAATCACATCCAATTATTATATTAATTACTCTAAACTTCTAAATAGGTATATACATCCGATAGTTTTTGCGTCGTACTACATCCAAAAAGTATGTAAACCTCCAAACAGCATCTGCATATTTAAGAAAAACATGAATAACATTTTTATGCAAGAAGCGGTAAAAATATAAATAATTTGATGCATAGTATTTAATTTTATCGAGGCGATATTCTCCATTTTCTATTAAAATTCATTGGTGTATAATTTTATCTCACTTTTATAGCCATGCTAATTTGTTAATATAAACGTATATCTGTATGATTTATGATATAACTTTTATAAATTATAATTGAATGCTGCTATTAAATATATTAATTAACATCCATCTTATTTAATTACCATCAATAACTTAAATGTATATTAGTTGTATTGAATTATCCTATACATAAAAAGTTTTACGACTTTTTATGTGGTTCATTTAAATAAGCCTTCAGTTTTGTAGATGCTTTAAAAGTTATTAACTTTGGGTTGACTAACATTTATGGATATACACCAAACGTAATGTATTATGTATTAATAACACACGTATAGGATTAATATTCATTTTTGTTTGCAGAATTAAATAAACATGTGATTATATTTATAATACTTATTAATGTTGATATTTGGTGTAAAAAGTTTTTTCGAACAAATTCCAGAGGCAGGTCGATTTTTATTTGAATGGGGCACATTTTCGTTTTATTGATATTTATACAGGGTGTTCCAAAAAAGAGCACCTTACTGCAATTCACATTTTTAAATGTAGGTATGTGTATTTTTACAGACTTGGATAGAAGCTCTTTTCACAAATATATTGATATAGGATTTGACGGATATAGCTCTAATGGTAAGGTAGATATGACCATAAATAGTTATTTAAAAGCAATATGTCGAAGAAAGACTTTGTTTAGTCTGCAGCCTGACAGCGCATTGATAACGCATTAGCTGTTTATCTCTTTCTAACACATTATAATAATAATAATAATAATAATAATAATAATAATAATAATAATTTTATTTGTCCAACAGTGTAAACACCAATTACAGAACAAAGTATAATATAAAGGAACATGAAATCAAAAGTGAAAAAAAAAAATGTATAAAATACAAATCCAAATATGTTGCGCCTTAGAGGAATATCTAACAATAATATACGCAGAAATACGTGTATGCAAACCTACAGTGTGAACTAAACAAAAAAAAAAAAATACAGTGCTCAAATTCAATTTAATTAAAATAACAAAATTTAAAGTTGACTAACGCTTCTAAAAAACATTATGTATATTTTTTACATTACAGTTAAAGACATCATGCTTATGGAGCATTCATTCAATTACATCTTCCTCCCTATTAGAGCTATAGATCCATCAGACCCTATATCAATATATTCGTGAGATGGACATTTTATTCAAATCTGTAAAAATACGTAGGGTGTTCCATTTAACTAATATAAGTTATATTAAGCCTGTCTTTTTTGGGACACCCTGTATAAATGTTAATAATTTGAAAATGTGTCTCCCATGAAATAAAAATTGATCTGCCTTTGCAATTCGCTTGAAAAACTTTTATATTAAGTTATTTAATGTGGAAACTTTTCCTTGGGCCACCCAGTATAAGACGTGGGCAAATAAAATAATAATATACTCTAACGACTTCTATATTTATGCAGTTTGAATAAAAGGTAGATAGTTAGAGAAATTTAATAATAATAATAATAATAATAATAATAATAATAATAATAATAAATCGACTTTATTTATCCAATTACTAAAAAACATAGATTAGAAAAGAAATACAGAAATACATTTCAACCTTGCATGCAACTTGGCGAACTCTAGAAAAGTAGCTACTACTCTACTCAACCAAGACGCAACAAGTAAAAATTCGTACAAAAATACTAATAACAATAAATACTTGGAGGTTTCGCTTAAAAGATATAATTAAATTATTAACGATAGAATTGTTATAACATTCGCAAATAAAGATGATTAAAAATTAGTGGAACAATATTTGAAGAGGTGGAAATATTAAAAAAATTGTCTTTTAAAATGTTTTTTAAGAGAGTTCGATGTCATTTGTAGAAGGTCGTTTGAGAAAAAGTTATATAATAATACTGCGTTAAAATGGAAACTTCTCTTAAAAAGAGCAGTGCAATGTTGAGGCATGGTTAACTTAGAGACGTTAAGTGAAAATATCCCTAATAGCAGAATTTTGTTAAGATTGTCTAAGGATTTCAAATAGAAAAACTGCAAGATGAAGCTGTTTATACAGCTTCGTCCAACTTTAGCCAGTTAAACTAATTCTGCTAGCCGTCACATGATCAAATTTAGGTAAATTGAAAATTAATTGAATACACATGTTTTGCATCTTCTGAATTATGTTTTTATTAAATGTATCTGAAGATGGACCATATAAAAAATCACAGTAATTAAAATTAGAGAGAATAAGCAACTCACAAACGTTTTTTCTAAGCTTAAAATTTAAATAGTGTCGATTTGCATATATTAATTTCAAAGGTGAAAATGATTTTTGTATAAACTTTTTTACATGTTTTTCTAAAACGAAGATCTTTATCAATAATTAAACCTAAATTTTTAACCGACTTGGCACATGGTAATGAGTTTCCTTCTACACACACAATAAAATTATCTTGCAACATTTCATTACATTACATTGCAACAAGAAATGCAACATTATTTTTTTCCCAAAAACATTATTGAAGAATTCAGTTTTAAGTTATATTCATCAGATTTACTTTTAATTAATCCAAATCTGTATTTATGACATTAGATGCTAACTGATGTTCAGAATGATGATAAATTTGTGTATCATCCGCATATGCTTGTACAACATTCTTTTATGGAATTTAAAATATCAGCGGTAAAAATAATAAAAGGAAGAGGACCCAGTACGGACCCTTGTGATACTCCGTAGGTATTCCACAAGCTAAATCTAGAGGAGACGAAAAAGTACTCACACAGAAGAACATGATTAATAGTGTCAAAGGCCCTCGAAAAGTCTAATAAAACCAAAACAGTATCAAGTTTTCAAGTTTATTTACTTCACCTATTTTATGTTATTATAAAATAGTCACACATATCAACGTCCTGGCTTTATTTAGCGGTCCTGTCGATCTTTGTGATACCTGGAAATGTATAGAATCTGAATTGTAGGTGTATGTATGTGGTTCAAATTCATTGTGAACCAAGTTGATCGAAGTGAAAATTATACTTAAAATATGATGTTTGATTACCTTTTTTTATCATGACCATCAGCGACTTGGTTTGAACACTTATTACAGCAAAAATATTATTGAAAACGTTTATGGGGTCCTAACATCATGGTAGTTCCAAAACTAAGGTATTATTTTTTTTATTTAATAGATGGATATAATTGATCACTGACCACTTTTGCCTGTCCACAAGTTTTTTCTGACAGATCAGATAACATATGGTCTCACAGTATAGTAATATGGTATGATTCTTTATAACTAACACGTGTTGCATAATATACAGTGAGTTCTTAAAGTTCCGCATAAATTCATTGTTTTGAAAATGGTAAAGTTTTTGAAAAATCGCTCGAACACGTCGATTTTCTTTTCTTTTTATACTTACATATATTAAATTTTTTACAGGGCGACTCAATGAAGCTGCGTTGATATAAACTTTAATATTTCAAATGGAACACCCAGCACAGTTTTTCTCCAACACGTCGCTCTTATGGCACACTTTTTTGGGCATATTTCCCTTATTATTAGAGATAGACCCATAGAACTTTATATGACCGTATTCCTAAAAAAAAATAGTTTTTTTTTTCAAGTATGTAAAACAGTACTGGGTGTTCCATTCAAAATATTAAAGTTTCTATCGACGTAGCTTGATTGAGTTGCCTTGTAAAAAATGTAATATATGTAAAACAAGTGTAAAAAGAAAAGAAAATCTCCGGGTGATTTTTCAAAAACTTTACCATTTTCAAAATAATACGCAAGTTTATGAATTCACTGTACCTACGTAGTAGGTATTAAGTTTCAAAGTCTTTCACATATCCTCCAAATTCGCTAGGACTACATGACGTCAAGGCCATCATTAGGTTAGACGTAGAACCAACTGAACCTCGTTCAAAAATTTTCATGAATGAACATATTCTTATGACACATTATTTACGTTAAAGTTACGTTAATCCACTTACGATTAACTAGTTAGTAGTAAATGAAGTGCTCATAAAAGAAAAGTACCTTACAGATTAATGCAAACATAATCACGAACCGCTATTAATCATATCAATTTAAATATGTAATTTAATATTTAATCCACGGACTTCTATGTAAATAAATTTATATTACCGATATTGCTGTAAAAAATCTAACCCTATTATTCAAATTATCCATTCCTGGGGACCCTCAGAATTTTATACTAAAGGAAGGATAGATTTATGGGAGTAGCCCAATAAATTAATTGATCGTCCAGAATATAAAAAAATGGTCATATATTTATAATATGACCACAATATGGTCGTATTAAATGAGCCATAGCAGTGACTATAATATAGTCACTGGCCATAGGAAGTTTGATATGGGAGCAAAATGATTTTCAAGGGTGGTCTAATAAAAAAATATAAAGTTTGAGGTGCTAGGAGAAGATTATGGGGGATAAACACTTTTTAGGAGTTGACAAAAAAATTATCGGTGGTAAAAACCAATCGGTGGTGGACCATTAAAGCTGTTGATGAAACTATTAACTTATAATTTTTTTATATCTATCTTGCACTTTTTAACAAATTAATAGTATTGGTTAAATATATGATATTGGTATGGTATATAATAATAATAATAATAATAATAATAATAGTAATAATAATAGAATAATATCTCTACCCCTCTACCTATCTACATCTATAACTCAACTAATATAATATAGATATGGTAATGCCTATGGTATTTTAAATATAATGTTTTTTATTATATAATGTAAACTTAAAAAATGCAGTTTCATCTACAATATGAAGTGACACTTTTATACTTACGAGTATATGGTGCCTGTAATATTGAAGACTATTAAATATTAAAATGTGGTATTACTTTACTCAATGATTTATATTATTATTTTGATATATACTTATTTATCTGAATCTACAGAAATCTGTGCGCCATTTAAATGCTGTACTAAGTGTACGTACAATTACCTCAATAAATACATTTTGAATAACGTACCTAGATTACTTTTTACAGCTCCTTACATTTTTTGTTACTGATTGTAATGCTTATAAATATTTGGTTTTTTGTTCATAATATAAAATTTATTACGTTATAATTAATTAATATTATATATTACGTAGCTACAACAAATATAACACCGACGTAGTTTTCCACATAACACCGAAACACTATACTGCACTAGAGACGCATTTCGCCAATCAAGTTCGCATCATCTGGAGATGATTAAAACTGAATCTGAGAGTTTTAATCATATCCAGATGATGCTAACTTGGTTGGCAAAACGCACGTCGAGTGCAGTATAGTGTTTTGGTGTTATGTGGAAAACTACGTCAGTGTTGTCTTCACACCAAAGGTTCCAACCCCTTTCGAAATAACAACAAACAAGGTTACTTGTCTATATTATTTATATTGTGTACATTACTTGTTTAAGTCATAGATATATTAGATTATATTGAATATTGGAGTTGCCTATCCAATTCCGATCTTATCAAGATTATTCATTACATATTTAGAGGTTATTTATTATCAAACTTTAACTTTATAATTAGGCCACAGCTATAATACTGATATTCGCGTATTTTTTTACTCTTAATTGTGGAGCCATAGATTAGTTTGGCCTTCCCACTCGTAAATACATGGCAGTTTCCTCTTCTCACTGATAAAACCCGCATAAGATACCGTCTGTCAGACTCATGATAACCATATACCTACAAAATCTAGAATGTTCTGTTAGGAAAACCGTGCTTTGTCACCGACTGAAATGTCGTCTGTATACGTCTAGTTTGAGGTAAGGCTGAAACCTTCAGCCTTTTCTAAGGTTTCAGCCATTTTAGGGTTATAGACGTGGTTTCTTAGGCTTGTTCTTACCTCTTAAGCCTAGTCAGGTACCCAAGCAGTTTCATACAAATTTACTATGATGACTCTTTAGCTACCAAACTTTCACCTGGAAAACGATAGCATGGATCTCTAAGGAAACGATTTTAATCCCATCCTTTGTTTTTTTATATGTATTCCAGCTCCGACCCCAGATAACACCGTAACGATGTAATAACAGCGGCATTATATTGGGCATTTTCAGGACTTTATTTCCATTCTCTATATACCTGAGACTATTTGTTTTTCCTTAGACAGACACAGGACTACTGGTAAAACCTACAAGGCTTCATATCATTAAGAATAGCAGGTCCTTCCCAGAATGCGAAGACATTCATGAAAGATTCTTCACAGAATTGTAAAGCGGTCATGCATGAGTGAACCTCGGGTCAGGTTTATGACATACATACACAAGCTTTGTCATTTCAAGAAGCATCCCTATTTCCCTATAAGATTGGCAGATAGCCCAATATCCAGATTGCACATTCACTTGCACATTCTAAGTGGATGTGAGGGCTACGCCCTTATAAGGCTAACGCTCCTAGTTAAGCCATTCTTGAATCCACGTGTTTCACAGCGAGTAAACTTTTGGACTTAATGCAAAATATTCGCTGAATAGGGAATCAGTTAATTGGATGCCCAATAGGTTTACTTATGGCCGCAATGCTTTAAGACTCACTTTTGAAGGACTGACACGTAAAGAAAAAAGAATAATCCGGATTTGCGTTAAGTATTTTTAACATACTTAGGAGTTTTATGTGAAAACCTTTAGTCAAACATTACTTTAATATGACCTCTTAAGTGAACAGGGCTCATACCTTATTGATCTACAGCTTTTGATATTTTTTCTGTAAGGCTGGATAGATTGTGTCTTGTCCTGGAGATGTAATTCCTCCATGATCCATTTATTATTTCAACAGGTTATCCAACTTCTGTGGCAATTCGCCAATACAAACTAGGATATCAAACCTTTCTATATGAGCTGCTTTATTGAATTGTGGCGCTGAAGATTACTTTTAATAATTATAATTTATAAAAAAATTAGTAGCTAATTAGACGAAATGTTGCCAATGTATATTTTATTTATTTAACAGTCTTTGAACTGCAATTTCAATGTACTTTTACTGAATAAAATAGAAAACAAAATAGGGAATTTAAAATAAAAGAGCTAGTTTAATTTTGTTGTTAAGCTTGTGTTCTAAAACTACATGTAATATTAAAACGATTCCACATGATTGGTAGTGATTAAACTTTACCAATGTTGAGCTGGAAAATTGGACAGTCTTGACTAACTTGATCGTTGGTGATACTTGTAAATTTTTATCATAATATGCCTGATATTGAAATGTGGTGTAAATGGCAATAAATTAAATGGAAATGGATATGTAAATTTGGGTATTCCCAAATTTATTCAACCAATTAGATGAAATTAATGTTCTTAAATATTCAACACAATATCTAGGTTTTACATAACATGGCACCTACTCATTACAACTCTGTTCTCCTTTCCTTCATTTAATTTAACTGGGGAGTTCACGAACATTGTGCAGCTATACATTTAAATTCGTTTTCTTTTTGAAAATATTCATTTTATGGGGTATATTTTTTGTATTAAAACGAATGAAATAGTATACAAAATCCGCAGCCTTCTGTTACGGCGAATAGCGTGATGAAAAATAAATATAACTCCTTGCTCTATGCCCAGTACACATGCTAAGCTAAATTGAGTTTGCGCATATTATTTGGTTCTTTAGTCAAGGAAAAGCTAAAACTAGATGGAAGTTGAGGTTGGCCTACAGGAGTTCCTTAAAAACGATTAATTTGATTATTTCAAACTTTAATGAAACTAATTTTTATTTTTTTCATATTCAACACTCCCATGAGTATTTTCCTTAGATCATTGAAGGTTCTTTCCTTGAAAACAGATGGTTTAATTTTAGGTGCTTTAATTATCTAGAAAACTTGAAAAAACCTCGATCTATTTAAACCGATATGTAATTATTAAAAGGTTATCTGCATCAAAGGAGATAATGGATTTTATAATAATTGTCGCCACCTTGTTTTACATCAATAATGTTTTGATTGTCAAATTTTGTCAAGCAGTTTTGGTAGATTTCTTGCTATTATAATCTTACGCACAGAGTATAAAATAATAGACATGATAGACAGCTATATTGATGATAGACAGCTTACATGCAAGAAACCTATTTCCGATCTATAGCATGCCTGTAGATCTGCCATAGCATATTAGCAGAAATACCAAAAAATTCATGGTTGTGTGAATCATAAAAATGGTGCATGTATGTGAACACACGTACTGAAGTTGTTAATGACGTTACTCAACGTATGGTAGAAGAACCTACGAAAGCTTTGAAACGTACCTACGTCTCAAGAAATTTAGCTTGCTTATGAAACACACCGGACAGTTGTAAGGAAGAACTTGTACGTGCATCCGATAAGATGCAATCAGATCAACCCTTTTTGTTAACAAACCACCTTAAACGTCTTCGAATTAAGTACTGTGAGTTCTCAAAATATGCAAATGTAAAGCTCTGAAAACCCGCAAAATTTTGTTGAATGTCCATTACAGGTTCGGAAACTTGGATTCTGGATGGTAGTTTCTCACAGAAAAAAAACTGGGTGTTGGGTCCGTTTTTTCCAATTTGACCGTCAATGCAGAGTAACAATATTTTGTCTAAATTTGTTGATGAAGAACTAACTAGGATTTTTGTTAACTAAAACATTATTACTCTTTCATTTTAAGTCGCTTTGGATAATATTATGTATAATATATTATATTATACATAATATTATTATTATCTTATTATCTTATATTCCAAAATGAATACCATCTGACTTGCTCGGTCATATAAGTACATATATGTATATTTTGCAAACAAGAATAATTTGAAATTTTTACTCATGTTCCTCCATATTTATTTACAATTTGTAACGCCCTCATAGGTAATTTGAATTGCCAACCCAAAAAATAGCCTGTGTGAATCAAACAAAGTGACTTTTTTTTAAGAATACCTCTTATTAAGAAATTCTAAAACCACTTTTTACCTTCAAATAACATTGAAAAAATTTAATCTTTTGCTAGAATTTAGAAATAACAATAATAATAATAATAATGATAATAATATCTGACTTGTGTGGGAGAGGGGGCGGCATATTATTATTTCGTGGGCCGCATTTGCGCCTCAGAAACGACTTACGTTGGTAGGCCCTAACCACCATTCAGTGCTGGAATGAGGGAAACCTGGAAAACCTCATTAGTTAAGGTGACAAGTCAAATATCAACTGATTTTAATCTCTCACATTAACACCAAGTTAACATTCTTCCCATCCTAGACCATCGCCAGGATGATTGCCAAGCCATCCCTGCGAATAAGCCTTGATCTATGAGTAAACAATTTAATGAAAAACTGTTGGCGGAATGGGAATTAGAACCCACGACCTCTAGGTTGAGCGATCGAGACGCTAAGCCTTGAGCCACCGGCCCGATCAAGAATTCAAGAAATCAAGAAATATTGATAGGAATGGGTTTTATGGTAAATTTTCGTCTATCATAACAAAAAAAAAAAGAGAAATCTAAGTAAATATATAGGTAAAAAGCACTTACATGTATTTATAAGATGAATTCTACCTTTAGCAATTAAAATATGTTTGTAAATAAACTTGGAGGCATTAGGTACTAGGTATTCTTCCTTACACACATTTATGCGTTTTGTTTGATCCATGATGGCCATTTTTAAAGCATTGGAATACCTATACATTATACATACATACGTTGTCAAATACATTTAAAATTTAAATAGAAAGAGAGCACAATATTTTTTATTTTTAGAAAGATTAATATATTGGCT
Organism: Pogonocherus hispidulus; assembly: GCA_963924545.1. Classification (NCBI taxonomy): domain Eukaryota; kingdom Metazoa; phylum Arthropoda; class Insecta; order Coleoptera; family Cerambycidae; genus Pogonocherus; species Pogonocherus hispidulus. The sequence continues at coordinate 75,821,909 of OZ004692.1, read as the reverse complement.
CAACTTTTGGCTAATATTATCGGGCATTTTATAAGGTTCTCGCCAATTTCAGACACGGTTTTTTTTTAATTAGTGCTGTCATATAGGGATGGGCTAAAGTCTGAATCATGTTTTATTTATTGAGACTTATTGTCATTTTAGCAAAAATATATATTGGAACATTGTATCATATGACGAAAATGATAAGTTTGCCGAAAACGTTGACTACTTGCGGTTTAATCAGGAGTTAAGGTAACGTCAGGGTATCTCGTTTAGAAAAAGTCTTCATTTCCGATTAAACCGAAAGTCGGTCAGCATTTTCAGTAGGCTTAGGCCTACTAATATTTAACTTAGGCTAGTTGAAATATTACCTAAACAATTTTATATAGGTATTATTCTAGGTATTTGGGTATTTAGGTATTAACTAGGTATATTTTCTGAAACTCCGGTAACAATTTTCTGTATTTTACAATGGCTTCATTCTGTTTCTCCATTGTTTATAGGTATATAAGCAGCAAACTGCACCCTTCCTTTGAAAGAATGTTGGTTCTATAATATACTGTTTGGAACTACTTTCAAGGCCAACCATTTCAATTAAAATTATTCACTTCCTTACTCATACTTATTTTATTGTTACTTAATACTATCAATAATTTGCTACAAAGTAAATTAAGATATCAATATTGCAAACTGCCGTTAATAAATCTTGACCTTTCTTTATGTAAATCTCTGATGATTCACTTCATTCAATATTTCTTTCGAAAATAACATTTATTGTGATTAAGCAGTGTGAAATATGTAGTATGTAGGTATGTAAAAATGTAAGCAAATCAAATTAAAGTAAGGAAATCTGATATATGAAATATTTTATAAACAAACATTTTATTTGTCATCTCTAAGTGATGGATAATATCTTTCACAAAGTGGGTTCGTTAGTCGATTGTAGAGTTGGAGTTATATTTTTTTCTAAAATTTAGGCATTACCTACTTTTGTCTTTTAACCAAAATAATTTAAAGGAATATTCCGGTATAACTGGAATTTGCAATTCCAGTTATACCGGAATTATATATTAGAATTATACCTAATTTAACAGGAGTTTCATAACGTTTATATCTATATCCAAATTAAACCTTTTCCAGTATTTTTTATTTTTATGGAAAAAATGTTTTGTATGTTCCCGTTTCAAATTTGCTGTATTCAAGGAAAATAAAAGTTGAGGAGATTACTTTCACAAGCCGACTGTTTGAAACATTTTTGTTGAATTTCAAACCTTCAAAATTGTTTTTTTTTCAAATGAAATCCCATGTACATATACTATATGCTTCTACGATATCTCGTATAAAATTTTATTATCTATCATTGCTATTAGAATTCGTAAAGGATAGGATAGGTTACATATATTATTAGATAATAATAATAACAATAATAATAATAAGAAGAAGAGGAATTCTGGAATAAACAATGCTAAAATCCTATAAGTTTTAACGAAACTACTAAAAGACATAAAAATCATAACTGATGATGAATTAACAGCACAATAATAAGGGAAACGCTTAATTGGAAATGTCCAGCGAAATATCACACACTTATATGATTATTGGTACAAACAATTTACAGCAACACATACTTACCTCGGCAAGTAAATAAATAAAATTACCGAAAACACTTAAATTTCCCCACCGTTTATTATGAAGGGCATGATCATCCAGTTGAATGGTCATGGTCCAGTTATGAAGGGCATGACCAAGTTTCATCCAGTCTTTAATATTTTTGTATAAAATCATTCATTTTAAAATTGATAGTCCAAACATTCTGCAACGTATAATGTTTCAAATATCACGAGCAAATAGTCGTTTTTCTCAGCCAATGTATCTGGAAATCCCTCGCACCAACCTACTAAAACGCTCGCCTATTTATCCTATGTGTAGTAATTACAATAATGTTGATGACAAAATAGATTTATTTTCCTGTAGCATTAGGGATATTAAAATATTATAGAAATAAATATGTTTACCACTCGCGGTTATTCATATGATTGTTTTTTTTGTGTTTTTTAACTGTTTTTGGGCACTGTATTCCATTTTTTTTTGTTTATTAGATGTTTAAATAGTCATTATTGTTTTTCACATGTTTTGTACTCTATATGTATATAAAGTTACTGAATAGTCTTTTTCCCATTCACTAATTGGATTCTGTTTGTTGAATGGTGTATTACCAATAAATAAATAAATAAATAAATAAATGACATTTGTTAAACCCAAAAATAAAGAAACGCAGGATCCTGCTAATTAGGTGTAGGCCTATTATTTCTGTGCCAACTATTTATAAAATTATGATAGCAACTACTTATATGTAATAAAATAGACAAATATTTGAGTAGGTAACAGTAATCTACTAACAGAGGAACAAAAGTACTGCAAAAAGATGAGCGAAGGATGCAAGGAACAAATAATAATAGATAATATAATAATGAAGCAAGTTCCAATAAATCAGCAAAATATGCATGTAACATATTATATAGCTTATAATAAAGCAATTGACATAAGGTTTTACAAATATATAAAATACTACACTTGTTACAAGACTTTCCGAAAACAATAATGAAAATATGGGAAACCAAAATACAGTTAAAACCTACTAGCCATTACATAGAATATATCATATTTGCTAATCCTACTTCAATTGACTAACTCTAATTCTTAATTTAAACTTGAAACCGTTTTTTAACAACGTATAGCTATTTTGAGATACCATAAGTTCAACATTTTTACAAACACACAGCGTCTGTCGATATATTTTAAAGTAACTAATAAACGCCTTATCTGAGAAACTAAGAGTTGGGCCCGGTTCTTGTCACCTTCAGACAAAGTTTTTAGAAAATCCTGTTTCCGCCTTGGTCGTGTCAAAGGATATGAAATGTGCTTTTTATAGCCAGTCAGCCCTTCTCAACAACAACGACTTCTGAAATTATCTGTGGATTTATGGGGCGCGTTATTCAAGGGATTTACTTCGAATGGAAACTATTCCATTCAACAGAAACTCTTTTAATCTTGAATCATAGAAAAACGTATCTTTCTTAATGGACGGGATGGAGAGAATATAAAAAATATATATGCAGTTAAAATATTTTGTTAGGTATAAACAGGTATTTAGCAGATAAACACACATCAATATAAGTAGTATAAGTAATTATCATTATATTTTTGTTGGTCTTTCAATTTTATTAGACTTATCAAGTAATTACAGAAATTTTTAATACCTAACATTTATGTAATCAAATCATATGCTCCCTGTATATTTCGTTAAGCGGTTACTGAATAGATACGAAGTTTTTTATATCTTTTTTTATGTATAAAACGTCAACATCCTTCTAAATTTGATAAAGTATTTAAATATTATGTAAAATTGTTTTAGAACTATGTGTTATAGGTATATAGAGTGTGTCCCAAAATTCATATTTTTTCTAGTTCATGAGATCAAAAAAAAATAAATAAAAATAATAGCAGAAAAGTGGCAATTTCTATATACCTACTAATCGACCTGTTTCAGTGTTTTATTTTAATATCAATTAGAAAAGATATATGAACTTTGTTCCATTATTTTGGAATACACTGTATATAAAGCAGTAGGTAATAGTTGCAAATAGTTGAAAAGTTGCAATAGTAGTATTCTGAAAATCAAAGGTGATATAACTACCACGAAAATACCTACTTTGCAAGTACCATCCACATATATTGTTTCCCAATAATAAGTAGGTATACGAATTACCTAAGGCTGTATTTGTTTTGTTGCTTTTCATTAATAAAAATATTAATGAAATATTTAAATGTGTTGAAAATACCAACTAATGGCACAAAGACGTAAGTCTCTTGGCTTTCCAGTCAATACAGTTTTTTCAGCTCTATTTTTATTATTTTTAGATCTCTGAGAGAGTAAACTTTAGTAGTATTAATTGAGACACTGTGACATGTGACACACTCAGCATGTTAGTCTTTCAAAATTCATATCTTTGATGCAAACTTTTGAAATAAACTTGTAATCTACAGTACAACTGAACCATGATATATCAGTATTGTTTTATAATGTAAGACTAGTAATGTAGCAAACTAGTTGCAGTTGAATTACTTTAATGCAGTGGCGGCTAGTCATAACGGGCACAAGGGCACGTGCCCTATGCGTAAACACATAAGACTTGTGAATGTTGTGATATTTTATAAACTTTTATAATTATTATAATTTGGTGGAATTTTTTATTAATTTTTCATCATGAATATTGAATCATTTGGTGCATACATATCCGTCTAGCGTCTAGACCGCTTCACGCTTCACCGTTTGTGTAGTAATCCGTGTGTCCACTGGGCTGGGCACGGCCGCTGTGTGCCTGTTCTTTTTTCTTTTCTATTTGCATGCGCAAGAAAAGGATACACAGCTTCTATTTTTCCAGCGCGTCTTTGCTAATGCGTTCTGTTACGTCATTGAATGGGCGCTGCCCCGTCGACCAGACGGCACAGAGTCAGAGTACTAGAGATGGGAATACCCCATCATATTAATGAAAGTACGTGAGAGATTTCAATTTACTGATTTTTTAACTATATCCAATTTAATGTCTGTATACTTATTATTTATTATTTTTTAACTATATATCCAATTTGTTTGAAAAGGAGAAATTTAACAACTATAGAATAGTTTTTCTTCTGGAACATATTAAAACAGTGTATGCCTTATTTCCAAAGATCAACATTACAAAATTAAAAAATGAGCTGTATATAATGTATTCTAGAGATGATTTCATACAACATAGTGGTGCGGTTGCTTTATTACAAATGTTAAATAAAAATAATTTACTTACCTACGACGTTTTCGGAATCAGTTGAACTATTAACTATACTTATTGTGCACAATTCCTATGACTACAGTCGAAAGTGAACGCTGCTTCTCAACACTTAAGCGAATAAAGACATTTTTAAGAAACACGATGTCACAAGAAGGGTTATGTGCTCTAGCAATGCTTTCCATCGAGAAAAATTTAGTAAACACTATGACTGATTTTAACGAACAAGTTATCGAACATTTTGCAAATGATAAGTCAAGAAGAATGAAGTTTCATTTTAAAAGTTACTAAGTTTAGTTTTCGATGGACGAGCGGGTGGTTGCAGATTGTAAGGTAAACGCACCGATTTGTTATGGGTTTGGGTAAGTACTTAAATGGGTTTTATTATTTTTTTTTATCTATCTGTGTTTTTCTGGTCTAGCAGAAAACAGAAGTTTCGCCTGCCATTTTTCTGACATGTATACTTTTTTTGAACCGATTTAAATAATTTTTCCATATTTCTGTCAATCGCATCAAAAAAGGGGATATTTGCCTAACGAAACCTATTTCTTCAAGCAAATATTTTTGCTCTACGAATTTCTAATTTTTAATTTTAAGGTGTTTGACCTTAAAAAATGCAAATTTTTTTCGCATTTTTTTCCCCTGTGCCCCCTATTCCCAAATTTCACCAGCCGCCACTGCTTTAATGTAACTCGGTTTTTGAAAATGGGGATTAGATTAGTATTGTTTCAATTGCAGTTATATCTGCAGTGTTTACAATTATTGTTTTCACAAAGATTCAATAACAAAAAAATAGGTACCTAGATTGCGTATTGTGTCTATACAAAGTATATACAATCATGGATGTAAGAATTAAACCAATAAAGTGTATATATTACTACTACAGTGTATAAACTATTTTTGTGACAAACCCAAATCCCGCTGATAGACGGATAACCTTCAGCATTTGAAAATATATGGCATGTGAAATAATGTTATTCTCCTTCTATAGTTATTTTTGGAGTGAATTTCTTGAAAAACTTAATTTCGTTTAATGGACTGGACATGTCATACCTGACTGCGTAGATGTATTATTAGAACATTAACATTCTGTTGACAACTCTATTTATGAAAAAGAGTTATTAAATTAATATCTCCGTGTATACTTGCCATACACAAAAGTATTTAATTAAATACCAGTCCCTGAATAACTTCTTGGGGAAATTCTAGTCTTTATTATATTGATTTTAGAGTAGGTACCTACCAAGATCCCTAAACAAGTAGGTTACCTCAGTTTCGAGAACGAATTCTATTGGTTAATTTGAGGCTACGTCATCTGGCGTCCAGAAAGCCGCGAAATTTTGATATGATTACTGGTAAATATTGCATTTCATGATGCTTAAGAGTATAATTTTGCTATAACAGTTTAACATATTTATTGCATACATGTATACACAACGTATACATAACAAAACGTTTTGCAGGTAAACATTAAACCGTAAAATCAATAAAAAAATACATAACACAACTACAAACTTTTATGCGGACCTCCTAGATATGGTAGGTATATGTGTATATTAACAATGTAGATATGATATGAATGATCTATCAAATTCAGAAATCAATACTAGTAGGTATAAATCAGTTACTAGTGCAAAATACTTATATCATACAATTTCAGAACTTTAAGAAATGACATGAAAATGTATATATAGTTATTTTGTCTTGTACGGATTCTAAATGGTTTGAAAATAATAGAAACGAAAAACTCCAATAATCTATTAAGAATAATACATTTTCTTATTCACTTTTAATTAAGTTTTAGGTATAACTGCAGATATTTTATTTTTATTATGTAACTCAAATTATATTTGATCACATGTAACTTATCAGGAGATATTAGGAAATAAATGTATATCAGCTTTAAAGTTAACAATTTTGTTAAGCATAAACAATACCTCAAACTGAAATACCGAATGGTGAATGCTTTCGATATATCTTCTGTGGTCCACCTTATAATTTTTTTTATCCTGAGTAGTCAATCCAACTGAATCTTGCTTAATACTTTTCCTATACATTGATTCAATTGATTAATGGCTTTACTTTCAGTTTCAGTTTTTTTAATACTTTTATGTAATGATTTAATTTCAGTTTTGAGCTTCGTTAGTTACTTGTTTTAAACTATCATCAGCCACCATTGTTTCTTCGTAATTCTTTAATAAATTATTATATTTTGTCTGAAGCTCACAATTTTCAGTTTGGGTAGAAACTTCCTGGAACTTTGATTCAAATACCGATGTGTTCATTATTTCTTCAACATTTAATAACTTCTCAACAATAGCCTTGTTTTTTCTTTTTTCTAATCTCTTTTGTCTATCAATATTCTTACTATTAGATACTGCACAAAGTTTTGTTTTTGGTAACATCAATGAAGGCACCACTAAAAAATGGTAACAATAATTTTCTGATTTTCAGAAAACAAATAATCGTAACCTGACTCTTTTAAAAGCTTCTTTGCAGGCACTTTTAACAATTCGGCTTTTAAATCTCCGTTTATAGTCATCAACTGTAAAATGATCAGAGCAGACTAAGCTAGATCAAGAATTCCATTTATCAGCTCGACTACATTTTTGTATCCACATTGCATTCACAACTGGATTTTTCGGAAACCTGTGATATAACACATCTTTGTTCAGAGCTTTGGTAATTTCCAGACTATTATGGCATGTAGCAACAGCACATCGACACCCTGACATCTTGCTGAAAGATCAAATTATTTTATATTTTCATCTTACATAAAACATTACAGCCTCGGTCACTTTAAAATAATGAGATAGCCCAGCCAAGCATTTGGGGCGGAATACTTTTTAAGTGAAGAACAACGTAATTTGACAGAAATTATTGCTGATTTACTTACCTAAGTGCTTATTTATTAATCTATTGTAATTCTACACTTGGTTCACAAAACAGGATCATAATTGACAGATTATTCCGTTCTTGTCAAATGTAAACATTATGAGAGAGACAATGATGTACATAAAAAGAGTGAGAGGCAAGGTCGTCAGTTGACGTCGCTTATCCCGGTGTACACCGCAACACCCTCTCCTACAAACATAGAACTGAGGTAACCTACTTTTTTAGGGATCTTGGGTACCTACCTATAGCTTCTTTAGAATATTATTTATATAAACTGCTGTGCAAAATTCAAGGAACACCACATTTCGGTCACATTTTCACATTGTTATATCCTTGGTTACAGTTAATCGATTGGGGCGAAATTGGTATGGTCTTAACGTCGATTCATTGGTAATTTATACCAAGGGTATTAATTACGAAGTAATTATTACGCCAGTACAGGGCGTTCTTCAACCCCCTTACATTTTTACAAAAATTTAACAAGCTCCCAATTCTTTCGCAGCTGTTGTGGATTTTCTTTTATTACTTACATTTTATACTTAGGCTGATACCCCCAGAGTTTTTGCCAGTTTTGGCCTAACGCTGTTCTTTATGGATTTTTTCGAAAAAATACAACACGAATTTAGGATTACCGACTAAATTGAATGAGACTTGGCAGTTTCCATGTTTAGTGCCTGGAATGATGTGTAAGGATAACATTTCTTTGTAATTGCCGGTTAAACCTATACAGGGTACGTCAAAAAGCAGTAAAAATGCTAATTTCTGCCCAAACAGAAAATTTGGTCACATTTTATCGCGGTTGCATGCCGCGGTTGGTAGCCTATGAATTTTAAATAAAAAATAAAACAACTTAATTTTTTTTTAAATAAAACGACTTTCGAATTACCAAGTAAATTAAATTTTTTTAATTACTTCGAATCTACTTTTATGTTAATATCTTTAGAGAAAATTCTTTTAGTGATTTTCTTTTCATTCTGCAAGTAATTAATTTTCCCTCTCTTGGATATTTTTCCAATTTTACCAAAATTAGACACTGTGCAGGTTTAATAACACTTATTTATTATTATTATTAATCAAATAATCGCATTAATCAAAATAGCATTAGATAACTTACCTATAAGGCAGAAAACAGAAACTGGAAGTACCTACTTACAAAAATATTTTATTCAAATATGGTCAAAATCAAAAAGATATCGGGATCATATTAAATTGTAAATTGCAGATTCGTAGCAAGGGCGGTTTAACAGCGAAAAATACCTACAAGGCAATGTGTAACTTTTTTCGCGCAATGGAAAAAGATCAAGAAAGTGTACCTACCTATATGTAGTACCTACATATAAGAAATAAACGAAAAATTTTATATTTTGTGGGCCACCATGATTTTGCAGTAACTACAGCTTTTCATCTCGTCTCCATGGCTATAAATAAATTTGATATTATTTCCTGAGGTATCGTCTATGGATCCCCTCAACTGACCAAAGAATTCATAAGGTTTGGTATTTTGCCCCAATTTGTAGCTTGAGGCGGACACAAATGTGTTCTATTGGGTTGCAATCTGGAGATTTGGGTGGCCTTCCAAATTCTGATTCCATTTTCCTGCAAGAATTCGGGAATGATTCTGACTCTTTCTGATCGAGCGTTGTCATCTGTTATTTATCTCCATAAAGAACGACGTTAGGCCAAAACTTGGTAAAACGTCTGGGAGTATGAGCCTGGAGCGTGGAGATAAAATTAAAGTTATTAAATTCCATTAAAGGTAACCGCGATAAAATGTGACCAAATTCTATGTTTGTATACAGAAATTCGCATTTTTTTGCTGCTTTTTGACGTACTTTGTATAGATGTAACTGAGAATGGAATGGAACATGGAAACTGCCAAGTCTCATTCAATTTATGCGGTAATTCTACAGTCGTGACGCATTTTTTCGAAAAAATTCGTATCTGCATATAAAGAACGGCGTTGGGCCAAACCTGACAAAAAGATCTGAGGGATATGAGCCTAAAGATAAAATGTTAGTGCATGATAAAAGAAAAACCGCAACGGCTGCGAAAGAATTGTGAGCTTGTCAAATTTATTGTAAAAATGTACCTAAGGAGGTTGAAGAACTCCCTGTACACCATAGGATACAAATTACTTCGTAATTAATAGGCCCTGTATAGGTAAATTACCAATGAATTTCTCCGTTCAGAGTATAACAATTTCGTCCCATTCAACTAGGGTAAAGGGAGGTTAGATGAACCAGGAGGATAGACAGACCATCGGTAATATTTTGCAATTTAAGGCACCACCGCAACATTTGACAGGCGTTTGTTTTGCGTTTCGATCAGTTCACCTTGATACAGTAGCGATCACGTGGTTTCCAGCATTTATGTGGAAGTTTTTTAAGAAAAATAGATTTTGCCTCTGTGAAAATTGTATTTAAAGATATATAGTTCTATTTTTAACCAACTTAGGCAAGTCTAAAATGTTTTTTTTGTTAATGAAACTGTAAGTATATGCATTAATGTCTTCTAGAACCTAAAATATTAAAACTTTTTTTTAACCGTTTAGTTGTTACCGAGTGGTCCGTCTCCCCTCCCATTTGAGGATAGATGAACCAATATGGGGGAGGAGAGTCGGACCAATAACTTTTTGCTTTAGTACAATGCTTAATAAGTACATATGTAAAAGGCATGTTCCTGAACGAGGATATTGAACCTCTCAAGCGTTAAATGATGCCGTAAATGCATACAGAAATGGCGAAATTAGCGGCAATGAAGCCGCTTCAGCATTTGGAATACCCAAAACTACATTTAAGTGCAAGCAGGACCTGAATCTTCCCAACCAAGTACCTCTGGTATACAAAACCAACAAACAACTCCTAACAAATCAACAGCTAGGTACTGAAGATATAGCTCATGGAAAAGCTCTGGATGAAGTTACCCCCATACCCGTCGTATCTATAGCTGTAAAAAGAGTTCTTAAAAAAATATCAGGAGTTATTACCTCACCGGAATTTATTAAAAAAAAAGGCACAATGCAAGAAAAAAGCTGGCCGCAATTTGGCAGTGAAAGCGGTAAATAGACATCTGGCCATGTGACATTAGATGACTATTCTAGAACGGATGAACATTTCAGCGATTTAGAAAATAAGAGTGTTGGCTGCAGTGAAGATTATCGTTTAACGAAAAAGAAAGACGATTGGTCACAATGCCTTTTGTGCAAGCGCTGGTTGCACGAGGGCTGCACAAGTTGTTTTAACCTTTGCCAGAAGTGTGGAAACGTAGCTACTAGAAAAAAGGAAAAGTAGTGAGGTCCATCTCTCCTACCTACTATGGTCCATCTCACCTCCATAGGATAGGATAGATGGACCGTTGACAAGTCTGAGAATTATTTATTTTTTAGTTTTAATGATAAATATTTCTTACTTTCTAAGTGTTCCAAAAAGAGTACCAAAGCTTAGTTATTTTATGTACCAATTTGCAGATTTGTACTTTGATTAATGAAGAAATTATCTTAATTTTTATAAATGGTGGTCCATCTCTCCTCCCTTTACTCTAATTATAAAGGAAGATATAGGTACAGTGTGAAAGTGTGACCAAAATTTCAGGTGTTCATTGAATTTTGCACAGCAGTTTATATACTTAGGTATTTATAAGCTGCTTAGTGATAACTTCAATTACTTTACTTTCACTTCCAGTGTCATCGAAAATCACCGGATTAATTTTCGAGATTTCAGTGGTTTTTCTAAACAGTGTTGCAGAACAATTAATTCAAACAATTTTGTAAAAAAAGTGTAGCTCTAAAATTAAAAATAAGTTTTTTAAAAAGCGTCTTGAGTTATTTAGCACCTAAAGATTCTTTAAGAACATGGTACAACGAATTTTTAAACGGAAAAATTGTATCATAGGTAAAATTAACTAAACGAAAATTAAATAAATACCTAAAAGATGTATCCTATTGATGATGATTATTGAGAAAACTGATGAACAAACGCTTTACTCATATACTTACCTAGGTACTGCCTACTGTTGACTGGTTCTATTATTGATTTATATTATTGTTCCGTTGTTTGATATACAACTTCCCCGACTTTGCCCGCTGGAAGTACCTCGAATTTGACTCACTTAAGCCACCGGATTATCTGCTTTATGTTGCAGGTATCATGGAATGAAGTCATTTTATAAGTATATTATAATTGAAACTATAATTGAATTAAGATAATATTGAAAAGTTTCAGATTATCTTAATATAGGTTCACGTTATAGTCCTGCTACTTCAGCTGGTAGGACACTGCGTAATTAATAGGTTTGGGACGTGTATTGTGGTGAGCAAATCTATTAACTTAAATTATTGACAGATGCTGTAAATAGCATGTAAATTTACTATAATTTTTATCAGTGCCTATATTTCAATGATATCAGTTTAATAACTTCTCAATTCAACATTATCGAATTGACTTCAAAATGAAATATACCTACTTAGTCCTATCTAAATAAGCAGAAAATATAGGTACCTATATACTTTCCTGTTTAAGTAGATAAGTACATGAGGTGCTGACTTCGGTTTCTATACCTACCGAATTTAAAAAAACACTTTCCAGATGTCTATAACTCCATGTAATAGGTAAGGTACCTATTATTTTCTATTGTGAAGATATGTGCGGACACACGTATTCCGTCTTATTTTTTATCAGTAAGTACCTACACACACTTGCATTGTCTGAATATGTACCTACCTACTTACCTGAAGCGAAACTGATAACTGAAATGAAAGTCAAGACAAGCTTTCTTCCACTCTTTAGTCATTTTCAATAATATGAGACTATTTACAAACACGAGATTGAAAATAAGAGACACAAACTCATCAAACAATACAGGAGGAACGATAACTGCGCTGCCAACTGCTCATCAATGTCAGGATTCGCCCCTTACCCTTTTTTGTTTCTTTATTGACAGCAACACTGACAAAAAAATCGTTGCAGCTGTTTAGAGGGGGGATTAGGAGGAAGAATGCGCGTGTGCCGCGAAAGGCGTGTCACGAGGTCAAGCGGTGGGAGAAGTGACACTCCTACCTGTGCCATTGGTAATTTGGTAAGCACATGGTGCCTCCTTCTGAGGGGGAAATAAGCCAGTGTGTTCTTGCCAGTTATGTAATCGAAACTGCTTATTTCACCATGACCATTCTGGAGTTCTTTACAAATAATTTTTGGTATGTTGTAGGTAGATTTAATTATTAAATAAATTGATGCCTGCAGTAATTAGATACATATTTTTTTATCCAGTGGCATACCTAGTGACATATGAGTGATAGTGAGGATGACATACTTAAGTGAAGTAAAAGTTAAAAAACAGCCTTAAACAAAGGGATGGCTGAAATATTAGTTTGAATTAATTTTATAAGAATATAAAAAATAGCTTTAAATAATAGGCAATGCATGTTATTAATTTTTTGTTGTCCTTGCCCTTTACAGGGTATGAGTACCCTACCCTTCTCGTATATACGCCACTTTTATCTTTTTATGGATATTTTAATATTTACTGTTTACGTCACAAATTTGTAGGTAGATATTAATTTTGTACACTGCAAATATTTTTTTAAAGTTTTGGGTGCTTTTTGAAAGTGGGAATGGACCAAATTTACTGGTAGACCAAAATGTAGCAATGTTGACATTACTTCTTACATATACCTACTAGGTACATTTTATCTATATAAATATGGCAACTGCATCGAAGAAAGTACAATATAAGTGCATTTATTTTGCAATATGAATTCTTAAATCAAGTTCAAAATATATTATATATAGGTACTTAGCTTATCAAGAAAGAACAAGGAGACTAGACTCTTCACTCTTGTCACCATCACATTATTAAAATTATACTGCCTGAGAACATCTATCGATAGGTATGTTCCACCTTCCACCCTCCATCGTTGACAGTTTAAATCAATCCTAGATAGGTACCTTGTTTGTACGATAAAAAATGAATTGAATATTTTCTGATTATTTATTCGCACGTGTAGGTCGATATAAACCTAGATACCTACCTACCTAGATACCGACCTACCTATATGAAAATCATTATCAAATAGAAGTCAAACATTCAAAGTCATTGATTCGACTCGAATATAGGTATACTTACATACGATTTTGTTTTCCCTATTTCTATTTTAGGTACCTAGGTAACTTATTATTAAGAGTATAAGATACTTTATACCTTAATTTTCGTAGTTTCGGGTAGTCCTATTTTGTATGTTTTTTTTTCTTTATTTGTATGTAGGTATCTATAGGTTCTTTTACCTAATGGTGGATTTTTGTTCATTAACAAAAACAAGAGGAAAATATATAGGGTAAAGCGAGAAGAGATGGATCACTTTTTACAAGACATATAGGCTTCTTTGTTTGAAATAAAAATGTGTAAAAAAGTTTAAAACACAAAAACATGCTACTTGAGTGAAGTTACCCATAAAAGTTAGCCATAGAAATTAATCCGTAGCGGTGAAATAAAAATATTTCTAATGCCGTTCCTGCTCCTGGACAAGTCATTCTGACTATATAGGACGACAAAGGGCACTTCCCTTGACCACCCAGCATATTTTCAAAATTTCACATAAATAATTGTTCACAGACTTAGCCATAGAAATTACTACACAGTAAAAAAAAGACAAATGGTAAAATTACTAAATGGTAATCGTAATTTGCTGCAGTGTTATTTTTAACACGAACTGGGTAGTATATAATAACTAAACCTTTAGAACTCATATTACACGAACGATATGCCCGCCAAGTTTGTAGAACTACTCATAAATTGTAGTAAAATTTATAAAACCCTGTGTTAAAAATGAATCAATACGCCATAAAAACGGAATAATTACACGGTGAATAATTAACTATTACACATTACCTTGTAAAATCTACTGTGTTGAATTACTTTTATGTAATAATAATACACCGATATGTCTAACACTGCCAAGTGTGGACTATATATACACTGATGAGTGTGGATTCAGTGTTAAAATCAGTCGGATTTTTTTACTGTGTATAGATATTGATCGGTAAAATAAAAAAAATTATAGTGCCGCCCCCGGTCCCGGACAAGTCAGGACTTCAGACAATCAGTTCAGGACTTTGCTCAACTGATTGTCTGGTCCTTTCAATATTTCCTGAAGTACGAATTATACACAGTAAAAAAAGGCAAATGGTAAAATTACTAAATGGTAATCGTAATTTGCTGCAGTGTTATTTTTAACACGAACTGGGTAGTATAATAACTAAACCTTTAGAACTCATATTACACGAACGATATACCCGCCAAGTTTGTAGAAGTACTCATAAATTGTAGTAAAATTTACAAAACCCCGTGTTAAAAATTAATTAATCCGCCATAAATACGGAATAATTACACGGTAAATAATTAACTATTACACATTTCCTTGTAAAATCTACTGTGTTAAATTACTTTTATGTAATGTAATAATACACCGATATATCTAACACTGCCAAGTGTGGACTATATACACACTGATGAGTGTGGATTCAGTGTTAAAATCAATCGGATTTTTTTACTGTGTACGAGTAGGTACCACCAAAAAATTTTGATACGACGCTGCCTGTTTCTTCAAAACATCTTACCCATCTTAAAATCGTGTTTCTTGTTGAAATGCCTCAGTGGAGTGGCATATGAAATTCATTGCGAAAGCACCTTTGTGTCTGTACCTATACTACAGATTGCGTAGTAATAAAACACTTCTACAGTGTTAATATTTGTAATGTTGTCATTCAGAGTACAATAAGCATGAATGGCCCCAACACGGATCTCTGTGGTACGCCGGAAGTCACCAGTATATCAATTTTTGAAGGGGGTTGGAACCTTTGGTTATGGTGATATAATATATCAATTGATTTAAAACCGTGGTACTAAGAAAAAACCTCGTGTAACCTGCAGGTAGTCTGAAACCAGAACCAGGAAATCGCACTTTGACAAACATGACTTCATTTGTTTGTCCATGACAAGCTTTTCAAAACCGTTCAATCCTATTGCCGAACCCAGTATAATTGAGAAGTTAAAAAAATTTGCGTTAATCATAATAATTCAGTTAGCTATCTTGGTTTAATGAACTTACAACACTAAGTGATGAGTGATGACAGCCGTATATATTTCACGCATATATCTATACCTACATGGTTATCCGCAGCAGTGTATGTATTGTTTATGGTTATAATAACGCAATTAAACACATGCAGGTGAAGCAGTCCACTCTTTAATTATAAAAATGTTAATCCCTGAATCCCTTTCAAGTATGCTATTTATACGGAAATTTTTTCCTTGGCGGTAAAACGTTGGTCATTTATTAATGCTTTACAGGATATTATGGATTTATTTTTTGCAGTCACCACAACTGAAACCTTCCAGTGCTTTGATCCCCTTAATAGGTAATTAAGAGGCTGGAGTATTTTGATTTAGCAGATACTATAGAAGAAAATTTAAATATAATAGTAAATAGACATATTATCTATATTATAACATGTACTTATACAGAGAAAAGAATTTAATTATGAAAAGAAAATTCTCACCACCAATTAAATTATTTATTTGTATTCGGCATATTAAACAGTTAGTTCTGACATTTATTTAAATGGTAATATTTAATATTAGCAAATAAATTTAATTGCTAAACTTCTGTTTAGCAATAGGTACAATTTATTTGCCATTTACTAATTATTTAATGTTAATAATAAATATTAATTTAAACAATTAGATTTAACTTAAGTAACAGAAACCGCTAACTATAATTTCATCAACGTAGTCGCGTTATAGATTTATTTTCAAATATGTCTTTAATATGATATGATTTTATGTCTTGTATGAGTAACACCCTAGCGTCCCATTAGTGTTTTCTTAGGGAAAAATGTTTTAGATAAAGTTGAACTAATTTACAATCTTCCATTAAACAGGAACCTCTGCATCTAGTACCCAGTGTTCTATTCCTAGACTGCACTGTTTTTGACTGGTTTAAATCAATATTTTTCATGACGCACCAATCGTGTTTTAGCCAAAATACGGAATTCTTTGCTCCCTGATTTTCGGAGGAGTACCAGAAATAAAATCTTCCTCACTATCACACATTTTGTTCCAAATAATCCATAATCCATATATATTAAAACGCGTCGATTCTGTCTCCCTCTAAATTCCGTAGCCGAATCCGCAAAGTTTCAAAGCTATCTCCTCCGTGGGGCGATCTCGCAACGATCTCCGCGGACCACCGGAGGACGCCCCCGGCCTTTCTCCAATGCGTAGGGGTATCGTCCCGTTTCCTACACGTTTTCCCAATTTAAACGCCTTTTCAAAAAACCTCTGCAAAATTTTCGTCGATCGCCATTCGGCGAGAGATGCGGCTGGCACCGGCGTTTGTCCTCGCGCCTAATGGTCCCGTCACGCCCGCCGAAATACCGACTTTTCGCGGGACCCCCTCGGCCCTCTCCTAATTTTTACGGCTTCGAGAAGGGCTTCACGCGAAAGTTCAATCCTTTCTCTAATCCTCTGAGATTTTTTTTCGAGACCGTACGTCCACTCCTTCTACGTCTATTTCGTCTTCGAAAATCTCGAGTCGCATCCATCTCAACTTCTATCTAATTTTATATGCTCATGTGAGATCGCACTAACGAGACAAGCACCTCCCACGAAAACTGTCAAATTAATTAAACTTCAAATAGGTTATTTTCATTATTTTCCTATGAGAAATATTGCTAACGGAATCGATAGTACCGACTGCCAAACACCTGATTACCAAAATACTGATGCGGAATGCATTTCTAATTAGAAAATCCGTAAAAATTAATTGTTCAGGTTAACACGTAGAGGTTACATATTTAACAGATTTTGCGACATGAAGTGAGAAAAGAAAATTTAGGGCAATGGTATTGTCGTAGGATTTCAACCCTGAAATCGCGAGTTCAAATTACGACGAAGGCGAGTTTTTTTTTTTATTTTTATCATAATTATTTATTAGTATTATTCATGATACAACTACAGTATTATTATAATATGTAGACTTTGACATGAGTGGTTAGTTATTCTGTTTCATTGTCCGTAGTTTTTATTCTTTCTGCAGGTAAAGTTTCATCTGCATCATTTTAGCCTAGAAAAGTAAATAACTTCTACAATATTAATTTGTTGCAACAATTATGACAGCAATATATTTTTAACGCCGCCGTTACACCTTTTCGAAGGGCGGGCGCGGCTTCGACCCGTAGCGGAGGGCCCCAAAACGACTTTTTAAACGGCCCTCGCCAATATTCTCATTTTTGAGTATACTAAACACGAATTTGAAATTATTTTTTAGCGGTCGAACGTATTTTTCAAGAAAAAAATAATTAAAAGTCATCACCTTTATACCTTCACAAATTAATTTTAACACTAATTTGATCACTTTGTACCTAACTTAATGTGTCCGCAATCCACAATGCTTATAATTAAATATATAATTGTTAAAAATAATAATATACAAGTTTGGTGTACCTAAATTCAGGTAAAAATTATTTTAACTATTTATATTTATTTGGTATCTTTTGTCCCACCATGTGACGTCACAATTATTAAAAATGACCGATTTAATTAGTTCATATTGATTACTTCCCATAAGGTAAGTAAATATTTTTTTCTACAACAAATTTATATATTTTTAACAGTTATATGTTATATATTTAATTATAATCATTGTGGACACTTATATCGAGTACAAAGTGATCAAGTTAGTGTTAAATGTTAAAATTAATTTCTAAAGAGTACTTACAGAGTATGACTTTTAATTATTTTTTTACTACAAAACTGCATACCTAAGACTGCAAAAGAAAATCAGATTCGCGTTCAGCATACCCCAAAATTGGGGGGGTAGCCAAAATTTTAGAAAAATTTGAGTTTTATGCTTATTTAAATAATTACCTTTATTAGTTCATAAAATGTTTTCCTTCAATATACACCAAATCTATGTATATTTAACAGTTACAGTTAGGTATTTAATTATAAGCATTGTAGACATATATTGGGTATAAAGTGATCAAGTTACCGTTATAATAAATTATGGAGGAATACAAGTTATGAATTTATTTTTTTTTCTTGAGAAAACAGTTTCACAAAATGTTTACTAAAAAATTAATTATACTTTCAGCACTTAAAAAATAATGTTTTATCATCAAGAAGAGAGTACCCCTACAATTCATCAAAGTAGTATTTAAAAAAATCGTTTGGTATAATTACATCATCATTCCAGATAAAAAATTTCAGCTTTCTCTTTCTAAATTTATTATTATACAAGGGATTATCTCAAATTTCTTTAATACGTATGCATTTTCTTAAAAATAATATTCTAGAGGCATTTGTCACCCGAAGGGTGACCCCAGGCCGCAGGCCTGGACCCCCGGTAGGGCTATAAACGGGAACGAAAATCGCGATAGCGATTTTCCCCATTTCTAGTAATTATTGTAAAGTAGAATGTGTGAAGTGCGACGATTCGTTCAATATTTCGTTGTTTTATGATTGGTTTCTATGGAAACAGCAATAGAATTTAGTGATTTCGACAAGGTAACTTTATCAATTTGCCGTATTTTTACAAAATTATATTTGGTGTCAGTCAGTGCGTCAGTGTCAGTCAAACTACGTTAGTGTTCCCGTTTCATCAATTGGATCACCGACATGCCACCTATCAAGATGGTTAACAGAGAAGTTCGAAGGTTTACCCATTGCACCACCTGGTTTTTCTGTGATTAATTTCATTGATTTCATTAATAAGGTGAAAAATATCCAGTTGCAAGAGGTATTGATCTCCTTTGACATTTGTTCATTGTTCTCAAGTGGTCCTATACCACAGACCTTGCACTACCTTAAGGATCTACTAGAATGAAACAATCTCAATCAAGATGTAGTAAAAGAATATATTCAACTCATTAAACTTTGTATGAAACAAAATTGCTTTCGATTCAACGGTAATTTCTTCAAACAACATGAGGGTACAGCAATGGATAACTCTTTGTCACCATTCCTTGCCTATCTCTTTATGAACAGATTAGAAATGGAGGCAAAAGAAGAATTCGAGTATTTCCCCAGGGTTTGGTGATATGTGAATGATATATTTGCAGTTTTTGATACTTGAATAGTCGTTTCGCATCAGTTAAATTTACATATGAAATGGAAAACTCTGGACAACTACCATTTTTAGATATATTAATAATTAGAAATAGAGAAAATACTGATCAGTCGGAATGGTTCACTGAGCAGTCGAGATTGTTCACTGAGTGGTCGCGATAGTTCACTGAACCGTAGAATTAGTTTAGGTATAAATAGGACATAATGTTAGCATAGGTTCAGTTTTAATCATCTCCAGATGATGCTAACTTGGTTGGCGAAACGCGCGTCGAGTGCAGTATAGTGTTTTGGTGTTATATGGAAAACTACGTCAGTGTTAATATTTTTGTAATATTATCATTCAGAGTACAATAAGCATGAATGGCACCCGCGCGAATCTCTGTGTTATCCCGAAAGTCACCAATATATCAATAGATTTAAAACCGTGGTAGGTACTAAGAAAAAACCTCGTGTATCCTGCAAGTAATCTGAAAATTTCTATCGTATTTACTAGAGTGTCATGGTTAAGACGATCAAACTCCTTGAACGTTCTTGGGTAACATTTATTTATTTTATTAGAAGTAGTTACGAGTATCTAATGATTTTGAAACAAATTCAGTAAATTATGCATTAACAGTCTCTGCCCGAGACCGAATTAAATCCATATTATTTGGCTATTCTGTTCATGTATGTGATTCGAAAATATACTGATTGGAAGAAAACACTTTTTGAATATGGAAAATAATATCAATAATTCTTTTTATAATCAGTGTACAACTTTGATTGTTTCCATGTATCCTGAGATACAGCTGTTGATGGACAAATTGAAAGTTGTGGTACGAGGACCAAAAATTTTAGAATTCACAAAATTTTCAGTTATTTAATTACCCTTTGATAAGCATTTAATAAGCACTATTGAATGACAGCAGGACTGCACAAAATAATTTGGTATACGCTAAAAAATAACTATAAACCAGATTAAAGATACGTGATATGTTGAAAGACAGTTTTAATTCGAACAATTATAATTCTAATAGAAATAATAAATAGTCCTCATAACTGGAATATTTTATAATATGTAATTAAATTCCTAACATACTTCAGTTTATTTAAAATAGTTGTAAAGGTATATAGATAATGAATGTGAGTGGGATGATAGCTGTCATTTTATCAAAGTCCGCATTAAAATAGAATATTAAGAAGAGGTCAGCTAGCACATCCACTATCCATTATGAACGTTAGCATGTTAAAGAGGACTTACATCATTGGAAAGAACTATATTTATTATGTCGTTTCAAATTGTTTTGTGACAAATTAGAATGTTTATTAAATTTTTGCTAGAGACATTGTATTATGAAACATTCTTTATTTATCTTTGTAAATTCATTCATAAGATATATACGCATTATCACCTGAAATTTACATATTCTACCGGATAAAAGTATTAATCAGGTTGAACATGTAAATTTCTATTAGTAAATATAATTAAATATTAAGATTAGCTCTAGTCAGTTGTAGAACTATGTTGATAGGATAATCTCAAAATTCATTTATATTTTTATAGAGTATTTTTTCCATATAGGTATTATGAAAAAAGGAAAAACATTTTTTTCGTGACAATAAAACAGATAATTCAGCTATTATTTGGCACTTATATAGGTATTTAGTAATATAATCATACACTGAAAGAAAAGATGTGGATTATAGTTAATAATTGTTTATTTGGATGTCATTTATTTAATATAAATAATACATATTTTAGGTTAAACAATATTTTTTACTATAAATATTCTTCTAAATATATTTTACTTATTAAAAACAAATACTTTGTTTGGTGTAAAATTGTTAATAGTTAATGAGAAATGTTTCATCTTAATAAATTCTTTGTTTGGTGGTATTCCCAAAAAATATATTTACTATTAATTTGGATTTTATTAATATTGAATAATCCAGACTAAAAATTAATATATGTTTGTTTCTTATTTACTCTATATTATTTATTATGGAGTAATCCATTCTTTTGTTAAAAATCCTGAAGTACTTTTTTAATTAATAGATACTTTATTGCGGTATTATAAAATTGTGCAGTTGGCAGTGTGAGCTAGGGTTGGCACTGTTGACCGTGAGCAGCAGACGGGTTTTTTTATTTACTTTAGATTTGGTGACTTTATTTCATTTCATTATTATTTTCATTTCATTTACCTATTATTTGGACGCGGCGCGAGTGCTTCGTTTTCGTTAATGTGTGTGTACTTTTTACTTGACTACTTGACACTTAAGATGAGACGAGAGACGCTGCACTATGCTGTACGGTATACCTATATGACCCATATGTGTGTGGTGCACAAGGTACGGACGTTAAAACTTACCTTCGAAAACGTAACTTTGGAAAACTACGGATTGTGCGATTTATTAAAAATCTTTAGAATTATTACCTGTTCAGTGGTGATTGCTGTGATATAAAAAAATAGATCTGGACTATAACCATACTAAATAAACGTAAAATAATTACTGGGATGTGATAAATAAGACACTATTCATTATAAATAATCTTTGGTATTTACAAATTAAAACAAATATTTATTATAAACATTGTTCTCTATATTCTAATAAAGTCGAAATTTTAATTAATATGCTTTATTTATAATAAATAAGTAATGGTACATTTACTCATAACAATATTTATTAAAACGGATCGTTATTAATAAAAAATAAAAGATATATTGATTATCAATAATCCCTTACTTGACTGTAATAAGGTATATTTGAAAAGATTTAATAAATTGTTTTTTTCTCATAAACAAAAATTTATTACGCCATTATCCAATAAAGCCTTTGTTAGGTGTCAATCAGCATCATTAATTATGAATAAACTGTTCTTTCAGTGTATTCTATGTATATATTACCTCACATTTTTATCAATGTATTGATGTAGGCAAAAAAAGAAAGGTGACGTTATAGAGTATAGTACCTAAAAATTAATAGAAAATCTAAATATATCCTTAATCATTCACAAGGAGTTTAATAAGAAATTTTGTTTTTTTCGGGGTTTAACTTATTTGTTTGAGCCATCTCTCAAAAATACTTTCTTACGAGTCTTTTCGTAGTCTAATTATCTATGAAAAAATTTGAAAAATATCCTTTTCTTTAAATGCTAATATGTAGTAACGATAAAAGTTAGATGTCGGCTACCTTATATAGTGTCGATCCCTAGAATTTTAAGGGGAGTTAAATAACAAAATTTGATATATTTGGGTGTCCTATTTAATATTATATTATCCTAATAATATTTAATATTAAATCAGAAAATTGATACCTTGATCAGAAAAACTTAGCAACCTGTATATAAGAAAGTAATAAAAATAAAAAATTTAAGAAAAAACAAGAACTTTTGTAGGTATTTAATTTCTAATCTACTTATACTTTCTGATAGGTATAGAGGATAAAGAAGATCTTATTTTGGACACCTTGTACAATGCATGGATAGTATTGAGACAATTGGTTTCTATATTATGTTTTATCAAAATGCTTCACAGATCAGCAAATAATAATTTATAACCGATATTCTTTTGTAATTATTATAAACATTAAGTATAATTAATTGATCCCAGCAAGATTTCCCATCATATAAATAATAATATATTTATTTGCACTCGCAATTTTCTTATACAATAAATCATAGATCCTTAATATGGTTTGACTTATGGTTTGACTATCAGTGTTTTTATTTCAAAATGAACCACCCTACATATTGTAACGTTTGTCTAACCTCCAAACAGATTAAACCAGCTTGTTCGACAAAACAACACAAATCTTTATTGTCACTAGATACAGGGTGCATTCCAAATCGTACATCAAACGCATCTGCTGCAGTGACACATAAAAGCGTTCCGTTTAGTAGATGCGTGTGATGCGCTCATGCATTTCGGAACGGCTTTTGACACATTGACAGTTACTTTTGTGAACAATTTATAATTTATTTAAATTCGTGATGGAGAAACCAGCAAAATTTCGGGCATTCTTGTTCTTGCAAACGAATTGATTGAAACTAGCAACACCACACCACAGAATCAGTTCCCTTCCCTTCGAAAGTTGAAAAAATGAGGTTAAGTTGCACGCAATGCATGAACGTATCACCTCGTACAAGATGCAGCTCCTGCGTGCTACGAAGCCAAAAGTAGGAGGAGCTATGGATGCTACGACGTGCAGAATGCGTTAATTGGAACGAACGTAGGAAGCAAAATGTGCATAATGCGCGATTCGAAACGCACCCACAAACTTCCACTCGTTTTCACAACTGTCAACACAAATTCCTTAGTTTGACGTTTCAGTTTAACGCGCTCACGCTTTCGACTCAAAAACTGCCCGTCCTCTTGAAATCACGAGTATTTAAATATTTTTCTAACTTCTGGAATATTCGGGAGCTTCTTTTTGGATTCCGGAACCTAATAGAACGATTCTATGACTTAAATGAAAATTCTAGATTAGAAACGTCAACCTAAAAATTTTACAAATATTAATTTATAAACAATAAGAAATGAATTAACAAAACAGGCAGATTCACTAGCAAGGTAGGTGAGCTTCCGTAACACTATTATTTGATTTAGAGGAGAATTAGAACTTAATATAGATAATTTGAAAACGGTTAACTTTTGCTCTCTTTACTGAAAACTCTTCAGTTCTATTAGACTGCTTTCTATGGAACCATTTTTTTCATTATCATCAACAGATTTTATTAATTTATTTTAAAGCGATATGATGCTGCTATCCAAACAGATAATGCCATAAATAAAGTTACAGTATGGAACATAATAAACTGACAAACTGAAGTATTAAACGTGATCATGGCATGATTAAGGTTTATTATTATGTTTAATTTGTAATTATATGTTTGGTATCTTTGTTAATATATTTTTTCCACATGTGGTCCTATAAAAATATGCTTACCCAGTTTACAAAATGTTTTTGTCGTTCCCGTTAGGTTGAGCAAGATTCGTTTCATAAATGATCCACTTACATAAATAACTACTAATGTAATTTGGTAGTTAGTTTTTTATGAACTAATCAACTGTGATAAAATGTAACTGACAAGGTACTGGGTACTGATTTCATACGCCTGAAGCTGGCATCTCAATTCGCTAATGGGTTATGTGCTCACATACTTAAGTGCATATGATAGAAGATATTGTTATTTGTCTGGAGATTTTTCGATGTCGATTCGGAAATTCTACCCATTTATTCCAACCCAAACCTTGTGGAGTGATCGGTCACGTGTTTGGAATCTGCTCTATGATTGGTCATATGGGACATGTCGCATTATGAATCTCAATTACAAGAGCATGTGTCGCGTTTTGCACTTAACCGCGATTTTCAAACGCATGTTTAGAGGCGTCAATGTCGCATTGTGCAACTAAAGAATCACTTGCGGGTAGAGAATTCTATACACTATCGCTACGTATATAAAAATCATTTTATTAGAAAAATGGACATGTCGCGTTTTGCATCTATACCTCTCATTTCTGTTATCAAAACTTCTAATTAATTTTAAGATAAATAGATAGAATTTCTGACAACGAAAAAATGATATTTTTAACTGCAAAAAATTGTCATATTGACAGCCCGATAATTTTGTTATTAATTATGAAAAACTAAGTTTCAAAATAGGAATATTTTCAATATTTTTAAATTTTTCAGAAATGTGGCTACGTATCTAATAAATATAATATTCCACTAAATGATTACAGACAAAATATAGCGTTACACTATAGGATACCTGATTGGGCTTGAATATCCAGAACTATAATTTCACATGTTAGTAGTGGTGAGAAACACACCGTAGTGCCCTCTTTGGGTCTTTGCTGCTATCTGCGTGACAATTATTGTCAAATTGAGAGACAGACATAACGACCTGCTTTTCCGCAGGCGCCATAATAGCGGTGGCCTCTATTGTCTTTGAGGAAGACAATCTTACTTATTTATTTGAAGGAGATGCCGAAAACAACTACTCCACGAGCAATGTGCCCCGACTGGCATTGCATTACATAGGCATCTCCATAGGAGTCGCCACATCGTTCATCGAGACCTTCTACCAGACATTGACGGGTTTCGCGCTTATTTTGCGCTCATCAGAGTGCCATAGGTAGTGGATATGATGAACGAAGTTGCGACGTAATTGCCTAATGGGCATCGTGAATGTTACTAATGTTACTTAAATGCAACGCCAGTCGGGGCATATATTGCCCGTGGAGTAGAGGTGAGAAACACACCGTAGTGTTTGAAATTGAAGAAAGAATAGAATATGTAATCAAAATTGAAATAATTCTACCAGAATTTAACGGCAATTGCAATTGCAGCAATTGCAAACGGAATTTATTATGAAGAGCATATACGGTAGTGTTCTCATTATTTAATGATTTTTTCTTAAATACTTAAAGAGTACTTGATAATTGAGCAATTGATCACAAACAGAATAAGGCGAGTAGTTTACATTACAATGATCTGATTAGGAAAAATAACAACATTTACACGCAATGTTGTTGTTTTCGACAAAATATCTTAAAAATAATATAGTTATTCCTTTGCGTAGGTACCTAGGTTATAGGTAACGAAGAAAATTAAAAACTTTACAATGAACCATAATATTTGATAATTTAATAAATAATGTATCTCTTAGTTAACTTTTTGGCTTAATTCCTATATAAAGAAACATGTATGAAGTTAAAATCTTTTTGACATTATTAGACCGCTTCTGTAGCACAGGGGGCTAAGCGTTTTGTGGCAACATTTCTCGGTGTTTGTGTCTGTTTTATTTAATATGTAACCCCCTTCCGGGCAGCCTTTGGCTTTGATTTGGGAGGTTATCTAATTTATGTGGCGTTTTTAATTTAATTTTCTAATGTTAGAACAACGGTTTACAACGTCTAAAAAGTAACACGGGCACAACAGTTTGGAACGTTTAAAAAGTAACACGGGCCCTGAACAATATATGCCTCCTTAAATAAAACTGTAGCACATTTTTTCTGTCCCTTTCTGCATATTCGGGGTAATGCAAGGAGCAGATCAGTTGTGATTAAATGGTTTGCGAGAGTAATCGGTGTATAAGCGGAATAATCATGGGATATCCCAATCTGACTGAAAACGCAAATTGCAAGAAGCAAACCAGCCAGACGCCTTCAGCCCACGCGTCTCCATTTATGTAATTTTTCATGCCACTGCTCATATTACCTGTAATTTATTATGTTATTGCTAGATAAAATGGTGGCGTATTATACCAGGATAAGATTCAAGATAGTGGTGACTGTAATCCATAAAAACCTGTTGTACAGTAATTAACTTGTTACTTATCCGTATTATTGTGGTTAAAGGTTACGAGAGTAATCGATGTATAAGCAGGATAATCATGGGATTTCCCGAACTGACTGAAAAGGTTTACAACCAAAGTAGAAAACCAGCCAGACGCCTCTTATACACGCCTCCCATTTTATTGTATTTTTCAGGGCACTGTCCATATTACCTGTAATTTATTGTTTTATTGCTAGAGCTAGACAAGATGCTGCCGTATTATACTCGGGGTGAGATTCAAGATAGTGGTGGCTGCAGACCCATGAAAACTATTTGTACACTGAAAGAAGATCCATTATTAGGTTTGTGTGAAGTTATCCACGAAATCTCAGCCACGAATTCTGACGTAGAGACAATCGTTTTTGATGCACGATAGTTCGGATCACTATTTCAACGAGTTGTCTCAATTCGTATTATATCATAGAGTAATAATAACAAGTTACTGGATATAACATAATAGTTATTGGATTATATCACCAATACATAATAATGACCCAAATGGCATTTCACAAGCTATATACATTTCAAAACTTTCATAGATTTCATTAGTTTTTCATTCTAAATAAATTATACCTTTTATTTTCCAAACGAAGGGAGCTGATAAAACACGGACCGTATATTACTAACACAATATAGATTACCACTGTGGTACCGAAAGTTTTTTCATCCCCGTCTTTGGGGCTGAAAATGACATACATAGGTAAATAACAGTAAAATAAGTTTAGTAGTTTTTCAGTGCATTTGACTTACACCCTGTATTTATTAAAAGAAGAGGGATGCGTTTATAAAATTTGGACGGAACACTCCCAATACAACATAAATTGCGACAGTGGTATCAAAACTTTTGTCACCCCTGTCGTTGGGG
This sequence comes from Pogonocherus hispidulus, assembly GCA_963924545.1. Taxonomy (NCBI): domain Eukaryota; kingdom Metazoa; phylum Arthropoda; class Insecta; order Coleoptera; family Cerambycidae; genus Pogonocherus; species Pogonocherus hispidulus. The sequence goes on along the minus strand of OZ004692.1, from coordinate 75,793,898 downwards.
GTGAAAATGAGACCCCCATGAAAATGGTTGGGGGGCAGTAACAATAATATAAATTTAATACATTTTTCACTTTATTTATAATACATCCTGTAATCTTCCAAACGAAGAGGGATGCGTTGGTCAAATTCGGATCAGACATCACTAATACAATATAGATTACAACGGTGGTATCAAAAGTTTTGTCACCCCCGTCCTTGGGGGTGAAAATGGCTGCAGTATCCCTAATATAAATTTAATAAGTATTTTAAATTTTTTACAATACATCCTGTATCTTCCAAACAAAGAGGGATGCGTTGATCAAATTTGGACTAAATATTACTAATACAATATGGATTACGACGGTGGTATCAAAAGTTTTGTCACCTGCGTCCTTAGGCGTGAAAATTACAGAAGTAACACTTATGTAGATTTAATAAATTTTTCACATTATTTATAATACATCCTGTACCTTCCAAACGAAGAGAGATGCGTTGATCAAAATTGGACTGAACATTATTAATACGATATAGATTAGGGCGGTGGTTTCAAAAGTATTGTCACCTCCGTTCTTAGGGGTGAAAATGGCTGAAGTATCACTAATATAAATTTAATAAGTATTTCACATTTTTTACAATACATCCTGTATCTTCCAAACGAAGAGTGATGCGTCGATCAAATTTGGAATGAACATTATTAATACAATATGGATTGCGACGGTGGTATCAAAAGTTTTGTCACCCCCGTCCTTGGGTGTGAAAATTACAGAAGTAGCATTAATATAAATTTAATAAGTTTTTCACATTATTTATAGTACATCCTCTATCTTCCAAACGGAGAGGCATGCGTTAATCAAATTTGGAGTGAACTTTACTAATACAATATGGATTACGACGGTGGTATCAAAAGTTTTGTCACCCCCGTCCTTGGGCGTGAAAATTACAGAAGCAGCATTAATATAAGTTTAATAAGTTTTTCACATTATTTATATCCTGTATCTTCCAAACGGAGAGGGATGCGTTGATCAAATTTGGACTGAACATTACTAATATAATATGGATTACGACGGGTACATTTTTTAATAATCTAGTTGTCACTCATTTTTCACAATTTTCGTAGTTCATTTCATTGTGAGAATCTCCGGTAGTGGTATTTGACTTCCATGGCACATATGAACCTGGTACAAAACCATTTTCACCGCCGGCATTTGATATTATTAAACGAGCACTCTTTGAAACCTACGGACTTTTTAACCCCATATTAGATTCATCACTCCATGCAGTTTTGTGTGTATGAGATGAATGAATGTAAATTTCATCCATGTATATAATTGGAGGTTCATTTTCTTCAAAAACTCGAATCTTAAATGCCTAATTTCAGGTTTTTCCATTAAGATTGTCTTGCATTTTCCTCCAACAAAATCCAATTTTTTTACCTCTTTTATAAGAGATTCTAAACTTCCTTGGTATCCATAATCTTTTTATAAATTCGCCGTAACGTGGGGATTTGTTTTTCTGTGGTGTGAAAATTGTGTATCGTTCTTCGTAATAAGGGATGATCAAAGTCGTCCATAGCTCGCAGTCCATGCACCAGTGTATTCGCAATGCAAATGGCTTTAAAATGATACGATAATGAGAAGTATTTTAGTTTCATCTGAAATGTTAAAGTTGGGGTTGCTAGGTGTTAGCGGGATGAACATATCAGGTTGGCTTGACTGTCAAAAATGCTCCCCCCAAGAACAGAAATCGACAGGTCTCGGCAAATTAAAATTTTTTTTCGGTTTTATAATTATAGGGGGTGTCAAGTTTTCGTTGAAAGACCCTGTATATACGATAAAGGTAATTTTACAAAATGAATAATCCCTGAGCAAGTAGATTCCTGCTGTCCACCTGCTGCCCTGTGCCTTTAATTTCTTGTACTAATTTGGTTGTTATTTCCAATTTCAAGACATTCCCAGACCCTCCACGTTAAAAAGGTTTAAATATGAGAAAGAGGAAAGGAAAAGGTTGAGGCTGTAATTAAGTAAAGGGAAAGACTAGTTGACTTTGTGCTAAACATCTGGGCTCTTAAACCTGCCTTTTAACAGCGTGAAAAGGTCCGACATCCCTTGGTTACAATCACGCTACTAAATATTTCAACCTGTACCCTCAAGACTTCTTTCTATTTACCTACAAAACCACCTATTAAACAAAGAAAACGAAGTAATCTTCAGGAAGATCTGTTAGATGCCAAAGGTCAACTGCCTTTCCGATTTCAAATTTTTATTTAGGCAAATTGTTAGGGATCAGACGGATTGTGGTTTAAACTTTACGATGTTTTGGTTACCTACAGAGTGATGAATAATATATTTTTATAGGGTTCTTGTCAACTTTCCAGACTTACAGTTTATAACTCGTCAGTAATTTATAACTAGCACCTATTTTAGTTGCTTATAACTCATTTGACATTGTTGGTTTATTTTGTTTTAAAATGGCCGTCTGCTAATCGGGTTAAAGATATAAGGACAATACTTTTTTAAAAAAGATATTATTTGCTGACTAATTAAATACCTTGAAGTGCAATACTTGCTCTTGTCGAAAAACGTGTTGACAATCCGTGCGGGATTTGTGCAGTGGTTGGGTGGCCCATTGTTTTAAAGGTTTTCTAATAGTATGTATATCAAAATACAAAATCAGGCTTATAGTGTGAGTTAGTATATTTTAAAAATATTTTCAAACATCAATGACTAAGTACAGACAAATACATCAAGGTAATCATTTGAATGAACTAACTTACTTATACAGGATTATTCAGAACTTATCTCTAAAACTTTGAGGATATGTGCATCCTTAAATAAGAAATCGATATCACCAAAAAAATGTATAATAAAAGTCTTAGGATTTCCCGTAAACAATTTTTAAAGTTATACCATTATAAAGGACTACGTAGATGGGCAACTGTAGTTCAACATCTGATGTACCTACCACATTCCTAAGAATGTGGTAAAAAAAGTAAACACGTTTTTGTACCTCGAACGACGACCGAGCGAATAGAACTGGAGCGGAGATAATATATCTATTGTCTATTCAGTCATCAGTCTATGTGTGTACTCTCTGTGTGCCGGTGTTTTATTTATCGCAGGAGTGTTAAACTGTAAAATTTTCAAAATGGCTCATGTGTACAGTAATGCTGAGTTAATGGACTGTTACCAATGGATTATTAATTACGAGTTAGGTTTTGTGAGTGGTTGTTGCAGCAAAATGCTGAAAATCCCCAATTTACTTAATAATTTGCGTTTACAAGATCAGCAACCAGGAGGAACATTCGGTTTAGTGCGGCAAAATTGGATAAGGCGTGCCAAATGGCCAAAATGCCAAATGGCCAAATATGCCAAAAGTGAGTACCTACAAGTCAAGGAATATTATTTCGAACAGCTTTTGTAACAAGGTATGTGCAAATTTTTTATAAATTTCATGTTTCTAATACCTAGTAATCAAGTAGCGCAATTCTTCAAAATTAGTGAAACAAAATTTTATTCATTTTAAAGACACGTCACTTTGGTCACATCTATCTTTAAGTTTATTTTAAAGTAAAAACGCTGCAAATCTTTTTTGCGCCGGGTGTCGGTATATTCTCAGAACTTCCGAAGTTTTTTTCGTGCTAGCCAGTTTGCATTGTCAGTCCCAAGGTCACTCCATTACAGTGGACCAGTATTCAGCGGCGTGCAATGGAAAATTTTTAAATAGTTTTCAGAAGCCGCCAAAAAATTTTTTTTTGCACTACCACATTTCTACATGTATGTTGAACATCCCCAAATTTTATTATGGATAAGTTCTGAATAACACTGTATATTAATACAAGGGGAGTTGGCGAATTCAGCGTCAAGTTCTCTTTCTTCAATTATTAATATATACAGGGTGATTGATTGAAACAGTCCATTAGAAGTATTAGGAGAACCACTCATTATATTTTTCTGAAAATTTAAAACACGAACATAGTCGGCTATGCTCTATTCAGTGAAAATATTTTCAAAATGGTTGCACTTCCGGTTATACAGAAACTGGCAGTCAACTTCCTTAATTTAAATGGAATGGTATATTTTTTATTGCATTTTTAGATTATACGGGGTATTTTAGGAAGAGTTTTATCAAATTTCCCTATACCTAAATTCAGCCGTTTTTGAGATATTAATTTTTTTGAATATTTCTGGTTTTGCACCACGACACGTTGAATTATCTCTTGCAGTCCTTTTTGAATTTAAGAAAATGATATTAACACTACAACTAAAGGAAGCTTTATGCTTCACGCTAATGCTTTCGATATTTGCTTATTATGTACAGGGTGTTCAGAATTCGACATCGCAAATTTGAACTTTCAAAACTTCATTATTTTAAATACAATGCCCCGATTTTTTTCCAATATTCTGATGTACAATTAAATTCTGCTTCGATCTGTATTAGCATTCCCTATACCAGTGACTATAGATTCTTTCTGTAGTCACTGCCTATATCTCTCTTTAACAGTTTTGCTGTTACAAAAGGATTTTGTTGGATTTGTGCAAAATGAATTTTAAATTATTATCATTTGTAGTTAGCTATATATGGCAGTTAACTTCATAATTACGTATATTTGCTATTATTGTTGTGTCAATTGTAACTGTTAATCCAATTGTGTCATAAAAGAAATGGAAAACCTGAATTATTCAAACACGGATACTTTGAACTTATTTCATATTCATGGAGAAAATTACAAGATTATTTTAAAAACTTGTCGCGTATTCAACGAGAGGTATTCACATCTCCCACCAATGAATAAGCAGAAATTTAAGAATGTTGCCTAAAATTAATAAATAAAGATTGGGTTATCGGGATTGGATAAGGATTGGATTGCTAATTTTTAATAAAATTTATAAATGTTGAATTTGTCCTTCGTCTCCTTGCAAGCATTTTAGTATTCTTTCGTGGACTTCTTCTCTCGTTGAATACGCGACAAGTTCTTGAAACAATCTTGTATTTTTTTGGGATGTATTGTCTTGCAACCCGGGATGACTCTTTGATTCTTTCCTTTTGTCATGAGAATATACGCAGTATAATACCATCTGAAAGGAATACTGACTAAAATCACAACCAAAAATCTGTCACTATAAACCCTTTAAAAATGTATCAAGTCAATGTAATCAAATTTCACTAAAAAATTTTTGAAAATTTAAAGCCTATCCAATTTAAGCCAATTTATTGTTGAAAATTACAGCCTAATGTTATGTCATAATTTCTTCACTAAATTAATTGTTGGCAATTTATTCACGTAAACTCTGTGCAATACACACAATATAATTAAAGGTCAAAAAATTCATCAATTTCTTTGACTGTGTAAAACTTCTTTAATAAATTCCCGTCGACTTGATCATAACAACTTTATCCATTGTTTAACAATATCATATCATATCCGAAATTTTATTTCAATCATTTTAATTGTCAATGTCAAATATGACGAATAATAATAATAATAATAATAATAATAATATTTATTCACATAAACATAATACAATACAATACACTACAATAATCAAGTTACAGAATAAGTAAATAATAGATACAAATATCTGTATCTGTAACCATACTGGACATTAATGTAAATAAATGATACTCGATAAGTGTATTCAAACACTTGTTTCGAGACAATAAATAAAACGAAAATGATGTACACATAAACATAACAACTGAATGAACAGTCAATAACAATACCCAACCAATATTTTATAAGACATTCTAAATCTTAATTTGAAAATATTATTTAATAAAGTTATAAAATCAGTTTGAAAAATTAATGGTAAGTATTCTATTAACTTATTCATTCATTAACTTTCTTATTTTTTGGTAGGTTTTTTTTTTGTTTTTAGATTTCAATATACTTATGGACTGTCTCTCTGGAAATAAATAAAATATGCTGTTTCAATTTTCTTTTAAAAAGAAATATATTTCCAACCTTGACATTGTTGGGAACTGTGTTATGCAATCTTGGAGCCAAAAAGATATATGACCGTTGACCTATCGATTTTGACATAAATGGAGATATGCAAAGATTTCTTTTTCGTGTGTTATACTCATGTAAGGAAATTGAATGTGTTTTTTCTTTATGAAAATTTATATTAATATTGTAGTAATACAACTGTCTAATGTCAAATATTTTAGTGTCACTATAAACACGTTTTGTAGGATGAGTTCTTTTTTCATGAAGCATCAATTTTAAGAATCTCTTCTGCAGAATTTCTAGTGGTTCAAGATATGTTCTGCTAACTGCATCCCAAGCAAGGATGGCATATGTTAGGTGGGTCTCAACTAAAGAATGGTAAATTATTTTTAGATATTTGCTACTTAAAATATTACAGAGGTACTTAAATTTATGTAAAATGGATTGAAGTTTTTTGATGACATTGTACTGATGATGCTATGTGTACGTCCCAACGTAAGTGCCTGTCGATTACTAATCCCAAGTATAATGGTTCAAATTGTTTCAAAGCGCAAAGCATCCAGCTACCAACAAAAAAGTAAAGAAATATTCTATAATAACTGGCTTCCACATGGCAGATTTTTCGTTTACTTATATCAATTTTTTTTTAATTTATAAGTATTAAGTTTCTAGACATGCTAAAATACATTATTTGATAAACAGGGTGTTTAAAAAAGACACGCCAATATTTAAGAGAGTGATTGCCCAGGTCATTTTATAGAAAAAGGTTTCTATAAGCATAGGTCCGCAGACGCTTCGTTACCGGTCTACAGGATGTTGAGGTTTAATTTAAAAAACAGTAAAAATTATATTTCTTCAAAACTGATTCAGATATTATAATGAAATTTTAGGCGTGTCAATAGCTATGGGAGACGCATACTTTGTAATACAAAACGATTTGTTAGTCTTACCAGTGGCGCGCGTATTGGCACGACACTGGCTATTTTTAAATAAAAAAATAAGACGTCGCTGGTTTTTCTAAAAATAAAAATTATTTTTGAATTCCTTTTTCAATTGTGAAAACAAAGGCTTTCTTCAGATTTTATCGTACGACGCACCGTTTTTGAGTAAAAAAAATAAAAACCATTTTAGTGCGCGCCTAAAACCAATTTTGTTTTAATTCAGAAATTCAAATTATTGTTTGTTGTTTGTAGAAATAATAAGGGACCGATATGGTCTATATATTATGAACTATAATAAAATTATTAAGTCAGGGCACTTTAACCAAATTTATTGAACTGATTTGTACTGTTTTTTAAATTAAACTTCAACATTCTGTAGATATGCGGACCTATGTTTATAGGAACTTTTTTTAATAAAGTGACCTGAGCGACCACCCCCTTAAATATTACCGTGTCTTTTTTTAACACCCTGTATAGTACCATTAGCTTTTGATAAAATATTTTAAAATATTATATAACTTATAAAATTGAAGAGTTTATTAAGGATTAAATTTTACAAACTTTCTTATCTTTTAGGTTAACTTATTTCAGATAATATTTCAATGACAATTTAATTTATATATAAAAAATCGCATATGCCACAGTGCAATTGTCACTTTGACAGCGACAAAAGTTACCTGCAACTTTTACAGCGACAATTGCACTAGTGGTTTTTTCACTTATTCATTTTTTAATCAATTATCGCAGTGTCCGCGTTGCCAAAATAAATAGTTTGACATTTCTGTCAACGAGTTATTGAATTTTTAAACACTAACAATGAATCGATTCGGTGATGCTCAAATAAAAATGTATTTATTTTTAGTATTGAAGAAAACGGTGGGCACATTCAGCAATTTAACCTCAAACATTAAGGATCTACAATACATATGTGTGTATATTAAAACTGAATTCCTCCTTATTGGTGTTTTTGTTTCAATAATTTTGTAATTTATGCTCAAATGTAATTTGTATACTAAAATTTGTTTTAAATTCGTTTCTTAATAATAGCTTTAGTTGATGCATACCGTTATTCTGTACTGACAATGAAAAAAAAATAAAATGCGATCTTCCAAAAAAATTATGGTCTATTGAAAAGGGCTGATGTGTAAATTAAAATATCTCTTTTATTTTTTGGTATAGCTCTATCAAACTATACATTTTTGAAAAGAGGAAAAGTGCCTCTATCGAGTAGTAATATATTATATTACTACTCGATAGACGCACCAATATACAGGGTTTTCCATTTAAAAAATGATCACAATTTTGAATTAAAAAGTGGCAATTTTTTTTCAAGCATTTGTAGAAGTAGAACAAACTAGTACCAATGACAAAAGGAAACTTTTTGTAAAATTAAGAGCACCAGTGAAAACCGCTCGTCGCTATCTCATTTTGCCTTGAAGTTATAAGCCTTTAAAATGTGTCACATTATCTTGGGACACCCTGTACAATAAATGTACATATTTGAGTTCTTTCGTCCCCTGCATGTTACAGCCCAAAGGGTTGTACCGATTTTTATAATTCACGTTTTGTAAACCACCAATGTTGGTAAATCATAGATCGAGGTGATGAATCCCAACAAGATAATATCAAATGAAAAAGTTTAAAAAAGTAATAAGGTTGAAGAATAATTAATTATATCATTATTATACGGTCATCAAATGTAATATCAAATAGAAGATAGACAATGCACGACATCTTGATAAAAAAAAATAGTAAAGTTGCTTAAACGTATGAAAAACTTAAAAATAGCATTAGTGAAAACCAGAGAAATTGAAATCATGAAGAATTACAAAAATACTATTTGGATTTATAGTGATTCAGAAGATGGCACTGTACGTATCACAACAAAGTATTTTGAATAGGCAACTTAACAAAAGAGACTCAAAGAACTGATTTGTTTTTTCCCCACCCCCTTGTGTAGGTGATATAGTTTCATTAAAAGTAGTAGATTGATAGTGGTGTTTGCTACGTAAGTACCTATAGTTGATTGTCGGCATATCCTTCGTTTACCTTTTTCCATCCTTATTTGTTTCTAATTGGTCTGTTATGAGTTCAAACCCAGAAGAACCATTTAGATATAAGTCAATTTGTTACGATTTGTTCTTTGCCGATTACATATAATTATCATAAAGTACAGATAATTGCAAGTTACTTAACCAATAGAGAAATAAATGTATAAAAATATAAGTAAAAAATTGAAATTAAGAAAAGATTAAAAAACCTGATTTTAATATATCATATTTATGAAATTTTTATTAAATTGGCGGGCCACTTATTTGTAGTTCAAATAAAACTCAATTCGTTATTGATGAAGTTTCAGTCATCTTTGTCGGCCTGAAGCAATAACTAACTTATACGTATAGATATAGGTATAATTTATTCATAAAATTTCGTTTCAGTTAAGGTATAATTTATTCATGAAATTTACCTCTTTGGTTAATAGAAAATAATTATATTATTTATTTTCTGGGGCAGGTCTCCTTCCTGAAGACGCATCTCTGAGAAATAGAAACCCTGAAAATTATAAATTAAAATTCCACAAAATAGCCCCTTTAGTGTTATAATATAATCCTTTTGAGAAGGAGCACCCGCCAAAGGGTATATTTTGTATATAGGTAAGTGAAATAAGTACCTAATAAAACCAAATTTTCTGTTTTAAATATTAAATCGTGGTTTAACGAATGGAACCGCATAGAGTGCGTCCATCCAAAAATTTACATGAACCATTTATTAGAAAATAACTATATGCTTTAACTATAAATTAATATATAAAATAGAAATTCAATATTTCATTTAATTGTTTTCCGTTAAGGCTCCCCCAAACCAACGCGAATTATTCGCAACGGATTCGTGACGGAAAGTTCTCAGCGAAATTCGTGGCGGAATCCGCAGAGAACCCCACACCAAAGCGAATATAATCGCATCATATGCGTCATATTTTCAGTATCGAAAAGGTTGATTGCTATTGCTGAAAACGAATAATAAACAATTTGTACTTGTACTTACATACTTACCCATCATACAAAAATATGTATACATCATCGGATGAAGAAGCATTTGTGTTGCTTGCATTGGAAGAAGACAATTTAAGGTAAAATTATTATTACCGATTCTTTAAAAATAAATGTGTTGATCATATTATGTATCTAACTTTAAGAAGAAAAGAAAATGGGTTCACGATATTAATAAAAAAAGACGACAATATAGAAAATTTCATCCATTAATGCCGCAATTACGAAAAGACGAGAATCTATGTTATATTTTTGTTACTTTTTTCGAATATTTTTGTAATCGTCATGAGAAAAGTCGTCTAATATAGGATACTTTCGCACTAATTCAATGATTTTTTCCATTTCATTAATTACTTTCTTTGTTAAGAGACTGCGAAACTACTACGGATCCAAGAAAAAACGCAGCCGATTGCGAACAAAAACTCCGTACGAAATAAACGCAGACAATTCGCAGTCTAAACGAAAAAAATCGTGTTGGTGTGGACGTACATATTTAACGCAATGGAAACAAAATGATGCGAATCGCAAGCGGTGCGACCTTCCGCAGGTGATTATCCGCGTTGGTTTGGGGGACCCTTTTTTTATACTCCGTTATACCTCCGAAATGCGTATTTGTGTTAGTTGCATGGATAAAAGCAGACAATTATTTAGTTACTTAATATTTTTGAAGGATTTTAAAACTGATATCTGTAAGAAGAGCGTACGCTCTGTATATACGCTCAAAAGTATATTTTTTGTCGTATTAATACAAAAAATATAACAAAATATTCCTTAAAGGTAAAAACGAAGGTATTTTGGGTAAATTTCTTTACAAATATTTATTTGCAACTTATGCAACTTACTGAGGCTTAATATTCCAACTTAATATTCCTTAAAGGTAAAAACGAAGGTATTTTGGGTAAATTTCTTTACAAATATTTATTTGCAACTTATGCAACTGAGGCCAGCTGGCTTACCAGTTGGCTTCAGGTAACTCCCCAAAAAGCAAATTTGTTTTATAAATTAAATGTTATACAACTATTATGTTTTACTGATGTCTTATTACAACTTCCAAAATAGTACTATAGTATATTAAACTTGTAAAAAACATCATTTTGATGTCTGCAACTAAAATTGTTGTAAATAAATTAAAAAATTATTTTATAAACGTTTCGGTGACTGATAAAACATTGAAGCTTATAACAGCAAACTGTTTTATAATGCGTACCCATTTAGTAACATACTATGACATTTTAGCACTGTTATAAGAACATTATAATTATTTTGTAACTGTTCCCTATTAGTTTACAAAATAATTATATTAGAGAATTGCTTGAAACAATTTTGTCGATTAGAGTAAATTATAATTTCTGAATCCGTTATATAATTATTATGTAGTTTTACAATTTCCTGTAATATGGAAACGGAAACAAACTCGTTATAAACACAAAATAGTTCCTTTAACCGTGAAAAACGCTTAATTTATTCATATTTTCCTTCCGAATTTGCTTTTGTGTCGGCGCCACTATAGAATACCTATGTGCGTTTAGACATGATATTATTGCCATGGCCTGGTTATCAGTTTTGAGAATTATAATTTTATATGGTTGGGAAGGATGGTATGAGGGAATCTGTTTAATGTAATCTTTGAAGACGTTGCAGGTAACGGTAGCTGTTCTCTATAATCTACCACACTTTAATACCTTGAACAAAGTTTTACGTAAATACCTCCAAACTTACAATTCTCAGTAATTTTAACTACCTCATTTTGCGGATAAAATTATATTTTAGGTATGTATGTATGTGCTTGAAAATACCTGTTTATTTGTTAAGTGTTAATTTCAATTAGAAATTAAGAGCCTGCCTGGTATTATAAGTATGAATTTCAGAGTGAGTTGTAAAACTCACTCAATTTTTGTGAACCAATAAAAGTGATTAAGTTTATAGTGCTGAGAATGGAATTTTTTAAAATTTGAGAAATTGTTTATATAATTCATAGTTTGTTTCTTTTGGGATTACACCACCTGTAAAATAACAAAAGGCAGAAAATCAGAAGTTTTATTTTTGTTATTTTACAGGTGGTGTAATCCCAAAAGAAACAAACTATGAATCGTCAAAATACACCACAAATAAGTTACAGACATTGTTTATATAATATTTTTGTAATGATTCCAACAAGCTTTACAAAATACCAACAGCGATTAGACAATTTTATTTGATGGTGCCAATTTTCCATTTATAGCTGCTGTAAAAACATTTTGAAAGTGTTTCTGAGAGTAACGTTATTTTATAAAATTTTTTTCGAAAACAATTCTGCAATTTCTATAAAATATTTCTATATACCTAATAATTTCATGAGGATGAATCTCGTTAGTATTTGCATATATTTAAAATATCTTGACAATTTTGAGTACTCATTTTAAACCAGTGCTATTTATTGCGCTTTTAGGCATAATTAGACATATCTTCTATTCCTATTTAGCCTGTTACCTAGGTAACTAATAATTTCCAGTACCATTTTTGCACCTTTTATCCTGATCAATGTAATTATAAACAATTATTTTATATGCATTATATATGTACAAAATCATAGAGAATACAGAATCAATAAAAATTACAGGAACAAATTCAAAACAGTGGAAGCCTTAAAAGTATCTCAGCTATCAGTATCACTGTTCCGCTAATGGCACTTCAGGTCATAACCAGAAACAAAATGAAGCAAGTGCCAGATAATCAGCGACAGTTAATGAAAATAATTTTTTGATGCTTCCATTTATAATCATTCCAAATTACCTTTAAGGAGAAGTGAGATATTTATCGTGAAACACAAATGAGCCACTTTTGCCTAAATCTATATTCACTTTGCTTTACTTTCATGTGCGATGCAAGAAATATTCCTTGTTCATATTTAAAGACCGAGATTGAGACACACCTTCAGATTTTCTAATTGATAAGTCAGGATTTCGACGGAAAAAAGGATGTAACCAATGTTCACCCGCCATGCAATGTTCGCGATTAAAATGATTCTGCTAGTTTAAATATCATTATTCTGGCTTCATTTCTACTAGAACAAAATCCATGTCGCTGCAGTTTGTAATTAATATGTCTTAACTTCTTTTCATTTTCATCGCCAAGTGGGGAACGGGGTCGAAGAGTCTTTTTTACTAAAGAGTTAGCGGAAATTCTTCGACTCAAAGTGGTCCAGAGAATACCATATGTTTTGGTAGCAGCTCATTTTGAACAGCATGGACTGCATTTAAAGTTTCTTCAGTCCATTTTCCTCTATTCTGCTTATTTTGAGGTCTATATATCGTGGGCATTCCGACCTGTAAAAATAGTAACTATTTAGATCATTAAAAACATTCACCACCTCACCCTCTCTTCCATCTACATGAGAGAGGTGGTGAATGGTCTAACGACATACCGGTATACCTATGTAGTATTTTTTGAGGTGCATAATATGAATTTAGGTTCAATTATCAAAATATTACATAGCCGTCTAAATAAAAAAACGAATTAGGCAAACACAGTACCTCATATGTACCTTGAAAAAATTTCGCGTAAATATTACAAATAATTTATAGTAATTTACTATACTACACTTTACTATCTATTTTTTGCACACTCGCTATTGGCGTTTTAAATTACAGATAAGGGCGCTGCAAATTGTAAACAAATATGGAGGAAGACGAGTAAAAATTTTGCATTTCATATATCATCTAGCAATTTAGCATTCATCTGCCATAAATATAGTGACTTCATGTGCTAGTTAGGGTGAAATAAAGGATAAAAAGAGTGGTAAAAGCAGTCAAACGTCCCATAAGTGCTTCATTGCTAATTATATGAATTTTTTGGGTTGAAACAGGTGCCCTAGTTTTTGTTTACTTATATTTTGAACTAAAATAAGAGTGATAAACTGTGTGGTGATACCATATTAGTGCTTTTTTTGTTTAATAATGTTTAAATTAAAATATATTCTGGTTTTATAAGACTTATAATAGAAAAGTATAGACAAATTGCAACAAAGTGGTTGTGTAAATAAACGTGTTCCCTGTTATTAAATTGTTCCTTTTGTTAACTTCTACCTATCTTCAATCTTAAACACTTCTATTGACACAGTTTTTGAAATGACACCTATAAACACGGCAGTTTGTGTTGTGCTGATTTCTTTTGAATTCCATTTTAAAATGTAAAAATAAAGATGTACAAATACTAATCACGTTGTTTTTAATTTTGTAATACCAAAAAATCACAAGCATCACTAAATGATTACGTTAAACAAATTCAAATACGTGTTATTTATCATTATATCAGCAATAAGCCTCCAAAAATTACCTTTTAATTAGGTTCAAATATTTTCATGCAGAGGGCGCATTCATTTTTGGAATCGCTAATCGTGTGGACAGATTTCGTGGAGATCAACTGAGATATTTCACTTTAATCTACAAACGCCAATAAAATGTGTTATTATAGTGATCTTAAGCTTTACTATAGTATTATTAATTATTGTACCTAATAAACTGTTTACTCATCGGAAGGTCTGAGTGAGTGTACCTACTGGTTAATTTACAGTGTTAAATTCTGAAGTTATAATGAAAAACAAAACACATCTCTTGCTTCTTTGAGGATTGATGTCTCTGTGAAAGAGATAAATTTTAATAACAATACCATTTGGAAAATGCAACAGGCCCTGTATTATTTGCAGTTTTATGCCCATTTCAATATATATATATATATATAAATATACCCGGTATTCCATCTTTATTTTCCATCTTTATATAACAGGGATACCCTTTATTTAAAGGTGGTAACCCTGGTGACCCTTTAAGTATTTTTATGACCACCCATCATGATACTCGACTAAGAATGCAATTGTTTTCATAGTTTATACTCAGGTCTACAGTCGAGTTTTCTTAAATCTTAAACGATACCTGAGGGTATTAGCCCTCAGGCTAGCATAAACCGAGCATAGAGCTCGGTATCCGAGCGGTTAAGACGTCTGGTTTTTAATCGTTCTCCACGGTTGACGACGGTTCGAATCTCACCGTGGTCAACTTTTTCTAATTGCTCCAATATTAAATCTGTGTGTGTAAGGCTGGTAGCGTTCTTAATATGCAACTAGTACTACAATATCACTGTATAAATGGCTAACAACCTACTGTAGACTTTAATTAATAAGGTTTTCCAGGTTTCCCTTATTCTCGTACTAAATGGTAGTTAAAGTATTAACATCGTAAGTCGTTCCTGGGCCCACTCGCGGCCCGCAAAATAATAATATGCCGCTCCCTCTCCCACACAAGTCTCTGACTTCCGGGCTCATTACTAAGATGAGAATGAGGGATAGAGATATTAAAAAAAAAAAAAAAAAAATTAAGGTCAGTAATTATTTATTTTATGAAAATAAGGTAATCAAAGACGGAAGTACGTAAATCGCCTCTAAATAGGATGATCGGTGGAAAATATGTGAAAACAATTATGGACATATTTCTACACTACCTACTAGTACTACATATGACATGTTAATTCAAATATTCACTATACACATTTTACAAAAACGATCCTGGGAGCTGCCGTTTGTATTAGATAAATGGTAGCTATTTTTTATACAGTCAGTAAAAGCACATACTTTTTAAATAATTATTTCTGATTCATTTCTGACACATATTTCACTATCTACATTTGATTAACGTTTTAGCATGTCACAAAATAGTGTTTTGAATACAGAAATAATATACTTTTGTACCATTAAATTGAAGACCTCCTATTTGTTTTCAAGACTGGGATGTTGTGCTTCACGAATTCACCATTTTTAGTCGATAATATGGTGTTTAGACGATGGTGTCTATGGTGTCTATATGGTATCTAGACGGTTAATAATACTGTGCAATATATGGCACAGTATTATTGCGAGGCGACCACATACGATACAATATTTTTATGCAAAATAATTGAAGCTCTTTCCAGTTTTTATTTGAATTGTTTAGGAAAAATATGCCAAGTGACCTGGAAGCTGCTTGTGTGGCGATTGCACTGGTCGAGTGCTTGAAGAAGAAAAATGAAGCGCAGATTGATGAAGATCTTTAAAATAAATTTCCTCTCATTCTCGTTTTCTTTTGAAGTTATTCAAAATAACGTTCTTTATTCATTAGTTAATAAGCTGTTCACTACTTGAGATAGAACTAAACAAAATATTGAAATATTGGACAGTATTACCCACAGACAGCTCAATATAATTTATAATGTACAATAAATATCAAACCTATTTTGATTTATTCAATATATTGGGCAATTCTTCAATATTATAGACACACGGACAATATATACCTTACCTTATACTGCACAATAATATTGACCGCTTTACATTAAGAATTATAATACATTTTTTGATTATTTTCCAATTGTAACTGTGTTTTTTATACACTTATTTCAGATTTTACAAGTACTGATCGCTGATAAAAACAGATACTATAGCCTCCTTAAAGAACTTATAGTATATATAGTGAGATCCAGAATGATTGACCGAATTCTGAATGCACCTTGTCCCAATTGCTACCAAAACTGGTTTCCGTTTGAATTCTGATCGATTTTCGCAAACACAAACCAGTTTTGATGGTAATTGGGACAAGGTGCGTTCATAATCCCCTCATTCTGAATCTCACTGTAAAATGTATGCATGTTGCACGAAACATAGTGGCTTGATCACTATTATACAGTGTGTCCCAAATTGATGGTGAATGTATTGAAATCTCGGAAACTGTAAGAAGTAGAAGAACGGTTAAATGGGAAAAGTTTTAGAGAATTCTGTTGGTAACTTAATGGGGCTTCATAGAGCAGTTTTAGCTGTTTGGGTGTTTGAGATATTTTGAAAAAATTCAAATGTTGTGTTTTGGGGAACCTCTTTAGTTGTAACTTCTTCTTCTTTTACGAGAATTTTTAAAATCCGTAAAATGCAATTTTTCTCACTGAGTACGCCTTTCCAGTTGGATTTCAATTACAGCATTTCGATTTTCTGGAAAGATCAACTTTATTTTTTCTTATGGCGGCCATATTGGATTTTCGCTCACTAAAAAGAGTATTTTTTTACTTTTTCAATAATGTATCACACGCAGGAAAAATATTTTTTCTTCAAGCATAATAAATCCTACTATCATTATATTATGTAAGACGTATTATAGAAAAGGCCTATTGTGTTACTAGTAAAGAAATATTCTTATTTTTTTACTAGTACAAAAAAGTAAAAGTGTAACCTTGACAACGAGAGATTCAGAGACATTGACTTGACTAACCTTGACAAAAGGAGATTCATGTAGCCATGATTTCTTAGAACTGTCATTTTGAAATTAAATGTCACGTCAGATGGCATTTTTATACAAGTATAAGTGTCTGAAGAAATACAGTTTTAATTTTGACGTTTGAAGAAAAATAGTATTTATTATTTGGAGTATAAAGCTCTTCTATGCGTTTCGCCCAGTTTACACTTCTTCTGAGCTCAACAAATAATGTTCACCTTCTACTCCTTGCAACTTGATAGACTATAGTCATTAAAAACTAAAGAAATACAGAGCATTTCAATTAAAGCGAGCTACTCAATAACTCCGTTATTGTTTTGTTTCCAGAGATATTCCGAGATAGGTCGATTTTTATTTGGAGGGGGACATATTTTACTACCAAATTTGACGTGGCAATATGTACCCCCTCCCCCCCCTCCTCAGCATAAATATCAAAATTTTAAATAGGGAATAGGGTCAAGTGGTCCCTCATATGAAAGGTATTTCTATTCTCTTTTCAACCATATAAATATGTTTGATATTAATTTGTCATTTCGTGACAATAACTTCCATCAATAACCTTTTTTTGAATGTACTATAGACCACAGTTTTTAAGAATGATTCGACATAAAACTCTTGAACTTCAAATAAAAGAGACGTCCAAATGACATTTTATTATTTAAATTATTTTATAGCATAGGTAACACTATTAAAAAAAATTAATTAAAGACAATAAGTTGAGGTTATGTCAAGATATGCAAGATTGTAATTCAATGTTGATCGGTGCATGTTGCACGCAAAGTAGTTGTTCTCGACATATATTAAAAATAATAAGGTTATTCCTTTGCATAGGTAGGACTATAGGTAACGAGGAGAATTAAAAACTTTATTGAACCATAGTATTTGATAATTTCATTAATAATTTATCTCGTAGTTAACTTTTTGGCTTAATTCCTATAGGTAGATATAGAGAAAGATGTAAATACACAATATTCTTTAATTAACAAATAAATACCATTTTTGTTGTAATTATGACTACTATAGGGTTGAAGGAAGCAAAACAACATGACAACGTTAATTTAGTTAATGACAATAAATTAGAAATAAATTAAACGAAATGAAAAATATTTAAATGAACGGCATTGAGTTAATTATTGCAGTTAAGACAAAGGCAAAAATACATAAAACAATACTTAAACCAATACCGAAAACATCATAAACAAGAAAATGAAGAAATTTTAATTTTATAAACTATTGGAACTTATTTAAAGTTCAAAATGTCGTCCGTTTCTATTTGGAGATTATTAACATTTTTCATTAAAACCATTCTAACTACCCTATTAAACAAATGTATTTCGGTTTACGTTGGATAAAACTGTTATTATTCTTTCTTTGAGCATGTCTCTTTTTTTGGGGAGCTTCATTTTCGTATATGGGTAGGTACACTTCGTTTTTGATATACCCCTATAGATAAAAATCTAGGATCGTGATGCCGAGACATAAGATTTCATTAGCCGTGAGCCGGCTAATGAAATGATATTCATTTGTTGAATACAGTAAATAAATTGTAAATAAATTATATTGTGTAATGTATTGCTGTGGGATGTTGCTAAGTCCAATGGAAAATCATATTTCCTTGGTTTTTAATGACAAAATTATGTTTTCCTGTGTGTACCTACATACATACTTACATACAATACCTACATTTTTGATAAAGTACAAAAAATATTCTTTTTAATGAGTGAAAAATCCAATATGATAGCCATGGAGGAAAAATAAAGTGGATAATTTCTTTAAAAAAGTATAGTAATTAGGAGTAAAAAGTTGCTCTTGAAATGGTTTTACGGATTTTAAAAATTCTCATTCTCAAGCTACAAGATGTTCTCCAAAATTAAACATTTCAATTTTTTTAAATACTTATAATATAAACACCTAAATAGCTAGAACTGCTCCGTAACCACCATTAAGTTACCAATAGAATTCTCTAAAACTTTCCATATTTAACCGTTTTTCTATCTCTTAATTTTCGAGATCTCAATACATTCACCATCAGTTATCAAAAAAAATCACTATACTTATTTTCTTTAATCATTATCAAATTAAATAACTTACGGCAAACAAATTGTGCATTTCATAAGTTATTATACTGCTTTAAAAGATGAATTAATGCCACCTCTGGAATGGCCAAGTTACATCTGTTGTTTAGGATGATCATAAATGTTTGATTAAGATACCGTCCAAAATTCCCAGATTTTCCGTTTTATACCTAATCAATTATGGAACCATTGCCCAATTATGTATAATCCCTTCTTAATATTAGGGTGTATTACAGTTTTGTTATACCTTATACCTTCTTAGTACAGGAAGAATCAGTTGCCGTCTAAGTTATTTGTAGCATATCACTAAAATTTTTCGCTGTCGCGATTTTCGTTCCCATTCTAGTAGGTACTGTTTGAAAAGGCGAATTAAAGACGCCTCTGGAATGGTCAATTTACATCTGTTGTCTAGGATGATAATAAATGTTTGATTAGGCTACCGTCCAAAATTCCCAGATTTTGCATTTTATAACCAATTAAGGGACCATTGTCCAATTATGTCTAATCCCTTCGAAATATTACTGTTTATTGCATTCTTGTTATACCTTATACCTTCCTAGTACAGGAAGAATTATTGGTTAGGTTATTTATAGCATCTCCTTAAAATTTTTAATTTTATGTTGAGATTTTAATGGCTACGTTATATGTGTAGTGTATATAAGCACAATTGAAACTGATCAGTGTTAAGGCACAGGACCGTACGCACTTATCTTGATATTTCGTCATATTCGTGATTTTTAATAGTAACTAAAGCTGTACATGTTAGTCCTACACTGGAAATCTAATCACCATAATTCACCATCTACAACTGCGCGCTGATGTAAAGAGAACAAACAGACTGGTCTGCTGGTTGGCAAATCATTTTTTTCATCAATAGTTTTCCAGTGCAGCG
Source organism: Pogonocherus hispidulus (assembly GCA_963924545.1). NCBI lineage: Eukaryota > Metazoa > Arthropoda > Insecta > Coleoptera > Cerambycidae > Pogonocherus > Pogonocherus hispidulus. The sequence continues at coordinate 75,773,747 of OZ004692.1, read as the reverse complement.
CGTAAATACCAATTACCAAGGGTAGTTTAGTTTTGTTAAATAAACAATAAAAATAACAATAATAAACATAAACAATACTTAACAATAATAAAATATGTTATTGGCTACATGAACAAATAATAGGTATCTAATAAACAAAAAGTAATAAAAATGAATACAATTCTCATAAAACGATCTCTATAACATTTTCTTAATAGCAAACATTTCTACCTCCGCCCATGTACAATAAAGAGATGCCGACTGTTTTTGTCGGCTTTTAGTTTTTATACGGTTTCCTATATACTATACCTTATACCTATACACTATACCTAACTCAGTAATATTTTATTTCTGTAGATTATTTTTTCATGGCCAAAAAAATAATAGATTATGTCATATAGTACGTAAAGTAATTGGTTACTCTATGCATGCTAATCTAACAACTTATTTTTCCAAATGAAAATATCTGAATATTATATAGGTACAGTCGGGAAAGCGAGATAAACCGGTTTTACATTTTTATTAATTTAATATTTATTAATTATGGAAATAGGTAAAAGAATAATAAGTGATAAAGAATTTAATGGCCTGTAGGAATTAGTGACAGTTTTAGAAAAACAGAGTGATGTCGAAAATATTTTAAAAAAGAATCACAATACCTCTGCCTTCATACCAGGGGTAGTGACAAAATAATAACTAATACACCAACTTACTTGCTCTTTAGATGCCAAGTAAACATAACATGCTTATAACTTGGTTCAATATGAAATAAAAGATAAATTTTAAATAAGGCGGTGCGAAGATTTCGAGGATGTTTTTTTCTTAATTAACGCTCTATCTTGCTAACTAGATAATTCAGATGATTTTTTTCATTTCGAGATCGCGAGACGTGACTAAATAAATGCTATTTCTTTCTATTTCGTCTCATCTTCTGGCAGCACTATATTTACCAATAGTACGTACGTGCGTCACCGTTTTTAATACATAATTAATTATTACCCAATATTTAAAAAGTTTCGTATATAATGTAATAAGTATTTTACAAAAAAAAAAAGAAACTCTATATGAAAGTTTCTATTTCAGCAATATTCGGTTCGCACTTTTCGGCATTTGCCATTTTCTAAGCAAATAAAAATTTGCAAACGTAATTACCGGTACCGCACCAATGCTTATTGTTAAGACGTCCATATTTGTTATAAATTTCCAACATAACACATATTGAATAATAGATAAATACATATAAACCTACTGAATGTTTGGCATACCATGCATATATTTGCATATTTAGAGAAATAAAAAGAACTATATTTCATCCCTCAGACTAATAATGGAATGATCTCGACAGTGTTATCTATTACCATTTACTTTTTTTACAAATAGATCTTTTTAAATAATTCCGAGTGAAATAAGCGTGGTACGTTTTTTTTTCTGAGAAAAATATAGGTAGGTATGTATAATATCTCTTGTTTTATAATATAGTATAACGTTGATCTTGGTAGTTCTTCTGTTGTAGGCAACTTTTTAGTTATAACCATACTTCTGCGCTCTTTAAAGAATATGAATGATGGAGCTATTAAGTGCGCTTTTGTAATAATATTATGCAAACAAAAAGAAAAACAATAGCACATTTTCAACTCTCAAGAAAAAATATAATTTGAAATCCGCTAAGTATACATTGCCTGCATTTTTTCAACTAACAACTACATAATATATAATATACCTACATACCCATTACTACAGTGTTTTGGACTAATAGATTTTCCAAACCATTCTTCGTTGTTCCTGAGCTAAGTATAAGTCTATCTTTCTAATATCTAAATAAAATAAATATTTATTTGTCACATGGTTTGGGTACTTTTTCTCTTTTTGTGAATTTTGTAATGTTATGTTTGAGAAAACCAGCTCATGACTATTGGCCAATTCATCTAGAAGTGCCGTAAAATATTCAAGGAAACATATATATTGTGAAAGAATGAAGCTGACACATTTTTTTAACTGTAATATAAATTGTTAGGAATTCCTGTATAACACTTTTTGCATTAGGAAAATAATTTTTAGGCATATATTCTTAAATTCTATTTATATGTCGATAGGGTACCATTCCAGTTGAAAACATAACTCCCACTAAATGATGTTACAAATACTTATTTTATAATTTACCTATAGAATTAAAGAATCATCCTGTGTGTAAACTGCTTTTTGAATCCATACATATCCCATTCATTACAAGTGGATTATGCGTACCCTACCTCCTGAGCGGATGTCTTAAAAAGTTAAGCCTTATCCACTTTATGTTTATTTAATGTTTGAATAAAGCGCCAAAGCATAAGATAATTTTTATGCCACAAGATCTACACAGTTCCTGATTACATAATTAAAAATTATCCTTGTCTTACTCAGTATTCTTTCCATTTCATTTCGTCTTTACGATGACCCATTAGTATGCCCCCAAGTAGGTAATAATCTATAGCAAATCAAAACCAAGGAAATTAAAATTATCTTGAAAATAAACCTGTTCCACCCTACCCCACCGCCCAATAAACCACCCTACCTCATGTTCTATCTCATTCTGTATCATTACTCATTACCTGGATAGTCTTTTTCCAACCCTATTGTAGGTATAAACCAGAGTTCCTACCCTTTACCACAGAGGACACAGATCATCCGGGGATAGCTAGTATATTAAGATTCGCACATGAAATTAGTGTCACTTTACAAGTACCACCTAAATTCGAAAGACTTAGTAGTAGTACCTATTAGGTATCTCCTGATTATTTCGACTTAAAGTGATACAGTTATCTGGCAAGACTTGCAGTAATAAGTTGTGGTGATGAGTGCTAATTTTTGTGCAGAAGACATTCAGCAAAGAAGTAAGTTTACTTATTAATTTAAATCATATTAATTTTGATATTTGGCTCATTTAATTTAAAATTTAATAGGGATATTTTGACCTTAAATTGTACCAAAAATAGTATCCTTTTTGGCACTGCGTATGCTCAGTATAACGATAACGATAACAACATGCTATAATTTAAGGGGTTCTCAATCTCCCTAATATCTCTTATGAGAAAATAAATTTGTATGCTGAAAATTGTAATAAATTTTAAGGTGTACGTTTCTCTCGCGCTGTTTAGTTACACTGAAAGAAATTATGGTAAAAATAGGTGGCAATTTATTTATCTTTCATTTTTGCTGTATTTTTCTTATCGACTGTAATTTTACACAAATAAACTGTAAAGTTCTATTGTAAAATTATTTTACAATGTGATTATACAGATCAAAAGTTCTTTTGATCTGATGTTCTTGATTTTAATGAATTTTGTATATTTAATGATGAAAGTTTCATAAAGAACTTCTAAGTGCCCTGGTATTATTTAATTTTATTTATAATTTACAAATTTTATCCACATAATACAGACTCCATCATTCACGGTTCCACTAACTTTCATCAGAATTGTTTCCAAAATAGGCATAGGTATCTATATGATTCATCCACAATCTGTTTCCTTTTAAAACACTTACTATATAGTATAGTTCTTAATTATTCTTAGAAAATTTGACAATTCATTTACACGGTTATAAGGTCATTTTTATAATTTTTCACATTATCCTATTACCTGACCTAGCCATTGCTTCAGTGTCGCTGTCGTCTCTCTCTGTCGCCTGTGTCGGTCTCCTGTCGCTGTCGCTTGTTACGAAAGTCTACCTTTAGGGATCTCTCTTCTCCATCTATTTCAAATCCAAAATTATTATTTTTGGATTTGCCCCTAAAACCAATGCTGTTTTAATTCAGAACTTGAAATTATTGTTTGTGGTTTATAGAAATAATAAGGGGCTGATTTGGTCCTAACTAGAATAAAATTATTAAATCAGGGGAGGGGCACTTTAACCAAATTTATTGATCTAATTTTTAATGTTTTTTAAATTAAACTTCTACATCCTGTAGTTTCACCCCCTTAAATATTGCCGTGTCTTTTTTAAACACCCTGTATAACATTTCAATAGCAACCACTTTCGGAGCTCCCTGATCATATACAGTGGCTGTAGCATTGAATCTAGCTAACCTTGCTGCTCTTATTACCCCTTTCAGAACATTTTTTGATAAACAATATTTTTTCTTTCCCCCTTCATTAAAACAATAGGCCAATGGTTGTTTCAACTTTTTACAGATAAATCTTACCAGAAATACCATGGTTTTATCAGCAAATAAGTATATATACAAGGTGTCCACCTAGTGCGCGTAAGTCCAATATCTGGGTTAATAAAAGAGATAACTTAATTTTTTTTTCTACAGGGTTGTTTAATATCCCGAGCTGCACAAAATGAAAATATATTTACATATTCAGGGTGTTCAGTTTTTCCTGGATAGGTACCAACTTCGTTTTTCTAAATGGAAATATATATTTTTTATTGCTTTTTCGAACTAAACCCTTGATTTTAGTAGGACTTTCATCAGCCTTCCCTATACCTAACTTAAACTGTTTTTGAAATATTGACGGGTGAATATTGACATTTTTGCAACTTTGACACCCTATAAAATCTAAACGGTTTGAGATCAAGCAAAACGGTTTGCACATTCCTATCTTAACTTTTTATAAGCTATCGTTTGATACTAATTTCAAATGTATCGAGGAATTAAAAATTTTCCGAAAATTTTGAAAATTTTTTATTTTTGGATAAATTTGAAATTAGTATCAAACGATAGCTTATAAAAAGTTAAGATAGGAATGTGCAAACCATTTTGCTTGATCTCAAACCGTTTAGATTTTACAGGGTGTCAAAGTTGCAAAAATGTCAATATTCACCAGTCAATATTTCAAAAACAGTTTAAGTTAGGTATAGGGAAGGCTGATGAAAGTCCTACTAAAATCAAGGGTTTAGTTCGAAAAAGCAATAAAAAATATATATTTCCATTTAGAAAAACGAAGTTGGTACCTGTCCAGGAAAAACTGAACACCCTGAATATGTAAATATATTTTCATTTTGTGCAGCTCGGGATATTAAACAACCCTGTACAAAAAAAAATTAAGTTATCTCTTTTATTAACCCAGATATTGGACTTACGCGCACTAGGTGGACACCCTGTATATATATATAAAATGTCTTTTACCACATTCATTATCTTGAAAACCATTACATAATCTTTTCCTTTGCTAAAATATAAACTAAGGTCTAAAGAGATTTCATCAAAAATTATGGTGCTGTAATTGTCCAGAGGTTCCATTTTTGGTACTACAAATTTCAGTAATTCTATAACGGAAGGGTTGAAACCTGTTTCAAAAGGAATGTTTTGCAGTATATTAGCAGAGTTCTGCTGATGGAAAAGCAATCATTTTTTGGAGTAATTAAAATAAGTAAAATATCCTTTCGGACTTTATTTCAATAAAGACAGAGCAAACATTTTATTAACTACTGTGAATAATCTTCGCTTTGGCGTACGATATTGTAATCTTAACTGCGACATAAAAAAATTGTAAATAGTGTTATTGAATTTGGTTTTCATAAAACCATGAGAATAGTTTCGGCTAGTTTTTGGCATGCCTCTGGCTCTCGTTTATATCAATATTTTCGCTGTATATTTTTTAGCCACTCTTTTAAAACTGTTTAAATAATTTTTTTAGCTCTTGGCGTCAATTCAGTAATATTTCAGTACCTAATACTTCCTAAAATAGGTACTTATTCTTCTTCTAAGATTTACAAGAGAGAAAACCGATTAATCATTTTTTAATATAATTTTATGAACATTTTTATTCAGGAAACTGGTTCGTTAGAAGTATAGTTAGTCACAGTATACATTTTTTTTAAATTTGGTTGCCTAGATAATTGTCCCTAATCTTTCCAATGAAAATATTTTTAAGGCTATTGCACTTTCAGTTACACCGAAAGTAACCACCAAATTTGTTATTTTAAATGAAACACCCTGTACGTATCTTACGGCATTTTTGGAACAAACGTTAAATTTTGGGAGCATTTTATTTAATTATTAAAGTAATTCAGTCCACTACAAAAAACATTTCCAATGCTACATACAAAAATAAAAAGATAATCAACAGATTATTACATGAGGACGTATACAAAAATAACATATATACATAAAAGACATAGAAAACTTACACTATAGAGACTGAAACTACAAATCGTTTTCGAAATAATGCGATTTTTAAAAAACAAATTCTTGCTGCACTGTTGGTTTTAAAAATGTATACTTCAGAAACAGTCAAAGTGGGGACCTTCATTTTTGGGTTAGAAGGAGTGGAAGTTGTAAAGTTTCTTACGGTGTTTTCAAGATTGGCTAGTTGTATACAGGGTCCTCAAAATTGTTTAACAAATTATTCTAAAACATATTTCAAATTGTAGAATACATCTGCCGTGTTCAGTAATTTACAAGTCTTTCTATCTCTTAGAATATGGAAGATGTTTCAAAATATTAATCCTGACCTGTCGAAATTGGACAACACATGAATAACTATAACTGAAGAGCTTTTTCTAAACTACTATACCATTTTTGGAACAGAACACGACTAAATTTATAACGAATATAATAAACGGTACCTATATGAAAACTGTAGGCATATAGTACACTTATACAAAAAAAAGAAAAATATATCTGCTTGATAAAACTATAAAATTCTCACGCACTAGTGATGTATGATCTAATATTATGAATAGCAGTAGCATAATATACCGGGTGTGTCACAAAGGGGGCCTATTAGGATTATCTCATAAAGTAGGTAGTCAGAGTTGGAAACTGAATATTTGTATACAGGGTTTATCAAAAAGGTATATTCAATGAAAATAGTCAACTTCCTTGCACTTCCGGTTATACTGGAAGTCGACATCAACTTGCTTATTTTAAATGGACCACCTTATATGTTATTTATTTCTGGATTCTACGTGAAATTCTAAACACATTTCATGTAGGATGTCCTATACCTATCTTCAACTGATGTTTTTAAATATTGACTGGTGAATATTGACATTTTGCAAATATGGGACCCTGTAGAATCTAAACGGTTTGCACATTCCTATCTTAACTTTTCATAAGCGTCAGATTTAGCCAGAAATAAAAAATGTTCAATTAAATTTAATCTCTTGGTTAATCTGAAATTAGTGTCAAACGATAGCTTATGAAAAGTTAATATAGGAATGTGGAAACCGTTTTGCTTGATCTCAAACCGTTTAGATTTTACAGGGTGTCAACGTTGCAAAATGTCAATATTCACCTGTCAATATTTCAAAAACAGTTAAAGATATGTATTACAGAGCATCCTACATGAAATGTTATTAGAATTTCACGTAGAATCCAGAAATAAAATAATATATAGGGTGTTCCATTTAAAATAAGCTAGTTGAACTCGACTTCCGGTATATCCGGAAGTGCGAGGAAGTTGCACTATTCTATTATTGCACAAGTCCACTATTTTCATTGAATAGATCTTTTTGACAAACCCCTGTATACAAATTTTCAGATTTCAATTCTGACTACTTTTTGAGATGACACACCCGCTATTTTATTTTACAATATTGTTATGGAATCATCCTATCTGTAAAGCATTTATCGAATCTATAAGGTGTATTTATAATCTGTGCTATAAGTATCTTATTCATTACAAGTGGATTACACGTACCCCTAGCTCCTGAGCGGATGTCTTAAAAAGTTAAGCCTAATATCCACTTATGTTTACTTAATATTTATTAAAGCGCCCTTACTTTTTAAGTCAACTAATTTCTGATCCACATGTAATAAAGGTACAGTTTATGAGTATCTGAAAATTACATTTTTTCTTACTTAGTAATTTATTTCCATCTCATTTTACTTTTGCCAGAAATCATTAGCAGTACTCAGGTAATCGAACTACAGCAAATCGAAAACGAGGAAACTGCATAGTCTCACGCCCCAAACAATTGTCAATAACTATTCCACCATACCCCACCACCCAACCACCCTCATGCTCTGTCTCATTCTCTACCATTAGAAACTCTCTTTCGTGGTCTTTTTTAGACCCTACATTAGGGTTTATACCTTTAACTATCTAACGGGGCGAGCTCTCCGGTATTATATCCAAATAGAAAAGTAGTGTCAGTTTACGAATACCTGCTTAAGCGGACTGGTCGGTCAATACTTGAAAAACCTACTTTTAGGTACGTGATTGATTCTATGTGAACAAAGTGTTATTTGATATACTTACTCTTAATTACCTTAGAAGTTACATTTTGTGCAATAATGAGTGATATCTGATAGTGAACTTTTGTGGTGCAGAGCAAAGGTATGGTTATTCATCATTGTATATATTAAGGGTACAAGATCTTTCTATTGTCTATTCGTTGTAAATTCAATTGATTGGTAATTTTCATTTATTATTAACGAAAAGTCCCGGACTCTAGAGACACGAGCGACAACTTTATAACGCGATTTAACTTTAGGTAGACAATGCTTAAATAGTTTACTTTGAATTTAATTTATCAAAATGTTTATAAAACAAAAATATATAATGTAGGTATACATTTCACAGCCAACTGCCTCAATCATTTATTCTCGTCAATTCATTAAATCATCAATTACCTCAGTATTCAACTGAAATCTCTGATATTCGGGATAATAATTGCAATTAGAATTCGAAGTAGACCGCTATTGTTATTTAAATTGTTTAAAAATCTACGATACGCTTCAACGATCAGAGATAATATCACTAAATATTCTGATAATAGGAGGTCTGATAAACACAATTAAGAGTTGAATCCAGGCCGCAGAGTAAGTTAAATGTGGTGGTTTAAATTGAATACGAGCGACATTAGGTTTGTTTCCATAACAATCAGAAACAATAGCCGGCAGTCGAGATTCTGCGCAGAACGTTATTGAGTGTCAACAAAGTTGTCTGATAGGCTGACACATTGTCTGACTGACTGTCAAAATAGTTTGTTGATTATTTTACAACCAATTGTACATGCGCAATACATATAAAAATTCAATTGATTGAAATTTCTTGCTATGGCGTTAGGAAAATTTCTTTATGAGGTACCTAGAATTAATTCAATAAGATCTAAATATAAAACGCACATGATAAAACGGTAACACCTTTCAATACTTAAAACTAGTACCGATATATATGTATAATATTAAATTTCCTAATTATCCCTGAACCGGAATAAAATCGGACCGGGAGTCATGGCAAGTTAGGAACTTATTCGTTAGGAATGTCATGTGAAGTAGTGGGTTTGTAGCCTGTCTGAAATAAGTATGTATTGTGGAAACAAACCTATTGTCACACGATAGAACTATCTTCAGCGATTTTTTGTTTTCGGTTTAAATAGGTAGGTACGGCCAATATACCTAGTAAATTAACTAAAGTTTTGAAATATTTATTGGGCTAATACCAATTTTTGTACCAATTCAACCAAAATTAATAGTGGGCCAAATTAAAAGATAGTCCTGTATCGTGACATTACCTAGTCTAGTTCGTTATACCTATAGGAATTTTTTTAAGTAGGTATTTTTTTAAATATTTTTTCACCCAAGAAATTTAAATTAAGAGAGCGGTTTAATTTTTGGTTAAATATACAAACAAATAAAGAAGGTAGTAAATAATATAAAATATACATCACTTTATGAATTTTTTCATTTTTCCTGTTTTGTAAAAAAATTCAGAAATAAGCAACAGTGTTGGTTAAATATCTATTAGTCTGAAACTCTAAACACATACTTATAGTTGAGGTATATTTTTCCACTGGAGTAGATTCACTACCTGCACTTAAACACTACCTACTTTGTCTCCAAATACCGGACTTATCTCTTTTTTCGTGTTTCCGAAAACAGCATTGCAGGCGGTACTTATTAGTGGCCTTGTATATTTTTCTGCATGGTTACCTTTTCCTAGTACCAACATAATGGTTGTGTTTTGTCACTTATCAGCCGGTTAAAGATCACTACCAGATTACTTGTGGTCCTCTTTGCTTAGAATTTAATATTTATTTTGAGATTTTCCTGTTGCTAATCTCCCAGATTTCTTTTACCGACAATACTTTCACGTCTTTCTAATTACAATTCTAACAATGGTGAACAATAAAACGCAGAACCCACACCTTCATTGATGACAACATTTTTCCGTCGGATAGGTAGGTCTCTGCTGTTCTGAAGGGAAAAAGGAAACCTTTTGAAATTATTTAGTCTTTCAAATATTTTTTTAAAATAAGGTAGCACTGGCAGTGAACAATACAAGCTCTGAGTACAGTGAATGTTTTAGAATTGAACGGCATTCTTTAAAGGCGTATTTTTCTTGCTAAATTAAAAATCACATCAACATTGGTCCATAAAATATCATATAGCGGCAAACAGAGTGTCCCAATATTTTTATTTTAAGTAATTTAGAGTTGTCTTCTGTAAGTCTTCTTAGAGTTGTGCTTTTTGAGTGAATATATTTTGCAAAGTTACCTACACCTTGTAGTTCAACATCCGCATATACCTAGTAGGAGTGTATCAGTGAGTAAAATTTACTTTGTTTTACTTACTTTGTTGTATTTTGTCCTGCATTTTTATCTTTTATCTTATGCATATTGTTCATAAGGATCGTTTTCATTGGTCTGAATTGTTTTGCTTGTAATAAAGATTAGTCTACTAGTAAACTAATCAAGTGTGATGATTGTAACGAAATATTTGATCCTGATTGCACCAATTAACTAGAATTGAATTTAATCTCCTTAAACATCAGGAGCATGCTTTAATATTTTCTTGTAATCAATGTAAACATGTACCATAACTGGCAAAACTGATCAAAAAGTTAAAGGAAACTGAATACATTTAATATGTGTCGGAATATATAGCGGAATTTATAAACCGCTACATGATTCTCTTGTTAACTTCTTAAAAATTAGTTTGAAGAATGTCTTTCTATTTTAAGCCCTCAATATGAAAGTATGGTTTGTTGTGGCGATTTTAACAACAATTAGCTGAATATCATTAACTATAATGCAACAAAATTACTATCACTTATTGACAGATTTATATACTGCAGATTATTGATAAACCATTGCGAATAATTGTAATATCAAGGACTTTACTTACTGCTCAGAATGAATATTTAGTTATTTGATACCGCACTGCAAAATATATATTTTTCTGACTCATAGCTTAGCAATTTCCAAATTTATTTTGTCAATTTCGTCATCGGAAATTTTCTATACTTACAGGTGGTTCAAAAACTTTAACCAACAACAATTTAAAAGTTACTTTTCTACTAATTTACCCTTTGAAATAATTTTAAATGCAACCACTGTAGATGACAAAATTATGTTTAATGATCTTTTACTGACTATATATCAAATCCATCCACCGATTAAAACAGTAAAACTTACAAAACCTAGAACTCTTTGACCGACGGAGAGCTCAAAATGTGCTATGCGAAAAGACAAACGTTTTATAAAACAAATAATGTAAGAGCAATTATGCGAGCAATTATGCTAATACAGAAGTTAAAGCTCAACAGAAGGTGTATTTGCAGTTCCAAATTAAGAGAAATAGGTATAAAAAATTGTGGAAGGGCTTATCAGATCTGAGCATATATTCAAAAAAGGCAGTTAGAAACATACCAGAATCTGTATCTAATTTTGATAACTTAAACCAGTATTTTGTTACGAGTAATGTCACTAACGAGCCTAATGCAGAAATTCTCAATTTAAATCGGAATTAATTCTCAATGCGGAAAATAACAGTTTAAAGGAAATTATTGTTCCTAAAATATAATATGAAAAAATGAGCATAATATTAAATCCAATAAAATATAATGCCACTGGGACCGATGGATTAAATATTAAATTAGTTTTATTTTGTTCCCCCTTCATTGTACAATAGATTTCCGTCTCAGTGGAAATTATCTTCTGTCATTCCTCGGCCTAAAAAATATAATCCACAAAATTTAAATGACCTTAGATCCATAAGCATCTTAAATGTTTTAACAAAGATTTTTGAAAAAATTCTGTACGAGCAATTATGTAACCACTTGAATTTATTTAAGATTCTGTCTATTACTGTTGAGTGTCCACGTATACTTGGTCACTCAACGCTATTACTCAGTCAGGTTTTAGAAAAAATCATAGTTGTGCAACTGCTTTACTTAATTTAACGGATGATATATTAAGATTTATTGACAATGGTCATCTGACTGCTTTAGTAGTTATAGTAGAGGTTTCGACATAATTAACTACAATATTCTATTGACTATTTTGCAATACGTAAGGATGAGACTTAATGCCTTAGGTTTATTCAATAGTTATCTCTATATCTATATCTCTATTCAATGGTTATCTCTATATCTATATCTCTATTCAATGGTTATCTCTATAATATCTCGCAAATTGTAAAAATTAATAATGAATTCTCTGTCCCATTGCCAATTACCTGTAGTGCCCCTCAGGGTTCAATATTAGGCCCTTTGCTCTTTTCCGTTTATACTTCCTTTCTCAAAAATAATTTGCACCATTGCTTGTCTTACTATTATGCTGATGACACATAAATTCATTTCTCTTTTAAAGTTAACGAAACTGACAGGGATGCACAAATTTTAAATAATAATATTAAAAAACGTTAGTGGATGCATTATATAAACATTGCCTAAAAATTAATCCCTGCAAGTCCAAAGTATTATTAACTGGCCCATTTACAATAGCCAACGCATGCTGCATACTATATGGCTCCCCAAACATTATATATTTACATTAAGCTGGTGTTATCCTGTAATAGAAAAAATACTGCATTTTCTGTATACATTTTCTGTAAAAGAGAAACTGTATAAGTAACTGATTGTATACTATACGTATCCTATGAATATTGTGCTAACTAGAATGTATTCATTTATTGGCAGTAAAAATGGTCAAAAAATTATTCCTATCTAACTATATCTCTATCTGGAACTAACGAAACTGAATGTGAATCGGGTGGGGCAGTAAAGTATTTGGGAAATTACATATAATTAATACTTACAAATACGTATTTAAAGAAATTAAATAATTGATGACAACCTAAAAAGGCAAGTTATATAACAAATCTATTTATGCTATTTATGATAGAGGACACAATGGAATTAAGAAATATTGTGCTTTAAAATTATTTTTTAGAGGTATCTATATATTAAAATCGATGATGTAACCTTGCACCAATTTAATTCTCTGCTTTTTTACGATAACTGAGCTTCCTTTATTGAAAATGGAATTTATAACCACCTGTATGTGAGGTTCGCCAAATGTTTAAAATTTTACACTTTTATATCTTCATATTTTTATGCTCCTTTTTCTTTCCAGTGCAAGTACCCTACGTCAACACGACACCCATATCAGAAGATCCTTCGATCTACGTCTGCCGCAATCGGTTTGCCAACATGAATATGACGGGGTATATAAAAACAACGACGGGGCCTCATAGTCATTTCGCCCCACATCCAAGCCTGGGTAATGGGCTAATTATGCCAGGACTGGGACCGTTTGCACCGACACATCCTTTGGAGCCTGTTCCTTATCAGCAAGGTAACTATTTAATCATTGATGATTTATTTCAAAAAATATATGGTGTTGTTGGGTATCTTTAAAATCAAATGCTAGGTAACCAAAGTATTGGGTGCACTTCAAATGTTAGATATAATGGTACTTATAGAGTACCTACGTGTAATGTTAGTTACTGGCAATTTTAATTAACATATTAATAATATGTGGCCCCTAGGGTAGGTATCTAATAAATGACTAATAGATCCCATGATATACAGTAATCTAAAACTGGATTATTTGTAACCGAAAAAATCAAACGCATGGTTATTTACACTTAACTAAAACTGTAGGTATATATCCAACTTTATTAAAACTTTTAATGCGAAAAAACAATTACATATATATTAGTTCCTTTTTTCATATTAAATTCAATGTTTCTTTTCCTTACGAGCCGTATGTACGTGAAACTTTTGTATACTTATCGGCCGTACTTTTCACTTCACGAGTCTGATGTATCAATTTATAAGTCGGGGGCGAAGTGAATGCTACTTCCTTGGACCCCCATTTGGGCGCCCGTGGTCGCAATCGGTAATCCTAGAAGTGCATGTTGAAATAATCCCCGATAAACGCCGGGAGAGAGTTGGGAGAGCAGCTGGATAACAAGCCGACCCCTAATCCCACGTAACACGCACATAAAGAGTTGAAATCGTGAACTTCAACAATTTAGATTCGATTCTACCGGCTACCGGTATTGAATTTTATATATGAAACTCTTGATCCGGGTGCTCGGCAATAATTTACTTACCTACATAAAGCCAAGATTCTACGCTGACACTCACCGAGGCTGAGAATAATTTCAGTGATTTGTTGACTTGATTTTTTCGGCTAACAGTCGGGCTACCGGGTACAAATTCGGATGCAAATTAACGAATTTACGTCAGGTCGACATGACAAATGGGTTATTTGGATTTAAAATTAGAGAGATCGGAGACCAGGTGGACTCGGCTCTCACGTTTTTTCATTTTATAGATTATAGAAACCTTTTCAGCGGCCATGTTTGACTCTGTCCTTTTAACGAACCAAAACGAATCTATATAAGTTTAACTAGCTACATATCGGTATCTCAAAATTACGAATTACTGAATAATCCTTAATAGTATTGTTTTTATTTAACTAAAGTAAAACTCTGTTTAATAGGTACATTACTAATTACTACAAAAATAATGCTATACGAAAGTTAAAGTTTGCTTATTTACCTTACTGATGAGTGTCTTATTAACATTTATTTGGTAATGATATTAATTAAATTATTAAAATTTAAAATTGTAAATAATATTTTTCCAAAATATTAAATCTATCTGTTTTTGTCCAATCTTATAAAACTCCATAATTTTAAACACAAGCCAAATGTAGGAAACCACAGAGGAGTAATCCCACCCTTTGCTCAATGAAAATTATATAAAATGTACACATTTAATTTAACCCCTCGACAAAGCATAAACAAACAGCTTCATTTACATTTAATAAATTGGAATCTATCGTTTGCTCTCCATTTAATTAATTTCGTAATAATTATATTCCCATTTCAAATCGTTTTCGACTACAGAAAAGACCTTTTTGTCGGTACACAAATATCGTACTTTTGGTTTAAAGTAAAGACAATACTAATAATTCAAAAGTATAAAGTTGGAGTTTGATATTTTGAATAACTTCCTCTCAAATGTAACTTTTATAAATAAACATATATTATATCAACATATAAATTTTGTGAGATTTTCGACGTTAAAATATAAACTTTAGATTTAGAATTTTATATATTTATCCAGTATTAAGTTTGACATTTTTAATGTTTAGTTTGAAACAAATAGATTTTTTGAGAGTACGTTTACCTATAGAAAATTACTTATTGGATATTCTTTTGTTTAACATATTTGTGTACCTAAAAATACCTTTGTAATTTTATTGATTTTATGCGACTGTAGAAGTTTTTGTAAAAAGTATATTTATCAAGGGTGTTAACTTTTTATTAACAATAGAATAATTCATATTCCAATTACTTTTCGTAAAAAACAAGCAATTTAGCTTTAGGTATTTTACTACGACGCCCTTATCCATATTATAGTACAATGGTAATTAATTGAATAATTTGTGCACCTTCTTGTACAGAGAGTTCCAGAATGATTCTCCGTGCCGCTTCATAATGATTTTTTATGTGCCGCCTTTCTATTTTTAGTATCTGCACTAGAATCATGAGCGCAGGCAAGGGAATTTACTAGTTGGTTTGATTTGATTTGTTCCCTGCCATGGTACGTCAGTAAATATAGGTTATGTTAAAAGTCAAATAAAGCCAATTTATTAAAAATAATATAGTTATTATTTTGTATTATTCTATTCCTATGTATCACCAGTATAACCTATTCAAACTGTGAATTGTGGAGCGTTAAAAAACATTAATTTACGATTCTTATATTAATTTCAACATTGATTTCAATATTAAGAAATACAAAATTATCAACCTGACTTAGGACTCTCTGAAACTGTACAGTATTGAAAAATACTCTTTTAAACGCAAATGATACTTCAATAAAACAATTTAAACACGAAAAATGCTAAACGCCACTGAGTCAAACGTCAAATGCTGTCAAATATGAAAATTTTCAAATTAACAGTTAAAAAGAAAGTAATTTTACCAAATAGAAATAAATTTTGATTATATTCAGGATAGGCTGCATTCCCGTACCGGACACTGTCATTCTGGAACTCTCTGTAGGAGTATTAATAGTTTTGTATTTCTCTCATACATTATACATGTATACACCACATTCCTTTCAGTTAAGTTTTTTTGTTAAATTTTAGGTTTACATGGATACATAGGAAGTGGCGACGGAAACATAGATGGAGTGAAATTGGATGTCGTTCGATATTATTTAAATTTAAATATTTTGAGAACAATTTGAATTTGTGGAAATTTTCCTGTCCCTATTCTCTCTATCTAAAGAAACAATGAATTTATTGAATAATACGCATTAAAAATTTACCCTGTGCATGTAGATGTATAATTTATCTCTAAGTTTACCTAAATTGAGTTTAATTTTCCAACCAGATTTTAGGCCTAAAATTAAATTTTAGACATTAATGTATTCCATCTGAAATAGAGCCGTGAATTTTTCAAGGGGTTGGTGGTTTATTTTCAATTACCGGCTCGCAGATTAGCATATCATCGGCCGCGTGTGTGTGTTTGCACATCGCACCCGCCTACTAAGTGTGCCATCGCCAGTGGCCTCAGCTACCCCTCAACGTGGAGGTTTATTCGTTACTCCCTAAAACAAATATTTCTTTAACTTTTCCGCTCTTCGCACGGAGTAAGGCTAGCTAATTATACGGCAACACTTTTCAGAATCCTAAACAGATTGTGGATGAAGGCGCTTGAAGGCGCTTGGATGAAGGCGCTTGAAAAGGGAAAGGGCAATTAGGTATAGGGAACATTACATGAAAAATATTCTAAATTTCTTAGAGATTTCAAAAACAAAAAAATATATAGGGTGATCCATTTGAAATAACAAATTTCAGTATATTTCCGGAAAAACGAAAGATCTGACAACAATGTAAATGCCACAATAATATCGGCCATATTACAAAACCCTTATAAACCAAAATTCATAAAAATCGGGCAAGCCGTTTCCGAGATAATTGAGGCGTTCCATACATAAAACTCACTCTGTATATATTATTCGGATTAAAAAATTTTAAAAATCTTGACAGATAAATCTTGTTATTACACACAACTAGTTTAATATATTTTTTCTAATGTTATATTTTAGTTCTTTAAATTAAAAAATGCTGTATTTAAACAGTTCTCATAATATCATTTCTGAATTTTTGATATTAACAGGTAGTTAGTTATAGTAATAAAGTTGTACATAAATGCAAATACGTGCTTAGGTGCAAATATCAAATACACACGATAATTTAATTAAAAAGTAGTTACATATACACTTTTAGTCTATATTAGATATGCCTTGGTATTGTCTATGATAATGTGACAGAAAACACTGAGGTATCAGTTATAGAGAAGCCCTTTAGGCGGCGGTGGTGTCATTTCGTCTGCACTCTAGGGCTTTGCACTACGCAATAATATACTCACTTTGACCCCATAAACATTGCGGTGCAGATGTCATTATCCTATGGAACTTTTTCACACGTGGGGACTACTGAAGACACTAAAAAATCATTCAAATTGCTTCAGAAAAAGTTCCCGATTATATAATACTTTTAGACGATGTATTAAATCATTCAAATGAAATAACTTTCTTAGACAACAAAACATTAGTTGTATATCGATAATATAGTATATCTGTAGTTGTACTCTAGATTTTAATTTGATAATGGCCTTGATTTAAAAATTTTTCGGTTGTTCCTATAAACAATTAAGAATCGAATTAAGGTATTTTAGATTGCGTGTTTGTGATAACTAAGTACCTTGCATAAATATGTTTAATCAAAAGTATCATTCTTATTTCACTCGCTTTGTTCGTTTATCTCGACAAAAGCAGAACATGGAAGAAACTGCGGAACCGCAATGTTGATGCGTCTGAAAATTGGTGTGAAGTTTTTTGTGGGAACGTGCCCATCTGGCCAATAAACGCTCTCTGGGGTGTCAAATTCAATCAGTGCTGTTTTATTGGGGTATTTTAAGCATGAATTTAAACCCTTATATTGCGAGGGGATGACTATACCTCAACTATAACAAAGGTAGTGGAAGTGTATAGGCTGCAGGCGCATTCCCTGAAATTTTATATGAATAATTCATAATTTGTTACATCCTATATGTAGGTATATATATTCTATATTATATATTGCTACACTGATTTTAACTCTGGTCCACACACATACTATGACAAATTATATCGAACAGAACTTTATTACATACTAGGTCCCTCGGAAATATTATTAAAAACGTGATATTTTCAGTTAGTTCTCTATGAAGTATTGGAAAAGTTTTTAATATGTATAAAATAAAAAAAGCATAACGTTCTAGTAGTTATTTTAGATGTTAATTCCATTGTTTCTGGCTATATCAATGGGGTGTTTTCCTATTTTTTTTTATATCGGCAATGGAAAGTAGTTGGAAAAGGAAGAGATACGTATTTCTGGAATTTTAATATTGGGTTCATTTAAGTCCATAAATTATTTTTTTCTTGTGCGCGATATTGACGTCACTAAGCGGAAATTCAAAATTTGCGCCATTTTTTTGTGATTTCTAGGATATTTTCATTTGTGCGGTTGGTGTCACTGCGACTGCGACAACTTTACTTTTGTTTATGTTTGAATTGTTTGGTTAGGGTAAACATCATGGTAAACATGAGACATTGTTTTTAGTTTATATTTTTACCTGTGAACTGTTGTCTCTGCCTGTGACTGATTACAAGTGTATTTATTAGTAATAGAAAAACATCGTAATTTGTAAAGGTAATTTTTTAATATATTTAATCGACTTTGCAGTAACACTGTTAAGTTAAATACTAACCTTACATTTTTCATCCCTTTTATTTCTGAAAGGATCTATAGGATCTTTATCATAAAAGGATCTATAACCGGTAAATTGTCGGACCTAGCCTCTACAAAACCTTGCTCCATGTTTAATAAAAGTTTACTTCACAAGAAAACAACAATACAACACGTCAAGTTGTCAAGCCAAACACAAACAGGAAATTTCAAATGTCAATTATCGAAATGTCGACTGTCGTTTTTCGTCGTTACAAACTGAAATTAGCCACATATTATCAGTGTGGCCTCTTTATAGATACATATTCCCTAGTTTTCGCTTAGTGACGTCACGAATATAGAATAAAATAACAAAATTGAATTAAAAATTTTCTACCATTTCCATCTTAATAATTTTTATCCTATAAATATAAAAAAAATATATTTTATAAAAATACAGGTTTCCACTTTCATTTCGATTGAAGGAAAATACCCCATTGCGTAGCGTTTAAGACAAGTACATATCGACGATTCGATGGTATTTCTTTTATTCAGTCATTATTTGTCCACTGTATTTATCTTATCAACGTACAGGGTGATCGATTTAACCGGAGAAATGAGTTTTTCTAGGAAATAACAAAGAAAAACAAATTATGAAGTTTTACTTAATTTTACAAGAAGGTAAGGTAGAAATTCAAAAAATATTACGAGTCTAAGCGTCACGACGCTTTAAACATTTTTCTCCCAGCATACTTTTTTATTATTTGTCGCTCCAAAGATCCCTTAATTTTGAATATTTTATCTGTATAACATTCTTTTATGTTTCCATTATTTAGGTATAAAGTTGGGCAATTCTCTGATGATTTTTTCTATCTCGTAATTATTCGAACGGCATAATCAGCTATTTTGGACTATCACAATAGATAAAAATGTGACAATTGTTTTAATTTTTTAGTTACATTGGAGGACTACCGCAAAGCTTTTAAATTATATGGTGTCACTTAAGAGGTTTATTTATTTTAAAGATGGTGTTTCTAAAGATGGTAACTTTCTAAATTCTACCATCTTATAAAAGTAAGTAAAAATGCAATAGTTTTTAAAATAAATTGTTTTTCTCGGTGGTTTACCAAAAAACCTCATTTCTCCAGTTAAATCGGTCACCCTGTATAAAACATCTTATTTGAAGAATATATTTGATATTTTTTATAGGTAAATTTTGCTATATTTATCAATTTTCCCGGAATATGCTGCAAATAAATTAAATATTACTACCTATATAATTACTAATTATGGCCAACATATACCTATAATATACACACCTATCTATATTTAATATATTCCAACACAAAGCGTTTTATATCTTAATGGCTGTTAGTACAAAAGAAAGAGAAATTTGTGACACGGCGGCATATCCTGGTGCACGTAGCATGTCACTGTGCTGCTGAAGTTAGGATGCTGAGCCGATTATCAGGGTGGTAGGTGCCCGTTGCCATAGAGACGGTCTCGGAGATACAGTTCCGTCAAGAGTCCTGCAACTTTACTTCAAGTAACTTTGGCGGAGTGTGTATTTCAATTTTCAGTGGAGAACGGAAGGATAACAATACAATTTAATATATATTTACAAAAAGTGGATAGGTAAAACCGCTATAATGAATATAACATATTCAATTCAGGAAAGGCTTTTCAAACCAGTGTGAAATCTGAATTAGTTGCCTCAAACAATAAAGTACATTTATATATGTTTTATGTAAAATATTTCGCGTTTACTTATAAAATCATTCAGCTTTGTCAGCAACAACATCTCGACAGGTCGTAGACGAAAATAATAAAAAGAAACATTTTATACTTAAACAGAAAATATAAAAAGATAATATAGCGAAGAATATAGATAAAGTTCGTTCTCAAAAAATGTGGGTATCTAACGATTTCTTCACAGTATACATGCTAAGCACAATTCACTCCTCGATTGTACATATTTAAAGAAAAAAACAAATTATAAGGTAGAACTGATACCTTAAATACCTTGATACTGATAAATAGAACTGGAAATTAATATAAAATTTTATTACACCAAATAAAAACAATTAAATTTTGTATAAAAAATTGCTAAAAAAACAAATTTTTGTAATCGCCACAAAGATTTATATGTAGATACCCTAAAAACGGCGAAAAGCCTTGTCATAATTAACTAACCACATTTTTTCCAATTAATTAATGTACCGTTTTCACGTATACGTTTCTTTTTGTAGCTACACCCCTCAATAAACATATCAGTAGTTTCGTGTATCACTTCTATCCCCGCTGTTCAAACACTAGACCTGTTAATACAAGGAAAAGCAATATAGTCTCGACAATACTTCAGGGGTCGCACTCTGGTTCCCGGAGTTATATTATCGCTTGGGGTTTCCGGAACAGGCTCCGGCAATGAATAAGTTGGGTGCTAATAGATGTGCAAATATTGGTACAATTCGGGGCTGCAACTGAACAACTAACAACTTGAATCTTTAAACATTGATAACATACATACACAGATACAGTTAGGAATGGAATGAAGATATAAAATCTATTATGAGTGAAGATACAGTATAGATACAATATATTTTCAACCTGAAGTAGGTAACTCGAATACTTCACAGTAAAACAACATATTGTACACAACCTATGAAAAGGCCTGTGAAACGTGCACTTTTATAGATGGGATCTTGACATCGTCCACATAGATATCTATGTATAATGAATCCTTTTCCTTATAATAGTCTTCTATATGTCAAATAATATGAATTTTTAAAGTTTACCATTTAAAACATCGATCATAGGAGCTGCTCTTAGTCCCAGTATAACTGTAGGTCACCTTAATTCGCCACAGTCTGTAATTTTTGGGAGTTAAGTCGGTCAATTGTTAAGACGATAATGTCCAAAAGAAAAGAGTATTTGAAGTAGTGAAGTAGATATAGTAAATATGATGGAGCAATACAAAAAAACTTTTAACGCAGAATTTTGACATGGGCAAATTTTTAAAGTAATAATCCTCAAAAGCCAAATACTTATATGATAAAAAAATCCATACAAAAATGTTTACACATTGTTCTCCGACATCTCCAAATTGAACTTTATGCTATTTAAAGCCAGAGGTTTATAAAATCGATAAGTTAGTACGGCCCCTGGGAAAAATCACACACTGTTTATACATTATCAGAAGCAGCACAATTAGTCATTGTTTAGTTAGGGTTGACGATTTTTTATTGCAACACCCACCCTTGTTCATTTTTGCCTATAGTGTGTTACTCGCAAAGCGTGTTGCAGCCGGTGATGGTGTTTGATTTGATATTAATATTATGGACCATATGGGATCTCATTTTATGAGTTTATTTCTGGGTGTGTGCTGCGTTGCTTCTGTATAAAGTATAAACTTGGACTGGGTCCAAAGTAGATACGGTTTAAATCCGGATTAAGTTAGACGGCAAGTCATACAAACGACAAAATCACTTCGAACAATGAAAGTAGAAAAGGACACAATATATCTATACATCCTGTAACATTAGTTATTCATTTTTCAAATACCTTATTAATCGAGGATATACTAACGAATATAATAAATTAAAAAGTTGTGTAATATGCGGAAATAATGTGTGTACGTATCTCTAATGTTTCTTCTTGTTTAATTCGTGATAAAACTGCATACTTCACTTACATCAAATGTTTAAAAAAGGTACCTACGTGAATGAATTTTTTTTTAGTTTTCCTTCATTAGCGGTAGATATTTTTTAACTAAATTTTGTCAGTTATACTGGAAAATATTGCCTGATTCCGAATATTTTCTGGCAACAATTTGAGAATGTTATAACTTTTAAATTTAATTCTCAGATAAAGTATTATATGCAATATGCAATGCAATGAATGCTCTAGGATGTAAACAATTTAAAATTGTAGATGATTTGGAGAGTTTCTGACATTAATATAATTTTTTTCACGCACTTGATATCTTAGTAGGAAATGTAAATATAAACTGTTACTAATTTATTTCTTATTCTTGGAAATTTACTGTACGCAACTTTAGTCCTTATGATTTATAATCTGTAAAGTTGGAAGCTTACATTTATTTATGTGCCAATTCCATAAAAAACCACAAGTTTTACAATTTTTTTATACTACCATTGAGATACCTCAATGTTATCAAAATACAAGAGAATAGGAACTCAGAAACCACAACATTTCATTGCTGTGGGCGAACCTACACCCCCATTTTAAAAAGTCAACAGAACAGCTTTTTAGTGACGTCATTCAGGAAACGAATGAACACACGGATACAATTTTATTATAATTAACAATCTTAATTTTAAGAATAAGAAATAAATTGTATAATTATTAATATAATATGACATAGGATAGGTATGTGGCTTTAAAATTTATAATTATGAAAATTAGAATACGAAATTAAGACGTCGGCTTATGTCGTCTAACAGTCGTGGTATGTTAAAATAGCTCTTACACGTATTTTTTTGTAAACAGCCTAAGTAGATATGATTAAAATTAGTAAAATATTTTTGACTGCATATGTTTGGGACAATCCAGATTTTTTTTAATTAGACAAATTAGAACCCCTTATAGATTCTCATGGTTTACTCATATAATTTTGAAAAATTATTTCAGTTTTGAAATATAAATAATAGTGCACCCGATAAGGATACCTACCATTTATCTAGTTTAGTAGAATTGTCGTTCTATATTAATCTGAAAATTAACTGGCTATAGCATAATTCTTAGTTTATTCCTATTTTACAGCAGTTAATCCAAGGAAACAGAGGCGGGAAAGAACTACGTTTACGAGGGCCCAACTGGACATATTGGAATCACTTTTTGAAAAGACCCGATATCCAGACATTTTCATGCGGGAGGAGGTGGCATTAAAGATACGTTTGCCAGAGTCTAGAGTTCAGGTATGTACCTACTATGTTATATTCCACTTTTTCAAAAATTTACACCGCGATAATTTTTTCAAATTGCCCTTTTTAATATTTTTGGTGTTCATTATTTTATTTTATGTGCCGTAAGTTACTTATATAATGTTGAGGAATGAGAAGAGGTTTTGAAAAGATATTTATGCATTTTAAATAAAAAAAACGACACTGCTTGAAGTAAAGGATTTTTCAAACTATATTACCTACTTACAATATGATGAACTCATTTGTATATTATCGATAATTGGAAAAAACCAGCAAAAGTGTAGGAAACATGTCTCAAAGTTATAAAATTATAAGATTCTGCGCCGCTTGTTTTACGTTTACATTATGGCGGATCACAGTAATGATAAACAAATTTTATTCGGCTATATAATATGCCTTATTGTTAAGCCATATAACCTATTTATGTGATATTGATTTGTTAGCGAGCTCACACATCAATTATGTTATTACGTTTTCAATTTTCTTAAAAAGTCATGGAGTTCAGCACTTATAGCCAGAAGAAAAAATTCAAAGAGCAGCTTAAAGTGCGACTCTATAATACCATATTGGGTATATCAGTGATAGGCATTGGCCGCACCAAATTTTTCCATATCAATTTCCATTACATTAACCCCCCTTCCAGCCGATAATAGATGTTTTATAGGTATCTGCATGGCCTGCCGAGGTTTTATAAAAGCAAGGGCGGGGTGTTTTACTGGAACAACCCCTGTTAATCCGGAGAACTAATGGAAAACAGCCCCCTCGCTGCATGTTCTGCCTATTGTGTTGTTCTATTGAATAAAATATATACAGTTATCCCTGTGCGGTGTCTCTACAGATTGCATTGGGAACCACCCTGTGTGCGATTCACAAAATTCGTTGCGTTACTGCCAAAATTATTTTTTAGAAGCGGAAGGGATTATAGTGATGAATTGTTTAGAGGGCATAATACGTTCGAAAGTAAACAAAAAAGGTCTACCCATGTAGTATGTTTTAACGGTGTAGCTAAGAAAAAAATTACATGAATTTTATCTATCAACAACTTACAATCCATAATTTCAAATTATTGCATTTTGGAAAGGAATCCTCAAACAAAATTTTAATAAGCGGGAAAATGACAGGTACCTATAATGTGCAGACATACAACATACTATTATTACTACATTATTCTTATTATTAATATTATATGTTCATTAGTTTATAAATTGAATATCAGCTTGATTAATATTTGGTTCCAATTGCTACTCCAGACAAGGTGCAACTAAATATTTCAACGCATATTTTTCTGTTGAAGAAGTTGAAAATATACAAATACGTAAATTGCATTAGCATTGAAATTGTTTCAGGTAATAATGATAATTATTTTTTTCAATTTTATAGTAAAATGATATAAGACATACAGTGCCTAATATCTAATAATACTATCTATAGATAATAAATGATAGTTCACTTAGCTTAACACTCAATCGACATCGACGGAGAGACTTTCGAATATTTTGATTCTTCACTTCAACATCCACTGAAATAATTTCAATAGTGTCAATTACAATTAGTATGATGGATTTAATATCTCTCTAGCATCTTTTCTTGTTTTATTACATTCAATTTATTTTTTATGAAGATAAGGTCAAACTCGTTAATAGATATTCTCTTTCTTAACATACACGTAAAATTAATTTGCATTGAAATAGTTTTGGTAATAGGCCCCCTAACGAATAAAAAACAAGAAAACAAAAAATATTGAAAACAAGTAGTTTAGGTGCAAGTATACCTAATATTTTTTTATAATTATCATTTTAAGAAAATGTATTATAAACTCTCTGCCCCTTATAATAAGTTACAGACAGTAAAAATGATTTTTACTTTAATAATCTGTAATACCAATTTGTATCTGTTGTCATTTTGCTTGAAGTCGTTTAATGAAAAACCGGAATTCTATGAACGGCCAGTCAAAGCGTTTAGGTATATTTTATGTTAGGTTTTCTTTCACTGAGATAAATATATTAAATAAGTTGTGGTAATGATAATACTAAATTATTCAAGCACCTGTTACATTTGATTTTACCCGTTTCAATAACAAAACTGATTTTTCTCCAATGTTCAAAATATCCAGTTTCAATCCTGACAAGCTCACAATGGTCGTGTTTGTTGTTATTAGACATATTTCCTCAACGCACTTGCATATGTTACATGATTTGCAGCATCATGTAGAATTCTGGGGTATTATTTGTGGTATCGCGACGACAATGGTACAATGCTAGGGGCGGTTTATTTGCCGTCCCGTCGGTAATGATTCAATTTGGAGCCCAGTTAGTCTTTTCAGACGGCACAGCTGCTGTTTGTCTACATACACGGCAGAGCGGTACATAGGTATTGTAATATTTTGTTCATCACTGAGACCCAAGAGGCTTCCACAATCGCTAGCATAGATTTTACTAGTTCTTGTGGTGTAGTCTTAAATTAAAATTTTGAAAAACGAATATTTTGAGAATATCCTAGAAATATGCAGTGTTTTATTATTTAGAAGTAGACATTGAAGGCATGTTTTGGGGGTTGAATCCAAGTTTTGGGGGTGTAAGGCAAGAACAATTTTGAATTATTTTGTATCTTTGCCTGAGGAATTTAAAAGGCTCGCAACTGAGTCCAATCGAGATTGTTCGAACACTGCAATTTTTAAGAAAAAAGTCAAATCTTGTTTAATTTTTGTTTCAGCGATGGAAGTGGCTATTAATTAATTGGTCATGATTTTATTCGGATATCTGGAGTATTGTCGGTGATATTTATAGCCGATTCCGCTAAGTTGCGTATCTTACTAAGTTCTTTAGTCAATGCTTGTACCTTGTACCTACTTCTACTACTGATTCCGTAAATATATGTTCTAAGGAACTCCGTGGTCGAGCGGTTAAAGACGCGAGATATTTAATCGCTCCACGCATAAAATTGGTAGCATTTTTAACATACAATTAGTACTGCATCTCAAAGTATGTCTAGTACTGTCTTTCAAGTGGTTAACAATACTGTTAACTTTAATTAATAAGGTTTTCCACATTGGCCTTATTATTGCACTAATTGGTAGTTAAAGTTGTAACATGGAAAGCCGTTCCCGGGCGCACTCGCGGTTCGAAAAATAATAATAAACCGCTTTCCCTCCCACACAAGTCCCTGGCTTCCGGGCTCATCGTTACAATGAGAATGGGAGATAGAGGTATTATTATTGTTTTTGTATTTTTGCGCAGTATGCACTTCTCAGTTTTTCGCCGGTTTATATTTCTTGTAGATGGGTTACTACAAAGTCTATATTTTTAAAACATTATTAAATTTCGCCTTTACAGTTTGAAAATATATGTTACAAACAAATACAGACAACAGTAAACTAGTTAAACATAATAATCATAGTAATATATTTTACAAGCGGTTTTAGAGGAGATTTTAAGATATCTATTGGCTGTTTATTTTCAGTTAGCCTTTAAACTGTATAGTTAATTGAAACAAAAGTCTAAAAATAATTTTGATGACACTTTAATTGAGAAATATCCACATTGCAATATCTTTATATTTATACTGGCTGCGGGAATCGAAGATTAATATAATCACATGAAGCAATTTTCAACATTATTATTCAATAGTAGCATTAAATATAAAGTCCGCGCCACGAGAAAATGCGTACCTGGTGTGGCCCGCCTCGAGGTAATATCGACGAGTCATTGAAAGTCGGGCGCCTGTGTAGAACTTACACGACCGATTATTTAGTCACATTTTAAGGTTATCGCAGCGAATAAATACATCGGACCGCCAGATACAGTTCGCTCCTTTTAGAATGTGGACTATGTTACATTCCGAAGATACCACTTCCCTTCTGGCGCGGACTTTACCTACTATAAAATTGAAATGAAAAAGTAATGATGAACGTAAATAATGACAGTAGGTCTTGTACATGCAAATACTAAACGAAATATGTTCTTTGTTACAGGTTTGGTTCAAAAATCGAAGAGCCAAATGCAGGCAGCAAACCTTGCAACACAGAGCGAACAGCAGATCGCCTGCCAAAGCTAAACCAGCCAAAAAGTCGCCTGTCCCAACAGCGCAAACGATAGTTGCACCTGCAGCTACCATTGTTGGATCGTCGAACATGGCTCCAGGAAATCTACCGACACCATCCACGTCAGTGTCGCCTCCTGTAAAAAAAGAATTGACCCAGGCTCAGAACTACAAAAACAATAATAATGGTAATTTGACTCCCCTGGGAAGTAACAACTCCAGTATAATTACCACCCCTTCCCCTCCCATAACACCAGGCAGTATTGTGCCAGTAGGTTACCAACCGGAAAACTATAACTGGCACAATAACGGGCACAATAGTTCTCCTCACCTCCACTACGGGCAGAACTATAATCCCACATATTACAGAGATATGGAATATTTCGCTCAACAAAACGCCCAGAATCAGATGGTCTACAACCATGTTACAGGACCATACCACCATCAAATGCCAACTTATCCAGGTATGTCAATGTCCGCGGGTACACATGCCCAAAATTTTAATCAAAGGTATCCTGAGAATAATCAAACGTATAATGAGGACTGTAATGTGGATTATCAAAATCATAATCATATGGGTTAACTAAAAGGGAGAAGTCAATAAAACTTTTGTTCACTGTCAGTTAATAGGTTTAAAGTGTGTTGGTTTTTAATGAGGAATGGGCCGGTGACAACTTTTTTGAATGTAAGGTAAACTATCTGATCCAATAGATATTTAAACATTCTATCTAGTCATTGCATAACTCTAAAAGAGCAATTTAAATAAAACACTTTTATTTCTGTAAAATTATTATTGAAAAAGATAGATTTGCTTTCATTTTAATATTTGGTTTTCCATGGCATTTTGACTAACTCTGGTTACTTTGTTTAATTACATAATATTTATTGTATAAATAGATTTTTTTAATTTTCATTGAGAACACTAGACTCTTTGATTACATAAAGAAATAAAATTAGGTAGGTAGGTATAGCTTTTCAGAAACGGGACAACTTAATTTTATTGAGCAGAACTCCTCTATACCTATAGATTCGATATTTAAAAACTGTATATTAACGTTTCTTAAACATTATGTGTTCATTATGGTCAATTATCTCAAATGATATGTTGTTTTTGTCATTATCATTTTGCGAAAATAACACGTCATATCGTTAGTTAATGGCCAATATGAGAATTAGTTTTTGATATGGCGCAAATGCGGCCCACAAAATTTTTATTTAAAATTTTTTACCTAACTAGAAATTTTTATTTAACTAAAAAACACCAGTTTTTGACAAAATGGTGAATAAGTCTTGAACAACCGTCCGATCGGACGACTGTCCCGGTTTAAGTGGACAGATTTATGGCAACCCTAGTTAGTTATGCCGAAGAGGATTGGGAGAAATAATTTGACATGAAAGAATTCTTATGAAAAATCCTTTTTTAAATGTTTGAATTTACCTTTAATCACCGTACAAATGCCATAACATGTCATGGAAAACCCTGTATCATGAAATATAGTTACGGATAAATATAGCTATATACTTAGTTGTCACTGACACCACTTCTTTTAAGTTAATCATATCAGAATAAAAACAGTATGTGCAAATATATTTTTGGCCAAAATTTGGGTAAACTCATGATACAACTACACAGATATGCTCATAACTTTCGTTTGTTCTGCGCATGACGTCATTCGTGAGGGAAAAATGGCGATGCGATGCGAAAATTCTTAAGGGCAGTGATATAATAATTATTTTCGTGTTTATCAATTGTTTTTCCTCGTAACTGACGTCACGATATGCGCATTGGCGTATCTGTGTAGTTGTATCATGGCTAAACTATACAATACAAATACAAACGAATATCATTAGGCAACTCTTTTTAATCATTTTGATTATTTTATTTCTCGTTTTATAAAAGTATAATTCCTAGTATTACTATGCACAAACTGAAAAACAGTTAGGGGTTCTACCTTTCCTTTTGGTAAATTACAGTTATTTAACTAAATAATTGCATGTGACAGCTTTACTTGACTTTTGCACATTGATTTTTAAATATCTAACTTAAACTCACCAAGATAAATGTAGGAACCGCTATAAAAAGAAAAAAAAATAAATAAAAATAAATAAAATTTGTAGATACTGTCAGGATTATCTAAATTCTCTACTTTGTACATATGTATATTAGTACATAGACCTATATGTAAATATGTAAAATAGAGAAAGGATAGATCTTATAACTTTATTTTACTTGTATGTATTATGTAAGTGTATATTTTTAGTGTGTATGTTTCTTAGTATAAATAATTATAGTTTTGTAAGTACGTTAGCTTAGTTATTTAGTTATGTAGGTATTGTAATTAATTTCATATTTTTATACGTGTTATTTCTTAGTCACTAATTGGTTCTCGTAGGTTCACCTCCATCCTTTATCACCTAAATTTTAAATAGAAAGGACCTATATGAATTTTAACCGTATAAAATGTAATTTTTATGTTTGTATATCTACAGCGTCTTTATTTCCAATGACAACTCAGGAATTGTCGTACATTTGGAAAAAGCTTTCTGTGATTTGATATTTCACAATTTCTGTACGATTTATTTGTAAAATGTTTACTGTAGAATGTTTATTGTAAGACTGTGTTCAGGTACGTTTAATAATTTAGTGGAGCGACGAGCAATTTAGTAAATACCGTGTGGAAAAGTAATAACTTTTAGGGAAATAGTTTAGTAACACTAAACTGTTTTCACATGGCCTTACCACAAGTATAAAGATATATACAGTAATTTCACTCGGCAAAATTTCTTTGATGTTGGTGTCCTTAAGTTTTGTTTTTTTAACCCCCAAAAAGACCACTGAGCATACTACCCACGCACAATCATGCGCATTAGTGAGCGTTTTTGGGAGACACGCACAGGTCCGGATTATTATTTTTTGAAGAGTCAAAAGGGTGACCTATAACAAAAAGTTATGTTGTGTCAGAATTTCGTTTACAAATGAAACAATATTTTGTAGCCATGTAACGCACGATACAAACCAGTTATCAAAATCACAAACACAAACGCCTAGACACAAACGTATGCTAATTACCTGTAAAGCAAATGTGCGCCCATAAAATAGCGTACACCGGCTCATTCTTCCCCTTCTACATATTTACCAACGCGCATACTACCCAAGAGCAGACATGCGTATTAAAAACTTTTGTACAAAAAATTTAAAGAGTGAAACTACTGTATATATCTTTATACTTGTGGCCTTACTAAGTTACAGGCAACTCGACTAAATTACTAAACATATCTGAATAAAGTTTAATATTGAAGCTTTGTTCAAACACGTTTTACTAGTCATTCAAGTGGCGAATCAGTAACCATTTGTATGAAGAACTGAAGCTTAGTCAAGTGATTGAGTGATACAATTTAATTGTATTCTATTTTACCTTAGCCCAGTGGAGTACGTACTAATCGTTAATCGTAGTGTACTTGCTAATGTACACTAATTACTAATCTACCAATTTGTTCCTTAATCCCAGTCCATTAGTTATATCCATCTTCGATCAAGCTACTTGACGTGTTTGAATAAGGTTGAAGGTTTGGTATTTTCTGCTCAATTAAGGCCTAGCCATTATATACTGGCAAAAAAAGTCATACAAATAAGGATGGCAAAAAATTGTGCCTGTGATTCCCATAATTAATTGTAAAATAGTCGTTACCAATTTGTAATATGCTATTAAGTTCCATGTAATTTTCGAATATAACATAATATTACAGTCTAGTGCTTGTTTGTATGACAATTGTGCAAATTTTCAAGGCAATATTTTTCTGTATACTTATATACTTATAGGATACAATAATTGATTCACTGATTTCAAAGACACCCTAAGTTCACTTTCGGCCATATTTGGATTATATGCGGGATGAGGTCCAAATTCGTAGACCTATCGACTGAGCACATAAACAACCCAAGATTTTTTTGAAGCCATGGCGCTGATGTAAGAAATGGGTTATTTCAAAGCTCATATAACATTAATTAGGGAATGTAAACATTCACGTTATCTGTCTGTCAATTAGACAATAATTGTCAGACAGATGTACGAGTAGTTGTTTTCGGCATCTCCAAATAAATAAATTAATTAGGGAAGTTAAATAGTTTTTTAAATTATCTCTGAACAAGTCATTTGTGACTTAGGGTGTTTCTGAAATCAGTGGTTCAATTATATTACATAATTGTTATATTCTACAGATGTTAGTATCATTTTCTTTAGTTAACTGCGATGTTTTAGCTCTTAATAGAATAGAAAATACCGACCTTATATTGCATTATTTCTGATTTAATATTTGTTGTTGTAATCATAATTATTAAACTCTGCAGACGCAGTACCACCCTGTTGTACACATTTCAGTTAATGGATGTAGTAATTCATCCATCAACTGTAGTGATATACGAACAAACCATTTCCAGCTTACTTGGTTTTTTGGTATTTCAAATATAAACACATTAATTTTCGTACTGCAAATAAATATGTATTACAACGCACTTCTGTTTTTATTTAATCCCTACAATCAAACGTGGAAACAATATTGATTATTGGTAAAGCATCTGCTAAAATTGTGTATATATAAATATCAGCGAAAACCATACACCAAAGTAGACATTCAATGCGGTACAGATGAAAATAAATCATATGTTCCACATTTTAACGAAATTCAAATAAATATATCATATATTATGTTACTTTGATCACTGTTTACTTGTGTTATAAATACACAGTGTTGCAAGTGAGGTAGTCAAAATTAAAAGTAATTATGTTTTAATATATTTGGTTTTCTCATATAATAACCTAATTTAATAATCCAAAGTTGATATACCTACCCCTCAAGCATATGACGGAGGATGTTCTTGTCCAAGAACTACCTTATGAAGTGGCGTAGCTCACTAGATATTTAATGGTATTGATGATGTGCAGTATGAAATATATAAAATGCTTCTAAAATAACAATAATAATAATAGTAATAATAATAATAATAATAATAATAATAATAATAATAATAATAATAATAATAATAATAATAATAATAATAATAATAATAATATCAATAATAATAATAATGATAATAATAATAATAAGTAAAATGGTCAGAAACGGATCTAGAAAACAAATATACTATCAAGAACAAAATTAACATAGAAAAGAAGGGGAAAGGGATTTGATAAACATACAATAGGTACCTTACATTCTAAATAGTACCTATACATTTATTAAAAACATACTTCCAAAACAAAGACCTACCATTACATATATGGCAATAGGAGAAATTGATATCGGTTTTATACCCTTAAACTTATCAACATTACACGGCATAGGGTAAACTGGGTATAGACGCCTATTGAGGATAGATGGTAATGTGATAGTAAAACAGTAATTTGATTCAATAGTACGCTTGCGCCTAAATCAGTCTATAGTCTATGGTTAACCAATGTGTGTACACAATAATTCTACATAATAATAGCTTATTTATAAGAAATCTAAGCTTCGCAAGGTAAGTGCTTGACTCAGTAATAAGTTTAATGTAATCAACCTTCCGAATAAATAAGAGTTTTATGTGATAATGACTGTTTATACATATAAATTTGATTTTATATTGTCAATTGGGGATGTAGGGTTATGTCAATTTATTACATAAGTACATTCAAAATGGACTTATGTAATAAATTCGTAGATAGGCATCTATCCTAGGCATTAATTACATTAGAGGATAGATGCACATATGCAATGGAGGATAGATGCCAGTTTTGTAGTCAATGGTTATAGAGCATAAAGTCCGGGATGTTTAAATACAAGTGATGATAGCACAAAAAATGAAATTTTTAGATTAAACAATATTTTTACAGGAGGAACATGCCGAAGTCAAACGTCAAAGAAGTGGTGAACGCTTAAAGAAAAATTGAGTTTTAGATACCTACTAAATTTTGTGTTTACCAAAAGGGACGCTATGCAATGTTAACAAAGTTGAGACAACATTTTCTTATACCTATGTTGTTAATAGTTTTTTTGTTTTATAGTAAAGGTAATAAATAAAGTAAAATCTAATAATTCATACCGCATTGTGCATCTATACCACTGTATGGTCATCTATCCCTAACAATGAGTGCAACTATCACATCAAATAGTCATGTATCCCAAAAGTGCCAAGGTCTAGATTTTGCTTCAAATTCGTTCAAATAAATAATTCGTTGTAATATTACAATACAATTTTTAGAAACAAAAAAATGGTAGTATATGCATCTATCCCCAGTTTACCTTATTATAATAGTATCAATAAAGAACATATAAACAAATAACTTTCATGTAAGTTATTACAAACATGCCAATTATACCCAGAAAGAGAGTTATTTATACTTGCAATACAAGACCAAGTAATAGCGACGAATAACTAAAAAATATATTTGGTAGGATATTTCAATTAGGAGGGATAGGTGCATAAAATGACACCAATTTTCTGAAACAATAGAACACATTGGATCCTGATGTAATCTACTAAGAAGCATGCAAAACCAATATACATAATATAATGGCAAAAATTATTTACTATGCAGGCAAAAGCCCTGCGATATAATCTGCAATCGATGCCTCAAGTTCACCACCAACTACATATAAATAGAAGAAAAATATAAATTATACTGGGAACTAATCATACGTAAATAGGTTTGTCAATCGATAAAGTTATTATTTCTAGGTTGGTCAATGACCATACAAACCGATAAAACTGTAGCCCATAATAGACCAGATTTCTATAGACATTTTAAGATCACCCACCTCATCAATGTGGCAATACCATCCGGACTAAAATAGCTAAAAAATATTCTGAAAAGAAATGATGTGTATTTGCCTACCCGTCATGTCATTTAAAAAATATTCAAGATGGCGTCTAGTGAAGTTTCAGATATTTAATTTAAGCAGCATTCTTCCTTTTGACAATAAAATGTCATTAATATTATTAAAAACCACTGCCTTTTAGGAACAAATACATTTCCAATAATCAAAATTACCTAATCGCAAATTAGTAAGTAACATTTAAATTATTTAGATTTGTATGTTTAGTTACGCATCTATTGCTGTCAGTCTTTTTTGATATGTCGTGTTTATCCCAGATATTTATTTAAATCGGCCACTTCTGTTTTGAAAAAAAAAAACTGAATATATTTCAGATTTGGATAGAATGAACCTACTTAGCCTTAGCCCTTCCTATACCATTGTTTGAAATTATTTCTGAACATACAGATTGTCAAGTACAGTGGTGCAATGCGAATGTATTTCTTTTAAGGAACATCCTGTATAATATTTAACTTTTAATTTAACCTCTCATAAATATATTTGTATGCATTCCTCGATAATACATTTTTATTAATAGAAAGATGATAATTTTCTAATTCTCTGAAGAATTACTTGGGAACCGATACAGGTTACAAATTACTTAAACTAATGTCATAAGAATTACAGATAGTCTTATAATCATTATGAGTGGTACATCATCATTTAATTAATTAAAAACAAACTAGTCCATTACTATAATTAATTAATTCTGAAGAAAAACAGGCCCAACTAGCAATTTCGTATTTGATAGAAACTGCTGAAATGTTTCAGAAACAAATTTTATAAAATAATGTTACTCTCGGAAATACTTTTAAATCGTTTTTACAGCACCTATAAATGGAAAATTGGCACCATCGTATAAAATTATTTAATCCCCGTTGGCATTTTGTAAGCTTGTTGAAATCATTACAAAACTATTACATAAACGTTTCCTTATGCTTTAAAAAGTTTCACTATCAGCACTATAAAATGGTTTGATAAGAGTGTGATTCTTAAGAAGCCATTGTAAGAAAAATTCTGCAAGGAGTCAAATCAGCAAAATAAAATAGTTTCTTAATTGTACCATTACAGTTTAAGAAGTGTTTCTATCACGGAGTCATGGCACAGAGAACATATTGTTCATCTCAGTAAGTAAAGTGTGTATCTTTTATTTGCTTATTGAGGATGTTTGATGGCCAGCTAAGGTAATAATTTATGCGAAGCCAATTTTACTGTTATTTATATACTAAATGTGCCTCGAGTTTGGTGATGTTTTCGAATAATTTTTAATATTTTCTAAAACCCAAGTTTACAAATTAACATTTTTTGCCATTGAAATTTGTGTCAATTTGTTTTTAATATCGTAATTTTATAACTAGCGCGTTCTTAATTATTGCTATAAATGTTAATAAACCAATGATTTTTAAAATATTTATGGCTTGTTATACTTTCGACCTTCAGAATTTTCATTTGAATACGGCTTCCTGTTATAAAACATTTTTGTGTTATTAGCAAATATTTTAAAATAATTAAACTGTTTACTGTTTGATTCCTATAAAGTACCTACCTTATAGAATAATACACCTTAGAGATGAAGATCTTGGGACAGGCCCGTATTATTTTGTAGTTAACACTTAACAAATAATCAAGTATTTTCAAGAACCTCAAAAATTTTTATCCGCAAAATGAGGAATTTAAAATTATTGAGAATGTAAGTTTGGAGGTATTTACCTAAAACTTTGTACAAGGTGTTGCATTGAAGGGTGGTAAATTATAAATAACAGCTATTGGTGCCGTTACCTGTAATACCGTCTTTAAACATACATAATTAAGAGGATCGCCACATCTTACTTTCCAACCATATTCCTAAAATTATAATTCTCAAAACTGATAACCACGACATGGCAATAATATCATATGTCTAGAGGCATATACTCTATAGTGGTGCCGAGACAAAAGCAAAATCGGAAGGAAGATATGAATAAATTTAGCATTTTTATGGTTAAATAAACTACTTTGTTTTATAACAACTTTGTTACCATTTCCATATTGCACCAAATTGTAATACTACATGATAATTATTTATCGGACAAAAATTACAATTTATTCTCAACGGCAGAATTGTTTCAAACAATTCTCTAACATAATTATTTTGTAAGCTAATAGGGAACAGTTACAAAATAATTTTAATATGTTTTTATAATAGTGCTAAATTTGCTACAGTATATTATTAAATACGCATTAATAATACAGTTTGATATTATGAGCTCAGAAACGTTTATAAAACAATTTTTTAATTGATTTATAAGCAATTTTATAATTTCGTTTTGTTTTGTTTTGTTAACGTTCTAACGATAAATTTACAAAATAGTTTAGTTACATACAACACAATAGTGTTTTCTACAAGTCTAATATACTATATTAGCATTTTGGAAGTAGTAATCAGACAATAAAATATGACAATTGTATAACATTTAATTTATAAACAAGTTTGCTGGTTGGGGAGTCTTGACCAAGTGGAAACAAAAAAATAAATTTTTAAGTCCAAAAATTAACATAACGAAAATTAGTTATGAAAACGTTAGTTCATTAATAAATATAGAAAAATTTTGTGGGTTCAGTTTAGACACTTGTGGATCTCCTAATATGTTATAGCAAAGTTCCTACTTAAAGCTTACTGTACATAGCGAAAACGGCCCGTCAAGTAAGGACTTGGATAATGGAACCGACTACATTATTGGTATTGTTGCGCTAACAGAGTTGCACTATGGTTCGAGAAAGAGAAGAAGTGTTCATGACCATATACACATACGGCTCCGAACAAATATTTAACTAAATACAAAATCCAAAATCAACAAACCTGTATCATATGAATCGTTTTGAAGCCAGTAGATTTATATACTACACTGATAACACCCTGAATATCTATGGGGATTTAATCTTTTATTAGATAATTCTTTATGGAACAGCTAATAACATATCTACTAAAGTTTAATAAAGGCACCCCTGCTGATATATTCCTAAATACTCGCCTATATTCACCCTAGCGGAAGCCATCTCGGCAAATTTGAAGAGTTAATAACCGCAAGAATCTCGATAAGTGTTTGTTTAAGCAAAGTGCCTTTCACGTGAGCACAATAGATCGGCCTTCCGTGTTCCACTGCCAGCCCTGATGTGGTAGCAGGAACTGATCAGCAGGAAACCAAACACCATCGTTCGTCACCAGTCTCCTCCGATGGGAGACGCACGCGACCTGCACGTGCCTATTGTGATGGCAAATTAATTTTAGGAATTTTCAATTTGTTACTGGTTTCAGTTTTCCGCATGAATTTTCATTGAGAACGATTTGACAAATATGATTGATGAGGTATTAATGCTATGTAATTGGTGACCCAGTAAAGAATGACAAATTATTTGATACAATCTATTGTGATAAATTTGTCATCGGTTGTGATGTATTTTATGCCTTGTATGTACATAGCAGTGCCAATTATTATGAACAATTTTTAAATTGGACCATTTTTCCATATTTGCTTGGTCCTCTTAAAAATGATCGTTAGAAATTGTGTATCATTTCATTCAATGTATTCTTCTTCAAGTACTGCGTTTGCGACAAGTAGAGAAAACTGTTTTAATTTTAAAAAACATTACATGCCCGACTCATATTTTGACAAAAGTTTTTGAGTTACCTTGTATATTAAAAATATTTGTTGAACCCGCGTGGTATTGACGTCTATCACGTCAGATATTTTCTTACCATAACTGCCTCTCTCATTTTAAATGGAAAATCTTATAGGTATTATTTTGAACTGTAGGACAAGAGCGTAGTAAATGCAAAATCTGTAGTAATATAATTCATAGAAAGTCGCCATTAATTGAAGAAGTTGTAACCAAAAACTTTACAGTGTGTTACATTTTATTTTAGATAACTTTGTAAAGATTTTTATTCAAATATTTATATATTGGTTGGTTCTGTTTTAGCTGTGATATATGTTTTCGACTTAAAATTGTGTGCTTTTTCGAAAAAAAAAAAAAAAGTAAAAACCTCACATGGGATTTCATTTCATATAAGAAATATACTCGTACAACAAAGTACAAGCAATATCTACTAATGAAATGTGTATCTACACCTCAGCAAATAAGGAAACTATAGAAGAAACAATTAATACGGACTGTGGGATCGTCTTAAGCTAGATAAGCTGATCAAAAAGTGTCCGTATGCCTTTTCACGCAGACTGCAATATTTTTCGAAATATATACCTTTACACCCGGATTCATGAAAGGGGCGTAAGGCGTTAGTCGGACTAACCAACTTTGCACTGCCGACTACAACTTTTATTTTAACACGCGCAACAACGGAGCAAATTTTTCGCGTAACTTTCGCTAGTCGGACTAACGTTAGGCCTCGTTGATGAATCCGTACGTTAAAGTTTTAAATGTCCTAAAAAAATTTAAAAAATTCACCAATTTCAATTTTTATTTCATTTGATAAAAAATATATCATCTCTCGTGTTATTTGATGCATTTTGGTCTACCTTAGTCACCTCGTTCGCCAGTCC
This sequence comes from Pogonocherus hispidulus, assembly GCA_963924545.1. Classification (NCBI taxonomy): domain Eukaryota; kingdom Metazoa; phylum Arthropoda; class Insecta; order Coleoptera; family Cerambycidae; genus Pogonocherus; species Pogonocherus hispidulus. The sequence goes on along the minus strand of OZ004692.1, from coordinate 75,734,443 downwards.
TAAAGCCATGCGATTTTTTTTTTTTTTTGGATAAATTGTGACACATCTCATAATTTTTTATCTAATGGTTAAAAATTTAAATTTGTGAATTTTTTAAATTATTTTTGGATATTTAAAACTTCTGCAATTTGAAACAAATATTAGACTGATTGAAAAATCATACAGATAATTTTTGTTCAGCTTAACACGATCTCGTATTTCGAGATCGTGTTTCGTAACACCTTGAAGGTATCTTTGTACAGGTATTTAATCCCTGAGATATCTATGTATAAAGAATGCGCGAGAATTAGCATAAAGGTCATTCACGTTAAGTTTAAACTAACATCATTTTCAGTAATTAATTGTTGTCAATATTCGATAAACAAAAGACCAAGAAATTAGCATAGCATTTGGCATTTACAAAGAGTTTTATATTTGGCAACCCTTCTCTGCGTTGTAAAGTTGTTAATTATTTATATTGCCTATCTATTGTTTGCTGATTTTTTGGTGTTTGGATCTGCTTAAATTTTGCTGGTGATTTTCTATTTACGTTTTCTAGTTATTCACTTTATTTATATTAAAAACGGTTCTTCTCAGAACTAAAACCGTTATGATTCTGTGACATTTTTCAAACTCCCGCCCGCAAAGAAGTTATACCTGACAATGGCAAAATTTTTGACAAGGTAACGTCACTTTAAACTTAACGTGAATATAATCTTTATTATTCAGATTCGTAAAAAGTCCAGTTTTATTATCAGGTAAGAATTGTTTTTGTGTCTTCCTGTTTACTCGTGCCATTTAATAATATATTTAATATTTAATAAAAAATCATTATATATTTTGTACACCATCCCTTAAATTAAGAAGAAATTTAAGCATCAGCAGCTCATCTGGACATAGGTTTCCAAAATAATAATTACAAGCAAGGATTTACTACAATAAATTTGCCAATAACAATGTTCAACGGGATAATTTTGAAAAATTCTGTGAACAAGAATTAGGTAATTGATACCGGGTTATCAAAAATTATCTTGGTCAAGGGTGGTTGTGGAATGTAAAACGTGTGTCTTACTTTAAATTTTTGAATATGTTTTGTTGTGTCAGAATCTGTCAAGTCATTGTGCTGAAATTTTCTAATCCAGTTTTTGAATCATGCCTCTTACCAGTCAGCACAAAATTTTCATGATTGAAGCTTATTTTCGAACGGATGCGCTAGTTAATGGAAATTGGCAATACAGACAACGTTTGTGTTTGGACAATTTTCGAGAGCACTTCCCAAACGTGGCAATATTACCGGACAATTTTTATGCGTGCCTTACAAATTGTGTTGAAGTGTTTCGCGAAACTGGTTGTGTGACTCATAAAAAAGGTGCTGGTAGACCAAGAGTGCGTACAGAAGAAGTTGTCAATGACGTTCGTTAACGTATGGAAGAAGAGCCTGCAAAACCTTTGAAACGTCTTTCTCAGGAAATTGGACTTTCTTATGGAACATGTCATAAGATTTTAAAGAAAGACTTGAACATGCATCCATATAAGATCTAAGCACATCAAGCTCTTCTGCCCGCAGACCACCCCAGACGCCTTGCTTACTGCCATTGGTTTGTCAATAATTTAATGAATGACGATCTTCTGCGGACTTCTGACGAAGCGTGGTTCCACCTTTCGGGATACATCAATTCTCAAAATATGCGAATGTGGAGCAATGATAACCCTCATGTTTTTACTGAATCGCCACTACATGCTCGAAAAATTGGTGTTTGGATGGCAGTTTCTCGCAGAAGAATAATTGGGCCAATTTTTTTCGATTTCACCGTCAACGCAGAAAGGTACAGACACAACTTTTTGGCTGAATTTGTGCAACAGTTAAACGATGATGAACTTCGGTACGGTTATTTCCAGCATGACGGTGCAACAGCACATACTACACGAGAAAATATTGCTTTCCTCCGCGAGTTTTTTGATGACCGGCTGATAAGTTGAGTTTCCTCCGAGATCACCTTGTTTGGCAATTATGGACTATTTTATATTTCCTTACTTAAAAAACAAGATTTTCGCAACTCCGGTAAATAATTTGCAAGAACTGCAACAAAGAATTGTTCAGCAATGTGCAACCATAACGCCAGAAATGCTGCAAAATGCTTTTCACAAACAATTACTGTAATTTAGTTTTTCTTGTTACTAAAACCGTTATTTCATAATTTGTAGTTAATTATTGTTTTACAACTGAAATAAATAGGTATGAAATTTGTAGGTTATTGATGATGTCAGTGTGACAGTGACATAATTATTTCAAATTTAAAGTAAGACACACGTTTTACATTCCACAACCACCCTTGACCAAGATAATTTTTGATATCCCGGTATTAATTAATATTGCCAATTAGCTGATTAAAATATAATATAATATTGTAAACAGCAAAGACACTGAAGAAAAATGGGATAAACTAAAATGTGCCCAGCATGTCACGAAATTTCAAGAACAACTCAATAATGTAAACTATATTCGTTTTCCTTTTCTGTATTACAAAACAAATTCTATTTAACTATCTAATATACGAACATGCGATGTTTCATTTTGAATAAATAATGTGCTTAACTTCTGTGACCGTACCAATAAAAAAACAAATTACAATTCAGCGCAGTGAAAAAGAAGCCGGATAAAATCCAGAGAGTGTAAAGAAGCGAGACTGGAATCAATAGGAACGCAACGAACAAATGCGAATGTATGCATTTTACGGTGCTTTCAGCAGTAACGAGTAATCTATTATTTAGTGCAGTATAATCTGTCAAAGCAGGAGTGTTTGCCGTATCTCATGTGTACAGGCCAGGAAACATCGCCCCTTGCCATTCGTCCTCTACGGCACTTAGAGAATGGCTTGAATAATGAATTGGGCTGCTGGATAAACCCTAGAACAAAATAATTGGGGGGTAAAATGGACCAACTAAGTGGAAATGATGCCATTTCGCGATTTCTTCTTTTCAGCTAACTTTCGTGGAGTTGAAAATGTGGACGGCAGAGCAGAATGGAATCAATGTTATCGTATCAATACTTTGTATCTTGCATATTTACGCACGCTAAATTGTGATAACTTCACTAAACTGTGTCCCCTTAAGAAAATTGGATTAAGGCGCAACTTAGGGTAATTCCGGGAGAGATGGACCACCTTTTTTGTTTTTCCCATATTTTATTAAAAAATAGCATTATCGGCATAAAAAAATAATTACTATAGACTCATTTTAACGAACTGTAATTATATTTATTACAAAAAACATAAATTATGTACGTATTCTTTTACAAAAAAATAAAATAAAAAACAGCTATGTGGTCCAACTAACCTTGAATATGCGGGATAGTTGAACCACCATACATGGGATAGTTGGACCACTCCAGGGCAGATGAACCATAACACAAAATCACAGATAATAACTTAAAAAAAATTCTGTACAGAGAAATAGGATTAATGTTATTTTAAAGAGATGCAAGAGCTGCTCTTTTGCCACATCTATCGCACATATTTTCGTATTCAAGCAAGATTCATGTAGCCAACGCTTACATAAAATACATTGAATCCAGTCGTCAGTCTTTTGTGTAGCATTATAATTTTCTCCATAGCCAACGCAATCATTTTCCTCCCATTCTTCTGGTGTGTCACTATCATCTTTTAAAGATATTTCACCTTCTGATTCAGAAGTACTACTTAACACAACCTTAAAGTGTTTGGCTGCAGCATTTACTCCCATCGTTCTTGTATTTATAGCTTCTATTGCATTTATGAGGTCATCTTCGGCCCAAATTTCCCTTTTCGAACGCAACTTACGTTGATATTTTGTAGGCATTCTAAAAAGAAGAGCAATTAAAAGTGGTTCAACTATCCCGTCCTGTTGTGGTCCATCTATCCCAAATTTCCGGGATAGATGGACCATTGCAATTCTAACCTATAATAGAAAACCTACTGTTTTCATACATAAAAGTGATTAGAATGAATACCATGTTGTTATTTTTCAACTAAAATTTGCATTTTAATACTTAAGTTTGGCGAGAATCGCTTCTTCGAAATCGGTGGCAAAAATTTTTTAGCGCCCGTAAATATGTAAACAAAGGCAGTCACTTAAAGAAAACACGTGCGAACGCCGAGACTATCCCAACGTAACTAGTGAACCGTTGGGCCCACGACAAAATTAAAATTGACGCCCTCTAGTAATTTGAAACAAAGATATGAAAGTGGTCCATCTCAGGCAGTGGTCCATCTCTCCCGGAATTACCCTAAAACATTTTCACTGCAAAAAATACATTTTATGTATTAGGCCATTTATTTTGTATAATAAGGTAGGTACCCCTAAAACGCGGCAAACCTAAAATTTGCATTAAAGGCTAACTATCGAATTATGAATACTAACCTCAGGTGGTAAGGTAAAGAAAAAAGGAAAAGGGACTGGTATAAGAAGCAGGAAAAAATTCCTTCCCAAGTAAATCTGGGACAACAGTCAATTGGTTTGCAAATCATTCTTCAATAACCATCTAGCTGCAGACCTAAATTTTTATAAAGCACGTATAACTTGGACTATCTTGGTTTTTTGCTAGTTTCTCTAAGTAATTATATTTCCTCTATCGCTTTCAGTAGGTTATTATAGCCGGAATTGAGACTCCCCCCACCCCTTTTGACCTTGAATGACCTTTGGATGACCTTGAATGACCTTTGGATGACCTTGAAGTGACCTTTGGATGACCTTGAGGTGACCTTTGGATGACTTTTACGTGACCTTTGGATGACCTTGAAGTGACCTTTGGATGACCTTGAAGTGACCTTTGAATGACCTTGAAGTGACCTTTGAATGACCTTGAAGTGACCTTTGGATGACCTTTGAATGACCTTGAAGTGACCTTTACATGACCTTGAAGTGACCTTTGGATGACCTTTGTATAACCTTGAATTGACCTTTGGATGACCTTAGAGTGACGTCATTTAGTAAACAGACACGACTCCTCCCCCACTCCCCAATTCCATATTTAAAAGGAGGGAATGGGCAAGCTGAAATCATTTTGAAGTAAATTCTCGTGAGGAACGTGTAATACAACAAAAAAAAAAAATGCATTTGTGTAGTAATTGTGGTAAAACGTTTACGCGCAGTGACAATTTACGTCGTCATGAGATAATGTCTTGCAAATCGAAAATGACTAGTGATGATGGACCCAGTGCTAAACGTGCTAGAATGGATTCCTCAAGTACTCAAACCATTATTTGTTGTAACAAAAATATACCTGCTAATCAAATAAATTCGCATCGCAGAACCCTCGAGCATAGATCAATGTCTTGTACTCCTAAATGCGATGGCGTACAAATTATTAACAGTGCCTTCAAATGTAGAATTATTAGTTATCGAGTGCATAGTCAAAATCAGCATATAGATTACAATTTGTTTTTCGACGAAGTAAAGGAGAAGATATTGAAATTGTTGGAAGAAATTGTAAAAGTCCACAAATCTGCAAAAATGAATATGGAAACATTTGCTAAATACACATTACCGAAACAAGAAACAACGGATGTTAAGACTTTCAATAGTTCTAACAAGATTATAGACGAATCCAAAGATCTGAATAATATTTATCAAGAATTTGTCGATAAAATGATATCTCAAACATCTGAATTTGAAGAAAAAGATTCTGGTATGTAATTCATAAAATACAATTAATTAGTTTTATACATATATGTATTCAATGTTTCAGGTTGGGCTATCGTTGAAGTTTTATATGTGGAAGTAAATATAAATAAAAATAGTCCTCTGTGCGCATCGTCATACATGAAGTTACCAAAGTTTATCGAAAATAAGAAAGCTGTAGTGAACATAAGAAACGATGATCAGAACTGTTTTGCATGGGCCATTACTTCAGCACTATATCCACCTAGAGGACCAGTTCAGGAGGTCTCTTCGTATCCACATTATTCTACAGTTTTAAATGTGACGGGTATGGAATTTCCAATTAAATTAAAAGATATTACGAAATTTGAAGTGATGAATAATATATCAGTTAGCGTTTACGGTTTAGAAAAGGAATTTGTTGATAATAAAATGAAATACGAAATAGTAGGACCGCTGCGCTATGCATCAAAGAAATTACGTTATCATGTAAATTTGTTACTTATTACAGAGGACTGTGGAGAGAACCATCATTGTAGAAAGGAATGTATAAAAAGTCACTACTGCTGGATAAAAAATTTTTCAAAATTAGTTTCCAGTCAAGTTTCACTTCACGAACACAGAAAATATTTTTGTGACGGTTGTTTAATGTATTTCAGTAGTGAAAAAGCGTTATTACAACATCAAAGTAATGATTGCAATCATGTTTATACGACGACGCCTTCAAATAAACTTCGTATAGATAAGTTTGGAAATAGCGTTCCCGAAAACATATTAAAATTTGAAAATTTCGAAAAGCAATTGAAAGTACCTTTCGTAGTTTATGCCGATTTCGAATCAGTTCTAAAACCACACGACACTTGTGAACCCGATCCTACAAAATCTTTTAGTAACAAAACGTTCAGTCACGAACCGTTCTCATTTGCATATATAATAAAATGTTCATTTGACGATTCTTTATCTAAATTTGTATTATACAGAGGGGAAAATGCCGGTAAAGAATTTATAAAGCGCATCGAGGCGGATTTAACTGATATATATAATAAACATTTGAAAGAGTTCGTTCCAATGAATCCTTTATCTGCGGAGGAAGAACAGGACTTTTCGAATGCAACCGTTTGTGGTATATGTGAAAAACCGTTTCTTGAAGGGGAGGTAAAAGTCAGAGACCATTGTCATTTGACGGGCAAGAAAAGGTTCGGAGCTGCTCATTCTGTTTGTAATTTAAATTATAAATTACCTAATTTTGTCCCAATTATATTACACAGTATGAGTTCTTACGATTCCCACCTTTTTATTAAAGAGTTGTGTTCTAATAAAGATAGAATAGAAGTAATAGCTCAGAGCAAAGAAAAATACATATCTTTTACTAAAAACCTGTATTTGCATGATTATACGGACAAAGAGGGAAAAGTAAAGAAAAAATATTTGAAGATGAGATTTATCGATAGTTTTAAATTTTTATCCACTTCACTAGAAAATTTAGCGCAAAACTTGAGCGATAATCAATTTCAAGAAACGGTTAAACATTTTCCAGATTACGAACAATTTAATTTAATTAGGCAAAAGGGCGTTTTTCCTTATAGTTTCTTAACGACATTGGACAAACTAAACAATAAAAATTTACCCGCGAAAGAAGAATTTTATGACAATTTATCAGAAGAGCATATATCAGATGCCGATTATCGTAGGGCGCAAAAAACTTGGAATATATTTAAGTGTCAAAATTTGGGGGAGTATTCGGATACTTACTTAAAATCAGACGTACTTATATTATGCGACGTATTTGAAAACTTTCGAAACATTTCATTAGATAAATATCATTTGGATCCCGCACAATATTTTACTGCCCCGGGATTAGCTTGGGATGCTATGTTAAGACTCACGCAAGTAAAATTAGAATTACTGACAGATATTTCAATGATTCATTTTATTAAAAAAGGAATTCGTGGCGGTATTAGTCAGTGTTCGGAGCGAAAACACATCGCAAATAATATTTTTGTTCCAAATTATAACCCACAAGAACGTTCATCTTTTATAACATATTTGGATGCAACAAATCTATACGGCCATAGTATGTCACAGTATTTACCAACCGGCGGATTCGAATGGTTAAACGATCAAGAAATCGGTAATTTCAACGTCATGAATATTCCAGATGAGAATCGTTACGGGTATATGTTAGAAGTTGATATTGAATATCCGCTGGAATTGCACGACGCACATAGAGATTTACCATTTTTAGCCGAAAGTATGATTCCACCCGGTTCAAGATCAAAAATTCCTAAATTGATACCCAACTTGAATAATAAAAGTAAATACATAATACACTTTAGAAATTTAAAACAAGCCATAAGAAACGGTTTAAAATTGAAAAAAATACATCGCATAATAAAATTCGAGCAGAGTTGTTGGTTAAAAGTATACATAGATTTAAATACCGAAATGAGGAACAAGGCAACAAATAAATTCGAACGGGATTTATACAAATTAATGAATAACGCAGTGTACGGAAAAACAATGGAGAACGTGGATAATAGAAGAGATATTAAACTGATAACTCATTGGGAAAGGAGGGGGAAATCCTTAGGGGCAAACACATTAATCGCTCGTCCTAATTTTAAAACTTGTACAGCATTTTCAGAAGACTTCGTGGCTATACATATGGGGAGAACAAGAACTCATTATAATAAACCGCTCTATCTGGGGTTTTCAATTTTAGAGTTATCCAAGACAGTGTTGTACGACTTTTACTATGACACCATAAAGAGAAACTATAAAGATGAGGCCTCTTTGCTATATACGGATACCGATTCGTTAATTATAAAAGTGTATACAGATAATTTTTATGAATTTATCAAGTCAAATCCGAGCATATTCGATACGTCAAATTATAAAGAAGGTAATAAGTTCGGTATTCCCGTAACGGCATCCGTATTGGGAAATATGAAAGATGAATTCCCTTCGGATCCCATAATGGAATTTTATGGAACAGGTGCAAAAGCTTATTACGTAAAGTCGGTGAATACTGAAGTCAAAAAAGCTAAAGGCGTAAAGAAATCAGTAATAAAAAAGAATTTAACAGTCGAAGATTATAAGAAAATCGTAGAGCAAGGCGGTACCATATTCAGAAAAATGAGTTCGTTTCGGAGCGAATTACACAATATATACACAGAAATAAAAAATAAAGTGGCATTGTCTTACTTCGACGATAAAAGATTCATAATACCAAATACAACACGAAGCCTACCGTGGGGCCACAATGATATACAATATTATTTAACGGATGCGGAGAAAAATTTTGAATGGTTCGTAGCCGCTTTAAGTCAAACAGCTGGGTGCAATATCGATAATAGTCAAATTAGATTGAGATATTTGATAAACGCGCTAGAAGAATTAATATGATGATTGTACATAGAGACGAAACGAATATGTGTGTTTACTCGTACCATAAGTAATTAGAATAAAGTTAAATGTAAAAGTATGTATTATGACGTACAGTGAAGTAAGAAAAGATGTAATTATAATAAAAAAATATTATATAAAGTAACTGTAACATATCATAATATTCGAACGCATGTAATAGATGTATGTATAGATGTATATGTATGTAATCTCGCATGAGCTCGGTACAAAAAAAAGTATGATATTAGCATTAAAATAATTAGAAACGTAGTAAATGTTTAAGATTATAGAAAATAATTATATTATTAAGTACAATGTAATTATAGGCTATCGAAGAACAAATGTAATGATTATATGTAATGTAAGCAATGTCGTATTAACATGTGATTACTTGTACAATAATTAGAAATGTAACGAACGTTAAGGATTACAAAAAAAAATAATTATAATTATTAAGTACAGCGTGACTATAGGCAATTGAAGAATAAACTTGTAACATTGGTAATGTACACAATGTCTCATTAACGCGTAACTATATGTACAGAAAAATAATTATACTTATTACATACAATGTAATTTGTATTTGTACAGAGAGTAATTATAATTATTACATACAATATAATTACATGTAATTGAAGAACAAACTTAATAATTATATATAACGTAAGTAACATAGGTAATGTACATGTAATGTTTTATTAACGGGTAACTATTTGTACAGAAAATAATTATAATTATTACATACAGAGTAATTATAGGTAATTGAGAAACAAACATAATAATTATATGTAACGTAAGTAATATACATGCAATGTCTTATTAACATGTAACTATTTGTACAATAATAATTAGGAATGAGAATAAAATAATTATTAAACAAGTACTCTTTCATTCGTACAATGTCATTCACGCTACCTCATCCACACTGAGCATCAGAACGTACTTTAAGGTATATATGATCTCTTCGTGGTAGAGTGGGGATGGTGGGGAGAAAGTCATATCCTATAGAACGTTAAGAAGGATAGGAGGAGCTAATACTCGTTCACTGTAGTACAGTGGGAGGGTGGGCGGAGCGAGTCGGATCCTATAAAAGCTGAAGTCGAATCGGAGGAGTTTGTCACTCCTTCAGTCGTCGTCGAGTGTAACAGTGCTAGTAACAGTTTGTCAAAGTACTAAGTTTAATACAATGGGTAATTGTAGAAACGTTAATCAAAAAGTACATGGAAGTCGAAAGCATCAATCCAAGGATAATTCAACATCACGCAGAGCACCGCAGAAGAACATAGAAACACTTAAAGTATTATCCAATATAATAATACCAGGGGTTAATATGCAAGACAACCAGTTGCATTCATTATTTACAAACCCAGGTAATGGACAACAACAAAACGCAACATACCCCACGGCTTCGACATCACAGCATCCGGGCTACTTCACAGAACCATATCAAAATGTATGGCGGCAAGCAGAATCGTTGAACGGTCAGGAGACATCCCACGGCGAGGCCTCAATTCCAGTGGATATCGTACACCAAGCTCTGGCCGAAGTAATCAATGAAGAGGGTCATGAGAACGTAAGCAATGCAGTGATAGCGGATATGATCCATCAAATGTCACCATGGAGCGAGGACGACTTTATAAAATCAGAAAAATCGACAAGTGAAAAAATTAAAGATAAAGGACGATCCACAAAAAAGTCCCGTCGCACCACCGAGAAAGATGGATCATCCAAAAAACCAAAAGTGAAGGAAGAAGAAGGAGCAAGTACACTAAAACACTTGCTAGGTGAAGTCTCTGCTATACCGATAGGGAACAGAAGAGAGCAAGAACAATCGGCAGCAACAGAGAACCCTATCACCATACCCGACGACGAGGAGGAGAATCTCAACATGTTTTCTCAAGAAACAGACATGACAATAATTAGACAAGCGATAGCATTAAAAAATAAATTGCTAAAGGAAAAAATGGATGCGGATCGGGAGTTTACAAGTACCCAACAAGAAGCGAACGGGTTGGAGGAGGAAATCACTCGTTTAAACCATCTATTCACAGCCACGACTAGTCGACTGGAAGAGATAAGTAACCGTCGCGACAGACTCACACATAAAGTAAACTGGATAAGACAATCCTTAGGTTAACAATAGTATTAAATAAATGTATACATATAATTAATGTTAGAGCAGTAAGAATAGTGTAAGATAGAAAAATAAATAAAGGTTGAAAAAAATAAATTGAATCTTGAATGGAATGAAAGAACAGAATGTACAGAGACTGAAGTATGTAAAAGGGAGCAAGTAATAAAATTGAAAGTTGGTAACACTGGTAATAAAGAAAGATGGAATGAATAGAAAATGAGGTTGGTAACATTGGTGAGTTGGTAACACAGACAAACGGGGCGCATAATCAAAGGTGGAGGGAGTCCAAATCTAACCCAAGCTGCGTAGAATCACTGCGCAAGTTGAGAGGGGGAGTGGAAGCCATGAACCACGCTAGAGACGTTTGTGAAATTCTTTTCCTTCCAGCCTCCGCCGGGTACAGACGTGTGTCTTCGTGAAGAGTCTGAGTAATTGTTGTTAAATTAGCTTCACTCGTTTTTCGCGTTTTCGTGTTTGTGTTGTCATTTATTTTTAAATATCTGCGTTAACGATGGTCGGCTTAAAACGTCCGAGAAAGCGTACCACCGCAAGGGCTGAACATCAAGCCCAACCGCTGGTGACGCCGGCCCAGCGGATCTTGCATCGCCAGTGGTTGCAGCCGGCAATTCCGCAATTGCCACCGCAGGTTCAGCTTCCCCAGGGCACCGAAATCGCCCTGGTGCCGGTGGCCAAGCGGCCAAAGACTTCCACGAAAACCGGGACTCGGAGTGAGCAGGCGGTGGTAGTTGCGGGAAAAGGCAGCGAGGAAGAAAATACGGTGGTGCCGCCGCTATTGTCGCCGATGAGCAGCGTCACAGAAGACGAGATCGTGTGTGACGCCATTGTGGGGGGACCAAGCACCAAGATGGCGTCTCCCTCGTCGATTAAGGCGGCCGATAACAACGCGGCAACTACGTCATCGGCGAGGGAGACGCCATCTGACGGGGCAAACCAACATCAGGCCCCCATAAGGTTGGTTACCAGCGCCGATGTTCACGTGTCGGCCGAGCCAAGACGTGAACAACCGGGCGGTAATCAACCTCAGCCCATCGGAGATGATAGCGGAGACGACCTGCGGCAAGTCTTCTCGCAGGAGTCCCAAATCCAGATGCTTGATCTAGTCAAGCAATGGAAACGGGACAATAGCGAGGGGCTGATAGCAGCCAATCGCGAGGTCGATATGCACGCGCAAGTAGTGCAGAACATCCGCGATAGCTTGCGCGATGCGGAAGCGGCCTGGGAAGCTTCAAAGCGAAAGCGCGATCGACTGCTAGCGCAGCAGGAGCATATGAGGAGCATCGTTAACGAATAATGTTAAATTCGTGCGCGAAAACGGAGACACCGGAGGTTGTGACTATCGGAAATCCTCACCCCCTAACCCCACTCCACTCCCAATTTTCCCTCATCCTTCCCACATCTCAAAACCCATAAAAAAAACACATATAACCCCCCCCCCCAACCACCCCCCTTTGGGGGCTCCCCCCCTCCCCCCCCCTCCCCCCCCAAAAAAAAAAAGATTGCTTATGGAACTTACTGCGCAGGGATAACTAGAAAGGGAAAGGAGAGCGCACTGTTTTGGTCGATTTCAAGGAAGGGAAATAGCTAGAGCTGCGCGAAAAAATTTTTGGGGGGAGGGAAGGGAGGGGGGTTTGGATGGATGGCGTAGGGGGAGGGCGGGTGGTAAAAGACAAAACCAAAAATATTCTAAGTCGCTTAGCCTTTTTTTTAGCCTAAATTTTTAAAATTCATTTTCTCGTCTTCTAAGAATACGTAGTACCCCGTGTAACGTATCAAATTACTCGTCTTGACATTTCCTATCGATTGATACCGCTTTTATTAGCATCCGAGAAAATTTCAGAAAAACCGTATGTAAAATTTCTAAAAAAATTTTTCTAAGTTGATTTAAAAATGAGAAAAAAAATTTCTTTTTCAATTACGATATTACGGATACATGTATGACCTTTCCAATTACCCATCTTTACATTTTCTATCGATTGATACCAACATTCGTTCGCATCGGGAAAAAAATTCATAATTCGTGTCACCTTAAAAAAAATTAGAAGAAATTGTTAAAATATTATTTTATGCGATGGTGATTTCATAAATTACATTTGTATATATGACAATGTTACCCCCTCCACTCGATGATGTCACACACTATATTTAAACGGAGGAGGACCCTACCTTAACTCAGTTTCATTTGATCTGCGAATAGTAAAGTATTAAGTAATAGAAAATGGCTGTAGGGCAACCTCATATTGAATTCCTTACCTGGTTAGCTACCACGAATTTTCAAGAAAACAGCTATGAAGAGAGTGATGAGGTAAGTATTATAGTATGTAATTTTCCATTTTAATTGAAGGTAAATTATATATTTTTGTGTCATTTAGGCCGATCCCCTTAACGCTGCTAACGTTCCTCAAGCGAATTTGTCAATAAGACAATTGGTCGAGGCGGGATTGAATGTATTCCAAGAGAAAGATGATGAAGGTATGGAAGCTGATGCCGACCAATGGCTTGCTCGTGGGGTATATGTGGAAGCTATAGATATCTTTACAGGACAAAAACAGTATTGCAATACAGTGTCTTGCATCGTAGTGCCAGGTGATAGACTTTATTTCCTGTGTTATAGATGCTTTGAGTGGTTTACCGTTAACGTTACCCCCACCTCCAGATACCAATACATCGAATCACATAGGACAATCAGACTGGAGGATGCTGTATTACATACCTGCGACTCTTGTCAATTACCCCTTAATCAACTGAAACTAACAGACTGTTGTATACTTTGCAATAAATAGTGTTAAGTAGTTTTTGATAGATTAAACGATGCAATTTGTAAATAAACTGTATATGAAGAAACCTCATCATTGATTACGCGGTAATTGACATATAGAAAATACAAGCATAATGTTAATCATTACCCGTAATGTAACGTGTAACGTAAATGTTTAACGTGTAACTATTTGTACAGAAAAATAATTATAATTATTACATACAATGTAATTTGTATTTGTACAGAGAGTAATTATAATTATTACATACAATATAATTACATGTAATTGAAGAACAAACTTAATAATTATATATAACATAAGTAATACAGATAATGTACATGTAATGTTTTATTAACGGCTAACTATTTGTACAGAAAATAATTATAGTTATTACATACAGAGTAATTATAGGTAATTGAGAAACAAACATAATAATTATATGTAACGTATGTAATATAGGTAATATACATGCAATGTCTTAATAACATGTAACTAGTTGTACAATAATAATTAGGAATGGGAATAAAAATAGTTATTAAACAAGTACTCTTTCATTCGTACAATGTCATTCACGCTACCTCATTCACACTGAGCATCAGAACGTACTTTATGGTATATGATGTCTTCGTGGTAGAGTGGGGATGTCTTATATTAAGTAGGAGGGGTTAGTGGCCAACTTTAAAACCTACCATTCAATAGTAAGTGGAAGGGAGGTTCAGATTATCTCTCTCATTCAAAATGCGAGAGGAGGGATGACTTTTGCCTATATATATCCGTAACTTGAATCTATTTGACAGTTAAGCTCAACAGTTCAGAGTTAAAGAAAATAAAATGAATATCTTAGAATCTGAAAACTGGGATGGAGAATGTGTAGAACCTGGGATGCCAAACCCAGGGAAAACACTTATTAATCCACATATAGGACCAGAGCCGCAGCCAGCAATGGAGGAGAGCTGGGATAATGAATGCGTCCCAGGACGCACATACAACCCCAGGGAGGCGATCCAGGACCGGTTGGTAATCCGGAGCTGCCATCCGGTAGTCAACAAGACCAAGACGGAGAAGAAGGCATATAGATATGCCGAAAGAGCGCGATGGCTCCACCTGATGGGTCGCCGAGAGGAGGAGAAGAGCCAACAGTTCTTAAGTAGCAAGAAATAATTTTTCTTGCTACTTAAGAACAATTATATTTTTAATTGTATATTTTTATTTTTTTAATTGTGTATTTTATTTTATTATTTGTATTATATTTTTAGTTGTATATTTTTTAGTTGTATTATTTTGTATTTTAATTTTTAAATATAGTGTGTTTTCTGTCCAAAGTGTGTTTCTTTTTATTCCAAGTTCTCCTCTTTTGTGCAATATGCATAAAAAAACAAAAAAAAAATAATACTTGAAAAGTAATTTTATTGTGATAATAGAAAAAAAATATAACTATAAGTGTTACATACAACTGCAAATATACTAAATTAAGCATATATTTTACCATATCATTTTACAAAGCAAGATAATTACTATATATATATTAAACTATATCAGTCTTGTTGATCCAACCATTCTGATCTGGTGGTAGTCCGAGCCATTTGACAAACAATTTATTACCTCTTTTCTTTAAAATCTTTTCCACTAAGTATACATCGGGGTGTTTAGTCTTCTGAAGTTCATAATCATAAAAACATCCTTTAATAGGTTGACCTCTCACATCTTCTATCATGTATGTGACGGGATTTGTTACATTAACTTTAACAATTTTAAAAAGTTCCGTTGAATAGTTGGCTGTATACCCCTTTTCAAATATTCCTTTGTATTTGCTAATCCGAACCATGTCACCAACATGGAATTTTGATTTTAATGCGACTTTGGGATGATTATATACACTTAACTTTGTTGTATATTTTACATCTATGGGCTTCATCCCTATTGTACGATGGACTTTATTATTGTACAACTTTATAATATCAGGAAGTATATCAAACCATTTGTAATTGCCTCTGGCCGAGAATTCTTTATATAACCAATTTTTTAAAGTTTTAATTACACGTTCCACGATTGCTGCCTTTTTTGTACTGAATGTGGAATAATGATTTATGCCATATTCATGCATCACTGTGGAGAACTGGCGATTGTAAAACTCGAGTCCTTGATCGCTCTGTAAGTTTGTTGGGGAATAAACAGCTTCTTGAAGAATTTCTTTCATCGCAATAGAAACTTCCATAGCAGTTTTTTTCTTTAGCGGTTTGGCCCAAACATATTTAGAATAGCAATCAATTACTATGAGTATATAACGATAACCTTTATTTTCATTTGCAAAATTCTGCATTTCTGCCAAGTCAATCTGCCATAAGTCTGCCAAACCTTTTATTACGGTTCTTCTCCTTCTAAAATTTTTTCGTGCTGGTTTATGTAATTCATTGACAATTTGTCGTTTTGTGCCACTAATGAACATTATACCTTTTTTATTATTCAAGTTTATTAATAATAATAGTAATATACATTTAGATGTTCCACGTTCTGTTTGAAATGACTTATTGTGATGAGCTGCTCCTTGTTTTATTTATATAAGGCATAAAATTTTTTACTCAACTTGTGATGATCTTAGAATCGGTTGGTCGTAATGAAATACCTGGCCATGCTAATCCTCCTGTGTCTCTCGGGGGATGATATTTCGCAATAAGTTGTTCAATTTTTTCTACATCAAGTATGAAACCAGTCATATTTTGCACCAACTTAGTATGAGCATCCGAGTTTCTCTCACTTGTATTTTTTAATTCATCTATTTCAGTTTTCATATCGCTTATCGTTGTATCTATTTTTAGTTGTAAATTTTGAAACGTTTTTGTTATTTCATCCACGATTTCGTTCCTTTCTCTCTTTATGTAGTTTACTAAATTATCGGTTATAAGATTAGCTGATTTTTGTAGAGCGGAAAGGATATCTTTTTTGCAGGCATCCATAACTAAATTCACGTAGTTTAATGTTGCACCATCATTTTCATCTCTAGGATCTCCTATATTCTTTAATTGCTTTCCTTGGATGTCATACTGTTTTTCAGTAGTAAGTTTAAAACCGATGCCTTGCGGACCACGATGACCTTTACAATTAGGTCCTTTTCGGCGTCCAAATTTATCAATGGAGCCCATCGTTCTATTGCGTTCAAATTACAATTGACAAAATAAACTGATATCTGCTTTATATATGTATTTATGGTTGATGAAATAAAATGCGATAGTTATTTCTCTAATAGATGATTCCTTCTTCCCTTAATTCATCAATTAGGGATATTATTTCATTCTCATGACCTGAATGTCCAGCCATTTTAGAACTCCACAATAATCTTAAGCGGTCGATTAATTCTTTGGGCTTATTCCAGTATATGTAATCCACCTTTTTGCCTGTATATATTTTCTGAGATGACATTAGACCCGCACCTTTCTTGGATCGAGTTGACATTCCACGTTGTAAAAGTGGTTTTATAATTTCGACATACTTTTTTGATTTACTAGGATTGTATCCCAATGTTACATTGTAATTTTTATATGCCGCATTCGTTATATTCAATATGTCTCCAAATATATTTTTATTTTCATCGGTGATTCCATAACCCGCACTGTTTAGATCTGGGGGAAATTTTAAAAACAGTAAATCGTATAACTGAGAATTTCCTTTATATGTTCCGAGTTTCTTATTATTTCTCCAAAATGATATAAGGTCACCCTGAAATCGCACTTCGGAGTTGCCCATGGCTAACTTTCCAGTATCGACATCAACTCGCACCCCATACTTGTTATCGAACGTAGATTCACCAGCTTTAACACCATTGATGTAGGTTGAAACGACATCAGTTAAATTTCGCAAATTACTACTAGACGTGGTAGAACTTGAAGGTGTCCCTACAGACGATGGTGGCGGCGTTTCCATATAAGAATTACTTTCCCTAATTGTTTCATCTGATTCGAATTTCGGTGTTTTGATTACTGCAGAGGGTTTTTTAGGCTGTGTTGTTAAATACTGCTGTGTGGTTTGAAATTTACGATTTGTTTCCTGCGTTGTTTCAGAAATAGTTTTTAATGGCTTCGTTAACGGTTCATATATTTTTTCCAAGGCCATTTGACTTTCTACATGTTTATTTTTTATGTAATTGAATTTTTTGCGAACAGCGTCCGTGGCTTCTATTAATTTACGTTTCAAATCTATTTCACTATCATTATTTTCGTCCTTATCAACTACTGATCTCTTCATTTTCTTTCGATGTGTACCCACCATCACTACCTTTACAATTGATATATATATTGGCATGCATTACGGATATATGTAACTGTCCAAACCTTTTCTGTATCTACCATCTTTTAGTTCTCTATCTTTATCGATTACTAAAAATCCATATTTATCTTCCCAGCATTTTGCACACATATCCAAGAACTCTTTGAAGGTAACGTCCGGTGATACATGATCTTGAAATATATGATGCAAATTCATTTCATCTTGCTTAAACATTATAATAAAATTCGAATTGTCTCTAATCAATTGTTTTGGTACTCGGGAATATGTTTGAGCCAGATAAAAACTATCTATGGATTTGTGTCGGCCCATACTAAAATATGACCTAATAATATCTTGTTTTTCACATATGATATCGTCGAAAATGAAAACGGAGTCCGGTTTTGCTTCAGATGGTTCCACAATTTCTACGTTATTATTAAATGTGTAAAATCCTAATCCATCAATGGGTTTTAAAATCTTCTGAAGATATTCATATTTTGGTTGATACAGTGACTTGGAATATAAATAAATATTAGCAAAACGTAAACCGTGGGGATGTGTAATAAGGGAAATCATAACATTTGTTTTCCCACAGTTCGAAGGACCGATTAACAAACCCCGAATTGTTGAAGGCAACAAGGGTCCATGGCGTCTATTGTTGATATTTACACCACTTCCTACACGTTCATCGAAATTATCCACTACAAATGTTTGCTTTTGCTTTACAATCCGCATTGTTTGAGGGTTGGATACAATATAAATAGATATAAATAGATATAAACGGTGTATTCAATATTTTAATCGATAACTAGCGTTCCTAGTGTTACCATCGAAGTAATCGGTGTTATAAAGAAAGTTTTACTACGTTTTGTTTATTTTAATGCCGTTCGTCAGTCAGTCTAGACGTAAAGTGTCTAATTCGCGAACAGGAAGGGGATTTATAAATTCTTTAATAAATAAACTACCCTTTGAATTACATTTACCCGGTGGCTACCAGTACTGTGGACCGGGTACAAAATTTCAAAAAAGGATTGCCAGAGGTGATCCAGGCATTAATGGTCTGGACCAAGCTTGCAAAGTTCACGACGCTGCTTACGAAGATCATAAAGATTTACCAACACGCCATAAAGCAGACTACGAATTAGAACAGCGCGCCTGGGAAAGGGTTAAATCTAAAGACGCCAATTTTAGAGAAAAAGCATCCGCCTGGTTAGTTACAAATATCATGAAAGCAAAACGTCGTTTAGGTATGGGATGTAAATCTAAATCAGTTCCCAGAAGAAAGGCAAATAAAAAGAAGAATATTAAGAAAAAGAAGGTCAGCTTTGGTGGTAATATTGTTCATAAAGTACGAGATGAAATACGTAAAGCTGGCGGTAAACGATTCGTTTCTAATGATACAAAAAAAGCAACACATTTTGCTTTACAAGCAGCACGAAAATTTGTGAAAACATCAGGGGGTAAAAGGAATATTCGTACTCCGCGAATTATACCTATACCGAAAGTTGGTGGAATTTTACCATTAATTCCTATATTTGCGGGATTATCGGCGCTGGGAAGTTTAGCCTGCGGTGCTGCAGGTCTATATAAAACAATAAGTGATGTAAAAAATGCAAATCAGCGCATGGCTGAAGGGGTGCGTCATAATAAAAAAATTGAATCTATGCCTCTTGGAAAAAAAGGCGAAGGATTGTATTTAAAACCATATCGAACTGGATTAGGACTTTATCTGAAGCCGAACAATCCAAAAAACTTCTAAAGTCTCTACCTCGAAGAGCTCTCAGCGACATTGATATTAGTTATTATGCTAATATTTTTAAAATTCCATATTTTCGAGGTGTATTTATGCGAGACAATCTTCCTGAGAGTGGTGCCCTACATACTGAATCTGCAATTTTGAATTTAGACGGTATAAATGGTAGAGGAACACATTGGGTAGCCTACAAGAAAATTGGTAATATTATTAACTACTACGATAGTTTCGGAGATCTTCCCCCACCCAGGGAACTCTTAAAGTATTTCTACATTAAATCAAATCCGATAATCTATTACAACTACGCCCGTCAGCAGAACTACAATACAGTGTGGTGTGGACATTTGTGTTTAAGATTTCTAACTAACAATGAATTTTCCAATGACTCCAAAAGAAGAACGTGAAAAAATTAAAAAGACGGCGGATTCGTTGCGAGCTTTCTCAAAGTATAGGACTCTTACAAAATTGACAAAGGAACAATTAGCTGATTTTCCTAAAGAAGTGATGATCACCTGTGCTTCAAATGAAATCGCATGGGTGTGGGATAAATTACCTGAGCATTTAAAAAGCGATATTGATGTAATGAAGTATCAATATTGTTTGGAACATTACAGTGACGATAATACATCACAATCTATTGATGTGAATGACGGACCTCCACCACGAAAATATTTGTGTTGCTATTGCAATATACGCGATGTTACTGTAGCGTCCGAAAATAAAGTTTCTGCAAGGTTTAATATGGTACCATCAAATTCAAGACAGGAAATGTGTCTCAACTGCTGCTGTAAGCAACAATAAAACGATGTGTTAACAAGTTATATGTGTTAGTCATGTCTCGTACATTCACGTTCTCAGGACAATCTAGTGTGTTAAGCGCTAACTTTTACCCTCCAATTGAACTCGATACAAGTTGTCGATATGGATTGGGACTACATGGATTCTATTCTTACAATTCAATATTAAATGTTGATGAGAAAAATAATATTATTGGATTCAAATTGAAGAATAAATCACCTACTACTTTCTTTCAAATTCCTCCAGGAGCATATGAGTTGAATGAAATCAATGGAGCAATTCAAAGTGCTTTGGAATCTATAATAAAACGCAGTGTTAAGGATGACAACTTCAATATTAATAAATATTTCACATTAAAAGCCAACAATAATACGCTGAAATGTGAAATAGTATCTAAATATGAGATCGACTTTACTCACAAGTATTCTATTGCAACTATATTAGGATTTGAAAACAAAGTATATTCTGCAAATAATTCACTTGAATCTACATTACCAGTTGATATAATGAAAGTTAGAATTATTCGTGTTGATTGCAATATCACTTCTGGAGCTTATATGAATGGCGAAGAAGCACATACTCTCTACGAATTTGATATAGATGTTGAACCTGGATTCAAACTCTCCAAGGAACCACAAAATATTATTTATATGTCTGTAAGACCTGAAGGACGTCAGTTTATCGAAAACATTACATTACGTATATTAGATGATAATGGTATTCTGGTAGACTTTCGTGGTGAGAAAATTATTGTGAAGCTAGAATTAAAAAAGCTATATTAAACTATCAGGATATAATGGGCTTTTGTTTTAATCAAAGAAAACATTTTCCATCTCTGTTACATACAAATAGTAATAAAGTTTTGAACAAGTGTGACAAGCCATTTATTATACGAAAGAACGTTAAACGGTCAACATCTAAATTGTCTGCTAGAGATCGTATCTTTCTTCAGTCAATTGGATTAAAGCTGAAACCTTAATATTTGTAATCATGACGTCAACTAGTGCAAAGTTGGATGTGTTTGATGAACCTTTCTTTGATAATTCACTTGTTAGTCTACATGAGCACACTTACAAACCATATGGATCACCGTACTATAGAAATTCGGATGAAATAAGAATTCCTATTCACTGCCAAGATCTTATTCTCGATATTGCTGAAAGTTATATATATATCGAAGGTAAATTTACCCCAAGTGATGCCACTAAAATGTGTTACCTATCCAATAATGCGTTAGCATTTCTTTTCGATGAAATTCGTTATGAAATGGGTGGAGAACAAGTAGCTGTTATTCGAAAACCTGGTATAACAACAACAATGAAAACCATGGTGTCATGGGGACAAACACATTTAAAATCATTACTATCTTGTGGATGGGGACTAACAGTGAAAAACCAGGACGTTTTGGATACCAACAGTCACTTTTTTAGTGGCAAATTGCCTCTAAAGTATCTTATGGGTTTCGCCGAAGATTATACAAGGGGCATTCTCAACACCAAACAAGAGCTTATACTAATAATAGCTCGATCTTTTAAGAATTGTTACATTGGAGAAGTTGATGCAGATCTCGAAATTAATAAAATCGAATGGAGGCTAAGGCACATCATCCCTGAAGATACACAAAAACTGAAGTTGCTGAATCGCATTAAGAAAGGTGGTGTAAATGCTACGGTTAAAATGGCCTATCGCATGTGGGATTTATATGAATTACCGACTCTAAGAAAAACAGCTACTGATATATGGCCTATAAAAACCACAACAAGTTTAGAAAGACCTCGATATATTATTATCGGCTTTCAGAGTACTGACAGTTCTGATAATATAAGCAAGGACGTTACTCAATTCATTCATGCAGATGTAAGTAACATCCGACTATACTTAAACTCAGAAGTATATCCATATGAACGCTGGAATTTAGATTTTGGAAAGAAATTGTATTCTTCAGCTTACTATGCTTATGAAAAGTTTCAATCCAGCTTCTACGATAAAGATAATTATGAACCGATGATGGATATTGGTGAATTCCAAAAAAATCCATTATTTGTTATCGACTGTTCACATCAACAAGACGCCATGAAGTCATCCACTGTAGACATAAAACTGGAATTTGAAACTCGAAAGAAACATTTTCCTGAGAATACACGGGTTTATGCATTGATAATTCATGATTCTTATTTGGCTTATAATGCTTTGGATGGGTCTGTACATAATGGATTTAAGTAAACTGATGAACATTTTTTTTTACATCTTCCAATTTTTATATGTTAATGTACTCTATTTTATAAGTATAATCTATTTTTAATACATTTTTTTTGTATTTACTTATTATATTTATATAGTGTGTTTTTTTTTTTTGTACTTATGTGACAAATAAATAGAAATAAAAGATTTAAAATTTTTTTTTATTTATTTTTTATTTACACTACATCGTTTTTTTTTTTTTTGTTTTACAACAAAATAAGAGAAATATTTAGTACAATACAATTTATTACTATAATATACAATGTATATAATAATGTAAAAATAATGAAAAAACTTATAAAAAAATTAATTATATTACTTTTGATCATCATTATCTTGATCATCACTACCATATTCTTGAGATGCTAACTTATATTTCACAACAATTGCATACGGTAGATAATCGAGCAAATTGGAATTGAGAAAACATTTTAGTCCTTTCTCCACCATTTTCTCACAAAAATTATTCAAAGTTAAAGTGTTATTTAAATAACTATCACACAACGAAGCACCAAGGCGATAGTTTTCAATATCTTCCTGCAATTGTTTAACCAATTCTTCGGAAAAGCAGTAATCCCTGTCATAATTACAAGCATGAAGTCTATCCATTACCAAGCAATCCAACTCACTCTTCATTCTTTTCACAGCTGACTGGATGTCGATAGCTTCAGTCCAGTGTTGGCTAGCATAATGCATCCACATTTTAATAGTTTTCTACAAAATAAACGTTATTGTTAAAACTGATAGTATAATATAGCAAATTATTCATTACCTTTTAGACTTATAAAACAAGAAAGGCAACCTTATATGAGATACTGCTAAATAGTGTAAATAGGTAAATATACTAAGATATGATCTACAAATTATATTTATTACTAATAGATATATGTTTTTAAATAAAATTAGTTGGCAATACCAAATTTTATCAATGCTTTAGATCTAATATCTTTATATGTAGGCTCGCTTTGACCTAAATAAGTTATCGTGTACTGTTCCCAAGAAGAATTCATTTTATTCATAACGTCCTCTGTTATGTGTTCTATAACCCTCTTTGGTAAATAACACTTAAAGCTTACATTACTCTTACTATCGAACAGTATAGCCAAAACGCACTTTCCAAAACGTGTATTGACAAATGACATTTTTTTAATCAAATAAGGGGTATCAATTTCTAACGAGGAAATTGATCGTCGAGCAATATCAATAAAGTCTCTGTTAATGTTACTATTAATTTTGTTTAAATCAACACTTGGTAATGCCATTTCTTGTTTAAAGATAACTAGCTGTAATATCTAAATAGTAATAAATACAACAATTGATCTCACTTGAAAATATTAATACAGGACAACACACAATTTGCACTATTGTAGACGTTGACTATAAGGTTGGCAGTGAACGAAGTGTGATTCCTTGCTATAATCTCCTCTCTATATATACATATTATAGAATACCCCTTCCCTAAACATTCGATTACGTCATGTCTTGTGTTGACAATTACAGAGGTCAAACGAAGGTCAATTCAAGGTTATACAAAGGTCATCCAAAGGTCATCCAAAGGTCACTTTAAGGTCATGTAAAGGTCACGTAAAGGTCATCCAAAGGTCACATAAAGGTCATCCAAAGGTCACTTTAAGGTCATATAAAGGTCACGTCAAGGTCATTTAAAGGTCATCCAAAGGTCACTTGAAGGTCATCCAAAGGTCACTTCAAGGTCATCCAAAGGTCACTTCAAGGTCATCCAAAGGTCACGTAAAGGTCATCCAAAGGTCATTCAAGGTCATTCAAGGTCAAAAGGGGTGGGGGGAGTCTCAATTCCGGCTATAATAACCTACTGCTTTCAATCCGCAATTAAAATATAAACCAAAATTAACTATTATCTATGTCTAAATATAACAATCACACGTCAAAAAATATTTTGATTTGCATAAGGATAGTTATGTCAACACTTTTGGCTGATTTAGATAGTTTGCAATCAGAAAAATCAACTTAAATTCTTTATTTTCCTTTAATATTAAAAAGCTTAAAAACCTAAACTTAGCCTTCAACGTATCCCCCACTATAGTAACTTTGATAATGTTTTGAGTAGTAGATATAGCGAAATCGAACCGAATATCCAGTGGCATCAACGTTCCTACTTTCTGATAAAACTTAATTGTGAGTAAAAATATAGAGCAGGAAGCGTCATAATTTTAACATTTAAAATGATAAAGAGGATTGTAGGGTCTTTCATTGATCTATTCAATTGTGAATAAATTAATTTGTTTTGGAGTTTCTACCATTGGAATGTGGTTTTAGAGGCATATTGATACTGTACTACCCTTTTATTAAACTTAATTTTCGAACCAATAATGGTATCCATTACAAAACAAAAAATCCAAATAATTCTTCCTTTAACTCGGGGAAACTACAAAATAATAGAAAATAGTCTAGAGTGACAAAAAAAACTCTATTTTTAACTTTAGTTTTGTATGCTTCATGTGAAACGAAATACATGCAATTACTTATCCTCTTAGTGGAAATGGAAAACTTATTACAGGTTCACGTGTCAATATCGGCCCTTCAATTCCACAAATTCACACAGCAATAGTGTACGTCTTTCTAAATACTATACGCCGGTTATATGTAAGGTTACACGATCAATTGTTCTGCAGGAAGTAGCACGTGTCGTTGACTAGGCCACTAGATCTTACAGATTAAACAGCACGTGACCAGTTCATTAGCCAGTCACGTGTGTTCATCCAGTCACTTTTTGTTGTTGCCATTGTGAGCTGGTATTTGATCATGATTTGTTTTTTATCATTTTTTATCATTCCAGGCTAATTAGGAAAAGACTAAATAATTAAAAATAAATAATAATATAAAATATTATAATTATAAAATATATGGAATTATTAGCGATAACTGTATCAACATATAAACATCAACAAACTGAAATTTAGAGATAAAAAATTGTAATACATCTAAACAAAAAGTATGTTAAAGTATGCACCGGCATTTAGTACCTAGATATTATAGCAGATTAGCTAACTTGTAAACACGTTCTAACTTGTAAACACATATATAGGTAGGTGACTAATTTTGTAAGGATTTTCAAACAGATTCATATAAAAATATTCCTATTTAAACATTTTATCTAGGAAAAATGTTCTTTGAAACCAACTATATTGTTTCCTCCGTAAAAAATACACTGTACCTATATTAAAATTAAGGTTTGGTTATTTTCTCTTAACTACTCGTAAAGGTGTTCCGCTGTATTGAATCACCCTGTATATATATTTGTGTATCATCAGTTATAGTGAAGTCAAAAATATAATATAGCGAAATATTAAAGCCAGAGATGTAAACACACAACAAGAGTGATCCAAGGAGGATACCTTGGGGTACACCTAGAGTAACAAATTTAAATATGGAATATTTTCTACTTTTTATAACCCGCTGATTCGATTAGATAGATAAGTTTGTAGAAATTGAAATTCACTGCCACCAATACCAAAATGTTGAAGTTCAAGTGTAATTTTTTCAAGTGTTAAACCCTAAAAACTAACAAAACTAAAAAAGTTTTTTTTTTCATAGTTAGCCCTAGATATATCAGGGATAGCAATATTCATTAAAGCAGTAGAAGTACTGTAATTTTCTCTAAGCCTACCTTTGAATAGTAGGAATAATGCAGACATTATTAATCACCTTCCGCGTCCTGTTAACCGAGAGGCGGAAGCTTTTGTAACTCGAACTGCTTTATAAGGTGCATGGAAGTCAAAAACATCGCAAATATTGCAATTCCAAAACTGAATCATATCTAATGTCATTAATCTCAAATAAAAAATTTCAATTAATACAGTTAAAGTATATGCAGATGTTGTTAAGGGTATACAGTCTTTTCTTCTTTTTATAATTACTAATACTGTTAGGAAAGACCATTTAGATTTCATTATAGTCACTATGGATTCACTCAGTCACTAAATCACTATGGATTCAAAAAATGCCCTCCAAGGAGCGGAATGGTGCAGTTCTAATGAACTTACATATACTGGAACTTTATCATTGTAGCCCATATCCTGACTCTTGGATTTCGCCAACTCTATCCAAGAGACTTTGGGCAACTGTTACTAATATCACTATCCTCAATTATGGTTTGTATATCAATTTTAAAATTATTGGAACACATTAATACCATATAAACAGCATAAATGACTAAAAATATCTTAGTAAAGCATTACTGAAATTGTATTGTGCATTACTGAGTATGTATCTTAGATTATAATAAAACTCCCTCTATTTAATGTAAAAATAATGTTTTACTGCTCTAAATTAAAGGAAGTTTCAATTTACCCTACGCGAAAACTTAACTATATTTTAGATTTGATTACGTTCTAGCTAGGTACTTTTAACAGCAAAATGTTGTGAGTGAAGACTGTGAAGAAGTATTTGAAAATTATAATTTGGTATGATTTGGTAAATTATATGTATTATTAATAATTATAGTATTAATACATATGTTATTTTACATAGGTAACTAATATTAAAGTAAAACTGACGCTCTAGATGGTTACCTAACAGTGTATGCTGATGACACGGCTCTAGTTTTTGTGGGAGACTCCTGGGAGGAGGTTTATGGAAAGGCAGAAATTGGTCTAGCCAAAATTTACAGTTGGTTAACCTATAGTCGTTTAACATTAAATGTAAAAAAAAGTAAATTTTTAACATTTTCCCTCATGGTGGATGACCAACCGGAAGCCCAAGTTTTAAAAATTACAAAAATTTGCGGTGAGCAAGATACTGACTCTACATCGATAAATAAATCTGTTTCAGTTAATTACCTTGGTGTAGTGATTGATCACCACCTGAGGTGGAATGAGCAGGTTGGCTCTATCATAAAAAAAATGAGATTCCTAATATATAAATTCTACCAACTGAGAGATGTTCTTCCAAGGAATAATTTACTTATTATCTATAATGTACTGGTAGAATCTATTTTGAGATACTGTGTTGTTATTTGGGGTGGTGTTTACAACAATGTATTTAGAAATCTACAAGTGACTCAAAATTCTATTTTAAAAGTAATACTAAAAAAATCTACATTATTCTCAACAAGGTTATTGTACGCTGAGGCTAATCTGCTTGATATAAGGGGCTTGTATTCATATGGTTGCTTGGTTTGGATATACCATAATAAAGATTATCAGCCTGTTGAAAATGTCTACAACACGAGGTCAATGGCTAACCAAAACATTGTTTTACCTTTATATAACAGAGCGCATCTGCAGAGATTTGTCTTCTATCGGGCGCCTCAACTTTACAATATCATTCCAATGCATCTAAAAAATTTAATTAATAAAAATAAATATAAAAAAGAATTAAAATTATACTTAATACAAAATCCTGTGGTATTTCATCAGTTCTTCTGACTTCTGGTTTATGAAAATTTTCCATTTTATTGTGTTATTGTCTTTTTTCTAATATGCCCATCCTGCTACTTCTACTTGTATTATTGTTAATTGAAATTGTATTAAATTGTTTTTGTATCGGATGTATTCCTTGCTATTTGGCCTTAGTCTGTGGCACGGACACAAACAGGCAGCCATGTCTAGGTGTTGTGCAGCAGGCGAAGGGTTAGTTTTGAATCTTAGTGTATCCATTATTGGAATTGTTACTTTAAATCTGACATCTGATATACTTATACTTATACTTACTATTTTAGAATGGGCTGTATATTTTGATGACTGAATAAACTGAAACTGAAACTGAATATAAAGGTAATTGCATTGATCATTGGAACTTTATTGAGAGTGTTCTTCTTGATGGTTCCTTATGAGTATATTGTACCATAACATTTAAATGTAGCTTTTATTTTATACCCACCGGTACAATTTAGCGTTTGTACCGACTACTACATCATTCTCTCTTAAAATAAAAAAATTCTTGGAAGGAAATCTCCTGATTTGAATGAGAGGCTCCGCGTTTTTGCAAATTAATATTTTGTTGTTTGTTTCCGCTATATAATTATTACCCGATATTTTATATTTTACGCTCAATCTGGCAACGTCCCAACATGTTATCATACCACAAGCACAAACCACAATAGCAGAGGTACGTAACGATCTGAACCAGTGTTGCCATTTTTGCAGAATTATCTTCGATATGCAGAATTTTAGTCTACAATAAGAACTCTAACGAAGAAAAGGATATTTTACAAAAACTGTATAAATCTGAAGAATTTTTCAATTTCACACTCCAATATGTTTTCAAAATATTCAATTTCCTAGATTATTTAATTGTTATTGCAAGTTCAACTCATCCATAATTTAAGTGTGAATAATTTCGGTGTGAACATTTTGCAATGCATGCTGACACCTGGCTGTTCTGTTTAATGTAGTTAATAATTAATATATTTTATAAGTATATATATGTTGTTATTTTAATTTTATTGGTTTAATAACACTAATTTGTGGAATTTGGTTTTTTATTTTAAATAAAAAAAAATGTTGATAGCACGCGTCGTATACTTTTATGTAGTTTTACATCTCTGCAGAATCATGAAGATTTTTCTGGTTACATTGAAAAAAATTTTTAAAAACAATGTGGCAACACTGGTCTGCACACTCATCCACGAATAACATACTCGAGGTTTTAGGCAATTCTACACTAGTCGAAGAAACCTCCCGCTTATCGATTTTACAACAACACTTCGATTTGTAAGCACAAAATAAGGAACATGTTATCTTTATTTTATGCAGTAAAATTTATATGTATACCCATAAGCATTCGAAATTCGAAATAGTACATAAACTACACATAAAAACGTGTATTTAATAGTGAAAAGGCGTCATTCCATTAGGCGGTTATAAGGTGTCATTACATAGAAATAAACATGGTAACTCCGTAGGCCCCGCGTATTGATCAGGTTTTTCCCGCTGCAGCAGAAGGATCAGATTACTGTCAATGCAAAGAGCAAAGTCCTGTCTCAGTCGAAAGCAGTCTGGTAGCGGCCACATTCGATTACCTCCAACGTGACACGCAGAACCAGCACACTGCACTTACAATACTTACATACATAATAGTGTGGGGTTATTCCTTCAGCAATAAATATCTATCTCCTTATGTCTTCTCCGGGGCGTACCATTGATGAGGCACTAAAACACGTAGTTCAGCTTTAAATGGTTGCAATGAAGTTCAGCTTTTCAATAATAACTTTGTGAATTTGTACGTGTATGAAAACAATGTCGTCATTTATATAAACATTATACTTAGTTTTCTGTCGCTAGGTTCATTGTTTCTACATTTAATAATAATAGATTATTATCACTGATTTACACATAAAGTAATTAATAAATTCTAATAATCAATATGTAAACCTGCTATTTACTGATCATCATCCTTCATTCGTTTTACGTGGAATTGAAACTGAAATTACAGGATTTTCAAATACTTGAAAACTACTGAATTACATTTCTATTTATTTTAGCTTTATTTAGTGACATTTCGGGATTATTTTTGAGTTATTAATTGTGTATAAAAAATGCAAGGTTATCATAAAGTAAGGTATATATTTCAGTATATTATGTATTTTTAACCAATTAAGTTAGTAACAGGATGTGAAAGAAATTCGATTGCTTAAACAATGGTATTTCTTATGTCCAACAGTGGTTAACGCAAACGTTCCCATTTTGCTGCTGTACAATCACCAACCGTTCCTCTAAATTGTATACAGCATTATTTAGCATTTCTGGTTGAATTGCAGCATTTCCTCCCAGAGTCTTTCAATTTTCCCAGCGTTGTTGGTCGTATTCTAACACCAATTTTTTTAAATAACCCCACACCCAGTAATCCGCTGGGTTAAGATCAGGCGATCATGGAGGCTATGAATTTATAAAATGTCTGCTTTTGAACACGATTTTGAAAAACATGAGTTAAAAATTCTTTAACTGGTTGGTAAATATGCGGGGGTTCTCCATCCTGCATAAAAATCATGTTTTCAATTCCTTCGTGCTTGTGCTAATTCAACAATTACAGATACGGCCTATCCATTCTGTATCTCCTCAAGAAAGTATGGTCCAATGATAAAATTAGATGTGAAACCGCATCAAACAGTGATTTTCTTGTCTTGAAGACCTTCCTGAACGATTTCATGTGGCTTATCTGTTGATCATATTTGACAGTTTTGAGTATTGACGCCACCATTTAGAGAAAAATGGGCCTATCTCTCCATAAAATACGGGATAACCATTCGGGTTCAATTTCCATCTGAGCCAGTATTTATAAAGAAAAATATTGTACCTGATAGGAAACTCTGCATCATTTAATTTAAACAGCCGTTTAAATTTATAGGGATACATTTTTAGGATTTTGTGTAAAATTCTCCAAACCTTGGTGTATGGAATTTGCAATCGTTGATATTGAATTCACACTACTGATTGCTAACGGATTAGTGTTGCCTATGTTTTGATTTTCCCGAAGAACTTCTGCAACTTGGACACCACTAATCCTTGGTATTTCTGATCTCGGTAGGTCAGTTACAGACCCTGATCTTTCAAATTTGCAAATTTGACAGGGCCCTACTCTCAAATCCATTTTAGTACGAAATCTTCGTAACCCAGCAGAATGATTTCTACCGCATTCGTAATAACATTGTACTAAACCGATTCTTTGTAGATCTATGTTATTAAAGTTTAAATTGTTTCAATTTATGTTTACGTGAGTTATATTTTGAGAACAATTCTCTAAATCGCAAGGATCACGTTTGACACTTCATCAGTAGTTGAAACGGCAACTCTTTTGTTTTCCATAGATCCAGTAAACTTCAATTATTAAAGCAACTAGATTCCATTTACTTTTGGCTACTAGCTTAATTTCTTGAAATTATATAATACTTTAAATTATACCCCTTACTTTATGATAACCCTATTTATGGAACATTGCAGTTTTCATGTCTATTTAAATAACTAAACAAAAATATTGTTTTAGATTATGTGCAGACCTTTAGTAACAATTATTTGGACTATGAAAACTGATATACCTATATCAGTTAAGATATAAAGTTAAAAATACATTACAAATAATATCATTTGACGATATACCTAAGAAAAAAGTCAATGGTTGTATATATTAGTGGCGGTTACATAAGAAAACTTTTTCATATACATAAGGTGTCATAAAAAATTGAATATCCAAGTTATATTTTCTTAAAACATGAAGTGGGATCATTTTATTTTTGGCTAGAGCTCTCGCAAGTTACATTTTATAATGATTTATAATATATACAGGGTGAGTCAACGAAAAGTTTCAACCTAAATTATCTGTTAAAGGATTAGTTTCCATGAAAAATACTCTGACAGGTCGATTTTTATTTGAAGGGGGAAACATTTTTATATTATTGACATTTATACAGAAGTCTCTAAGAGGTTTACCACAGTTTGTATTTTTTAAATGGAACACCCTGGGCATTTTTGCAGAGTTGGATATAGCATCCTTTTTACGAATAAGCCACTCGTTTTCGATTTACCCTGTATAAATATTTTACATTCTGGTATAAAGTACACTTGATGTTCTACAACTTTTGTTTCTAACTTTTTTCCTCAGGAAAACCACCCTCTAGCTAGGTGGCTAAAATATAATCAATGACGCTGTTGTACAGTACAATACAGAATGACCTTCAGCACTCAATGAAATGTCCCCAATGGTAGTATTGACCGAATGGGAATAGAAACGAGTAAATATATTATTAGAAGTCTCATGCAAATGAACACGGGGTTGAATCAGTGGGTGATGTCCTAAGCTGTTAAGCTGTCTGCCGTCGTTAGGTAAGTCGGTGATGACACAAACGATATTAGATTGTAGTATGGGTAACGAATGTTTATATTTACTCCTTGTAATACGGATTGGGTACAATCTTCTATAAAAAAAAAAGATCTTCGAGTTGTGCGTCCAATAATGGTTCAGATACCCACCATTTTATTGTCTTTGTCGCCAAAAGTTGTTAGTTATAAGTTCTAGATGTTGCCGAATACTTTCTGACAATAATAGCTCAGGTAGAGTTTTATAGCTACTGGTGAATTTAAAATTTATGGGGAAGATAATAACTACTACCTCAGAATAATACTTCTAGTGCCTACTTACTGCTTCATCCAGTACATAGAATTTGGTGCTCTTGTAAATGACCGACGACCATACTTCGATACCTACTTTAGTTAAAGTAAAGTTGTCGTTCACTGAATTTTGCTGACGGAAACATGTACTGTAAGAGATTATATCCCGAAGATGTATGTCTTACAAACATTCAGGTATTTATAACTAATTTTTCATACCTATTGCCTCTATTAAGTTCAATAGAGGGAACACAAGGTTTTATTGATGGTACGCGCCTAAATATCTACTATGACAATCCATAATACGAGGCATAATCCATACTTTAATTTAGTAGTAGCATTTATGTGGAAAAATTTATTTTATAATACGAATTTTCTTTGAAATACTATACTTTATGTGCATAGAACAAAAATACTTTATACTTTTAAAACAAATATACTTTTTAAGAATAAATATTGTCTATCTGACATTTGAGGAAGAGCAAAAGTATTTTATTTGATGATACCAATTGATTGTTAGCGTTCTAAAGCTAGCCGGCTTACCCAATTGAAATAATCTTTACAGATCGCTGTTGCTTTGTATCAAATTCACATCCAGTGGTTTTACTATAGCTGCTAACCGAGTATCGGGATACGGATAAAATTGAAAAATAAAAACATTAATTTTTTATTTTATCCTAATAGTTACTGACTCTCGGACCTACAATGGTGGAACGATTTTCGATTCTAAGTAGGTAGGAAATTCTTACAGTGCAAGTTATAGATATATTCGGCAAGAAAAATAAGAATACAAGTTTAATAGCGGTACGTTTATTTAACGGGACCACTTAATGGGTTCGTTTTTAAAAATACATAATTTTAAGAAATTATCTCATTCGCATTTTCGAGGTTTTTAATATAACAAAATATTCTATTCTTCCACATTATACTAATAAACGCAATAATAGTAGGCCAGTCTCAGATGCCCAATTGTGTCTCTGATCTATGATCTGTGTTTCTGTGATTTATTCTCAATCTTAATATTAATTATATTAACACTATTAATTTAATATTATTAAACAATCGTATTAACAAAGTTTTTTATAAAATCAAAGATCACGGAGTTACAGGCTAGGTAGTTCAAAATGTAGGTACCTGAAGACCCTGTACCTATCCCTATGATCAAGCGAGAATACCTATCACATTTCATGTGCCTATTAAACGTACTGATATTTTAAAGCACACTCCTATTCATCCAACGTGTAATTTTTGTAATTCGTTAAGTATTCGGGTGGATATGAATTCAATATAAATTCTATTCTTAAATATGCAAATCTCAAGTAAAAAAAATGACCTCAGCGTTAGTTTATTGTATTTCTTATAATTTTTTCTAATTCATACAGTCCAGCAAATTTACTTACCATGCATTGATTTGCGGTCGATAAATGAAACATTACGGTAGCTGATACTGTAATGGTTGTTTCCTGGCAACACTACTAAATTGTTATTAGGGAGCTATGTTTTTTAGTTTAAATCAATTCTTGACATTTATCCCATACACATGGTGTTCTCTTGTGTATGATTTATCCGCTCTAATTCAGTAAAACTGAAAGTCAGGCAAATATAAATAATGCTTTTTTGACCCATTTCACTGAAGATACAATTTTAGGGAATTTATTTAAAATTTCCTCAAAAGAAGTTTTGATTACATACGTTTTGATTTTGAGAGAAGTGATTCTGT
Organism: Pogonocherus hispidulus; assembly: GCA_963924545.1. NCBI lineage: Eukaryota > Metazoa > Arthropoda > Insecta > Coleoptera > Cerambycidae > Pogonocherus > Pogonocherus hispidulus. The sequence goes on along the minus strand of OZ004692.1, from coordinate 75,699,657 downwards.
GATATATTCTTAATGAAATATATTTTGATGAAAGTTTCATATCATGTTAATGTCACCTTGCATGCCAAGGCTGTTAAGATAGTGATACCCTTCTCCTATGCTTAGGCGCATTTTAGTCCCGTTTCCTACGCGTTTTCCCAATTTAAACGCCTTTTCAAAAACCTCTGCAAAATTTTCGCCGATCACCGTTCAACGAGAGAGATGTGGCTAGCACCGGCGCCGGCGTTCTAATTTTTACGGCTTCGAGAATCGCTTCACAAACCGCTTCGAGGACGGCTTCGAAAATTCCGTCCTTCCTCTAATCTCTAACAGTGTTGCCAACCGTAGCATGCAGAATTCTTTTTTGTAAATTATGGGAGTTTTAGCAGAATTTAGACGATGCTCTCGACCCCCAATTTATTTTATTATTCAGCTAAGTCATGAGCCATGAGCATTGGGACAGAATGATCATAACTTCTAATTTCTGTGTACTGCCACTGTGGCAGAGGACAAATTGATTTGCTGGTTTGTTGGGTTGTGCAACTATCTGTGGTGTTTTTGTGTTGTGCGATTGTGGTGTATGAAGACTAATAGCGTTTTCCACTGGCTGAACTTGTGCGAACTGAGTGTATTTCTATCGTTTTCAGCAAGTATTATTAATCTTTGCTTATCTATAGTACCATATGAAGTTAATGATATTAATAATTAATAAAGGATGGAAATACTCTCATGCAGCTACTAAAAACGCTATAAGAACACTCATTGTGACTTCTAGCAGTTTTTTTGCCCTTGTAGTAGGATTTTTTGTTCCTTGGGGCATGATTTCGTGATACTTGGTTGGCAACACTGATCTCTAACCCTTTGAGATTTTTTTTTCGACAGCGTACGACCATTCTACGTCTATTTCGTCTTCGAAAATCTCGAGTCGCGTCCGTCTCAACTTCTTTCTCATTTTATCTGCAGATGTAGAGATTGCACTAACGACAAGCACCTCCTACGAAAACTTTCAAATTAATTAAACTTCAGAGAGGTTATTATTTAACCAGAGAGGTTAATATTGCTAACGGAAGCAATAGTACTGACTGTCAAACACTTCTGATTACCAAAATACTGAAGCGAAATGCTTTTCCAATGAGAATATCGGTAAAAATTAATTTCAGGTTAACAAGTACAGTTTACAGAGTTGTCTTAGCGTCAAACAATAAAGAGTAAAATATCGGGATATCAAAACTTATCTTGGTCAAGGGTGGTTGTGGAATGTAAAACGTGTGTCTTACTTTAAATTTGAAATAATTATGTCACTGTCACACTGACATCATCAATAACCTACAAATTTCCTACCCATTTATTTCAGTTGTAAAACAATAATGAACTACAAATTATGAAATAACGGTTTTAGTAACAAGAAAAACTAAATTACAGTAATTGTTGGAAATGTCCCCCGTTTTGTTCGATGCACAAGTTGACGCGCCTCCTCATGCTGTGAAAAGCGTTTTGCAGGCTGCTCTTCCATACGTTGACGAACGTCATTGACAACTTCTTCTGTACGAACTCTTGATCTACCAGCACCTTTTTTATGAGTCACACAACCAGTTTCGCGAAACACTTCAACACAATTTGTAAGGCACGCATAAAAATTGTCCGGTAATATTGCCACGTTTGGGAGGTGCTCTCGAACATTGTCCAAACACAAACGTTGACTGTATTGCCAATTTCCATTAACTAGCGCACCCGTTCGAAAATAGGCTTCAATCATGAAAATTTTGTGCTGTGTGGTAAGAGGCATGATTCAAAAACTGGATTAGAAAATTTCAGCAAAATGACTTGACAGATTCTGACACAACAAAACATATTCAAAAATTTAAAGTAAGACACACGTTTTACATTCCACAACCACCCTTGACCAAGATAATTTTTGATATCCCGGTACTATAATCACATTATAGTATTTTATGTAGTGCCCCACTGTACAGTGTGTCCCATTGTGTGATGGGAACTCCATCTATCGGTTATACAAATAATGTGAACATTTGGTAGCATACCAACGTCGATGGGGGCCATTCGGCTAAAATATTTTCAAGATGGTGGTCTAGTCGGAAAGACGACATTAGAATATTCTAATTCCTAATATTCTCACCTACTTGCTAAAAAGAATCAACAACCATGGGACGCTTAAATTATACAAATGATGATTATTTATATGTTTGTTATACTTATATGAAGAATACGATAAAGTTATATCAGGAACGTGTGATACATTTGCTACTCGGTATCCGCAAAAACAGAAAACACTTAAAAAACAAACTAAGAGTAACTGAAATTAAAGCCGCATTTCGAAGACTACAATTTGTTTCGGAGTAAACCACCTTATGCAAAGTTAGCCTTATTTTAATGATGAATACAAGATAAAATTATAAAAACCGAGTTTCCATTTGAAAAAAAATACTTACTTTTGACAGTTTTCAATTTTATTTATATTCTTTTTTGTAGAATATATGGTTTCCTATATAGAAACCAACCCAAATTAAATAATAAAAAATTGATAATTATTTTTCCGTCTGCAAATTTTTTTATTAAATTTTAATGTCAGGAATGTGTTTAGAATATTGCGTAGAATCTAAAAATGGAATAATATATCCTATTTGGATGTCCTATTTAAAGTAAGTTCGTTGACATCTACTTCCGGTATAACAGAAAGTGCCACCAACTAGAAAATATTTTCCGAATGGCCCTCATCCCATTCATAGACTATGCTACAGAATTTCCACACTTTTTGTAATGGTAGCTTTTCCATAATCGATCGATGGAGTTCCCGATAGGACACCCTCTATGTTGAGCTTTGCTACTATTTCTTATTTCGCTATTTATCTGCTTCTTCATTATCCGCATTATCCATCAAATATTTAAATTTACAGGCAGCGCCTCTGGCACTGGTCAATTTAAAAAAAAATAAAGTTTCAGTTTTATATTTCAAGTATAAACTATATTATTTCGAGGTAAGCTTTGGAATATAATGAATGATATGTATAATTTCAACGTACGGTGGGATTATCAAAACAAGATGTGTCACAAAAATTTGATAAATCGTTGTTTTGGGATTAGCGAGCGCGTTGAGCCGCGGCCATAAGCTGACATTACCTAAATTATTAAAACTCGTGGAAATTAGGAAACACGCGGAGAAATACAAAAAGATGACGTCGATAAAATCGAAAGTGATGACTTTTAGAACCTACTAACCTAAATCCAGAAAAAAAAATATATTTCTAATTAACTGATGAAAATTCTTTGATTCGAAGGGCAGGTGACAAAATTGTATAGGGACACACATGTTAGACCATAAATCTAAATTGTACTTAACCATTAGATATGTTTTGTTCTATTACTTGTTCTAAGGAGCTCCGAAGCCGCGTAGTTAAAGACGTCAATTTTTTAATCATTCTCCGTGGTTGACCTTGGTCAACTTTTTCTAATTGCTCCAATATTAAATCTGTGTGCATAAAACTGTAGCGTTCTTAATATGAAACTAGAACTACAATATCACTGTATAAATGGCTAAGAACCTACTGTACACTTTAATTAATAAGGTTTTCCAGGTTTCCTTTATTCTCGTACTAAATTGTAGTTAAAGTTATAACATCGTAAGTCATTCCTGAGCGAACTCGCGACCCGCAAAAATAATAATGTGCCGCTCCCTCTCCCATACAAGACTTTGACTTCCGGGCTCATCATTAAGATGAGAATGAGGGGTAGAGATATTATTATTACGTTTTACTATGTACAGGGTGGTTCAATTGGTATGTTGAGGGTTACAGAGAATCTGTAATAGATAGAGCAAATCTGATGAACGAATCCTTTATTTCTTTTTCAAAAAAATAACAATGACGCGAACCGCATCTCTTTATTTCTTACCGTTTTCGAGCTATAGGGCGTTTCTCGATTTTTGGAAAAACCGACTAATGCCATTTTCTTATTTCCCTTTCAAGATACCTCAAAATGGTTTGAACATTTAACTGACACTTTTTATTAGACATAAAATGTTTTAATCTAAGAAATGAAACTGCAAATTTAGCAAAGGATAAAGCTTAAAGTCTACCTTCATTTCAGAAGAAATATTCTCAAATAGTATTTAGTTGGTAAAACGTAAAGGTGGGTTACTAAACAAAAATCCAAGCGGTGCACGTCATAAAGGATCCACAACGTTATTTGCCAGAAATTTAAAAAAATATACAATTTTGATGTACTTCAGCATAGCTTACACTAGTGTCAGTTAGTGTGATTACATAATAACAAGGAAACATATGTTTTTGACCCTTTAACGTCACATACTTAATTTTATATCTGATGACGTTCACCGCTTGGATTCTTGTTTTGAGTATAGACAGTAGATTTTGACAAACAAACCCTTTTTCCATACTATCTTCAGACTACTATCCATCTTTACATAATATAAATATACATGAATCGAGATGAATTCGAACCACTACTCGTTTCATTGATCAGGTCCTCCTCGTACTAAGTAAGTGTGATGATTAGTAGAACATTTCTTCTTTATTTAGAGAGTCGAATATTTATGACTTTGTATAACCAACAGGAGATCACAGGAGAAACAATGGGCCTTTTCCACATCTTTTTTTTATTTTCTTATTATAAAATATATACCTACTTAGTTATGCCTAAAAAGTATTTTTTTTTTTATTTTTTCCTTCGCCAGATATATTTTGAAAACATTTTTAAAATTACCATATATATCAAATACCGCGCCATTGACATCATACTCTAGTTCGTTGTTGTCTGTTGGCTGCCCTGCATTTTGTGTTCTGCCAAGTGAAGTGTGCTTAACCTAACTTTCGTTATGTGTTTTGATTAATGTGATTTAAAATGAATAAAATTGAAGAAGGATATCTTAAGGCTGATTCAGACAACCTTCCAAGAGTTGACACTGAAATGGTTAACGATTTTTATGTCACAAATATGAACTTTCTAAGTGCTGAATTGCGCAATGTTAAGACAAGAAGGTTAGCTTTTATAACCTAAGTTATCAAATCATCATTTAGTTGATTCTAGCATAGATTGTGCAGTGTTGTCACCTTTAGCGAGAATACGTAAAAATTATTTTGCTCAAGTGATAAATTGTAAAATAATCATGTTGATTTGCTTTAGTAATAAGTTATGGAGAATATTTCATCTAAAAATACATATTTTCATTTCAAAATTACCATTTCACCTAAAAATACATAATATTCTCATTTCAAAATTACCAGAATGTAAATTTAATCGTTGCCAAGAAAAAAGTAAAATTATATGTGACAAAATGGTGCCGTCCTATAACTTTGTCTACATTTTATTGACTACTGGAGTGTGATGTCAGCGAACCGCGCAGTTTGAAATGATTCATGAAGACCGGTCACTTTGTACTTGGATAACTTCGCTTAATTACAATTCTTGTACAGTGGTACAATGTACCAATATAACGTTTGATATTAGTAAAATAGTAAAATTCAAGTTAGTGGAAAAGCCCCATTGTGGCCAATTCTGTAAGGAAAGGTAATCGCCGATACGCATTTTTGTTTTATTAGCCGTTATCCACACGATGCAGCTGATGTTGAATAATATTAACCACACTGTATTATCTCAGTACACAATCGCATCTTAGATTCCATTTGTTCGGATCGTTTCGGTGTCCATGTTCGGTGTCCATTCTTTTACTTTGGCTGTAAATTCTTGATCATGGCCAATTGTTCAGAATGTGAATTCATCGTTGCCTGTTATCCTCCATGATAAACTACTTATTTTCGAAAACATTAAACCAAAGAAAGTGATTCTGTTATTAGAGCAATGCAATTAGAAGATTAGATGCAATCAATCTGGATGAATGACAAAAATAATTATAATTATACGGGGCCACCAATAGAAATACTAGCAAATTGATGAAAATGATTAATACTGTATGCAAGACAAACATGGATTAATGTTTTTTGGGTTATTTATTGGTCATTTTCAACTCTGTGCAGCTGTAAGGGTAATGAGTAATACAATTTAATCGAATTGGAGCAGGGAACAGGAAACAGGGAACCTATTAAGCATTGTTCCATTTATTTCATTCTACCTATAACTGTGGCCAAAGTTGTCGCTTCTAGAATTCAACTTTCTAACTAAAGCCACAAATTATTCCTGTAATGTTCCCATGTGATGGTTTCTCTTTAATTCACTTGTTTTGGCTGTATCGGTTCAACGGCCAACGTTTCTCATTGGAATATTCACTACACTACCATAATTATTTATTGCTAGGTTGCTACAATTTGCTAGGGAGACTGATGAATATTCATATACAACTATTTATTTAAAATAAACAGTAACGTAATACCTAGTGTAAGTACATGATATTTAATTTTATAGAAATGGACCAATACTGAGCAAGACAAACAATAAATTTGAAGAAAATGAGCAACCATCAAAAGCCGCCCAGCAAATATACCTACTAAATATTACCTAACTAATTACCAACTGCTGTTAAATGTGTAAATGTTACTGATATACCAATTCATAGTAACCCTCAGTCCAAACGAAATAGGTAATAAATAGAATCCTCTGGCAAGTAAAGTTTCAAAGCTATTAGTGTCACACATATCGATTTGAAGAGCGTATTAAGTTTCAATCAATATCCGGAAGCCCTAATAAACTGTCAAGTGAAGTAAGGATACCAAGGACGAGATTTGCTAAAACAATTTCACGGTGAGCGTTCGGGAAATTCCCTGAAGACTTCTGCTCGTCCTCTCGCGGATATTAAATTAGCTGACAGATGGTAAAAATAGCAGAACAAATTCAAGCCAAAAGCAACAGAGTGTTTTAGAGAGTGTGTATCTCCCTCGTTGTTCTAGTACAGGGTGGTTTGAATTAAAGGTTCACTATTTTTTGTTCACTATTTTTTTAAATCCATAAAAATATGATTCGGAGAGTTTCCTAGACAAACCAATTTTGATATAAGGCACAGTACAGTATATTTTCTAATTTGGAGTACATAACACGTTTTTACAATAACTGATTATCAATTTTACTAGTGTCTGTTTAGTGTCTGGCATCCCCATTCTAACAGATTTTTTCACCCATTCCCATTCCATCATGTAATGTTTAAATTGTCTACTCGTAGATTAGGGGTTGTTCGCAGGGATAGCCAACCAACCTGACAATGCCCTAGGATCGGAAGAATATTAGCTTTGTGTTAATGTGAAAGATTAAAATCAGTTAATATTTGATTGTCCCCCTAGCTAATAAAGTTTCCTAGGTTTCCCTCATTTCAGTACTGAATGGTGATTAGGGCTTACCAACCAAGTCGTTCCTGAAGCGAAAATGAGGTCCGAGGAATAATAATATGTCGGCCTCTCTCCTACACAAGTCTCAGACTTTCAGACTAACCTATCCAAGGAAAAGAGTTTACAAAGATTATTGTTAACGATTTATTATTAAACCCCATAATTTCACGAAATTGTTTCTCTGCTTTCTTTTTTAAATTCGTCCATGTAATTTCATATAGAATATGGCAGCATCAGCGAAGCTAATAATATCACCATCAATAGGTAATTCATAAAGATCGTTTATATAAAGATTAATAGGTATCGGACTAAGGACAATACCTTGGGGAATACCGCAGTTAAAATTGTTTGTCACTTACAGTATAATTTATTCTCACGCATTGTTAAGGGCAAAGGTAAGTTTTCATTAAATTTAAGGAATTACCCCTAAATCGAACACTCTCAAAGACCTGAATTAATTCCTTATGGTAAACGATATCGAATGCCTAGGCCAGATCAACAAAAATGCACAGCGATGGAATTTTTTCATGTATAGCATTATAAATACTTTCCGTTAAGTGAGCTATAGGATCATGTGTTGACAAAGCCTCTATAAATCCATACTGTCTATCAGAAAGGATATGATATTTGTTTATATAAGGTATTACATATTTTTTCAAGATTTATTCAGATACTTTAGATATATTTGAAAGTAGTGAAATTGGCGTATAGTTAGTTATATTTGTTTCATCTTCGAATTTAAACAAAGGTTTAACTAAAACTGTATTTTTAACAAGTTTTAGAAAAACTATTTTCGAATGACAAGTTAATAAGGTATGGAGATTTTTATCTAATCCTGCAAATTTCTCAATTTTAAATAATTTATAGTTTCTTCAACTTCTTTGTTTATCGGTCTGTGGAAAGAGTTATTTACAGTTTGTTATTGAAAATGTTATTGGTTTTAGTAAATTTGTCGGCTAATTTAAGACCTATTCTGCTAAAATGTTCATTAAATTCTTCCCATAATAAAGTTTCATTTGAGATTGATGTCGTTCTTCTACTATATAATTTTACATAATTATTTACGTATTTATAAGTATTGCTAATAACCACGCTACATAAATTAGAGAACTCTGGCGTAAGGCAATATATGCTTGATTTGTTTTCATCATACTTGTCTAACAGAAAACCATATGTAAGTCTGCAGGGTAGTGAATCAATATTACTGCCTATTGAAAATGGTTTTCATCAACGATCTGCCGTGGGATCCATCTTATTTCTAGCTTATGTGAATGATCTATCATTTTGCCTGGAAAGTAAGGATTCTTGTATATTATTTGCTGATGATACGACACTACGATGATAGGACTATTAAGAGCGATGTTGTTGATTTGAATAATGATAGTCTAATGCGTGTAAAAACGATGTTTTTTTCTTCCAACAAAATGAAACAGATAAATTGCCGCATACTTAGGTCTGAATCAAAATTACTTGGAATTACGCTTGACACTAGATTAAACTGGTCACCTCAAATAAACTTTCTTTGTTCCAAGTTCTCTTCCTAAATCTTTTGTTTGCGTCAATTACGACAATCTCTTACTTCAAAAGCATTACGTGTGGTGTGTTTTGCAATAATACATAGTCACTTAACCTTTAACTACATTAGTTAAATTATTGACAGTGTCAGCACATGGAACGACGTGTCACTTTTTAAAAAAATATCGAATTATGCTTTTGCTTTGTATAGCTACAAATATTTTAAACTTTATTGCAATTCACCGGCACTTAGATAAGTTGCCAAAACATTTTGACGTGCATTCTTATAATACTAGGGACGCCAGTAATTTATTCAACAGTATTCCATGCCTAACTAAAAATCATTAAGAAATATAAATTGGGCGTTAGATTATATAATAATTTTTTTAATTAGTTTAAGCGTATTCATCAAATCTACACTTGGTGCTCAGTTCCGCCGAAACTGAAAGTTGGGTTTGGCGGTAACAATTTTACAATAATTGCTGTTTGATAACACCCTTTATATAAAATTTGATATCAAAATTCTTATACGATCAATGCATGCATGTTGCGATTAAATATATATATGCTATATGACGTTATTTTATTATTTTTTTTCTAACTTTAAAAAAGCGAAGGAAATATGAGTGCGCTTTTAAATAGAACCGCCCCGTATACGAGCATGTAGTAATTTGCCAGTTTTGATAGTCACCCGCAGTTATCAGCAGAGTTAATGGGCAAGGAGGAGCAGCTATTGAAAGGTCGTTTATGTGCGGTGAAAGTAATTCTATACATTAAGTCCCAGGAGATCGAAGGGGGTATTTACCCTCTTTTACGGCATATTACAACGTGATTAAATAACAATTTTAGGGGGCACGCTTTAATCTAACAATCTCGGATATTCGCAACATGGGCTAATCGTACTTGCTAATTAATATCGCATAAATATTATAATAGCGGGTCTTTAGTTCCACTAATGTTTGTTAAATACTACGTTCTACGTTCAGCACTACCGCTTTTTATATTCATATCTACTTCAACAGAAATCATAATATAAATTAAGTGACCTACCGTGTAAATCCACAACATTGTACGTTCAACAATAACAAACCTTATTATAAAATCATAAGATTTTTTTAATAGGACGAGATGAACATAACTTACCTGATAGTAAGTTATTATATGCTAGATAAATACCAAAAGCCCTTAATTCTATTGGAGAAACCGAGGTAGTGGGTTTTGATTAGAAATTGTTCAATATATTATATACAAATTTACTTTGAGCATGTAATTGAAATTCAAAGACTTTTTTGCTACATATTCACTTTTAGTTTGCGCCACAAGATTCATAGTTCATAGGGGTACCTATACAGTGCAAGTCACGGCGAGCTCGATCAATCTGTATATGAAGAACAGTAGAAGTAATTTAAAAAATCTGAAAATATTTTTTCCTCTGATCACTTCCTGTTATACCGGAAGTTGACACCAACCTCCATATTTTAATCCCAATACTACACTTTTTCTTGCATTTTAGAATTATCTGATAAAATCTGATCATTTTATTATTCCCTATTGGCGATTCAAATTGCCGTTGAAGGCGCTGAAAATTGTAGACAAATATGGAGGAACAATAAACATTTTACATTTTATATCACATCATTTAGCAATTAGTATTCAGCTGCTATAAATGTAATGATTTTATATGCTAATTAAGGTAAAATAAACAATAGAAACCGTCCCATCACCTATCTACTGTCCGCCATTGGTCCTCCTTGAACCTACCTAATGCCCTGATGATAACGTCAGGATTTTGGTCCATAGTAGGCCTCTCATTTCTTGCCTCTGCAGTTTCCGGTACCAAAGACCCTGTGTCATAATCTCTCTAAAGCTGCACAGTGCCCTAAGAGATGGATATGGGGATTCTCCTCTTCTCCACATTTAGGACATAGGGGATCCTCCTCTATTCCTAACAAATTTAAATGCCTTTTTAATCTCTAGTGACCTGTCAGGACTCCCACCATTAGGTTCAGGGTCCTTCACCCAAGACTCAACAACTAGACCGTCTTAGTTTTGTCACACCCGTCTAAAAATTCGTGAGCCTGTCTGCATCTTCTGTTCATCCTCCAGTCCTGTCCTAATCTTTGATAAGTCCATATATTAAGGGCTCCATTGATACCGGCTCGCGTGACTCCTAGAATCGGTTCAGGCCCCTGACTCCGGATCCGAGACGAGCCAGCTGATTCACTCTTTCGTTACCAGGGATTCCGATATGGCCTGAAACCCAAACCAGTTCCACCTGTCTACGTCTGATTAATGGCTCCAGGGCATCACCACTCTCCGAAACAAGAACAGATCTGGTCCATGAGGAGCTAAACACCGTCACCACATCTTTTTTTCTTCGTAATTCCTTACATCTTCCCTCTGTGCTACCATCAAAATGGCAAAGAAAACTCAGATACGTGTTATTTATCAAGACATCAGTAATACAGCCTCCAAAAACTATATATATTTTTTAATAAGCGGAGACGGTATGACAGTAAAATTGACTGTGAAGAATATTTTTTGTGTACAGTGCTGCGTATTTCTAATAAATTCTGTCAGACAAAATATACCATCCACTTCTAAAAATTTTTTAAAGTTCACTACTTATTAGTATGGCATCAGGAGTGGATTCAGTATAGATCGAATCTCTTGTATAATTTTAATTATTTTATTCAGTATATCAGAACATGCTCATAACATTCCCAGTTTTACCAAAAGTTTACCAAAATTCTCGTTTAATACTTTTAATATCAATTTTGTTACTTGTCTACTAAACACTATATTTTTCGGTTTCTAGTTTTAACTTAAAGTCTAGACTTAATTTTATGAGTTACCAATATTTACATTTACAACCTAAAGTAGCTTTCTAGAAAGAATACTTTGGCCAAAGACTTGCATAGTTTTTTTTGTGCAGAACTTTTACCTTCTATAAAAAGAGGATGTGCTGGTTCTGAGTAACTAGTTTAATATTTTTAATAATGGCAATAAGTTTAATATTTTCGCGAAGACCTACTTTATACATTTGCCGCATAGATCACTTTACATTCTGCATTACATTAGTAGCAAAATGATAATTTATCTGACAAATATTTTTTAATCTATAATAATGACAAGGCTTTTCATTCCACAGCTCTTTTAAAATACATTTTCCCTGGGAACCCATGAAACATGATCGGCTGCTATTCTATTTATCTAAGCCAAATTTAAAACAGCAATTTAATGTTTGTTTCAATCTATATTGAGGATCTCCAACAAATTACTTTTTATTGATACATACCATTCTAGGGTTACAGCTACTCAAATTATTTTCTTTTGTAGGTTCATGTTATAATATTACCCTTTATGTGCCTGAAACATGTTTGTTTATTGAAAAATAATAATTTTAAAATAATTAAAAATGTTTATTTTAATATATGAAATTATTACCTTTCTTTTTGTAAAATCATGCTGTAGTATTTTGTTTTTTATATCTAGCTTTTTTGCAATTTGAAGATAATTTCATTAAAAGTGATAACATTAAGGACATGTGCAATAATTTAACTTATAAAATCTATAGAGATATAGGGTTGGACAAATGTGCACTGGTCCATCTCGAGAGAGGACCAGTGCACATTTGAGGATAGGATGTTGTGACTATGGCTAAGATACGCAGCTCGTGGATGAAAGCATCTTACATCATCTGGATGTCGGAGAGACGTATGTCTACTTAGGTGTCGAGCAATGCTCCACCCAAGAGGCTGCTGCCGTAAAAAATGCTCTCCGCGGCAAGTATAGACACTGCCTCCGGCAGATCTGGTCTTCCGGATTATCGGGTAAGAATAAGGTGAGTGCTACGAATATGCTTGCCGTTCCGATACTCCTCTACTCCTTCAGCGTAGTGAAAAGGACACAAAAGGAGCTGCAACAACTCGACATAGGAACTCCCAACATGATTGATCTCAATAGGAGTTTGCATCCTAGGTCGTCCGTTCCACGGTAGTACTTCCCAAGACATCAGGCAGGCCATGGACTCTTCAGTTTCAAAGTGTTGCCTGCACAGCAAAATGGTATTGGATGGAGCCTGCAAGTTAATCAGGAGTTCGGATCCCCTCCTCGGCATGGTTGAAGACCATGAAAATGTAGGTATCGGAGCATTTTTATTTAAGGCAGCACGAAGAGCAGCTGATGAACTCGGTTTCATTTTCGACCTGCAGAAGGCCGTAATCTTCTGCAACTGCATAAGGATAAGCTATTGCACGGTGTCTTCTATAATAGTCTTGAAGACTATGGCTTATCCGATAGGCTCACTTTTGATTTTTTAAGGTCAGCGGGGCTTAAGTCGGAGACCGAGCGATTCGCAATGGCTTGCCAGAATGGTGTATTCAACACCCTCATCTATCGAAGCTATGTCATGGGTATGGAGGTCCCTGATGTCAACTGCAGGGCCTGCCATAGGGCGCCGGAGACAATTATGTATCTGCTCTCCGCTAGTCCGGTATATACAGTCTCGCCCTATATCCATAGACATAATGAGGCTTTACGAGTGCTTTCCTACTTTCTACAGCACTCGTACGAGATAGACGAAACACCAATGCTGCCATACGCTCGGAGGATATTGAGTCCATTGTGGGAAATGAGAAGTCCCGAATTTATTGGAACATTTCCCATTTCCCACGCTTAGGTAGATTCGAGCCAATAAGGCTGATGTAGTTCTTCTCGATCACCAGCTCAAGACAAAGTTTGTCTTCGAGTTCTCAGCTCATGCCAAGACCAACATTGTCGACAAACAAGACTCCATGCAGAACATACTCTTAAGCTTGTGGTACTGATTATAGGAACCCTCGGTTGAGCGCTGCTTTCGGAGCTGAAGATTATACCGGCATGGCAAAATTGGGCAGATCTTCTAGCCGGAAGAACGCAGAAGGCGGTCATTCTGGGTTCATTACATCTACTCAGGGCACATGATTTCCGGATTCATTAGTTATTCACAACACGGACGTGGGGAATAGCTACTGGAAACTGGACTGGTGCTCGAGTTTGAAAATAGGAGCTAGAGAACCAGTCGACTGGATTTCAATAAAATAATAATGTTGAATAAGGACTGTAATAATTAATGTGTAATTAATATCTATATATATTAAAATTTTGGGTTTTAACATCCACAGGCAAATTAAACGTGCTGTGTCTTCCTTACCTAATAATCCCAGACTTCTAGTAATGATGTCGACATCAGCCATCCACTTCAAAAATCCACACAAAATTTCAAAACCGTGTATACTACTCGAAATAGCGAACTGCTCTTTCTATTGAGGCGTCGTTTCCCCATTGATTCCTCAGGAAGGTCGTCTTCTTCTTCCCGAAAAAGTAGAAAGACACAGCGGCATACACTAAACATGAGGACTAACTAAGGGATATATCGCGGCTAGAAATTGCTATTGAATTGCTATTTAATTCTATTGAATATTTTTACTAAATACTATTTTAAGCTAAATTCTATTTTAAGTAAATCCTAAACAAATAGGTAATAATAATGATAATAATAATAATAATAATAATAATAATAATAGTAATAATAATAATAGTAGTAATAATGCTAATAATCCATTCATTATATCGGTGACGGGTATTACTCCATACTCATTCGTAAATCATCTCACTCTAACCCTGGAAGAAAAATAATAATAAAATTAATACTTCTACTTCTCATTCTCATCACGAGGATTATTCAGAAAGTCTGAGAGTAGTGTGGGAGAAGGGGCGGCATATTATTATTTAGTTTGCCATATTTGCCCCTCAGGAATGACTTATACGTTTTAAAGTCCTTCAGTGTTGGGGAGAATGAGGGAAGTCTGGAAAACATAATTAATTAGGGGATATTCTAACATCAACTGATGTCAATCTGTAACATGAACACCATGCTGACGTTCTTCTCATCGTAGGTATGCACGCTAGGATGGTTGCCAACCCATGTTAATATCTACATGAGTAGATAATTTACTAAAAATTATCCCGCGGAATCGGGATTTGAACCATTTGAATATGGTCAATCTTTGACGGCCATAAATATTTTCTATACACATTGTTTACACCTGCAATGGCATTCGCTTTTGTGTCAATATAATAAAATTACATGCTATTTCCATTGACGACAATTATCATTATGACTTGAGAAAACGACAATTCGTCTTTTGAACAGGTAATCTATAGGCCCTAACCTAGCTGGCGTGGGAAAGGTAACAGAGGGTGTCATAAAGGAACAAATTAAAAACAAATTTTAACTTCCCGAGTTAGGGGTTGCTGACTTTAAGGTCTGTTCCGATTTTAAAGGTACAGGTGTTATTGTAAAATACTGACCCTTGGGAGATATGCTTTTCAAAGGTATCTCACCAATATCTGGCAAGTAATAACAAAAATTTAAGGGTAAAGACAAAACAATCTTGAAGCGTATTCTAGACTTATGCCACTTACAGTTTTACCTGAAGTAATAACTGGCGATTTTGGAACAACCTGTATATTATTATATTTTTTGAATCCACATCATTTTCTGAATCCAATGATATAACATAAGTAACATTTCAGCTGTAAAATAACTTTTTGGGCTTTATATTACTTTTGAAGTTAGAGTAACTTGATTGTTCCTGATTAATTCTAATAGACCATAGAAACAAAAAAAAAATAGAATTGTCAAAAAATTCAATTTCTTTGCTTTCAGGTCCTTAAAATTATTACTATTATTATTATTTTTTTTTTTTTCATAAAACCTTGGTGGTACTAAGGTACCATTAGAAAGTACAATTAATAAGCAATCTATCCATAAGCTTATTTTATCTATGTATTCCATGAAAATATGGTTTGTTGACTGTGATTTAACGGGTTTTATTTCTACCGATGTGCTTCAATTGTTGACATGCCAGCCTCATAATTTCAAAATGTTGAGCGGGATTGACTTGACTAAGCGCTTGCGGGGTAGAAAAAGGAGACAAATTGCGATATTAACAGATACATCGGTAAAAGAAGCATGGGAACAAGAAAAAGGGAATGTAAAAAAATATACGTGGACACAAACAAAGAACAGGTGATAAAGAAAATACGAAGAATATCGTTAAAGATGGCCGCCAATTTTTTTTCCGAGATGAACCAGTTGCAACTACATTCCACCTTAATAAAAACACTTCTTCATCTTCAGAATTGGAAGACGAAACTGAGTGTCTGGTACCAACGCGAATAACGTTATGGCAATATCGCCTTTGATGATAATTAGGCGCAATGCGCGCGTTGCAGCAGGTGGGCTCATGAGAAGGGCACCAAACGGTATATAATATTTTATGTGTGGATCAACTGCGACTCAGATGATGATTTGTAAAGTTATTTTTGGCAAATTTTATTTTTGTGTATGAGAAATGAACTAGTTGATATCAATGAGACTTGTTAATCCTATCCTCGAAGTAACTGAAAGTAACTGTTAGTCAACTAACCCCAATATTTTTGTCAACTAACCCTGGGGTCGGAGTTAGTTGACTTACTCTACATGCCAGTATTAATGACAATAACTTTTATATCAAGCCGAGTAAAGCATTACTAGAATCATTAAAATCTACTACAGAAGTAAATTTAATATTCCCTGTCATTCCGCAATTCGTCAGAATAGGAATGTTAAGTTTACTAAAAAATAGAAATGTAAAAAATTTGTCAACTAACCCCGGTCCCCCCAACTCTAAATTCAAAAGTAAAATGGGGCCCAAAAAGTTATTTGACTGAGCTGTAATGTCACTTAAGTTATATCGTTGAATGCAGAGAATAACGTAAATTTCAAAAATATAATAATATACGATAAAAATCGAAGAAGAAAAAACGTAATTTTTATGTTAAAAAGTGATATTTTTTAAGTACTTCCACTATGCCAAATCATAAAATTGTATCTAAAAAATAAGGGGGGAAGAGGGGTATACCATGAATCTGTGTTACATTGTATGGAAGTAGATAAAAATAGCAATAACTCAATAAGAATTTTTTGAAATAATGTTCTTTAAAAATTCTTCCAGTAGTTAAAATAATCCCCTCTATGAAAATTTTTATCTATTAAATAATAATTTTATTAATAATTGTATTAGGTATACATTTTATATTGTAAAACCAAAAAGCTACTGGGAAACTAAATGTTGTTTTTCTAGCTATTGCAGGTGTGGTCTTAGATTACCTTCTGATTCGTCGTTTTTATTTTATTGTGGCATATTCCTGAAATAACTTTTAAAAAATCAATGATTTTCAGTGTTTTGATAGGAAGAAGAAAATTACTCGAGAAGAAAAAATAGTCCAAAAAACACTTTCTGTTTATAACATATTATCATTTAAAAAAAAATTAAATATAATAATATAACATTTAAATATTCCAATATAAGTAGATATGGGTATAAAGTATACAAAACAAAAATAGTAATTAAAAAAATGATAAAATAAAAGAAAATAAATTTAAAACTATGTAATTAATACCCAATTGAAAGACTGTTTGGTAACAAAATATTGTTTTTAGTTGAACACAAAATATGTAAAAAATTACACAAAACAGAATACAAATTAGAATGTACAGACTCTTAATTTTATATTCCATCTCCGTTTTAACCCAACTCTCAATTTTTCATACTCAATGATACAATGTCTGGTTATTTGGTGCAGAACCAGTGCGATTTGACATAACACACACACACACAAATAAATCTTCCAAATTACTGTTTTCGAAATATTTTGACACTGATTTTTGGGGAAAACTTCAAAACTTCGTTTTATACTACACTTTATAGTAATTATATATAAATAATACTTATCTATATTAATTAATTTTTATAATTTTAGTGTAAGATTCAGTTATATTATCTTTATTTGCTATATCAAATATATCTGCTATTTTAACTGCTTATTGGTGTAAGATAATAAAACAAATAAAATACTATATTCAAGACATTAGGCATTTAAATAATAACATCAATTTTAAATATTACCAGTTATTACTATACAATCCAATTGTCAACACATTCTGATCTCTAAACATATTGAAACTGTTAGGTATCTTAAAATTACTTCAAATAAATACAAAATATTTACTTTCAGTTGAAAATATTCTAGATAAACGCAACATTTAAATCCACTCATATTTTCTTCTATAATGTTTATATAATAACGTTTCCTTCATCTGATTGGAATGAGACTATAAGGAGATAGTTCATTGAGAAATGAATTTCCGGTGAACCACAATACACCCCTAGCGTCACAGTGTGACACGCTTTTGTGCTGCCGTCACCAACTAGGGGTTAGAAGCCGAATTTATTAGCTTTTCAACATTTTGGGAACACCCTCATAATAATTCTAATGGCATTTTATGACATTTATATACTTTTATGGTTTCTGAATGCTATTTTAAGAAAAACTATTTTATCAAATCGAAATACAACAGCAACAAAACAGATATCACCAACTAAAGTACGGAGAATATAATACTGGATTATATCGTGGTCAAATACTATTTGCAATATTGTAGTATTATGGATACCAGTTTCTACGTTCTTCATAGAGGTTTTGGTTTAAAAGCGTAAATTGTGTAGTTCACGACATGGTTTCCATTTGTCAGAATGTTCTCAAACACAAAAAAGTAATAAGTTTACTGTTCATTTATAGAAATATCAAACATATTTCCAGTAATGAAATATCTGATTGTCATTAAAATAGAAAGGATAGGTATGTACAGGGTGATTCACTTTCGAGTGTGTAACATGGGTATCTAGCTTATTATAAAAGATAGACTGTAGGTTTAAATTCGGCAAAGTTGCGGAATTTTGTGGTCAATAAGTTGGCGTAAACAAAACCCCCATATCTGCTTTTGTTTTTGAGTAAGAAGCAAAAAAAGATTTTTTCCGGTTTTCGTTTTCTGGCCATAACTTCTATATTTTTGAAAATATTGCCTTATCGTTTTCACATTATTAGAACACTTTCTTGAGACAAATGCGATGCCGTAAACCGTTTTTTAAAAAAATGTCACTTCTATTGTAAATCATCGTCAACTTTATTTTTTCTTATGGGCACCATATTAGTTTTTCTCATATTTGAATAAACCGATTTTTTTCTGAATACAACAATATAATATATGTTAATATTTGCCTAAAAAATAAGGGCATTATGAAGGAAAATAGGTATTTTTTTGAAAATGTCTAGTTAGCCATGACCATGACAGTCAGTTCTTGACAAACCACAAATATCACTCATAATTTTTATAAACTGTATCTGTGGAGTATTTTTTAAATTTACTAACGATGTATTCAACCGAAGAGAAACAAGATATTATAGATATTTATTACAGATATAACAAAAAATAAAACAGAACAATTGAAGAATATTTAAACACATATCCTGAAAGACGACAACCATGCAAGACATATATTACTAAACTGCAGTGTAATTTAAGATATTATGGCAGATCCATACCTATTTCTTGGTTTAGAAAGACTGCCATAATTTCTTAAATTACAGTGAAGTTTAGTAATATATGTCTTGCATGGTTGTCGGCTTTCAGGATATGTGTTTAAATATTCTTCAATTGTTCTGTTTTATTTTTTGTTACATCTGTAATAAATATCTATAATATCTTGTTTCTCTTCGGTTGAATGCATCGTTAGTCAATGTAAAAAATACTCCACAGATGCAGTTTATAAAAATTATAAGTGATATTTGTGGTTTGTCAAGAACTGACTGTCATGGCCATGGCTAACTAGATATTTTCAAAAAAATACCTATTTTCCTTCATAATGCCCTTATTTTTTAGACAAATATTAACATATATTATATCGTTGTATTCAGAAAAAATCGGTTTATTCAAATATGAGAAAAATTAATATGGCGCCCATAAGAAAAAATAAAGTTGACGATGAAGATAGAAGTGACATTTTTTTAAAAAACGGTTTACGGCATCGTATTTGTCTCAAGAAAGTGTCCTAATAATGTGAAAACGATAAGCCAATATTTTCAAAAATATAGAAGTTATGGCCAGAAAACGAAAACCGGAAAAAAATTTGTTTTGCCTCTTACTCAAAAACAAAAGCAGATATGGGGGTTTTGTTTACGCCAACTTATTGAGCACAAAATTCCGCAACTTTGCCGAATTTAAACCTATAGTCTATCTTTTATAATAAGCGAGATACCCATGTTACACACTCGAAAGTGAATCACACTGTACAGGTAGGATAGGTATGTAGATTTATACAAGATTTTCAATTTAAAAGCAGGTTGGCTTTATCCGTTTTGTTATAAACCTTTTATATACTATTACAGGCTTCATTTCATAATTTTGAGATTATAAGAGTAATGTAGACACATAGTCACATTTTAGGTGAGTCATCCTATACAATCACAAAAGTATTCCAATTAATACAAGAAAATTGATAAAATTGTTGCCACCATTTAAAATCCTTCCGGATTGGTTTGGCACAATATAAAGATGCGTAAAATTTGCTGACGTCTTCCTAGCTATATGAAATATGTGGGAGTTCCTGGCAACCCAAGCACAAAGGACACATATCAACAATGACGGGGAGAAAGCGGAAATTTGCAGAACATGACATAAAAAGGTAGAATTTATATCGCAGAAAAGAATAATAAAAAATCCAATTTATTTCTATCCGTATGAAATCCTGTTTAATAGTTGTGATATCTGAAAGGGACACATAGAGATTTTCATGGCCACAGATTATACAGTAGCTGGCCACAGACCGTGTTGAATTTTAAGTAAATATCCTTATTTTTTATAGGCACCTGAATTATGGCTTCCGGATACGATTTATTTTAGTCAGGGGTTGGGATCGAATAAAATACCCGACTTTGAATTAAAGCTTTATATTTAGAAAATTTTTAGTGAGACTTCTTGATTATTTATTTATTATTAAGAAACAAACAGGTTCTAACAACCTAATTACATGTTTCATCGTAAACCAAACTTACTACAAAAACAAAATAACGAGAAGAACTAAAAAAGTAAAATTGTACCCAGATATTTCTACAGAGGTATGTGCATATGTAAAAGCTAAAGAGACGGCCGCGAGGAACTGAGAACAATTCATTTAAGTTACTTGTTGGATCCATTTTTTAAATAATGACTGACTAACTCCAAAAATGTCCAGTGATATATTCTCTTGATATTTATTGAATAATAGGCAGATGTTGTCTATCACAGAATTATTATTTGTTAAAGAAAAAGTTATTTGTTTCTGTCTTACTCTATAATCAGGAACATAGAGGTGTATCTGAGACACTAGATACATACTGTCCACATTACCACTTATAATTTCTGGAGATAAATAAAATGCTATGTTGTATTCTCCTAACTTCTAATGTCGGTAAATTAAACTCTGTCTGATAAGGTCCATAATGAACGTACCCAATGTTTCGTTTATATTTTTTATAGTACAAATACTTAATAAATTTATTTTGTACTGTTTCTAGCCTCAGCGTTAACTTTTTTTTAAAAGGATTCCAAATTATAGATCCATATTCCAACCGACTTCTTATAAATGACTTATATAAATATTTAATTGAATCAATATTTTTAAAATCATATGTTGAGCGTTTAATAAATCCTAACATTTTGTACGATTCATTTGCAATTTGATTGATATGGTCACTAAAATCTAAATTCTGCTGAAATGTAATACCTAGGTCCTTAACAGAGACAACTCTGTTTAATACCATACTATTCATTTTATATTCATAATAGTTTCTTTTCTGATTCCTTGATTTACTAAATGTCATTACTTTGCATTTTTCAAAGTTAAAATGTAATCTATTGGTAATGGACCACTCAAAAACTTTATTTACATCATCCTGTAGTTTAAGAAAATCGTTATCATCCTTAATTGTGTTAAATATTTTAAGATCATCTGCATAAATTAAAAATTCTGAAGAAATGTGACAAGATATATCATTAATGAAAACTAAAAATAAAAGAGGACGCAGGTTTGAACCCTGAGGCACACCGGATCCTGCCAAAATCTCCTTTGAACTTGTACCATGGTATGTCACGTATTGTTTCCTTTCCTTTAAATAAGATGCAAATAGTTTTAGCCAGTGGCGTCGGTTTTTATCTGACCAGTATTATAATTTGAACATTCCTGATCATAAATTAATTCAAAATTATCTGCAAATGCATTAGCTATCAAACTGGCATCAGAAGTTATTTCATCATTTATTATAAACTGTATATTGGACATATTTTTTTCTTTTTTGCTATTAACAAAATTCCAAAAATTATTTGAGTCAGAAGATAAATTATTTTCTACATTCGCAATATATTCCATATGAGCTTTCTTAATATCTACTTTTACCTCTGCTCGCAATTTTTTATAGCTGTCCTCAAATATAGCTACATTTTTATTTTTTCTTAAATACTCCCGAGAATACTCCTTATGTTTTAATTTTGATTTAATTTCAGGTGTAAGCCATGGCGGATACAGTTTACATTTATTATTACGAAACTCTTTAAACTTGGGCACACAAATATATTCCATAAAACTTTTCATAAAAATAGCTTACTGCATCATTTACATCACGATAATAACCTAACTGATCCCAATTACAATCTCTTAACTTTTCATATAATAATGCAAAGTTTGCCATTTTGAAATTATATCTATTGTCCAAGTTATTCCTTAAATTTGTCTCAACACCTGACTTTAGAATTTCAACTTCGCACAGTAACATAGGGTAATTATTTAAGTTTATTATCGGCCTTTGTTAGAGGAGTACTTTCATTCGTGACCCTTATATCAATATTTCAAAATACCAAGTCTAAGGTGCGAAAGTCCTCATTAAGACAGTGGTTAAAAGATTTTAAATCATAGGTATTTTTTAACATTAGGCAAACAGATTTTTCAAAAAAACCAACCTTTGCAGCGCAGAGGTTGATTATTAATTTTTTGTGTTTTCAGTGGTTATATCCAAATAAATAACAGTAATTAAACAATGCCACAAATAAATATTTTCATACATTAAGTATAACATAGTAGATATAGTTCTTTTTTTACAGTATATTTTTAATATTTTTTATTGACTTATTTAACTGTTTACATCTTTATAAAGGAATTAAGCCAAAAAGTTAAATATACCAAAAAGCAAAAAGATATGTCGCAAACAACTACTTTGTATGTTGCACGCAAAGTAGTTGTTTGCGACATATCTTTAAAATAATAAGGTTATTTCTTTACATACCTAGGATAATACGTATCGAGGAAATATAAAACTTTATTGAACCATAATATATGATAATTTCATTAACAATTTATCTCTTAGTAAATTTTTTTGGCTTAATTCCTATATAAAAAAGGATGTATACATATAGTACTATATAGTTCATAGTATGTACGATAGAGGGTACTGTATACCTAGTCACATAATTCGTAGCCTCCAACTATTGTTTTCGGACTGTTTAACAATTTTTCCAAAGATCCCAAATATGTAATCATTATATAAGTTCAACAATTTTTTTTTTTTTTAGGCCAACAAATAGATAAACTTATAATTTATTTATTGGCCAGGTTTAGGTTTGGGTTTATTTGTTGGTCTATAGGATATTTACATATACGCATACACACATTATCATATACGTAAAGGGACCAGGGAATAGAGAATTCAATTACTTTTATTTTTAATAAACTTTCTGCAGATTTCTTTACTTATTGGTATACTGCCCAACAGGATAACCAAATTATATATCTGGAATTATTTTTTTTGTTGTTATTAAGTCTTGTAGAGTTCTACAAAAAAATTTATACTTATTAGCACATGACCAACAACGTTTTAAGACCTAAAAGGTAGTATTCGGAAGCAAATTGGTGCATTTCAACCAGAAATGTTGAATGATGCTGTATTTGGATGAAAGGCTGATGAAAAGGTTGAGTGATAAATCATTCAACGGTATTACCTACTTAAATCAAACAAATTTGAAGATCGATCATTTCTATCTATATAAAAATATACCTGAATAATATTTCCTTCTATGCTCCAGATCAGATATCTTAAATATGTTAAGTATACCTATTAAACAGATAAAAAACCAAATAGTTATAAGTCGACAGCACGTATAGTACACCATAAATCCACTGGAATCGAAAATATTCGTTCTTCTGTCATTTGTTAAAAGTTGACAATATAGACAGAAGTTTGCAGAAATGTACAATTGTACATTTATGTCTTTTAAATATAAAATGATAACCATTTTTTTTTTGACCCCGTTATATAAGTGCCAGAATTTATTTGAAAACTGATTTCGTATTCGTCATAGTTATGTATGTTTAAAACATTTGTAAAGGTGGAAAGAGTTGAATAAATTCAGGAACTGCTGGAGAAAACATAATTTTGTGAAAACCTTTTGCACTATTGCTTAACACACCTTTTGCAATATTAATTTTTTGTCACGTTCTTGTTCTGGATATGAAGTAGGGTATCAACGATATTTTAACTTAATACTTTGTACATTTGGATCGAAAATTCAATAACGAAAAAGTAGAGTGTAAAGATGAAAATAAAATTTCGTAACTTTATGCTACAGGCTCCTAGATATCTTTGTTTAACACATTTTTTTTTATAATATACACTTTTATAGCATATCTCGAATTATTTTCGAGTATACGGTGCTTAAAGGCGGATTTCCATGAAACGAACAAAACCGCAACAAGACTGCAACTCTGCCGATTTTGACAAAACAGCAACTTGAGTTTACAAAATAAGAAATATTTTGGAGAGTTTGAGTCGCCGGCGACTGTTTTTGTCAACAACGAAAAGTCCCGTCGCCGGGCGGAAAGATCAAAAAGTTTCGGTGTTTTGTCTGTGTTTTTGTAAACAGAGTTTACAAAACTCGCTCGTTGGAAACGGTAGGCGACACTGACATACAACAAACAACAACTATTCAGACTAACTAACTAATTCTTACAAAATTATGAAACGATGATCTCAGTTCTCCATTTATTCTTATGTCATCATTTATCAAATCGACTATTATTTTATCAGTTCCATAATCTATTCGACGTTTTAAAAATGAACTCATCCAGTACCTTGGTTTCTTTCGCTTTTGCTTTTTACACTCAATACTATGGACTATAAAAAACCCATACGTCATAATAAATTCATCGTCAGGAGAAGGCACGATGAAAACTGTTCGTAACGACAGAAAACATTTCAAAACAAAACACGAGCCTCAAACTAGTGGCAGTCTGTTTGGTGGAAATCGAGTTTCGAGTTTGTTTTCGAAACTGAAATATGTTTTTTGTTTCTGTTTTTGCAAACAAAACTAGTCGCAAGTGAGTCAGTTTGGTGGAAATCCGCCTTAATGCTCCTCCATAACACGAGGAGTTAAAATTCTACATATACACCTCTTAATTTATGAGTTTTATTACTACCTATAAATGTTTATTGTCTTTTTGACAGTGTTCTATAAAATTATAGTAAATACATTGACGACTCTAAATATGTCTATATGAAATGACAAAAATCGAAGTATGTTCAATAAATTAATCTTAAAATGTTCTGAGGAAGTAAGACAAAATTATCATTAAATTTATGACTATTACCTAATACACATTTTTTAAGCGATGCATATTGAATTAAAATATGATACAAGAACCATCTCCTATCCCTTCCTCTTTCATCACGTTTCTGGCAACTGATACCTATACCTAAGCAGATTTCTGGCAGTATAGGAAGTATTTTTGCAAATTTAAATAGAGATTAAATAAAATTAAATTAATAATACAATAATTAGTTATGAAACAAGCGACTTTAAACCACCTGCAAATTTGGCCTTGGGCATTTTAAAATCAACCATTTAAGCTTGGCTTGCATAAAATTAATTTAATTTACGATACGTAAAAACAGCAAGCCGAGTTTATTTAAGGTAGGTGTATTAATACCTGCACCCAGAAGCTTTGTCTTCGCATAAAACAGAACATTCGAAATTTAATATAAATAAAAACTTTTTAGTTAGAACAAGACTTATGAACAAGAACGTTCCTTATTCCCTCAGTTATTTTTTAATTAAAGAAAGTGGGTGAAATGAAAGCGTGATAAAATTTCTACATTTCTTGATAAATAATTCATTAAATTTACATAATTTTCTTTTGTGCCTTTTATTTAGGCTTTCCTTCCGCTTATTCCAGTCTAAGGGCCAGTGCGGTTAAAATGTATAGGTAGAGAATGGGGTAAAACCCAATTGTTTGATATACCTCTGGTTACTAGGAATTAATTACTACAGAGATCTTGCTTCTGGTGGATATTAGCAATTCAGGGATTTTTTTTTGTTAGTCTTAGTACCCCAAACCACAGGCTCAGCTGGGGTCCTTTCAGAACTTTTATGCAAACAGAGAGAACGATTTTATGGATCTTAGTTAATGGCCCTATGCATAAGCAGGTAACTCAAGGGTTGGTTGGTGTTAGTAGCATTAATAAAATTGGTGAAAGTACACTTCACTTTAACAATAAGAGGCACAAGTTGTTGTAAAAGTGTGAATATACCAAGATTAATTTCTATCTACCTAAACTTATATCTTCGCGTTCATAGTAGTTTCGTTTGGGATTACACCACCTGTAAGATATAAAAACAAGAAATTAGAAGTAATCAAAATTAAGATTGAAAGTATACTATCAAAACTAAAGTTTGCCCCAAAATATTAGCGTACAATAAATAATACAATAAAAATGAATATATGATAGCTTAAAGTTGATCATTATATTATTACAAGAATTATTACTTGTTATGACTATAAGAGATATTAGGTATTAAAAATTACCAAATCGATAAGTCTATTTTAGTAAAACATCTATGGGACAACAATCATCAGGTTGATTGTACTCAGACTAAAATTATTCAAGAAGAAGAAAAGTTAGTTCAGAAGAAAAAGAAGAAGAAACAAATTAAAGGCAAGTGCTTTTATTACACTTAATGGTGATAACTGTATCTCATTGGAAACAATATTCTTGGGTCAAACGTGGCTTCCTTTTCTCCGGAAAGGTACAATTAAATTACTGAATTTTTTTTATTATAAACAGTAGATGTCATATAAGATGTTTATACATCTACCAAAATTCTGAAATTCCAAAAGAAACTATAATGAATTATACAGCTGCTCCACAAATAAGTTACAGACATTATACACTGTTTGAAATACCGCAGTGTTAAATTTATTCCATTAATTTTGGTTAAAGAGCTTTAAATATTAATCACTTATGGTGTATACTGTAACACCTCATCAAATGGTAAATCATATTTTATCATGAAACAAACAAATATTTAATTTTAACCACAACAGGTGTTGATTATACTCTTTCAAATATAGACGACGCCTTTCGGTGTATATACAGTGCTTTCGAAAAGTAACGAATAAATTCATTATTTTAGAAATTGAGAAGTTTTCGAAAAAATCCCCTGACACGTCGATTTTATTTTTAAAAAAGACACTTTTTGACATACGACCCATATTTGTGACGTCAACGTTGTTCGAGATATGACGTCATCGACAATTTTTTTAAATAGCAACCCCCAATTTTGACCACGTCATTTGAAAGAGCGTATCATTCCACATACACATCATGAAAAATTAAAGTCTTACATAACAAAAATTTCAACAAAATAATGTTTGAAGTTCTTAAAATTTAATTTTCACAATACTGATAATGATAATGATTATGTAAAAAATCGACTAAATTAAATGTTCAAATTGTGCACCGTTGGCTGCCTGACAGTAGCCAAGACGATTAATAAATTCTTTTTGGACATTATCTATAACTTCAGGAGGTATACGATGTATCTCGTGACGAATTCTTGCTTTTAAATCTTCTAAATTAACCGGTCTAATAACGTATACTTTGCTTTTTAAGTATCCCCACAAGAAATAATCTAGGGGTGTCAAATCAGACGATCTGGCTGGCCACTCAATCGGCCCCCTTCTCCCTATCCAACGATTCGGGAACAGCTCATCTAAATAAACACGGACAGGTGCTGCATAATGGGGAGGTGCACCATCTTGTTGAAAGTACATGTCATTTCTTGGAAGATCACGTCCCTCTATATCTGGATATAAAGTTATTAGTGCAGGAATGAGGTCGTCTCGAAGAAAATCCAAAAATCTTGCACCAGTCAGGTTGACGTCAAAGAAATAGGGACCCAGAATTCTTCCGTCGACTATGCCGCACAACACATTTACTTTCTGGGGACTTTGAGTGTTGACTCCATCATCCATCGGGGATTCTCGGTAGCCCAATAACGGCAGTTTTGCCTATTGACATGGCCGTTCAAAACAAACCTAGCCTCGTCAGAAAAAATTACGTTTTTTTACGAAATTATTATCATTATTGCATAGCTCTTGCATTTGCTCGCAGAATTGATTTCGCCGATCAAAGTCGCCTTCAGATAACTCATGAACAAGGCATACCTTATAAGGATGATACTTTGCTTGACAGCAATAAAAAACATTCTCGGTCGCTAAGGCTACTGTCAGGCAACCATGATTTTTCATGATGCGTATGTAGAATGATACGCTCTTTCAAATGGCGTGGTCAAAATTGGGGGTTGCTATTTAAAAAAATTATCGATGACGTCATATCTTGAACAACGATGACGTCACAAATATGGGTCGTATGTCAAAAAGTGCCTTTTTTAAAAACAAAATCGACGTGTCAGGGGATTTTTTCGAAAACTTCTCAATTTCTAAAATAATGAGTTTATTCGTTACTTTTCGAAAACACTGTATGACTACTGTAGTGGGTGTGGCACAAACTTCACTACTTTAGGCGTTAATAATCCTCTATAGGTGAATATTTTACATTGAAGAAATACTGTTTCTCACCGTCATGATGTAAAGCAAATTTAATGTGGGGCAATGCAGTAGCAACAAAAGTTTACATCGCCAGGGTGTAACATTAACTCAAATCGTGGGTACTTTTGCATTAATAGTCACTATTCATTTACCACAATTAGGTGTTAAATTAACACTTTCTGAATGATTGCTATTATTTTTTACTATCGCAGTTCAAAATGAACGCAGTTTGAAATAAACAGAAGTATATTATCGCACATACTTTTGCCCGTATATCTTCCGAATTCGAAAAGTTCAAGAGTTCTCCCCCAACGCAGGCAACTCTGGAAAAACGTCAAATTCATACCTTTTCATTTTGTTTTGCTAACACCGCAATGAAATGAAAATGACCCCTACATGTTTATGAAATAACATCCTATATTTTTACACTATAAAAAGTACCTACATATTCCGAACACCGTAGAGTAATTACGATTCGTTTGCGACAGTGCCCATGTGGTCAATTAGATTCTGTCTCATGTTGTCGATGGTAAGATGGATGATGTGTGGGTGATCTTTATTAGATCTAGGATATTTATTAAACAGGTAGTAGTGAAATTAACACTTAGTCAGTATTCAATTTACCATATTTTTGTGTAAACTACTATACTTACCGCTGTGCAATTAACCTATTAGTGGGCAAAGTTAGTTTTTTGAAAATGTTGTTTTTTTATACGTTATCTAAGATGGAATGACCTCTGAAAATACTGTAATGCAGTTGTTTCGAAAGTCCATCTATAGATTTTGATAATATAGGCCGTCCCCTGTAGGGGACGCTGCTCACTCTGACAACAATTATAATATACCTGGATGGTAAGAAAAATACTTTTCATACACAACTCCTTACTATATGTTAAAAAGTATTAGAGGCTTTACACGACATATTCTATTTTATATGAAAATCTTTGAAACATTGTTTTGGATGCAAGGCAATATTACATTTTTCGCATACAAACTGGCTTTTCTTCCCACAATGTTTATATCTTCGGTTAGTGTTGTTGTATACAACCATGTGTCCAATATTGTCTAACCTAGCTTCAGTTAGTGGATTGGATACACGTCCTTGATGTGGTTTTACACCAAAGGATTTCAAGAAAGTCAGTGCTATCTACCTCGGAATGCTAATAAAGACTGTGCATTTTTATCATCAGGTTTCAATCGTTTTATTAAAAGCGACCCATTAACAACTGATACATCTAACAAGCTAGGAATGGCCAGTACCACTTCCTTTACCGATTTCCAGTTCTATAAACGGATATCAGAGCATCCAGATTATCAACGCCGCTCATTCCTCTATTGTATCCAGCTACAAGTTTTGGCTGTGGAAGATTTTTCCTAGATTTGGAAACTATCCCAGCGATTAACATTTTCAATTGAATTGTCTTCAAAATTTGACACTATGGACACCACCTTATTGTCCTTCCACTGCACTAGAAGTGTCGAATGTTGATTGGCATAAAACTTGTAACTACCTCTGTTCCGTCTCAAATATTGATAAATTCAATTACCTGTTACAATGCCTTAAAGGAGCCCCATTGCAATTAATAAAAGCCACACCTCTTACTGGCCCTAATTACCTTATTGCATACAATTTATTGGAAAAAAGATACGATAATGCTCGAATAATAGCTACGGCTCACTGGCATGCTGTAGAAGCGACAAAAAGGCTCAGTGAGCCGTAGCTATTATTCGAGGATTATCGTATCTTTTTTCTAATAAATTGTATGCAATATGGTAATTAGGGCTACTAAGAGGCTTGGCTTTTATTAATTGTAATGGGGCTCCCTTAAGGCATTAGGTAATTGAATTTATCATGATAAATACTGAACATACCGCTCACCTAAAATGTTAGTAACATTTTACCTAGAGGAAGAGAGAGAAGAGAGAAGAAGAGAGTGAGGGAATGAGGGATAGAGATTAGTTGAGAGGTAGATCACCCATAAGCGGTTGACTTGAAATTACTGTAGTAGAGCCAGAACAACGTCCCCACCAATGCCCAACGTTTTTCAGAACTAGTGTTATCTAAAATTTTGGGTAAGTTTTTTAATGAGCGACCTTATTTTGTAAAGCCGGTTTTCCTGTACAAGTGTAGTATTGTCATTGAAGTGAACATATTTCAATACTTTTTCGAATCTTTTCAATGGCATGATATTTTGTTCAATTTTCGGCACACCATCTTCGCCGGACCAATAAATTCTTCTGTTTGGATATTTTCCATACCCCGACAATAAAAGTATTCCCAAAAAAACATGTAATTCTTCTAGAGATAAGTCTAAGCTAGCATTTTTTTGCAAGGCATATTTGTTAGATTGCTCCATAGTAGTCAACAGCTCTATGCCAAAGAAAAGCTTGAAATAGGCAACTGGAGTTTTGGCATTCATGCCGTCAGTAGATGGCTGCCTATTTGAAAAAATATATTGTCAGTAACAACCTACTTTATATTTTATTTTGTCGTTACCTTTCATGCATCTCCTTAGTTCAGCTAAAGTCAACAAATCAGCTTCAGCTTCGTACTCATCATCTTCATCACCATCATCTTGCTGCACCATTTCACAGGGCTGACTAAAAGTACAGGGCTGACACGATCGGGGTAAGTGGTTCACATTTCCTACATGTTCATCATCTGAATCATCACTATCAACTTCAGTGTCATTACCATTTTCGGGAGGCATAATAAATACATCAGGCGTGAACAAATCATCATCCTCTATAATGTCTATGAGTTGTGCGAAAGTCAACCTGAAAACGTGTAAGTCGTCAAGTCACAATGGGTGGCGTCCCCTATAAGGGACGTCACATGTTTTTAAACATTATGGAAAAACCATATATTTTAATAATAATTTACACATCCAAAATACACGACAAGTAATCTACTTTAACATAAAATAACTAGATACTTACCCCTCATTTAGCGTGGAATTAGCTTATATATCCCTTCCTATTAGAATGGGTTTTAATATCAAAATGGTGCACATTTTACTATATTTTGGTGAAGTAATGTATAGCATGCAAGTGTTAAAATTTGCACTGAAAAGTGTATCAAATCATTTTCTGAATAAATAGTTTGAACACCATAGAGTTGGTGTAAATGTTAAAAAATTAACACCTAAATGTTGTCAAAAGCGATCCACCCCACTTGGTGTAAAATTAGATTGCACCGCATGAGTGGTAATATATTACCACATGAAGATGGTGTAAAAATTACACCTAAATAGTGTGGATCGCTTTTAACCACGTTTGGTGATAATTTGGAGTTAAAATGAACACCACTTTTTAAATAGTGTATCTGTTCGTCACATTACTAATAGAGTAAGAGCTGAAGAACATGCTTATATTTGCAATAATATATGTTTTGAATTTAATTCGTTCAATTCGATAATTGTCAATAAGTGGTGATTAAATTAAATTTCAAAATTTAATTCCTTCCTAAGAATATTCCTAGTTATTACACTTACTTTTATTCACACTTTGTTTAATAGTAAATGTAATACTGTCATTATGTCCAATTCTATCCATTTGATTTTCTTGAAAGGCTTTCTTCCACTTTTAATATAGTTTCACTCTTAATTATGGGTTTACGGGGGGATATTCATATGGGAACGCGCCGCAGGCGATTGGATTCGGTCGGGGCCAAAAATTTTTGACGTAAATTTTTTTTTGTGAAAATCACTATCATGAAAAAAAAGGAACATAAAATGCCACCTTCGGCCCGAAAGTATTTGGTTATGCGGCATATAATGAATGGCGCTTCTTCTTGGCAGCTAGGACTGGCCAGATTTTATTTTGAAATTAAAAATAAATCGGTATTATGAATGACGAAAATTTAATTAATTTTTATATATTCCAAACAAAACTAAAATTGTTGGTGTCTTCTCTTATGAAAGTGTCTTAGTGGTGCTTCCATCTCTTCTTCCATGGACCGCACGCCACTGTTCTTAATAATGTATATTTAAATTAAACTATGTACGATGTCCTACATGTTCAGTCTTCTTGATCCAAGTTGTAATGGTAATAGCATTCGGTAGCACATTAGATACATAATGGCTTAAAGTTACAAAAAGTTCATTTGTTCTTCAACTGAGTGGACAACTCTCAAATTAAAAATAGCCTGTTACTTTGAAAAACACATTTCTTTTATGCTTACCACAAATCACTTTATTTTTTAGTCTACAGATGAAACTAAGAACATCAACTTCAGTGAAATATTTTAAATTAATACATGACTGATTATCACCAATCGTGTTCACAATGGAAGCAGTACCTATAGTCCATAGTAAATACCTACATTTGACAAACATACACCAAGACAAAATACCAAAAGTTCCTTGGGGAATCAGGTTTCCTGAATTAGGTATAATCAGATAATTTTTATAATCATTAGATAACTAATATTTAACAATTCTTGTTTAATGCTTAAATATTACATGTTTTATATTTTATTGTAAGCTCTTTATTTTAGGTTATTGCTGTTAATAATTTCGGATAAGTACTAGAACGGTTACTGAATCCGTTTTTACTAGTTTTTTTATACTAAATTAATGTTTTTGAATTTTTTGTACACATGAGCAAACGGATCAGTTAGATTGTATATTTTATGATCAAATGCTAACTGACGTCATTAATTAAAAAAATCCCAATTTGTATGCAAAATGGCTTCATATAGTCTTAAAAAATTTGCTCTTTTAAGGAAGTTTAAAAAATTAGTATAAAAAACAGCAGATTGGATGAAAAATGTTCAAAATCCGAATTATTAGATAACTTGAGGAGGAATATAAACTATAGGCAGGTAGGTATATAAACATAAAGAACATAAGTTATTTATTTTGAGCAATTTTACATCCCAACAAATCTATAAGTGGTGTGACACTATTGAGTTCAGTCACCGATAAAGTTAGTAGTTTACAGTAGTACGTAAAACTGCAATTAAAAGCTGAAGATATATTACGACCACGTGTTGAAGGGGTTATCTTGAAACCAGTGACCTCTTAGGAAAACAGCTTAACAGTTAGTAAAAGAAAGTTGTATAAGAAGCTGTTAGACAATATTTATTCAGTGGTAACATACACGTCTTATTTAAGCTAAGTCAACCAAAATTAATCCAAAATATTAATGAAAAATTATCAATACATCTATTTACATGAGGAGGTAAGTAAATATAGAATAAATAAATATAACAGTATAACAATAGAGTATAAGATGCGACAAAAATCATACCTATTATAAAATCATAAAAATCAATGTTCTTGATTAACTCTTCGAATATAAAAAATTTAAATTATTACTTTTATTCACAAATATTGAATTTTTAACATTTACAGATATCTCCAATTCCCATGCTCACCGGTTTAAAGTAATCACTTAATGACTGTTTTAATTATTTGTTGTTATATTCAAAGTAACAAAAGACGTACAGTTCGCTGACTGATGATGATATTAAAGATTGTTCTATAGGTCTCCCCATTACTGAACATTTATTGATTGCATATTATTATGAAGAAGAACAATATTATCCTTCTCACACTTGATATATTTTTTTAATATCATTAGATGTATCGTAAAGTTCTAGTTAATGAAATATTTTTATCTTTATACGTAAATTTGAGTTTTATATTGTATAGATAAATAAAAAATTAATTGATTCAAGTAATTTCAGGGAATATTGTAAAATAGCATCATACAATCAATTGCTGTAAAATCAATGTGAGTTTATCACATTTTACAAATGTTTAGGTAGTTATATAAAACTAATGAAATACATACACCTCTTTATAGAATGTAAATAATGTATCATAATACTTTTATATCACTATTGTATACATAAAATAAATGTATCTATTTTTATTGTTATGATTCTTTTCCTTCACAGAATAATAACGACGACAAGTCAAAAGTTACAATTGTATCACCATCACGTCAACCAAAACATTTGAAGTCATCAGAATAACAATGAGGAAGATAATACGAGATAATACATCTTAAATACCTGTAACATTATTAATATATTGTGTATCGCCTCCTATTTGTATAAGGCCATATCTCTAGGGAGATATCCAACATCATACCTGTGTCAAATTGACACCTCAGTCCCAATAGAAATACTTTCAAGTCATCATCTATTGCATTTTTCATAAGTTATGTCATAACAAATTTTAGGCTTGTTCATTGATTTGGTAGACCACTGATCTAGAAGATAACAAAACAGATTTCGTTCATTCACCTGAGACCGGTACTTCCATTAAAAAATATCAATAAGCTTAGATTCTTTAATCGGATCTAAGAGGTGTTTTCATTAATTTAAACTAATTACAGTTAGAAACAAGAGTGGTGAAATATTTACGTGCGATCCAGTGGCTTATTTACTTACTATATAACATTCTTCCCCCCTGCAAACAAATACTTGTGACCCGGTTCTGAACACCTGTATACGTGCAAGTCATTCCATCAAAATGTTATAAAACTATAAATATATCTCTCGGTCAATCTCTTAAGGTTGACGACCATACATGAGTGTTAAGGCTGAATAAAATTGACATTCAACGTAATTCAATCTCAATCAATCCAAAGTATTAGTTATAGTCGATGTTATAATCTGTGGAATGCAAAGAATGACATTATTTTATGGTATTATTTCCTTGTCAAAACGGAGTAACAATGATAATATTATAATTATATTTTGAATATATCTTTTAATTTTCGATTAAAATAGTGGCATTTTACCTGGCAGGTAAATACCTATACATCATATATATAAACGCGAAACTGGTCAGTGTCTGGTAGAAGGTCTCGATGAACGATGTGGCGGCTCCTATGGAGATCTCAATGTAATGCAATGCCAGTCGGGGCATATTGGCCGTGGAGTAGTTGTTTTCGGCATCTCCTTCAAATAAATAAGTAGGATTGTTCTTCCTTAAAGACAACAGAGGTCACTGCTGTAATGGCACCTGCGGAAAAGCAGGTCGTTATCTGTCTGTCAATTTGACTATTAACGTCAATTATTGTCAAATTGACAGATCTTGATTAATGATTGTTACTTTTTAAAGGCAACAATCAGTTACTGAAACGTCTATTAACGTCAATTATTGACGTTTCAGTAACTGATTGTTGCCTTTAAAAAGTAACAATCATCAAACAAGACAAACAATTAGTCAGTTCGAACCATATTCCCAAGAAGAACAAATAAAAAGATATATAGAAAACAGGGTTCAAGAAAAAGAAAGTTCACGAAATATAATTTCTATGAATTATTACATACATATGTATAGATACATACATATAATTATTCAATAAGATATGACTAATTGAACCAATAACAAATTACGAGATTAAAATGCTTTTGGTAGTAATCATATAATCACATAGAGGAGAGCGGTGATAGTTGTAAGAAAAATTACATTTTGTTTTTTCTAGCTCTATTGGTAAGCTCCAGTTTAATGATTTTTTTAGGAATGCTCTATAATCTTGTAAGTCCCTTGGTATTTTTGGAGTTGTTAAAAAATATATGATTTGTTTTCTAAAAATCAAAAGATGGTATTTGTGACAGGTATTAATCAACATCTAACAGGTGTCAGCTGTAACACGTGGAGGTGTCGATTGTAACAGACATAAATATAATAATAATAATAAAATATCTTTTTCCACGGTCGGGAGTAGAAATCAGTTTCTATGACATCAAAATTGAAACAGAAGTAGTCGATTATTCCCAAGGGAGTATAATGCTCCCAAGGGAGTTTACATTATGGAGAACGTTTTTCATGCAAAAAAAGAGGTAACATTGAAATTATTTATTGACATTTAAATTAAATGTAACATTTGTACAATTTTCAAAATTAATATTAGAAGGAATATTACTTTCGCTTACATTTAAAGTTTTTGTGATTGCGCTAGTGGTGGTACCTACTAAAACGTGATTAGCAATTTTGGTCTTATTTTCAATGGAGTTCTCGACATAACCCTCAGCGACTGTCGTTGATTTCCAACCAGCATGACGCTTTATTGTCGTGATATCCATACCAGCATCTGCCAGTAATGTCGCTGAAGATCTTCGTAAGCAGTGACCAGTATAACATGCAGCATCAGGTAATTTTAAATACGAAGCTACTACACTAGGAATTTTTCCGATGGTATTCTTGCCAACTGGCTGCGAACTACATTTTCCTGCTTTGTAGTACAAAAAAAGGCGCTTATGCTTGACGTGGGGAGAACGAAGGGACAGGTATTTTCGATACAATTCAAGCATATTTCCCACATCGGTAACCACAAAGGTTCGTGGAATCTTTGTCTTAGTATTTGGAATTTTTACAATCAAGGATGAGCCTACATCCTCAATATCATCTACAGTTAAATTGACTAGTTCATCAGTTCGACAAGCTCCGGCAATCCCCAGAATTAATACAACCTATAAAAAATCAAAATACTAAATAATTGAAATACCTAACAACAAAAGTAATCTTACCTTAATCATTAAGAATTCTTTGTCATCTGCAGTTGATAGAAAACGGTCGATTTCACCCTTTGTCAATATTTTCGATTTTTTCGCTTGATATCCGTCACCGGTTCTTTTCAAAAATGCGATCAGTTTGGGGAATTTGCTTATATCTATATTGTCGTAAATTATCAAGCATGACTTAACCATAGAATATTGCGCCCATAATGTGGAAGACTTGTAATTCTTTTCATTTTCACTGAAGTATGCCAACAAAACATTCTCGCTGTATACTTGAATATTTTTCTCGGCGCACCACGTTTTGAACCGATTGTAAGCTATATCGTATAAAGATCTTGACTTCGTAGGTAACAAATTGCTTATTGCAATATTTGCAGCCTCCACAATCTCTTTCGACTCACAATAATTATTCATTGTGCACTAAACAAACTGTAAACTAAACCAAACTAACATCTTAATTTGACAATTCTTTTTGTTTGTTTATTTTGTAGTTATGACAATAACTCAACGACTACTAAATAAATGCTCAAATCCGAATACAATAATTCTGGTGCTACTTACTTCATAATAACAAAATATGTGTTTTTAAGTTAATGAGACCGTGGAAAAAATAGTATATACCATTCGGGAGAAATGCTATTTTGTCCTCGGTGCATTGTAGCCCTCTGGCTTTGCCCTCGGGCTTCAAATTGCACCTCTGCCAAAATAACGCATTTCTGTCCCTTATAGTATAATATACTATTATTTATATTATATATCGGTAGAAAATACAAATGATTTACACTTACATCACTTACATCATGAACGCCGTATATGGGAGGCCAAAAAGGTTACGTATACTACCTTGTAAACAAAAAAGTAGCACATATTAATTAAATTTAGGTTATATTAATTAATAACAATATAAATAATCATCATAAATTAGTCAGAATACTCGAAATCGCAATTCTAACAAATATAAAGAGAATTATTATTGGCACATGTAAAATGTGCCTATTCTCCACACTGTCTACACTGTAACCAGTCTTCAGAGCTGATTTTGTACGAACCAAAACACACTAAGCATGCCGTATCTTCTTCGGAAGTTGACGATTCACTGTTTTTCCTTTTTCGCTTTTTCACTACCTTGCCTTGGACACAGTTTTTTCCCATGGCTTGTCGTTTTATCGATCCAGTATTTTTTTATTAACACGTTGCTCTATTAACAGTTTCTCGGGAGTGCCAGTGAGTATGGCAGTTTTCCTTTTTTGCCTTCCACCACTTTTTGATTTGCTAAAGTCCGCTAAAATTTGCTAAAGAACTGATAACGAAAGTTTTCCCATTTGTTCGGTGTAGAAACACCGAAATACAACTTAGCAGCAATTTGCCACGTGATTCTTCTTTCTTCTTCTTCTTGCTGCACAGAAAACCCTTTGTTATGGGTCCTGTATCCAATGTGCGGCTGCGTATTATTTTTTAAAGATTTAACGTAACCGTTGTAGGGAAATGTGACAAATTATCCATATTATCTTTTGTCGTACAATTTAATTACACATAAAATAAATGATAGAGGAAATATTTATAAAAGAAAATAAAAATTAAAACTCACTTTATGGTGCCAAAACTGTATTTTTGTCTGTTACAGACGTACACGTTCGAGTATTATAAACAACTGACCTGACCAGTAAAGTAACATCCACATAGGATTAGTGCAGAATTAGTGCAATTGTGCAAAACCTACCAAGCGCTCTCTCTTATGGGCACATTCACATAGACTTAGCGGCAGTGTAGAATGGCAATGGTAGTGCAGAAGCTAGCAAACTTTTAGGTTATGCACTACGCGCTTGCAACAGTTTTACCACACCCATTAATAATTCGCTATTTGCTCATGCGTGATGAGTCTGTTTATGTTGTCAATGTCAGTTGTCACTTGTATTTTAACCTCCTTTGTTTTACCCGTTGTACTTTGGTTTAACCTTTACTTTTAACTTGTTTTCTGCGTGAAAATATGGAGGAAAGTTTAATGCAAAAGCGTTTTTTGTGTTTAATGTTGTTTAATTTTGTGTGAGAAAATGTAAATCACTAACTATGTGAATGAAGCTTAACACGGCGCGTGGTACAACGTGTATGACGTGTACATGTTGTTCGCCCATAACTACATAGATGGCGGCGGTAGGTCGCATGTTACAAGCGATACTCGTTACAACCGACCGACACCGCTCTCCCCTATTATTAATAAGAATCTAAAATCGCATAATTATTTACCAATTTGTAAAGTGAAGTATTGCGGTAATAACCAGTTTATCAATACTTGAAAAACACTTACTACAAACTTTGTAAGATACTTTATTTAAAATGTACCTACACTTCCTATCACTTGTACACTATTTTTAATAGATGCCAGCAAAAAGAAATCATGTAATCAGGAAAGAGTAACTAATACGCACAGAAATGCTACGGGTAATAGGGCTTATAAATGAACCAAATGTGCAAATGTGAAATTATGAAGTGGCTGAAACTGCGAAATTAGTGAACGAACTCTGAAAAGAGATCAAAAGAGCCGTGCGGTGGTTTTAAACTAAGCATGTGATCGAGTCGTTCAATTTAAATTTTCGAACTTTGGATCTTTCATTGAATTACACATCGGGGAACAAGGGTTGGTCTTAGTGGAGAAAGGCAAAGCATGAAACGACATAACGTATAAAATCAATGACTTCAAATCGGATTTAACTGTTTGATTTTTAACTTTCCGCTTTTACTTAATATCTTTTTTATTTCTCCAACAATTTGTCTCTATTTTATGCAATTCTAAAATTCCATTCCTAAGTATCACATCGTTCATATATAGCAGAGTGGTTAAGAGTGATTTAACTTTGATGATAACTAATAGAAAATAAATGTTTTTCAAACAGTTGGCCTCTGATTGGATAATAATTATTATAGCTCAAACGTCATTTAGATTTGATGTCATTGTTCATCATGTAGAATTCAGTAAAAAATAAAGTTTTGATAGCACAAAAAAAACAAAGAAAATATCATGGAGGACACGATAGGCATTTTAAAATGGGTGATAATGTTATTGTTAAAGATTGTAGAGAAAATAACAAAGTTACATGGATACCAGGGGTAAAAGAAAAATGCATTGGAAAATGCACTTATATTGTTAAAGTACACGATTTTCAAAGTCCTTCTAGTAGTAACGTTTTAACAGATATTACTTCTACTAGACCTAGGAGAAATATAAAAGCGCATGATCGTTTAGTTTATGGAGTATCTAAATAAGTTATTGTTGTACAACATGTAAAAGGTATCTGTATATAACTTTAGAGTAAGTTTAGTTTAGGATAGTAGACATTTTGTTTTTGTATTCTTTTCTTTGGTGGTGGAGAATGTTACATATTGTACATATACTGGAAATCGCATAGGAGCAACGATCTTTTTGTATTATTGTGTTTTTACTTTACATTTTTACACATATTTAACATGTGTGAACTCCCTCGAGTCAGTATTAATTTGACCTTATAGGATAGGGCACTGTTTTAATGGAAATAAAAGTATTA
Source organism: Pogonocherus hispidulus (assembly GCA_963924545.1). NCBI lineage: Eukaryota > Metazoa > Arthropoda > Insecta > Coleoptera > Cerambycidae > Pogonocherus > Pogonocherus hispidulus. Next base: position 75,658,991 of record OZ004692.1, on the reverse strand, counting down.
TTAAGGATTCCTGTCTTTCCATTATTCACCGGATACCTTGCACTAGTAAATTGTAGAAACCTGTATATTTTAAGTGTGAGATGTTTCCGAATATACCGAGAAATTGATTAAACTGTTGATGACTTTGAATGTTTTCATCTCTTGACATATGATTTGCTTGTAAGTATCATAAAATCTGTCAATAAGTTTTATTTCGTTCAGATTTACTGACTCATTACATTAGGTATTTATTTCTGAGGAAAGCTGTGCTGACATAGTGATCCGATTTTTTATTTAGTTTATATATCAATCTTTAACAAGTTGTTGAGAAGTAAATTCTACACATGAGTATGAATGAATGGTTAATACTGGAGTCTGAAAAATACATAATATATTAAAACTCCATTTAGGTAAGGTATGTGTTATGTAATGCACCCAGCAAAATGATGAGTACACGGCTGACACAAAATGTGGAACATCCTTTTAAAAAGTAGGTACTGGAACGAGGAAACCTATACAGGGTGTCCACCTAGTGCGCGTAAGTCCAATATCTGGGTTAATAAAAGAGATAACTTAATTTTTTTTTCTACAGGGTTGTCTAATATCCCGAGCTGCACAAAATGAAAATATATTTACATATTCAGGGTGTTCAGTTTTTCCTGGACAGGTACCAACTTCGTTTTTCTAAATGGAAATATATATTTTTTATTGCTTTTTCGAACTAAACCCTTGATTTTAGTAGGACTTTCATCAGCCTTCCCTATACCTAACTTAAACTGTTTTTGAAATATTGACGGGTGAATATTGACATTTTTGCAACTTTGACACCCTGTAAAATCTAAACGGTTTGAGATCAAGCAAAACGGTTTGCACATTCCTATCTTATCTTTTCATAAGCTATCGTTTGGTACTAATTTCAGAATTATCCAAAAATTTAAAATTTTCTGAAAATTTTTAAAATTTTTTATTCCTGTATAAATTTGAAATTAGTATCAAACGATAGCTTATGAAAAGTTAAGATAGGAATGTGCAAACCGTTTTGCTTGATCTCAAACCGTTTAGATTTTACAGGGTGTCAAAGTTGCAAAAATGTCAATATTCACCCGTCAATATTTCAAAAACAGTTTAAGTTAGGTATAGGGAAGGCTGATGAAAGTCCTACTAAAATCAAGGGTTTAGTTCGAAAAAGCAATAAAAAATATATATTTCCATTTAGAAAAACGAAGTTGGTACCTGTCCAGGAAAAACTGAACACCCTGAATATGTAAATATATTTTCATTTTGTGCAGCTCGGGATATTAGACAACCCTGTAGAAAAAAAAATTAAGTTATCTCTTTTATTAACCCAGATATTGGACTTACGCGCACTAGGTGGACACCCTGTATATTCAAATCTATCGAATTTTTCAGCATTTTATCAAAATACTCCTGGTCTCAAATCTAAAACACTCTCAGTTTTTAACAATTCTTTGCATTCTAATTATTCATTGTTTGCATTTACTGAAACATGGCTTGATTCTTCTGTGAAGGATTGTGAACTTTTCGACAGTAATTATAATGTTTATAGAGTGGATCGCAACTTCGCATCTACTAATAGATCTAAAGGGGGTGGTGTATTAGCTGCCATTCATACCGACTATACTTCTACATTATTAGATCTTTTATCGTTTGGTTTTAATTATTTGCCGCTTATTGACGCGCTTGCTGTAAAAATCGTTTCTCAGAGTGCTTCAATATATGTAATGGTTTTGTATGTTCCCCCGAATATCGCAGTGGCGGACTACGAAAGATTATTTGAAATTATTGAATCTATTGATTATCTGCACAATTCTAAAATATTGTTAATGGGTAATTTTAATATTAGTGATTACTCAGTTGACCCTGAAGGGCACCCATTGAACCGTCGAATATTGGGTTTAAATAATTTAGCTAGTGTACTTGACTTACAGAAATTTAACTTTATCTTGAATGAATTTGGTGGTATCCTTGATTTAGTTTTGTGCAGTTCAAATTGTTTGGTTGAGCGATCTGACGATCCTGTTGTGGAGGAGGATAGTTACCATCCAGCCTTGGATATTTCGCCCGATTTTAATCTTAGGAACGAATTAAAAAATAATTTTCCCGTTAATTATAATCAGTGTTACAATTTCCGTAAGGCTAATCTTCCGATGTTATATGACCTAATTTACAATATTGATTGGCAACTACTTGAATCATCTCATGATTTAGAGTCGGCTATTACTTATTTTTATGATCAACTTTATACGGTTTTTGACTCGTGTGTTCCCAAATTTTCCAGTGGTAATAAGAAGAAGTATCCCCCATGGTTTAATTCGCAGATAATTAGCAATATTAGGGCCAAAGCAAGGTATTGGCTTGCATATAAGAAAAGAGGAGATTTACTGGTGTATGAAGAGTTTAAACTTTTGAGATCCAAAGTTAAAAGTGATGTCAAAAAATCCTATGACGCTTTCATTAAAAATGCTGAAGCTTCCATTAAAGTTAATCCCAGTAAATTTTGGGCTTTTATTAGTAGTAAGAAGGGGTTAACTAATATATCACATCATATGGTTTACGACGAGCATCAGCTCGATGATCCGAATGACATTATTAATGCATTTGCTGATTTCTTTTCAAAATCCTACTTACCAATGCCATCAGCTGATCATACGAATTTTTTGGGGCAAAATAGCGTCAGTAACTCGATTCACTTACGTGAGTTTAACGAAACCGACATTTTTTCGGCGTTAAAGAGAATTAAACGGAAAATGACTACTGGTCCTGATGGTGTGCCTGCTTTTGTGATAAGAGACTGTGCGCAGGTCCTTTCTTATCCATTAAAAATATTATTTAACATGTGTCTTACTGATTGTCGTTTACCTAATATATGGAAGCTTTCAAAGGTGTGCCCTATTTTCAAAAAAGGTGATAAATTTGATGTCAGCAACTTTCGCCCTATTTCTATTATCTGTAATTTCTGCAAAGTATTAGAAATTATGCTCCACGATTTTATCTACAGTAACGTCTCCAATATGATATCTCCTTCTCAGCATGGTTTTATGAAGGGTCGCTCGACTGTTACTAACCTGGTCTGCTTTACCCAATTTATAGCTGATGCTATTGACAATCGTTTACAAACGGATGTCATTTACACAGATTTCAGTAAAGCATTTGACAGGCTTGATCATTCGTTACTGCTTCAGAAACTTGATAGATTTGGAATTTCGGACTCCTTATTAACTTTTTTCTATTCATACCTTCTCAATAGAACGCAATACGTAGTTTATAATGGTTTCAAATCTGTTGAATACCGGGCTACGTCAGGCGTCCCACAGGGATCTATTCTTGGCCCCTTATTATTTATAATTTTCATCAATGATCTCACGGAAGTTCTGGACAAAAATTTCCTCCTTTACGCGGATGACTTAAAAATCTACGGCACAATTCATAATCAGAGCGACTGCATTCAACTTCAAAATAACCTTAACCGTGTTAATATATGGTGTGCCGAAAATAAGTTACCATTAAATGTTGGTAAATGTGAGGTTATGTCTTTTTCTAACAGACGGTCCCTCATAACTTTTGATTATAATCTGGACAGTATCAATTTAACACGATCAAAAACTTTCCGTGATCTCGGTGTTGTATTTGATAAAGAATTATCCTTTAATGTTCACATTGACACCATTATTTCTGAAGCTAGTAGAGCATATGGATTTATTGTTCGTAATTGCCGTGACTTCACAAGTACCGACGTAATAAAACTACTCTTTTTTAGTTTTATCAGATCTAAGCTTGAGTATGCTTCTCTCGTGTGGTCCCCCCATTGTGGTGTACACATCAATAAGTTAGAGTCAGTACAGCGTCGATTTTTAAAGTTTCTTTCCTTTAAATCCGATGGTGTTTACCCATATATTGGATTCCCACATGATGAGTTGCTCAGTAGACATTCTGTCAGCAAGCTTGAAATTAGACGAAAATATCTCTCCCAGGTCTTTCTTTTCAAGATATTGCATAATTTGACTGATTGTCAAGAATTTTTAAATAATTTATCTTTTGCTGTTCCTACAGTCAGGACACGGGAAAGTTTAACCTTTTATCTACCTGCACCACGTACTAATGTACTTAAATATTCTCCTCTTCATATAATTTGTGATAACTGTAATCTTTCTTCTAATTTACTAGACATATTTAACTGCAGCCTTAATGACTTAAAAGCATTATATTTTGAATGATTATAATTATGGTTACTTTTTGGATTTTCACTCTGTTTTTAATACGTCATCTAATTGTCGGTAACTGTGCTATATATGTATATGTGGTGTGCATTCCTTATATTATAATTGTACTTTTGATGTTTGTTGTTATGTTGTTTCTCTTTGCATACCCTCCTGTTCTGTAGTTGGGTACTTGTACCTGTTGAACAGTGTATGGAAATAAATAAATAAATAAATAAATAAATAAATAAATAAATAAATAAATAAATATTAGTTGTAAAATAGAAATTGTAACAATTTCTCTACTATGCTGTTTCCATACTTCGTTTCAATGAAACGGTCAAAAATCAACATTTTATTTGTTGTAATGGTAGTCATGAAACGTCATTAGTTAACGATGTTGTCATGACTCGACTCGACGAAACAGCAGGTAAGTCACGTTCGCGTTCTAGCGCACCCAAAGGTCACCTTTGACCTAGCAACACTCGGTGTGTCTCAATTCACCGACTTGACAGCCGCCACTTACTCACCTGGACAATAATTGATACTTCAAGGATGATTATTGGAAATTCGTCGGCATCTTGAAACAATTTATCTGTTTCGATAGACATATTTATCAAAAAAACATTTATTTTGTATAGAGGCATTTAAATGAAGGAGCACAAATGACAGCAGACAATCTCGATGATTGCGCCAAACATTCCTTTGTCCAAAATTGGTTCGATTCTAAGTTACAAGGCATTCTATTCAACAAAAAAAAATGTTTTTCTACGTATCTGAAACTAATGAATACATTCCTTTCATTTTTGGCAGGGGCTTCCCATAGTGCTCTAGTATCATATAGGTACAATTTTAGTTTAATGCTCCGTTCAACCCTCATATTTTATCAAGGTTATCTGATATTATTTGTGCCATTTAATTTAAATACACCCTGTACATATAAACATAGATATTATAATAGGTAGGCAACTAGACTTTCCTAACTTTTTATACTCTAAATTATATTATGTCACCAAACTACATAAACCACATTGGAATAAGTAAATTATATCAAGACATAAAGAAAAATAAAACACCGGCTGGCTAGGGAATGAAAAAAGTCACGTCATAAATTGCCAATTTTGCTTTTCGGATTGCTTTCAAGTGGAGAGGGAATGAACTTCCTCAATTCCTCTACGTTTTATGGCATTCCCATGCATGTATCGTAATGAAAATATTATTTTTTTATTTCTTAAAACGGGACATTTGACGCTAAGTACCTACAGCATGAACTCCTAGGAGACTGCTGAAAGACTTTAAAAGAAAAGAAAAAAGAGAAGAATATAAATATTTTATATTCCATCTATATAATATTATACCAAGTCAGCGTTTACAACCAGTCATAAAAAAAATGGCAAGCACTAAATAGAGAAAATATCCGTCATTTTAAGTTTAAATGGATTATAGAGTTGGTGTGGAAATGAGTTCAACGGGCATAAAAATCCAAACTGAATCCTCAAGGGAAACTTGCGACATGGCATGCAGAAGGAAATTAATGGCTATATTATCCAGCAAATTTAGTTAATAACATGAAAATCTCTGATCTCTCTCTGACATATCTATCAATATGATCGATAGACGCAGTGACTGTTTGATGATTCTTAAAATAAGTAAGTATTAGAGGTGATACTTGTAACATGTGTCCTGTTTCTACACTTTATTCACTGTCTATGTTAATTTAATTTGTTATCTATGTTACTTATCTATACTAGTGTAACAACTAACTTTATTGAATGTGAAGAGAATATGCGTAATATTCTTTTTTATTAGTATTGTATGTTTTTATTCCTTCATCTTATTGTTCTTTTTTTAATATTATTATATCTTTTTGTAATTTTTACACTACTCCCACCCATTAATTGGCATTGCTGTCGGGTGGTGTACGCTAAATAAATAAATAAATAAATAAATAAATAAATAAATAAATAAATAAATAAATAAACATGGTAAAACATGTTGGAGCTGTCCTTCATCTAAACAGAAACAGGCATTTCAGCGATGATATCAGTTGTATGGCTACATTACCAAGTTTATTAAATATTTTTCGTTTCCAAGTTACAAGCACACTATAACACAGTTTCCTATTGGCATGCTAATTTAAGTAAAAATGTCAATTACTTACATAATACTGAAGAGTAAGACGCGATAATACCCGAAGCTCAACAACGACAACAACGTACTCTACCCGTCTTAATGAATCAGCATTATTTATTCTTGCTTACTAGAGAGAAATAACTGTTAATTATTGTTAATACATACATACTATTATTGTTAATACACAATAGGTACCTATTACCTATTACCTAAATACAATGGGTACCTATTATATTTGTACCATATAATAATAGAAAACCTTGGTTTTTTAGGGAAACTGAAAAATAAGCTTTCATATAAACTAAGAATCTGTAAATGCGACAAGATTTTTTGCAAATTGCTGACACAAACGTTAAGTCCAATCATTCTGGTCTTGAATAAATACATATTATGTATATACATAAACACATTGATATTTATTTAGATATAAATTCAATAGTTTATATTCATGAGCAGGGGGATTATAATCAGTCAAATCTATTAAACAGCTTCTAGATCAAAGATAGCAATTGCATTATTGAAGTGGTCAATTTAATGTCGTTTTATCTTGAGTCTACCTATATACCTACGAGTAAGAAGTGTTTGAAAATTAATTGCAAAATATTATATTTCACATTCGTTGTAATATGATTGTAATATGGTTGCAATATGTAGCCCGACTAGGAGTAACGTAACAAGAGGTATATTTATATATAATACTAATTATAATATAAACAACTCTCAATATCATATTTTCAACAAATTTAATAATTTCTAATATATTTTCTAATGTCTATTGCAATTATTAAGTATATACCAACAACATTAATTATTCTTTCGCAGTTTCGCAAAGTATTACAAATGTTTGCTAATTCAATTGGATACCTGCTACACTTCCTGATCATTACAAATTTAGGTTTATGGAAATTTTTAAGGCAAACAGCTGCCAAGGCAACTCGAAAATAATAAGTAATATTTCACTGGCTCATACATTTTACTGACATGTAGGTAGGTACATAGTATTAGTACCTGATAGTATCTGATTCCATGCAAAGAAAGATTATATAAGAACATATCGTCAATATATATATATATATAAGTATACAGTGATAAAGTAGGTAATATAAAATATGTACACATAATATAGATATACATATGTATATAAGGTTTTTCAACTAACCCGTTTATTAAAATTTATTAAACTTTAAGGGTGTCCTGTAACTGAAATTTGAATATTTTAAATTGAGAATTAATACCGAAAGTAAACACTAACTTTCATATTAATCTTGCATTTACTTGGGAGGATGTGCGAAATAGGGGTTATGTTTATAGGAATATTTTACTTAAAATTACATGCTCTATATCCGGTGACTCTCACATCTTCATAACTAGCATTTACATTACAGTTTGCCATCGAAAAAACTGTAAATCTTTTTGGAGAAAATAGCAGTCCTTACATATATGTAAGGACTCTCACATCTTCATAACTAGCATTTACATTACAGTTTGAGATCGAAAAAACTGTAAATCTTTTTGGAGAAAATAGCAGTCCTTACATATATGTTAATAAATTTAAATTTAAAAAGACTAGGAATTATATATTTTTGGCAATGGCATGATTTTTTAGGTAATTTTATAAAGAAAGTTACACATAAAGTTACAGACTAAAATATTTTGTTGTTGAAATACAGGGTACCTAGTACCCTGTAGTTCGAGTACCCTGTAGTTCGAAGTACCTCAAACACAGGTTGATTTTATACTCTCGAATTCTTACTACTTATAAATATCACATTAGAAAGCATGTTTAGGCCAAAACAACAATTTGATACCATAATTGTAGGCATGTAGGCATGTTAAGTGTTATTGTGACATTATTTTGAGAAAAATATGTGCGTCACTGACTTCACTCCCTTCTGTACTTAACAATACCTACATGTATTTCAGTAATGTTTCATTCAATGCTATTTTATTAATAATGACGTATTAACGAGGTTCACTGCAGCATGTGGACATTCCCAAACTTTTCTCAGAAAATGATATGGAAATCATTCCATTTGAATGAGATGTTGAAAATGTAGATTTTCAACATCTCTTCTTTATCAAGTCGCCTGGAAAATCACCCCTTATATGTTGTACATAAAAATCGCCCAGTATGTTTGTCAGAATAACCAAAATATTCAGGCGTGCCTTATCCCGATATAGTCGATGCATGAAAATCACCGCAGGATGACTCGGTTAGTTTGGCAGATTGTCGGACGTCGTAACACCGTCACATAGGCACATGGGTATGGGCAGATAAGTTCGAAGGCTGGAATTACAATTAGCGGGCCAGTAGCATGCTGTGCGGGATTATAGGCGGTAATCAGGGCTGTTGTGTTGGATCAGGTCCTTTGAGACTTCACCAAGGAATGACTGGCATATAAGCTAGGCGAGCCTAGCTGCATGGAAGTCTTATGAATGTGAGAAAAACCAGCACGCTCCTTATTTGGCCCTGGTTTGTCAGCGGTAGAGGATAAGCTCTAGTGGGAGCTTCATATAAATAAAAAATAATACTTACAGTAGAGAAATATAAGTACAAGATAATTCGAAATTATTTATCCTATATTTTTTAATACTACTTAAATAGGAGCTAAAAGAAGTGAAAACTATTTCACCTCACCAGTTATGGTTGATGAGATGAGATATAATAATGATCTACTTATACACTCTAGTTTTAACATTGTCTTCAACTTCTACTTTAAGAAAGTTCGACATACAGTTCTAAATAAAAATTTTTATACCCTTTAACCTTACTATTATTTTAACTGTATCAACATATTCATTAAAACCGTAGGTACGTCCAATTTTATAGAAGAAAGGAGAAGGAAAGATGAGATTAAAATATAAATAGTAAATAAATAAATATAAATATAAAAGTGTAGTGGATAAACAAACAATAAACTTCTTTCTATATTCTAAATGTATACTCCATTTATAAAGTTTATCTTGTTACCAAGATTTCCAAACTTAAAAAAAAACAGTCTCCTTTGAACAGATATGTAGTGAACTACTGTTAAATTTAAGTTACTACTAGATATCTAAAAGTGTTTGTTTAATAAGCATCTTATGTCTTAATTAATATGTTGTAAAACAGGTTCCTAATGGTCATACCTTATCATACCTTAATCTGTACATAGCTATTTACAAATTTAGAATGTAATTTTGCTTATACTTTGTATCTCTGTATTTTGATTTTTTACTGTTTATACTTTATTTAGCTACTTGGAACTCCCATACATTATACAGGATATCCCAAAATTCACGCGCGTATCTCTAGGACCGTATACAGGAAGTCAAAACAAATCGAACAATCAAGAATGGAAAAATTGCCGATTATTCTTTGTGTTGGAGTTATTTATAAAAAATGAATTTTAACGTTTACTCTTTAAGCTTTATTATTAAAATGAAATTAATAAGGATAGCTACAAGGTAACTATATGATATGTTGTCACCTCAAGGGAACAATCGCATGGCTTATCATGAAAGCACCTACCCTCGGTTACATGTTTTCATGTTTCATGTTAAGGAGTCACATAGGTTCGCGGTAACGTTTTTTTTATAAAATTCAGTCGAATGGATTGAGATCCGGGAACCTAGGAGGCCATAGTATCGGTTCACTTCTTCCAATCCATTAATAAGAGAAATTTTTATTTAAGAAATTTCTCACTACAATTCCAAATGCGCTGCCGCATCATTATTTTGGAACCAGTAATTTAATTTAGCTATTAAAGGAACTTAATAACTATTAAATTTAAAGGGTCCGTGCTTCCATGATAAATCGTGCGATTGTTTGGCTTGGGGCAGGAGGCGATGTACTTGAACACCTTTTGTGGCAACAGATCACAGATTTCCCTTGTATTATTATTAATTTCTTTTTAAAAATAAAGGTTAAAGAGTAAACGTTAAAATTAATTTTTCATGAATAACTCTAAAACAAAGACAATTCTCTATTTTTACACTCTTGAATTCAATTCGTTTCGCCTTCCTGTCTAAGGTCCTAGAGGTCGAGGCGTGAATTCTGGGACACCCTGTATTTAGTGTAATTCATATTGTAAACTTGTCAAGAGTTAACAGTAATTTTTAGTTAGTTATTATTATCAGGAGATAGATGCACCGACCTTTCTTATTCACATATTATATTAGTTTCTAAGAAACAACCTACGTACCGGCAGTAGCCGGCTATACGTCTATTAAATAATACGGTTATTCATATAAAGTAAAATTTGTTATATAAGTAGGTAAGGACTTTGCTTGCATAACATTAACAATTTTTGCTAAACATTTATTTGATTGAATTATACAGGTAAGGTAAGAAACACATCAATAGACAGAACATTGACCCACAAGCGACAATTGAAGAAATATATTAATTTAATAGTAAATCAGTTGGATACATAATAATATCCCAAGATTAACTTCAGTTGCTGGTATACCATATTTTGGTTAGGGAACAGGAATCCTACAGGATACATGGAATTTCCAATGCTAACTTCATTCGTATAAAATTATCGTGATGGCCTCAATGCCCACTTTTAACTATTTAATTAATTAATTAGTATAAAATAAAATCTAGCTTACTATTGGGATCTCGACTTTGACTTCTACTCGTACCTCTACTTTAAGAAAGTTCGATATAAATAGAAGACATTTAGCTTTTAGTGAGATTTGTAGACAAATTCCAATTTTGGACGAAACCATCTGCTTAATATGGTACGAAAAAGTCCGTGTATTATTAAAAAAAACATATTTAATAATGTCACCTTGTTAAATTTAAAGATTTAATTTAGAGAGAAAAATTAGAACTTTGGACTTAGAAATATAGAATTTATCCAGGTAAATAACTTCAAATCATCAGTTGAGTTTCTCACAGTTGATAAGTCGAATCAGATCATTAAAAAAGATAGACAATAGAAGAGGACCTAAGTTGGAAGCTTGAGATACTCCCGATGTAATAGAATACAAGCCCGACTTAAAACAGTTGAAGGTAATATAGTGGAAACGATAATTAAGATGAGTTTATTATTAAAATAGAATTTAATGAGAGTGTCAGAAAAATTGAATGTTCTAACTTAGCAAATAGTATGCGATAGTCTATACGAACAACTTTTGAAAAGTCATATATTATACACACCTGACCGTGGTGATCAATTTACAGTTGACAAATACTGGGTAAAACAAATTAAATTTGTATTAGTAGACCGTTTTTTCAATAAAACCGTACTCGTATAGAATACAATATTTTTCAAGGATGAGTAGATGCTAACACATACAGAATATCGAAAACCTTAGTACAATTGATTACCAACGTGATGATTCAATAATTCGTCACGTCAAAGGCATCTAATTTTTTTTAATAGGGCAGACAGATGCCGTTTTCCATAATTCCGGAAATTTGCCCTGCCTAAAGGATATTAAATATTTATAAACACTTACTGTCCTTAAACGTTGCCATAACACGTAAGTACAAACCTTTTACTAAAAACCTAGAAATACCGTCAGGTGCACAATAATGTAATTTTATCTTTCAGCTTTTTCATGGAAAATTTGATTCATTCCTCAGATAGTGATTCAATATCTAAATTTGGCAAGTTAAAATTTATTACTGCATTTCAGTTATGCTCATTATTAAGTGGAAGAAAATCACTTTGAAAATATTGACCGAATGCGATACAGGCGAGAGGATTATCAGTTTCATTATTTTATTACTCGTATAATGCATTCTATTTGGAATCCTAGTTTGGCTTTTTTTATTATTCACGAAACACTAGCCTAAAAATGCCCAATCAGTTGAAAGGATTTCATCTGATATAAGTACCGGGATATCAAAAATTATCTTGGTCAAGGGTGGTTGTGGAATGTAAAACGTGTGTCTTACTTTAAATTTGAAATAATTATGTCACTGTCATACTGACATCATCAATAACCTACAAATTTCATACCTATTTATTTCAGTTGTAAAACAATAATGAACTACAAATTATGAAATAACGGTTTTAGTAACAAGAAAAACTAAATTACAGTAATTGTTGGAAATGTCCCCCGTTTTGTTCTATGCACAAGTTGACGCGCCTCCTCATGCTGTGAAAAGCGTTTTGCAGCATTTCTGGCGTTATGGTTGCACATTGCTGAACAATTCTTTGTTGCAGTTCTTGCAAATTATTTACCGGAGTTGCGAAAATCTTGTTTTTTAAGTAAGGAAATATAAAATAGTCCATAATTGTCAAACAAGGTGATCTCGGAGGAAACTCAACTTCTGTATGCAAACTTATCAGCCGGTCATCAAAAAACTCGCGGAGGAAAGCAATATTTTCTCGTGTAGTATGTGCTGTTGCACCGTCATGCTGGAAATAACCGTACCGAAGTGCATCATCGTTTAACTGTTGCACAAATTCAGCCAAAAAGTTGTCTGTACCTTTCTGCGTTGACGGTGAAATCGAAAAAAATTGGCCCAATTATTCTTCTGCGAGAAACTGCCATTCAAACACCAATTCTTTGAACACATAGTGGCGATTCAGTAAAAACATGAGGGTTATCATTGCTCCACATTCGCATATTTTGAGAATTGATTTATTCCGAAAGGTGGAACCACGCTTCGTCAGAAAAAAAGTTAATTCCAGAAGATCGTCATTCATTAAATTATTGACAAACCAATGGCAGTAAGCAAGGCGTCTGGGGTGGTCTGCGGGCAGAAGAGCTTGATGTGCTTGCATCTTATATGGATGCATGTTCAAGTCTTTCTTTAAAATCTTATGACATGTTCCATAAAAAAGTCCAATTTCCTGAGAAAGACGTTTCAAAGGTTTTGCAGGCTCCTCATCCATACGTTAACTAATGTCATTGACAACTTCTTCTGTATGAACTCTTGGTCTACCAGCACCTTTTTTATGAGTCACACAACCAGTTTCGCGAAACACTTCAACACAATTTGTAAGGCACGCATAAAAATTGTCCGGTAATATTGTCACGTTTGGGAAGTGCTCTCGAAAATTGTCCAAACACAAACGTTGACTGTATTGCCAATTTCCATTAACTAGCGCACCCGTTCGAAAATAGGCTTCAATCATGAAAATTTTGTGCTGTGTGGTAAGAGGCATGATTCAAAAACTGGATTAGAAAATTTCAGCACAATGACTTGACAGATTCTGACACAACAAAACATATTAAAAAATTTAAAGTAAGACACACGTTTTACATTCCACAACCACCCTTGACCAATATAATTTTTGATATCCCGGTATATATAATTCAAGAAAATTAGTTTTCCTGAAATTATAGATCTTGTCTGAATTGACTAAATAGAAAACTGTTGCATCAGTAACGTGACTATTTACGTATATACTTTGGAACTATAGAGTATTCTCAATTCACCTTTCAGTTTCCAACAGTCAATTCCTTAAACTAAACGACTTTCAGAACTTTGTTCAAGAACTGATTAGGTACTTAGCAAAAAGTTAAAGTATTTAGACTAAACGATGCACTTTCCTTGCGACGTACATTTGACTGAGCTATAAAACCATAATTAGGGCATATATAACCACATTTTTTTTGCAGCTAGCTGAAAACAAACCTAGGTATAGCTGCCTGAAAGAGAGGAGGGTTTCCCGCTAAAGTGAAGAAGCTAAAGGTTTCTTTATTTTAAGCATAAAATTCAAAAAAGGTCAATCATTCAGGGCATGGACAATAATTACCGGTGCTTTCACCTTATATCACAATATACGAGATGGTTAAGAATTGATGAGTCACAGAGCTTGAGTTTGAGATCAGTAGTGTCGATGGCTTAATGTTTTTCTTTTTAGGAAATGTATATCGCCACGATAATAAGTGGGCTAAGTGTGTTAGCAGTATGTCTTAATCACACTGTCCATCATGGTCTGGATTCGATTCCTAGCTCTGGCACTAACAATAACGATGGACATGGACTGTTTGTGTTTTTAATGTGTAACTTCATTCCAGGTAACCTTTAAGGAGAATTTAAGTTATATTAAACCTATAGTTAAATACTTAAATCTATAAAGTGTTTGTACTTTATACTAATAAGAAAAATAATTACAGTTTTGGAGGTATTTTTTTTTATAACTTATTTTTTGTTATAAATATTTGATCCGCTGACTGATTGTAACTATGAAAAACAGACAATCCCAGCAATTAATAAATAAAAGTTTCTAGTATTAAAATGATACCTAATACATTACTTTTACAATGATTAATGTCGAATTGTATGTTCTTTACATATTATTAGCTCTAATTGAATTATTTCTTAAGCCACCAGGTATATAAAAGTACAACGAAAGTAAATACAGTGGAAGCTATAAGAGTCATCATGCAACAACCACTCATTCCTACAAATCTCTATTCCCTACTGTACTCCAGCCCATCAGCATCTCGAAATATCCAACGGAGGGTTTCTTTTTGAATGCATCAAAGACCAAATCGATACGGATTACGTACGTTTAAACAGGAATGAGTATCGGGCTCGAGTGATCTTAACTGGAAAGTCTTGGAATATTTTCAACAATCACTAGGATTGGAATTTTATACTACACAGTAAAAAAATCCGACTGACTTTAACACTGAATCCACACTCATCAGTGTGTATATAGTCCACACTTGGCAGTGTTAGAAATATCGGTGTATTATTACATTACATAAAAGTAATTTAACACAGTAGATTTTACAAGGTAATGTGTAATAGTTAATTATTCACCGTGTAATTATTCCGTATTTATGGCGGATTGATTCATTTTTAACACAGGGTTTTGTAAATTTTACTACAATTTATGAGTACTTCTACAAACTTGGCGGGTATATCGTTCGTGTAATATGAGTTATAAAGGTTTAGTCATTATACTACCCAGTTCGTGTTAAAAATAACACTGCAGCAAGTTACGATTACCATTTAGTAATTTTACCATTTGTCTTTTTTTACTGTGTAGTGCGTATTTCCCATTTCAAAATAATTCTTTGAATGATATTAGGGTCCCACATATTTTACTTTCGTCTTCTCTTACTTTGGGGGTCCTGGAAACTATGTTGCAAACCAGAAAGAGAAATAATATTATACCAAAATAGAAGTTTGGGTAGGTAGGTATACATAGAGCAATAATTTCAGAAATCCATTAGCTGCAATGTACTTAAATTATATAATAATCTACTACATCATTAAATCCGCCTCTAGCTTTTATGTGTTGCAAAAACTATTCAAATCTTTACTTGAAGGATAAATAATAAATAATCCTTCAAAGAAATAAGTAAGATTCTCTTCCTCAAAGACAATAGAGGTCACTGCTATAATGTGGAAAAACAAGTCGTTATCTATCTACAAATTTGACAATAATTATCAGGCAGATAGTAGCAAAGACACAAAGAGGGCCCTACGGTGTGTTTCTCACCACTACTAATGTTCAAATCTTATCAGGTTGCAAATAGAAATCCATAATAATTTACTAAATAGGGTATACGTTTGTATTGTATATGCATGAATATTCATTGCGCTTTTACTTTATATGCTTCAAAGGTAGTTCAACAATGTTGTACTTAAACATCATCCTGTTGTACTCTTTCGGGTACATTATTATTATTATTCATGTTTTTGTGAATTATGCACTTCTTTTCTTTGGTTTCTTTTCTGTATATTTTTTAGATATTTTTAAACAAGATGGTTTTTACCACGTTAATTAAACTAGATAATATTTATTTATCTCAAAGTGTTATATCTCGTCTATTATTTTTCATTATTTTTATTTATTTATTTATTTTTGTTAAAATCCACTCGACCGGTTCCCTGGCTCCGATTCTGAGGGTCGGGGACTGGTGGTTACCAGTAGCTACTCTCCACGTCCGTGGTGTGAATAACTTTTAGGTCCGGCAATCGTGTGCCCTGAGTAAACATAATAAACCCAGAATGATCGCCTTCTGTATTCTTCCGGTTGCCGAAGATCTGCCGAATTTCGGCATACCCCTATAATCCTCAGTTCCAAAAGCGTAGGTATCTCTTGCTCTGGCGAGGCAGGCAGAGCAAGAGATTCTTCTCTGAGGTTCTCCTCTTGGCTTCCTGGAAGGGGGGAACCGACCTGGAATTTCAACTCCGCCATTAGAAGTACGATAAAAGGAGAAGGCATTTGCATACCGATTAGAAGTAGGTATACTTATCAACAAGAAGCTACCTACATCATCTTGTCGAAGTTTCCGGAAGGTCCCATTATTTGCTATACATTGCCGAAGACCATCTTTCCTGGAGGGTATCTATTGGTGAGAGGTTGAATTATATTTTCCGATGCCAGAAGAATACATTTTTGTAAACCAGATATTTTTTTTGCAGATACATAATATGTAAAGTAATTTTGAGTGGTAAGTAACAACCACTCTTGTTGAGTTGTTCTTGATTGTTTAATTTTTTCTTTATTATTAAAATATCATACAAAATAATGTCTGTAACTTATTTATGGTGCGTTTTCATGATTCATAGTTTCTTTTGGGATGACACAACCTGTAAAATAACAAGAAGCAGCAAACCAGAAGCATACAAATTTAATATTCAAAGGGCAGTATCAAGGCAAAAAAAAATCTTAGGTATACAAAAAATTCTTATACAAAAGTTCTACCGACGAAGAGTTGAAACGTTTAGGTAATAACAGTGAGTAATAGTCACTGGTAATAACTAGTTAAAGTGTTTAATTTCTTTTAAATTTTATTATAATAATTATTTTATTTAGACATATTTTAAAATATAACATGAATATTGCAGAATTTTATATAAAACTGAAAACCCACTGACGAAATTTAGTTAATTTATCAAATATTTTTTTTTATTGCATATTATACAGTGATTTTTTGGGGTAAACGTTAGAAGTTTGTCTTGATACTGCACTTTGAATATTTAACTTGTATACTTTTGGTTTACTGCTCTTTGTTATTTCACAGGTGGTGTAATCCCAAAAGAAACTGAATTACCACACAAAATATTGTTATTGTAAAGGTCGGTACTGACTTGAGCAAATTTGCGCACACGAACAGTGTGACCACGAATTTATTCAGATGCGTACGGGAGGAGCATGCGTGCGCGTAACTTCTAACACGCACAAACACACTCCATCGCTTGTTGGTCTCTATGACAACATCAAAGAGATTTACGCGTATAATTGCTCAGTCTGGACGAGGTTCTTAATAAAATAGGTTGTGCGCTGTATTAGTGAGATTTTAAACAAATATTGCATACTTGAATGGGAATCTCCGGTCGCTAAGAAACGTAGAGTTAAAGCTAATCGTTCTTTCACAGAAACATATTTTCTAAATTTGGTATCCTTCTTACCGACTTTCGGACAAATAGCGTTGACCAAAAACTCAAAATCCTCAGATGACATCCGGATGAAATTATTGAAATGGCCACTGTTTTCTTCCAGCCTCATGTCAGCTAATAAATTAGTACCACCTTATAACTCCCGGCTTCGATATAACTGTGTAATCCACCATCGTTTCTTTCTTTTTTCATTGAAACCCAAATTATCCCAAAATAAACATTTACGCGAACGAAAATGTGTGCTCACAAATCGTTCATGCGTGCAAGCTATTCGCGTGCGTGCCAAATGCTCAAATCAGTATGGACGTTAATATAGAATTGTTTTTACTTGTTTTTTCAATTCGCCAATCTTCTTTCAGTATTATTTATAACTATTATTTGTGTTTATAGTCAAAAACAAAATTATCCTGGCGTCCACAAGGTAATAAAAAAATTAATACTACTTACTTATAAAGCTTTGAATCTGCACCCAACCGTGAGCTCAACCGGAGATAATGTCAAAGGATCTAATTAATTAGAACTAATAAACAAAACAAAAAGGTTCATTGCACAAATTGGCAATTGTGTTCCTTTGGTTCGAATGCCATTTTAAAATGTAAAAATAAAGATGTATTAGGTACTATCAACCATGTCGTTTTTAACTTTGCATTACAAAAAAGTCACAAGCACCACTAAATTATTATGTTAAACAAACTAATTGTCTTTTAAAAATGTTCAAATATTTTCATTCAGAGGACGCATTCATTTTTGGAATCGCCAATAGGTAACTTATCGCACTAACATCCTATTGTTTCAATCTTTTCACAGAAAATCAATCTTATATACGCATAATACGTTCATTTTTATCTTGTATCTTATAAGACACACTCGCACAGCTTTTGTCTAGCTACACAACTTATATAATTGCAGGTCAATTTTTTAAGCGACAGTACACAGATGTACAGAAGAAGAGAAACGCTTCATTACAATTTCATTGAATTCGTCACGTACTTCCGTGCGCCATCCCGTAGTTCTTTTGTAAAAAATTCACCATTGAGTAAGTGAAACACATTCCGAAAGAAATACATAAAAGTGCGTAGAATATAAGACCGTTAGAGTTAATGGTTTCTGAGCAGCCGCACATATTTCATTTGCGGGAGGCAATTTCCAGTAAACACTGAAACGTATATTTGCGGTGGACTGCCGCCTGTGGTACGAAATAGAACAGGGTAAGTGCATACATTTCGGGGATTAGTATAATGTTATTGTATGGCAAATGTGTTGAATTTACAGCAAAGGACATGTGCCGAATAGAAACTGCCTATTTCAATTGCATAGGTTTTTTTATGTAAAATCGGTTACAAAAACACTATTTTTTAACCAAAAACAGGCGACTACTGTTTATCGATATACAGGGTCATTGAATATTACTCTCGGTGTTCGGTAGCCAAGGTAAGCTGAAACACTTTAATGCAAAGTACCTACCTTATATATGGTGAATTTTCCAAGAGGATTTGAACCGAAATATATCTAACAAATCGTAAAAAATATAATACAGTTACATAGTTATTTTATATAGCTATAACTATTTTATATGATGTCAATAGCTATATTTTATATAGCTATTGACATCATCGAAGACAAAGATATGACAATTTTTTTATGTATCTAGTGTCATTGGACTGTCTAGTGTTAATTTAAGGTTAGGAATTAAAAATTTGAACCTGGTTTTTAATACATCTTTGATCTTTTTGTACATTATGTACCAAAATGGACTTAAGGTTGCATTAGGAACTTATAATTTACTATCGAAGAACAGACAATAAAAATTTAGAAGTCAATAGTAATAGCAGGTAGGTTAGGTATGTACTTGTATAGTATTTTTTAAGATCCTACCTATTGTGGATAGTACATATGTTAATGCATCTCTAAATAGTGTATAACTGCGCAATGCAAGTGCAGCGTAAAAAACAGTTCTGAAACTTTCAATTTTTGTTTAATATCCCTGAATCGTTCAGAATGGACCAATTTATCTACATTAAGAGACATTAAGAAACTATTCTGGTTGTCAATATGATGACACTTATAGTAGTGATGAGAAACACCGTAGTGCCCTCTTTTTGTCTTTGCTACTATCCGTCTCACAATTAGTGTCAATTATAGCAGTGATCTCTATTGCCTTTGAGGAAAACAATCCTACTTATTTAGACACTGACCAGTTTCGCGTTTATTATGAGCTTATTAGTAATGGCAATTGTGAAAAAGCAGGTCGCTATTTGTCTGTCAATTTAACAATAATTGTCAGATGTCAAAAAGAGCACTTCGGTGTGTTTCTCACGACTACTAACATTTACAATGCCCCTTAGGCAATCATGTCGCAACATCGTTCATCGATTCCACTATTTATGGCATTCTGACGAGCGCATAATAAGCGCCAAACCGGTCAGTGTCTGCGTGGTTGGTCTATTTGAAGGATGTGGCGACTTCCATGGAGATACCGGAGTAATGCAATACTAGTCGGAGCGCATGCGTGGGATAATTTTTGTTTTCGACATCTCCTTCAAATATCAGTCAAATATAGTCATCAGGAGGCGCGGAGTCAAGTTCTTCGCGCGTCCCTAGACGCACACCAACCCGCTAATCCGGGAAGCCTTGGACTACAAGCCCGATGCGGCCGCTGCACATAAGCGGCCAAAACTCAAATTGCTTGACCCAGGATTAAAGTAAGATAAAGATTGTTTCGGATTCGAAGGGACTAAAAGACGACCCTCAGACCTCTCCTCGAAGCCGCGACCGCCGACAGCGGTCGCCGGATCACTTCGAGTTCCCTTCCTTTACCCTGCATAAAGCTAAAGGGCCAGTTGGCTCCTTTAGAGGTGCATCCCCGGCTACACAGCCCCTCCGGATCTACTCCAAACCACCACCCAGGACGAGAGCAGTATTTGCCACCCTTGCCCGAGACAGACTACCCCCGATGGGTTAAACATGCAGGCGAAGAAAGAAAACAAGACAGAATAACGCCAGAAGATCCTACCTACCCTGCAGGGTAGAGCCAGGACAGGAGGAGATCCCACGAATCGCCCACACCTATCACTTTTTGTAGTCGGGGTTGGTGAAGGATGAGGTCCATCTCTACGAGGCAGTGCAGGTCTATACCGATGGGGATGGTAAAGAGCGATAATCCCGCTCGACCCCAAACCATCCCAGGTCATGACTACGGTCAATGGATATTGGTGGGCGGTTTCTGTAGTGATTACCTTGTAAGCATTCTGTCTCAGTTAAAATTTTGGCAGAGAATACAACTGTCCATCTAAAATACAAGTGAGATAGTATGGTATAATAATACGATCACTGCTGTTAACTGCTGTTCTTGAGTTTTGCTTTATCTTCCCTTTTTTATTTTGCATGCACTACTTCTATTAGCAGATATTGAGTTTATCATGACTAGGGATTGATAGTAGATAAGGAATACTCCAAAACAATATTTTATGAGACCAACATAGCTAACGTTAAAAAACTGGTATATTTGGGAGGTGAGCTAATAAAGAAATTAAGAGTTATTCTTTATAGTCTCTTACACTTATCATATAAACCTTCTTCATATAAACAGCAAGAAATCTTACAAGCAAACATACTTTCATAATCCCCGGGTTCTAGTTATTACCATGAAATAGCAAAGTATAAATTTTACTTGTCAACTTGTCAACAATGTCCAGTTGAAAATAATGCAAGAATATGTATATCTACTTTGGAGTACCCATAAATGGAGGACCAACACTGACGTCGTTGTCCACATAAAACACTATACTGCACTCGACGCTGTTTCACTAACCAGGTTGACATCAGCTGAAGATGATTAAAATTAAACCTATGCTAACTATGTCCTATTTACACCTAAACTATTGCTATGGTTCAGTGAACCGTTGTGTTGAACCAATAAAGCGAGCTACGTGGGATTGGCCTTTGCAATTTCCAAAGTCTTAAATGCATCCAGCTGTCTGGAATTTGTTACATTCCTAATTATTCTTAAATTGCTCCTATCTACCTATCTTATGTTTGTTCTCAAACTACGTCAATGTATTTTAAAACCTCGTTGTTCTGATTAAACACACCTTATTCTGTCAGCTGTTCCACCAGAATGATTGATCAGTTAAAGGGCATGTAACAAATCTAAATTGAAATTAATATTGCTCGATTTAGAAGTCCTAAAGACGGTCCTAAATAAGTAGGTAAGTACATATTTTGCACCAATGTTCTATTTATAATGAAATTAGTAGGTAACCAAATTTTGGAAAATATTATTTAATAAACCAAATAACCTAATTAATACTTTAATATTTTAATACTTTAAACTCTCGATCTTTGAAGGAACTATCTCTTGGTTCACTACACTATAAACATGATGAAGCTGGGAACGTTTATCATAAAGAAATAGATTTAAATTCCTATATATTTGTATTTCTAAGTGCATACCTACTTGTATATTTTTAGGAACGTTTTTATTTTCTTTATAATTAGGTACAAAATTTATATTAACAGAATAAGTGCCTATAGGTACTAATATTTCTGCTTATAGTTTCTAGCACAATACAATTTTCCTTTCCTTATTTTCAATTTCTGTTTGCAAAATCAAGCCGATGGTAATTAATAGGTACCTACTTTATATTATATATCTTCTTGACTGTAACTAACCAAATGTATAATTTAAATTTACATCACATATTGAAGGTATTCACTGTTGTATCACGTATTTAGGTATATTAAGTAGGTAAGTATCTACTGGGTAATTTGTTGTTCAAAAAAAATATTTTTAATAAAAACTGTAAATTCTTAAGATGTACCTAAATTTCGACAGAAACGAAACTATAGTCGAAAACTATCCTAGCCGTGATAAAGAAGCAACGTGGTAGTTTAGATGTTCCTATGTAGTATACACATTTTCATTAAAATATGAACACCTTCCGTCGCCGTCGCAAGAAAATGCCTAAGAATTTTAAACCATGTAAAAGTAGATAGGTGTCTAGATACATTGTGCGAGTGCTTTTTATGAAGTTTGAAGAAATTTGATTAATTGGTTTTAATAAAACGTAAATAGAGACTGGTACCCTTCAGATTTTTTGTTAAATATAGTTTTTAGATATAGCTTTTAGGTATATAGGCTTCAACCATAGCCTACAAAAATTTAAATACACTTACAAAGAATAAGGCATGAAATTTAAAGATACTTATACTTAAGTACTCGCAGTTAATCTCAGGAGGGGTCAAGGAGTCTAGCATCTAGCCGCTGACTCCAAGGGAATAGGTGAGTGGGAAGTTGGCATTCCCATGAGGAAGCTTTTCTTAAGACCGTATGTGCCTGGTGAAGAGCCACATCTTGCTAGAGGTGGCCCTGCGTACTACTAAACACGGCGGACAAGGAAAGTCGATAAATTCCCCCAAGCCAGGATGTTGGACGACCCGTGTCAATGGCTGAATGGTACCGGGGTGATAGGTGTTCTAACGGAGCCTCTGGAATACCGGGCAACCTTCCCGGTAAAATCCCTTGCTACTCGTGGTATTTATATATCCACACAGTAAGAAAAAAACCCTCGATCCCCAGGCAACTGGAGAATTCATGGAGATTGGGATCAATCCAACTCCTAATAAAAGCCCGATCTCATCAGATCAGGAGAGGAGGCTGCTAAAGTCTCCGACACCTGAGACCGGAGAAGGAGGCAGTCCAGAGGATGAGGTATCCGCACATGTTTGGACAACCTCTCCATTAAAAGGAAACGACTAGGAGGAGCTGCAAGGAAGCGTCTAACTAGATTTCTTAAGAGCGGAATACCTTACCAGACCGCCTTAAGTAAAGTGCTGAACCAGCCAAAACTTGATCCCTATTAGGAGAGAGGTAACCAATCCTCCTCTTTGCCAGCGGGAACAAGCAAACGCATGCGTGCAGACGGTAGTTCACTGAATCTGGGAGCGAAGAGAGCTCGGGAAGGTGGATATATCATACCTTCATTCAAGACTGTACACAGTAAAAAAATCCGACTGATTTTAACACTGAATCCACAGTCATCAGTGTGTATATAGTCCACACTTGGCTGTGTTAGACATATCGGTGTATTATTACATTACATAAAAGTAATTTAACACAGTAGATTTTACAAGGTAATGTGTAAGTAATAGTTAATTATTCACCGTGTAATTATTCCGTTTTTATGGCGGAGTGATTCATTTTTAACACAGGGTTTTGTAAATTTTACTACAATTTATGAGTACTTCTACAAACTTGGCGGGTATATCGTTCCTGTAATATGAGTTCTAAAGGTTTAGTTATTATACTACCCAGTTCGTGTTAAAAATAACACTGCAGCAAATTACGATTACCATTTAGTAATTTTACCATTTGTCTTTTTTTACTGTGTAACAGAGGGGATTAGGGAGGGAATTATCCACCCTGAGTATCCCGACACGGCCTTGACCAAGAACGAATTAGGAACTCTCCGCAGAGGGCGATAATGTCAACTGTAGATGAACTACCAGATGATGGACCTCGTCTTCAATCCGTGGAGGGGGAGGATTTATCCAAATCACATATATTTTGCCCTATATAGGTACCGGATGAAGCCGACAAACGGCTTATACATCGGATTTAGTTCTCAGCAGGCTGAGAAAAATGAACCACGGCTTCAATACCCGGGAGTGGAAAGTACTACACTAGGAAGAGTCTGGCGCAGGGCTGGACATTCTCTATTGACGAGGTGTCTAAGGCAGCTCTGGAGGGGCTGAACAATCCGCCCTACTTTGGTTTTGGGCAGGTGCAATTCCGCCCAAAAATCAAAGGGGTAAAGGGGAAAGAACCTGCCCCTACAACTAAAAGGTCGGAGGCTAAACCACCAACCTCGATGGGTTGGTGTCCCAACCCAAAATGCCCTCGACTGGGGTAAAATTGCCCCGAAATAGCACCTGCCCCGCTGGGGAAAGGATAAGATACTCATTATTTGGCAAAGGACAACTTCTGCCAGAGGATCTGAATAAGTTTTCACCCAAAAGGTGGTCAGCTTCATTAAGAGGATGTACCTGTTGGGTGAAATATAAATAGGTGTGAGCCACAATAGACCACATGGTCACGGTGGAGGGTCTGGTTTTCGGCCCACTCACTTTTGAACCTAACCTAACTAGGTAATTTGTTGTTCAAGAAAAATATTTTTAATAAAAACTCTTAATTAATTAATTAATTAATTTAATTCTTAACATGTACTTAAATTTCGATAGAAACGAAACTATAGTCGAAAACCATCCTAGCCGTGAAAAAGAACCAACGTGGTAGTTTAGATTTTCCTATGTAGTATAAGTAAGTACACATTTTCATATATGAACACCTTCCGTCGCCGTCGCAAGAAAATGCCTACTTATAAGAATTTTAAACCATGTAAAAGTAGATAGGTGTCTAGATACATTGTGCGAGTGCTTTTTATGAAGTTTGAAGAAATTTGATTAATTGGTTTTGATAAAACGTAAATAAAGGTTGGTACCCATCAAATTTTTTGTTAAATAAATTTTTTAGGTACCTATAGCTTTTAGGTATATATAGCTTCAATCATAGCCTACAAAATTTAAATACCTTCACTTACAAAGAATTGGCATGTAATTTAAAGATACATATAGGTATTCGTAGTTAAGCTCTTTAGTTAATAAATTTTAAATTGTTTTTGAACTTCACTGTATTAGGTATAAAAAAAACTGCTTCATATCACGTGGCCTCTTTTTAATTATTGGGTAAATAGGTACTGAATGAAATATTGCGACGAGAATGCTTGAAAATTTACCAGTGAATTACACAAGATTATTTTGTAATATGTAGGGAAATAATTTCAAAACTATTTAGGTATGTATCTGAAAATGTACGGCACAAAATTTCAATCAACTACTAGCCTACATAGGAAGTCACATAAATACGTTTCTATTCTTTTCTCTCTTCCAACATTGCTATCTCATCTCATCTCAATCGGTCCTTATCCAACATGCAGCGCTGGCCTTTTCATAAATTGATTTACAAACTCCACCTTGCATTGGATGATAAGCGGCCACGTGACTACGCAAGCGCCACATCTTGTGGGAGGTTGAGACAAAAGGGGGCGTGGTGTGAGGATGCTGCTGCCGCGGATCGTTCGTAGCATCCCAAATGGTCCATCGGGACGGATGACCAGAACGCCACCGGTCAATCGAGGCAACCGGTTGTTCTGGAAACCACAAGATATTAAACAACTCATTCTTTAGAAGCTAGTTCCTTCCCAAATAAAAATAACTTAATAAGAGAACCTTTTAACAATCAATGGAATAGCATACACAAACTATTTTTTTATACCTAGAACATTATAGTTTGGGCTGGTATCGTTAGATTTCACTTAATCGGGCCCTTTTTCATTTGAAATAATTTAGATGAAAATACATATCTAGAATTATTATAAAATCATATTGTCCCAACTATCCGTAATTCATAATCTGGTGAAGATTAAATAGCCACCAGGATCTCCTTTTTTACCACCACTTAAACACAAGATGAACAAAAAAAAAATAGTGCAAAAATAATAATTCTTTATTGCGCATGGGTTACTGCGAAATTGAAGAAGGTAGCGACCTCGGTAGCGAGTTTGAACGCTTGCTGTAAAAAACTAATACCTAAATACATTTCCTCTTAACAAGAATTTATTTTTGTTCGATATTTCAGACATTTCTTATTAATTTTAACAAATAAATGCTTTTCGTTGATTACGTTCCTTGTGCGCCAGAATATTCGGAATATACTGAAAGCCTAAAAATAAAAAGAGGGGAAGTCCACTACCACTCCAAAATGTAGCTTATACATTTATGATAGTGAATTAAACTGTGCATAGATACAAACTTATTTGTTTGAAGAAGATGCTGAAAACAACTAAGTACTCCATGAACAATATGCCCCGCCTGGGGTACATTGGACATCTTTCAGCGACACCGACCACCAAACACTGACTGGTTTCGCGCTTATATGCGCTCATCAGAGTGCCATAGGTAGTGGACTCGAACGATGTTGCGACGTGATTGTCTAATGGGCATCCTGAATGTTAGTGGTGGTGAGAAAAACACCGTAGTGCGCTCTTTGGGGCTTTGCTACTATCTGTCTGACAATTATTGTCAAATTAACAGACAGATCTGCTAATTAGGTAATTAACAGACCTGCTTTTCCGCAGGCGTCATTACAGAAGTGACCTCTATTGTCTTTTAGGAAGGCAATCCTACTTATTTATTGGTTTATCTGTCTGTCAATTTGATAATAATTGTCAGACAGATATAGTAGCAAAGATCCAAAGAGGGCACTATACAGTGTGTTTCTCACCACTACTAACA
The DNA here is from genome assembly GCA_963924545.1 of Pogonocherus hispidulus. NCBI lineage: Eukaryota > Metazoa > Arthropoda > Insecta > Coleoptera > Cerambycidae > Pogonocherus > Pogonocherus hispidulus. The sequence continues at coordinate 75,631,997 of OZ004692.1, read as the reverse complement.
TAGATAGATACAAAGTGTTTCACCAAGAAGTTTCTATGGTTCTGTATTTTATTTAACATTATAAGAAGATTACAGTAAGTTTAGATTATCTAATTTTGATTGCACGTATATTGATTAAATAAAACTTTATTATTATTATTAAATTAAAACACCACATGAATTAGACAACTCCCAAATCCAAAGACAAAGTCTGTCCGGCAGAGGGTTACACATTGAAAAAACGCAAACATCTCAAAAAATGTATGGAAAGTAGGCATAGGAACCATGATATAGGTAATTTTAATAGGTGTAAAGACAAAAAAGTTTTGATGTTGTTAGTTAGTGACTGTACATTTAGTTTTCTAAAAATGTTATACCTATATCAGTTTTAGCACTAGAGAATATTTGTTAGATGGTTTCAGTTATGGTGGTCATACCAACAGGTCATAATTTTTGTCAGTACTACCTATATTTAGTAATAGAAACAGTTAACATTCTTACCAACAACATATACGGTAATCATGATTCAGTTAAACTATTTCATAGCAGCATTGTAAAATTGACTGTGATTCTATTGAGGTGTAACTTCATAATAAGCAAATTGATTTTGTATTTTGATTCCGTGAAAGGAGTACCTAGGTACTATTTGTTACCAATTACACGGAAACTCCTTTTATAACTTAGATATATCTATTTTTTAAGATAAGTAGGTACCTATAAGAAGATATTTATAATATCATCTTAAATACAGGATTTTAAATTTAGATAAGTATATAAATTTGATGTAAACCTAGATTTGTTAAATATCGGCTATTACACAGTAAAAAAAGACAAATGGTAAAATTACTAAATGGTAATCGTAATTGCTGCAGTGTTATTTTTAACACGAACTGGGTAGTATAATAACTAAACCTTTAGAACTCATATTACACGAACGATATACCCACCAAGTTTGTAGAAGTACTCGTAAATTGTAGTAAAATTTACAAAACCCTGTGTTAAAAATGAATCAATCCGCCATAAAAACGGAATAATTACACGGTGAATAATTAACTATTACACATTACCTGCTTCTATCTTCATACACCTGCTTCTAATTGAAAAAATGTATGCTACAATTTTTTCGTTTAAATCTATTTGATTCTGCAAATAGATTTAAACGATGGCATAATAATACTAAAGCATATAACGTAGTGTCTGTAAAAAATTACGTTTTAGTATTTAATACCGTGTCCAAAATTTGTGTATTCTCAAAAAGTATCTCAACCACCCACGGTCTCCCCTATATGATTAAGATTCAATAAAAGCGATCTATATTGCCTCTTTATAAAACCATACAGTCGATATAGACTCTATTTAGTATATTTTCAATAATATGTAGATATGGTACCTCAAACCAGATACCCAAACCAAAAGATTACCCATATTACAAATGGAATCCACACGTATCAATTTTTTTGGCATTTAACGTGTATAGGTAGTCGAACATGTAACTTTTTTGAAAAATAATTACTTGTAGGTATTTAGAAATATCATTTTCAAGCTGCTTTGTTGATATTTTGTTGTAATTGATTAACATCATTAACTACTACCTAATTAATGAAAATATTTGTCACCTGCAAAAGTATAGAAACACAGTAAAAAAAGACAAATGGTAAAATTACTAAATGGTAATCGTAATTTGCTGCAGTGTTATTTTTAACACGAACTGGGTAGTATAATAACTAAACCTTTAGAACTCATATTACACGAACGATATACCCGCCAAGTTTGTAGAAGTACTCATAAATTGTAATAAAATTTACAAAACCCCGTGTTAAAAATGAATCAATCCGCCATAAATACGGAATAATTACACGGTAAATAATTAACTATTACACATTACCTTGTAAAATCTACTGTGTTAAATAACTTTTATGTAATGTAATAATACACCGATATGTCTAACACTGCCAAGTGTGGACTATATACACGCTGATGAGTGTGGATTCAGTGTTAAAATCAGTCGGATTTTTTTACTGTGAACCCTGCGAAATGGAAAATATATGCTTGATATAGTCCTTGTACATAAAAATCTATTTATATATCTATAAGGATATAGTTAACAAATACAAAAAACAATAAAATGTTTTAACAATCTGAACCCTATTCGATAAACAAGATTTATTCCAAGCAAGCAGAACATGTGTTGATTCCATAAAGTGACAGTTTTCCTAAAATAAGATATTGATCAACCCTATTATATCCTTTTCTCATAACTCTGTTAATAGAGTCGACTTGTGCATTGCTCCTGAAATCATTATCTACGTTATAACGTATGTAAAAAAAATATTTTTATTTTATTATATACCTACCTACTATCTACCTCTCTTTTCTTCATACGAAAATGTATTTTCTCTTTAAGAAACGTAGGTATTTTCTCTTAAAGAACGTTTATAGGGTTTTATCGATTTACCTCAAATAGTAGCTATATGTGACATAATATGTTTAAAGATCTTAGGTATTATTAAGGTGACGTTTTATAAGTTACAGAGATTATAAAATTTTTCATCTCTTCTGTATTTTTCTTCCAATGAATAAGTCAATTTGGTGCTTTAAAACTAAACAAATATGTACCTATATATTGGATTTTTTAATTGATGATAAGAAATATACTGCCATTAGACAAAAATGTAAGCAAACTGAATACTTATTCAGTTAGTAAATATTCAAGAGAAATGTTTTCTATTATGTTGGACACAAATAATTAATTACGGATAAATGATTTGATAACCGTTTGATTTTATTGGCGCCCGAGCTTTGTTTACTTCACATTTTTTTATAAGGGTAACGTATTACCCAGCCACCTAAACTGCAACATTTTGGGTCATTATTATTTCAGATAGATATTTCTCGACAAACTTGTATTATATATAAGTCTCTGATTATATGGAAAGTCGCCAACAATTCTGTGGTAGGTATAGTGTAATTAATATTAAAATATAATAAATAAATATAATTAAATAAATAATTTACATATCCTAATTTTTCTAAAAAATTCAGTTCTCTAACATTGGAAACTTCGATCATATTTAAGATATCAGATGGTCATATTAATTTTAATTTATCACCAGAATTCGAAACAACTCCTTTTTGTTTACTTTTGAAATTTTGTCAAAACAAATGGTTACATGTTACAAGTCTGTATTTTTGTAGTTTTACATAACACTTTTTATTATTTTAGATGAAGCTTGTTAATAATTGCTTGTTTTATGCATCATTAAGTGACAAAATTCTATTTTATTTTTTTTTGGTTATGCAACTAAAAGAAATTATTAAAGACTTAAAGAATTATTTTGACCCGGAGGTTTTATAATATTTATATAACTTTAAAAGTATGGCCAAATACTCAAAAGTAGATAGATAAGTAGGTATATGAATAAGAAAATGCATTGGATACATTGTTAAAACTAGGTATATTGCAGTACCTAATAATCACTAGACTAACACACTAGAGCTGCAGCCAAATTTTTGCCAAATCTTCACAATGTTTTCTTTGTTAAATATATTCAAATATCTGTCACAAAGAAAAAAATATAAATTTCGAAAATCAAAATGTGAAAAAAATTAACAAATTTAACGCTAGAGTTAGAGTTAAATGAGGCATCATCTAAATACCATTTCAAGATCAAAAATAATTTTTTTTCTTACTTGAAGGTTACAGAATAATCATAAAGATAGTAAGATATCTGTTTTATAAAGATATCTGTTACTTTTATTAAGAATATTCAGAAAGAACATTCAGAGTTTCATTAAAAAACTTAAGAGCGTTCTTAGCGCAAATAAGTCGTATATAGATAGATATAGGAAATTATTTAAACAAAAATTTTTTGCAGGCAATTTAAAGTTTTACAGTGTAAAAGTTTTCTCAAAAATGGTTAAATTTAAGTTAGTGATCCTTAGTTAAAGTCCCCCTGAAATAATTAATAAAATCTAAATGCAATAAAAGGTCCTATACTATTTCTCTTAAAAAAAACGAAGTTAGTATCCACCTAGTAGTCATTTTAAAAAATATATTCATATTTTGTTATTTTCTCACTAATACCTGTGACCTTGTAATATCTTGTTTTGTGACTTAAATACCTGTTATAGTTGTTATTTTTACAACGAATTTCCTACCGTTGGCGGAAGAACATCTCCCTTCGCAGGATCTTACATTACACTTTACTTAGCATTTCTTACAGTCTTATATATTTACTGACAAGCAGAGGTATGTAATTGATATATCTCTAATAGGATTGATTTGCTAATACCTATTTTCAAACGGATTATTTTCTATTTGTAACTTTTATACCTATCTCTAACAAATTTTAGTAATATTTTTCTAGGTTCGTTATATTTATATGATTAAGAAATAAATTTATTGTACTTATATTTAGAGGAATATTACTTAAACCTATAGGGATAGGGATATAATAATATATTATCTATATCCCTCATTCTAATCACAACGATAATCACTAATACCTGAGCTTTGTGTGAGAGAGGGGCTGTGTATTATTATTATGTAAGCACGCCCACTTATGCTAATCTCTCACATGAACAACTAGTAGGTATTCTGCCTATCTTAGCTTATATGCAGAGTTGACTACCAACCCATATTTGGTCACTACCTCTGGATCTAAAGATCAATAATCTTGAGCTATCGGCTCGATACTACCTAATTTATAGTACCTATTTACGAGTAGTATAGGTACTGGAAGAATGATAATGAACATAACAGGACAACAAATAATAATTTTATAAGCCGTACATTTTGGAATAACCCAAAATAATGAAGAATATTTAAATCTGTTATATTCAAATAATGCTGTATATATTAATTCAAACTTAACTGTTATTATATTATTATCCTACCTATTTAGTATATTCAATTTTCAAAGATTCCAAATTCATTCCATCACATTTTGGATCTGGTTCTGTTATATCATAATGATGATACTTTCAGTTAAAGGTGTTAAAAAAAATGTTAGTTTGTTTAGGAAAAATGTAGAAGATATACCTAAACTTCACCTCCAAGATCTTCTTTCTTCCAGTTAAAACGAATAGATGTATATTTTGTATGGGTATTCTTCCAATGATAAATGCTTGGTTTTCTAAAAAAAATATAATATTGTGAAAATAACTTTTCATGAATTCATTTATGAAAATAAATATTATATTATATACTGAACTGCAGCAATGTCACAGACACATGCTAACATTTTAAAAATTAGTTCTTCAGTTTTACATGCCCTAATTATATCTCATTCACGCTACTGGTTTATTTGAAAACTTTTACAATTTCAGTAAAACGCATACCCTTAGGCCCCTCGTGCTGACAGCAGGAAATACACAACCACAGTTGGCCATGGATGTAACGGATATTCATCTCCATCTCTTTCGCTAAAGCAGAGAACCACTCACTTGGCTAACTTCACGACTGAAAATTGAAAATCTGCCGCTCTTCACCTACTGTTTTCTCTATAGCTGTCTGGTACCTCTCATGCCAAAAAGTTTACCTCTTCAGAAAGGCGAATAAAACAACATGCACAATTATTTTCTTCTAACAAAATATATAGATAGGTATACTTTAATTTAAAATTTAAAGATTTCATAAGTAGATAATAATAAATTTGTTATTTACCTATAGGCATATATCTGGTAATGGGCTGGGTAGAGTTTAGAAAAAGAAAAGTACTATCAACAAAGTGGAAGAGAAATGAAGTAAAACTTAACTAGTGACAATAGTAAATATTATGTCCAGTATAATAGAAATCATATTATAAATTTGTGGAATAATGAATTTCACTTTTTGAATATCCGGACACAGTATATGCTATTCGTTTTCGGAAGGAAACCGTAATTGAATTTAAAAAACCAATAAAATATTATATATGAACATGAGGTAAAACTGCAGAAAAATTATTATATCGTATTCTCAATAGTTTATAGTTTTAGTAAGAGCAAGATTACGTGTAAACCTTTCGAAGACCTTTAAAAGGGTTGAACCTTTGGTGCGAAGTTGGCATCATCTGGATATGATTAAAACTAAACGTATGCTAACATTGTGTCCTATTAATGGTTTAGGACCTACCTAAACTATTTCTACGGTTCAGTGCACTCTGCCCCCTGTCCACCATTCATACTAGCTTTGCATTTAGCAATTTTCAAACTCTCAAAAGCATCCAGCTGTCTGGAATTTGTTGTCACATTCCTAAGTACTTTCAAATTGTTACTATCTGTTTATCTGTTTATCTAACTTTATCTGTTCTACCATATTTCAGATGAGCCATATGTTCCTTGAATCCAGTTTGAATTGACCTTCTAGTTTGTCCAATATACTTTTGATTGCAATCTCTGCAGCTAATTTCATAAATCCCCGACTTTTCCTTAGTTTCTATTTTGTCCTTTGGATTGCTTTCAAAGAAAACTGTCAAAGACCTTTAGTATCTATCTTAAACATCTATATTTAGGTTAGATCTAGGTAAAAATCATTTTTTACTAAAATAATTTTTACTTTCAAAATATGTTTGAACAATTCAATTTCTTATTGTCGTCACGAAAATTCTGATCTGACATCAGTCATGTCATAAGAATTCGGTGTGTCTTTCTTCCAGCATGACATTTGACACAATCATCTTTTAACCTGGAAAGACTGATATGTGTCCCATACAAAAGGCTCTATCATTTCCTTTACTAGATCTTTTTCCGAGAAATGATCAAACTGAAAGACGTTTGCCATCAGTTATTGAATGATTTAATAGTAACAGTTTTCACCAGAGTAGGGCAGTTTTAGCTGACATTTAGTATTTTGTAGTCATATTTTAAAAATTATGAATATTTTGATACAGAAACATTTAAATATTATAAAAATTATGGAGCAACAAATGCATGGAATAATGCATGGAATATATGGTTATGGTTATAACTCTTATCCAGACTTTAATTCACTTTGAAGTTTCCGAATAAGGAAAATTGTCTGCTGGATTGCACGACAGAAATATTTCAAAAGAGGAGTACCTATACATTATTTATTTAGTACACATAATACAGTACCTATAGGTATATTTTTTCTATTTATCTTTTCTAGTAAACTGTATGATTAAAAATCATATCTGATACACCAGGTATAATTTGGGCTATGACTTTTGTGCTACGTAAATACGCAGCCTAGGTACCCATAATATATTTCATGAAAATGGTACAAAATGTTGGATTTGGTTATTTAAAAGACCTAACAAGTTTGAAGTTAATGTATCCTTTATTTCATATTATACAGAGGGAAAATGTTATAGGTATAACGTTGTCTTTATATGACCCTGTATCATCTAAAGGAAGCAAGATAGAATGTGCTTTCCCAGGTGCTTTCTTTGTTTCCCACCAACCATTCTTAGAAGAAGCCACGGAATTGCCGCCTGAAATTAATAGGTACATGTACGTAGGAAAAACTTTTTAATTTACAAATATTTACATAATCTTACCATTTCCATTACTGAATTCTTGTCAGATGCCATAGATTGTAATTCTCAGGTAGATGTAATCTACACGGATTTCAGTAAAGCCTTCGATAGACTTGATCACGGTATTTTACTTTCAAAAGTAAATAGAATTGGATTCCCAGAAGATCTGCTGAACTTTTATAAATTTTATTTGAACAATAGACGCCAGCATGTAGAATTCTGTGATCAACAATCTAATCACTTTGTACCACAATCTGGAGTGCCCCAAGGATCTGTCTTGGGACCACTACTCTTTAATATTTCTTTAAACGACATAGTTATTGATCTGGTTGTTGATTGTCTTTTGTATGCGGATGATGTTAAGATATATATATGAAAATTGACGATCTTAATAATTGTTTCAAACTTCAAAACTTACTTAATACGATAGAGACATGGTGTACAGTCAATAAATCAGACTTAAATATAAAAAAATGTAATGTCCTCACTTTCTCACTTAAAAGACAACCTATTCAATTTGGGTATTCTTTGGGGGATTCAGTTCTAACAAGAACACAAGCATTTCGGGATCTTGGAGTAAGGTTTGACAGTAAATAATATTTTACCAATCATATTAATAATATCACTAATGACGCTTTCAAAATACTGGGATTCGCAGTTCGTAACTCACGTGACTTTAATCAAGTTACATATTAAAACTGCTCTATCAGTCCTTCGTTAGATCTAAACTTGAATATGCTTCTATCATTTGGTTCCCACATTATAATGTTCATATACAAAGTTTGGAGAGTATACAAAGGCGTTTCCTGAAGTGCTTGTGTTTTAAGGAAGATGGGGTCTATCCTGGTTTTAGGTTCCTCAGAGCGAGTTACTGCAAAGATTTTCACTGCCTAGCTTATCTACGCGTAGAATTATGGCTCAACAAATATTCTTTCATAAATTGTTGCACAATATAATTAATTGCAGCACAATATTGGGTTTATTAAAATTTAGAGTACCTCGACATGGTTCAAGGGAAAAGCATTTGTTTCAGTTTTCAATTCCCAGAACTAATATTAGAAAGTTTTCACCACTCCATCAGATTTGTGATAATTACAATAACGTAGGAGACAACCTAGACATCTTTCATTGCAAAGTAGCTTCTATAAGACACATTAATATTAATTATTTAAATAATGTTTTGTAAACTCATTTTTGCTCATGTTAATTACTTAGTATTGGTTACCTACTATTATTTGTATATTTATTTTATGCATCTCTGTATTCCTGCCCTGTAATTGGTTTTGTACTGTTAGGCAGTGTACCTATATCTAAAATAAAATAAAAAAATAAAAAAAAATTCCAAATAAGATATTTGGAAAAATACGTTTTTTTAGTATTTTGTACATTTTCGTAATTAAGCGCGATAATAGAGACCTTGCCTTCCTCATCTAATTTCACGTGTCAATATGAAGGCTAAGCTGATTATACGGTAATTAGATATCAGTCGTCTATAACGCTATTAAACACGCTTTTTGATCGGAGCTAACAGCGCGTACCTGTCATAAAATAGGTGACACTCGTATAGATAATGCCTTTTAACATGTCTTTGCTGTTTAGTACAGTAAATACCTGTAACATTTTTATGTACCTATCAAAAACCTATTTTATAGCAAACTCCATGACATAATTGGATCGGGATTATAAATTCATATTCAGGATTCAATATTTTATTTATTTATTCATATTTTAAAAAACATGCACTCGTAGTTTCACTTTGGCTTTGTTACGTATTCATGAATCATGGTCACTTAAGACTCTTGAAACTATATCGATAAACATAGGTATCGTTAACACCTTTATCTATGCCTAAATAGTTATCACTAGAAAATAGTTTAAACCTCTCTATTATTATGTGCCAATACTTAGTAGGTATTTATTGACAATAACTATAGTGTTTGTATGTGTATGGTTTACACTGTTTTGTATCTTTTTTACTGTTAAAGTAAACACTTGTGTTTGTGGTATTACAATCTAAATTTAAGACAATAATGAACAATTCTGTTTGACTTACATTTTCCCATAAAATCTGTTCACCGTTCACCCTTTAATTTTAGTAGGTTTCTGACATATTAATCTAAAAGTACTCTAAGTACTATTTGTTGATAGAGTAGCTCATAATTAACCTTACTTTTGCTATGTCCTTTACGAGATCGACACTAGTTCGTTAAACCTTCTTCGTGTCTGTTTTAATATCTTCCTTTAGATCCATTGCAAAGTTCCGACGGAAGTTTCTAGGGCAAATGCTATCCCGTTCCTTATCGATACACTAGCCCAAAAGGTTTTCTTTTTTGGTGTCCTTACTATTCATGTTTATTTTACGAGTTGGGCATGAGTTCGATATGTTGGTTAAGTTAATAAAATTTTATTTGTGTATTTTCATATTTCTGAAAAACCTGAATGAAATGAATAATCAAAAGGTTTGATTATTCATTTCTGATGTTCGTTGCTATAATGTTCCGTATTTCTTACTAATCTTAATTTAATGTTACTAAAGTATGAGTTAAGGCGAATTTACACGTGTAAAGTAGCTAAAGCAAGTTACTAAATCAAGTAGATTAAAAAGTTGTTCTTTTTGTGAAGTGTGCGTCTACATTCATTTTAGTATTTTCTTTTAGTATGTTAATTTAAACATGGCTGCAAGTACATTTTTTCAAGCATCAGTGCAGAAATGTATATTAGATGTATGTGGTGAATTATCAGAGATAATTTCAGAAGAAATTGTCAAAGAAAAGCGTTGTTTGGATACGAAACTGGTTAAGCGGAAGAGAAACTGGTTAAACAGAAGAGAAACTTATGGTGCTTCTTCTACGTTGCTCAGAGAACTTGTAAATGGAGATTCTTTAGAATACAGAAATTGTATGCTGATGTCCAAAGAATAGTTTCATACTCTGCTAGATCAAATTTTCTGCTACTATCTCAAGGCCTACAATTTCCAAATTTTCAATTCCACGTCTCACCGTATCTGCACAAGTATACTAATACACTTTACTAAACTGGCCTGTCTAGACTTGTTTATTTGGCGTTTAGTTGATGCGAAACGGAGGTGGGGAGACTACTTGCTCAAGTAAATAGAAGTTGATTCCTTCACTTGATTAAGCAGTTTATTGAATGCAGCACTTGTGCAAGTGCTAAATCAAGTTGTTTACACGATGCAAGTAACTAAATTTAGTTTCTTAATTTAGTAACTTGCTTTAGCTACTTTACACGTGTAAATTCTCCTTTTACTTTCTCATCAATTTACTAATCATTGAGTAATTTCTTTTTAATCTCTGCATTGCCGGATCAGTAACGACTAACAGTGTCTTTGTGTATTATTTAGTAAAATCGGACTATAAAATGTGGCAATTAGATAACTGTTTTTTTTTGTCTACTTTTAAATGTATTTCATTTAATTATTCTAAGTGGACTTCGGGAGGATCCAGTTTATGAAATAAACATTAAATAGGAATTTGTCAAATGCTTTGGCTACGTTTGGAAATGTCTTCGAATGGCTTTTTACACGTGAAATAATGCGATGGCTGCTACAGTAATGATCAACAGTGTAAATTGACTTTCCATTAAATCAAGCTTCTCTATATTGTAAGTCTTATTTATAATTCCTCATGTGTTATTAACCTGGTGAAGAACCACAAAATTCTTAGATAAATATTTAAACAAATTAACTCTTAAACTAAAATGTGTTAGAATAAATGCCAAGTATTAATGGAATGTTGTCAATATCTACTAATGACTTAAAATATATGCTAATTTTATTAATCGGGCCATTAAATAGGAAATTTACATTTCTACTATTACCGCACATGTCCGTAACATGTGGTAGTAATTTATATTTAATTAATTATTTTAAAAATAATCAATTTTTAACAAAAAAATTCTAAAGGATGTTTTTGGCAGCTTCCATAAAATAAATGTTGCTACACACAAAATAGTTGGAAAAAAACGTAGATTTTTCTTAACATGAGTTATTACGCTCAGAACCTAAGTAAAACTATAATGTAGATTCAAAAATTAAAAAAAATGCCGAAGACATGCCAAAGCGTGTGTAAAAAAAATCTCAGGAGTGAAAGGAAATTGATATACCTACCCTGAACAGATTGAAAACCAAAACATATATACATTGAAACCGACAACTTCATATAGGTACCTACAATATTTCAAATTTTAAGGTGCCGTTTAAGTTCGAAAGAAATTTTAAAGATAGATTAGTTATAGCATTGATTAAAGTTTAGTGAAGGTACAAGTGATAATACAAGCTGTGCAATTTAATGCCGAAAAATATAACCAACATAGCTTTTACATTATAATTGCATATCTTCATTCATATTTACGGTCAATGGTTATTTATCAATAAAGAATATTATAATTCTGTTTTAGGCTGTTAGTTGCCAAGGGTGGAAGGCGTATTTACTTGGGAAGATCGACGGTGTTCACGTTCCCTGAAGCATAACTTATTTACATGAAGTTCTACTTATGATAATTACTACTTGTATGATTATCAGAAAAAAATTAACAAAATTTATTTATATTTAATATATTCACTGGGCCAAGTGCTAATTGTATTCCATCTACAAGAGAATAAAAATAATATTGTGGATCTGTTAATGTTTCAAGTTGATAATGACAATCAATGGGCCATGGAAAATCGTATAGCTACCGATGAAGAAGACATTGTCAAATAGAGGTATTCACTGATGATCCTCTTCAACGATTCCTATTATTTTTTTAGGTACAGATATCATCATTGTTGATAGTGATAGTCTGGATCTCTGCAGACCATACATATAATTGTCACAATATATACTTAGTAAAATGTTAATTGAAAAAGCAATGTTGGTTGTTATGAAAGTCGTGCTCAACAAATTCGCCAACTTTCATAATCACAGGGTCAAAAATAACCCATATGCGACACTGTCCGTCGCACGCCGCTCGCATCTCGACGGCGGCGTTGGTCCGACGCTGTTGGTCCAGAGGGCCGCCAGCAACAGGATTGCCGCCGCGACGCCGTCGAGCTGTGCATCGCGGTGGTTCGTGCCGAGCTTCCCCGACGTTCTCGCTGGGCGGGGCGTGGCTTGTGTCCCGAGCCACGAAAAGTGAGGATCAATTCTACTTATTTAATACAGCTTTCGTATTAGGAGCGTGTATATAGTTAGGAATCCACTGTAAACCGATTTGCGCTTAAACTCGGGTTTTATCTACACTAAGTACCAAGGCTTAACTCGGCATTGTGTTTGACTAAGTGAACAAATAGATGGAGTGATATATATTGACTTTTCATTGTGCCAACAATATCTTCTCCTCGTCCAGTTCTTGTTTAAACGATCTTTTTTTATCCAAAAGGTGAGTTTTCACTTTCTGTACCCATTTCTTCTCACTGTTTGAAATTACATCCCATAGCACCAGACCAGGGCCTGCTATTAGCGAACTCGGCTTCACTTCACTCAGACTACCTAATTTGGGTTTTAATTTAATCCTATTTGATTAATGCGGATTATTTTTTTGCGCTTACGGGTACATGTTTGTTGGACCCCATCGAACCCAGTCAACGGACAAAAGCTGATTGTTTATTGTTTTTGTTTTGTTTCCGTAATTATGGTTTGAGTCAATCGACAATAGACTTGACACAGTAATCTGTTTGAATATTTTACGAGCAAATTCCATTTTATAGCTGACATGAAACATTTATTAATTTGTTGAATATTCCATGAAACTGGTGTCATATATTTGAACATTTTATTGTTTGTTGCAGGCTTGTGATTCATTTATGAATGCCATTCAAATCGTATTTTTCCAAATCAAAAAATAAATGTAGGTTTTTCTTTCTATTACAATAAGCGACTCTATTTCATTTATGGAAATTTCAAATAACTCAAATTCCAGTCTAAACTCAATTTTTTTTTGTTTCCACTACCTTGTCTATTTTAAAGTTCAATACCTATAAATGCATGACGTCAATATGAATTTGAATGTACATCAAACATGATGTAACTCTAGGATTCATTTATGAGGTTTCTCTCATTCTTTTTCGGTGTACCTAAAGCTGGTTTTCATTTATTGCATAATTTGTGTTGTTTATGTTTGCCTGATTTTAGAATATACGTAGGTATATACAACACAGGTCTTTTAGAATAAATAAGTAGGTACCTTAATTCAAGTGTTAGTAACTTTACATATTAAAGATTATGATTTTACTTATTAAATACATTAGGTATTATTATTGTTATTATTATTATTATTACTATTATTATTATTATTATTATTATTATTATTATTATTATTATTATTATTATTATTATTATTACCTATTATTATTATTAAGTGTTAAAGAATAGGGCTAATAGTCATAAGAGTCATTGTGGTTATGACAAAAGCGTTTATTTAGTTTTTATTGACTCAAAGTGTAACTTACGTCTCTGATCAATAATAATAGTCCTTGCATTACGATGATGGATGGTAAGAATTAGTTATCTATAACCAATTCTTACCAATATCATTACCAAGCAACCATGACCATAATGTGAAATTAAAGACATTTTAAATCTCAAAAACTAAGAGGGAAAATAAAGTTAAATTAAAACTTCTTTTAATTTATATTGAAATTGAAAATTCTTAAGTGTTTCACTGAAATAAAATGTCCAGATTTGATAATAATTATAGACAAAGATTTGCCAAGATTAGATTTTTATTTTGTCACAGTAATACCAATCATAAATACCAAACTCTTAAATAAATGGTGTTGCAAGTTAAAAACATTGGATGATGCGCCTTTACATATAGGTATTTTATAATCATGAAAATTCTAGAAAGTTTTTAATAAGAAAGATAAAAGATTATAAGTATGCCTTAATAAATGTAGTCCTATATGTAGGGATACAAAGAAGAATTCACCAAATGCAACAAATGAACAACATATTCGTACAAAAATATAAATTTGTTAAAAGATAATTGTTCCCAAAATGTTCCTATTTTGATCGACGCATATTTCGTAAAGATGAAGTTATTAAGAAATGTGTATTTTTTAGACAAATAAACAGAAAGTATCTCATTTAACTTAAACTAAGAACCAGTTTACTACGAGGGACTACTTTCCATACTGATACAATTATAAATAATAAAAAATAAACAAATAATTAAGTATAATAATAAAAATATCCTGTATTGAATAATTGCTTTATTGAAGTAATGTTTCCGAATTTTCGACAAAAGGTATATTAATGTTTTTTTTTTTAGTAAAATGTGTAAATATCTAACTAGGAGAATAGCTAATAAAAATTATTTAGAAAAAATAACTACAAATCAATAGCCGACGGTTAAACTATAATATTTTTTATGATTTTGATCGCAAAATTCGTAACATTCATAATATCGGGTAATTTTTGTAAACAGAAATTAAAAATTTTCTTATTAAAATGGCTCTGATGTTCTTATGAGATTTACGCTAATTCAACGGTATATATAGAGGTTTAAAGTTCTTAGGTACCTAGGTACTAGACAAAATTATCAAGCAGTATTTCATTATTCTTAGAGGGAAGAACGCCGAATAGAAACTCCAACATCATGGATGAAATTCAAGCCTCCTAGATGGTGTCTCATACCTAGTTATGATAGCCACAATGCGTTAATAGCAATATTACGGTGTAATTGTTTAACGTATGTGTTCACTTCTTTGATAAAGCATTTGTTTCCTTTTATGATTACAGAACATCATCAGATTTTATCGGTTTATGCGAAAAGTCTTAAGAAGGTATTAATTACCTACTTTTCATTCATAGTGCCTTCATGTTGTTTTTAATAGTGACACGAGATTATTCCTTGAGACGAGCTAAATATGTATGGATAAACAGTGTTTTGCTAAATTATATCTTCGGTGATTTTTTGGACTAATCAGACTTTATTTTCGAAACTGTTACTTCAAAGCATTCCTTCTATAATTTAATAGCATCTCGTTTTATTCATATGCAATTCTATTTTGTGATTCCTATGCAATCTAAGTTTTGTGAAAATTTTTTTATGAGATATATACCTAATAAATATGCGAGAGTTCGAACATCATTCACTCTTCACTTCAAGTGCAACATCTAGATTTGTGGATATGCTATTATCTACTATGTCTGGAAAAGTGGACTACAAATTGAAATTTGGGCAACTTTATTATTATATACCGACTACAGATTAAATTTTCTCTTTAAAACAAAATAAAAAGCGCTCTTTAGGACAGAAAGAATTGAACTTCTGTAAATGATGAGATGTTGATTGTTGATTGTCGATAAGAAGACAATATTTTTATAGAGTCGCGATTTATAATTTGTCTTTGCAATTACTTCATCCTCCAAATTCGGGGTTGTGTAACGTCCGAACCGAGCCTTTAATAGAATCAGCTGAAAGATAATTTTCTTGACAATATTCTGGTGGATCTTCGTTCTAATCCGACAATTCTCTTTTTTATGATTTTTTTCGAAAATTCGTCTTCGACGAAGAAGCAAGACAAATGCTTTGAGAAATTTCAGTCCAATTCCAAGTCCAAAGTCCAAGTTCTAAGATGTATACCGTCGGAACGGTAAAAGATAACCCCCTTTAATAGACTCAGCTGAAATATAACTTTCTTGACAATATTCTGGTGGGTCTTTCGTTCTGATGTGACAATTCATTATTTTTATGATTTTTTTTTCGAAAATTCGTCTTCGACTAAGAAGCAAGGCAAATTGTTTGAGAAACTCCAGTCCAATTGCAAGTCCAAAATCCAAGTTCTAAGATGTATAACGTCCGAACGATAAAAGATAGGCCCTTTAATAGGCTCAGATGAAAGAGGCCTAATTTTCTTGACCATATTCTGGTGGATCTTTCGTTCTGATCCGACTATTCTCTATTTTCATGATTTTTTTCGAAAATTCGTCTTCGACGAAGAAGCAAAACAAATGCTTTGAGAAACTTGTATGTATGTACCGCCTTAAGGTGAAAGACATGATTAAAGACAACAATTGTAAGATTGGTGAACGCTTTACGCCCTTGGAACTTAAATCTTAGTATCTGTATTTGTACTGAAAATTATGCTATTTTATATAGAAATTGAGTGATCTTATTAATTTATATAGTTAACGGTATCACATATTGTAAATGAAAATTAAAAAAGCTGATAAAGAGACCGTCATGCATATCTCTTAACGATACTCATTATTGAAAAAATTTTGCGTAGGTATGAATGAGTTTTCAAGATGATACTATTGGTGTAGGTATCTTAATACACTCTAGAAAAATATAATTAAAAAAAAATATCGAATATAAGCCCAAAATTGGTTAATAAAATGAAGGTAAATGCCATTAAACTAAAACTTTTGATGATGTCTCTATTTTTATTTACAAAACACTTAATATTATATTACATTTTATCTAGGTATGTCATGTATGTATGTATGTATGTATGTATGCATGTATGTATGTGTAAGTAAAGTCGAAACTTTATAAGTAAAAGCAGTTCGTGTTTGCAAAAGCCTTTTTAAACAAAATAAACAGGGGTTACCAAGGATTCTTAACCAAGTATTATTATACTATGTCCTGGCAGCTATATTTTCATTTTATTATGAAGTGTTTATAAATGTGAAACTAGAGTAATTGTCTGCTTATTTGAAAACTTTGTGAGCTTCAGGTGTCTGGTCCTCAAAGAAATGACTAGGTAGGAACTTAGTTAACGATTTCAGACGTTTTCTTAAATTTTTCTTATATTGAAGATTTACGTAAGTAATTTTTATACATCTACAATGTGTGACATTACAGATTTATAGAAAGGGATTGTTTTTTAAAGTAGAAATTGCATGATTATATATTGAAAAGATCGGTGTGGCCGAATCATGAAATGAAAGTTGTTTTGAGGTTGGTATACAACTAACAGTGAATTCCAAATATTAGTAGATATAAACAGAAAGTCCTTACAAATATGATCCCAATTAGTTTTCGAAATTGACCATTGTTGTTTTATTATTTAGTAATATGGAGAAATATGCAGGTTTGGAAGAAAATTTAGTAGATCCATCGGCCATCTTGAACATATATTCTTTCAAATACTGAGTATGTCTCACCTCTCTAAAATTATGACTAGTAAGATGACTGTATGACTTAAAAAACCGATTGTAATGTTGTAAATGGTTAATTTAAATTAACTAAATTAAATACTAATTTAAAATTACTAAAACAGAATTAAATATCAAAAATCTTCAATGAAAAAAGACTGATCGTTTTCAATGTTATGTATCGACCAAATTCAAAGAGCTTTCACTGGACTCGGCACAAAATACCACCGTTTAGGATATTACGGGTTCGCTACTAAAATGTAGGTAGCGTAATATTTAGCATCTATATATTTGCCTCATTATTTTTATAAAACCAATTTTTCAAACCAATTCAAAAAATCAGTATCTATGCAATCTTTAGTGTAAAAAATACCACAATTTGTGTATTTATAGTTTTTAGTTGTATTCAGAATACTTGAAACTTTTTATGCAGGTATATTTCACTATATCTATAATATCTAAACTAGTGACCCTAGCTTGGGTACCTGGGCACGAGGGGCACAAAGGTAATGAGGAGGCAGACGCACTAGCCCGAGAAGGCGCATCAAAACACCTCATAGGACCAGAACCCTCCTGCGGCATAGCGAAGCCATGCATTAAAACATCCATGGAGGACTGGATGAGAAACAAATCTCTAGAATGGTAGAGGAATCTGCTACAACTGAGACAGGCAAAACTATTCATTAAAGAACGGACGCCTAAATTCACAGCAGATCTGTTAAGCCAGAATAAAAAGGCCATCAGAATAATAATAGGTCTCCTAACAGGACACTGTAGGCTAAATAGGCACATGAATCTTATGGGACTGTCAGAAGATGCAACTTGCAGATTCTTTCAAGAAGAAGAGGAAACCTCGGTACACGTACTGTGCCAGTGCGAGGGCCTGACAAGACTGAGATTTCAAATACTTGGGGAAGGAAGACCAAGAGCCAATAACTACATGGAAGAGCCTCTATTAAGGCTGTGTAGTCTAATGCAAAGGACAAAGCTGGACAGAGTGCTCTAAATAGGTTGGGAGTGTCACAATAGATCTAGGTCGTGGTGGACCAGGCCAGGGGGCCGATTCCTATATAAATCTAATCTAATATCTAAACTAACTCCCACTCTGATTAAGTATACCGCCTATGTACAAAAAAATAATTATTCGCATTAAGAATAACGTTAAACGCAACTATTTTATAACGTAATCATAAATATACCTACTATAAATTCATATGAAGAACTGCAAATTATCGATATTATCAGACAAACCACCTACATTTAATAAAAATTAATCTGATTATGAATGATATTTCTCATACCTCTGTAGTTAATGGACATTATGTACCATAATACATACAAGTACTTTATGGAATTAACTGATTAGTACGTATCAGCTTGTAATACTCATCAAGTTTTATATTAATGCGCTATTATTATTTCTAGCCCATGTGGTCCGTGGTTATGAATTATATAAGTAGAAAAACTGAAAACTATAACCAAATACTAGGATTATGTCACATAAATTATTTCCATGGAATGGGAATGATATTCTCTTAAAGTGAAGCAATACAAACAGTAAAATACGGGTATACTTACTTCCCTTCTCACTCTTGTCAGGCTATGTTCAATTGCCTAATTATTTATTAACACTTACTTTGTAATTTTACGATAATTTTATGCCGCAATTGAAGCACCACCGTAGTACAGTAAATGAGGCACTAAAATACGTATAAATGTATTCTGCTCGGCTTTACTCCGAATCGGATTAGAAAAAGAGGCAAAATTCACACATAAGACGATTAGTTTGTTAGCTAGTAAATCCCGGGATCCCTGTAAAGAGTATTATCATTATATTATGATTATATTGGATTTACTAGTGCCGTTTCGGAACGGCAGAGCTGTAACTCAGTGCAAGTTCGTCCTTTATACGAGGCAGACGCGGTCAAACCATTTCAAATTGACAAAAAAACGTATTGCCACGCATCTTCACACTTATGCCAATTAAATATGGGTAAAAGTCGTTCGAACGTGTTAGTATTTATTGTATGGATTTGTGAGGGGTTTACGAAGGTTTTAGACACTTAAACTATCATATGCAACTATTTGGAAGTATGATCATTTATAAAGTAATACTATTGGGTGACCATCTCAATGAGTGAGTACTAATGATCTTTTTTTTAAGTTTATGGGATATTTATCTCGTCTTGTTTTATTTGCTTTGTTGAATCAAATAATGATAAATGAGTAACCACTCCTTTTTGGTATTGTATTTGACCTTCTATATACCGTAGTTAATGACACGAAACATCAAGTTTATATTTAATTTGGGACAACCAAAATATCACAAGGTATGGACTCAAAAACTTGTTTAATTCAGATGGGCAAACAAGATTTTGATGTGAAAGTTCCTGTTTAATCAAACAAATTTGACATCTGGAATATATAGTCAGAAAACACAGTTTGACAAAATGTACAAATTAGTCCGAATTGTCTATAATTTGACCAAACTAATATTACGAAAAAATATACAAATATTAAGAAAAGAACGCACCAGCAAACTGTTTCTAAATTTGGTTTTACTTAAATATGACAAAATATACCTACTTGATATAAATATTTTAAATATTATGATACCTGTAAAATCCGAATTTTATAGATTATAATAATGTTGTTAAATTTCTGAACATTTAATTAAAATATACAAAATTAACTACAACTAAAATAAACAACAAATTGAAATAACCACAATGAAAATACCTGCAATGAAGAAATACCTAAATATGTAATGGACTCTAACGTAACTTTGTGGATTTATTAAAAAATTCTCTTAGAACTACGCTTCCTGCAAAACAATAAAATAAATATGAAAAGAGAAGAATTATAATTTTGATTAAGTAGTATATACTGCACAAAATATAATAAAAAAAATATTAAACAGGAAAACTAAGTAGGTACCTAAATTAGACATAAAATCCAAATACCAGTTTGACTTAAGTAATACACAATAAATTTAATATTTTTAACAATGTTAATGCTAAATTTATATGTATTAAATGTTTCTAAATGAAGAATGGATATGAGCTTAATATAAGATAAAAAAAATTTCATTAATTAAGCACTAAACTCAGTTTTCTCTAAACTTTTCCAACAAATACTCGGTTAATGATATATGAAGATTTTGTGTTGTAATTACATAAGTATTTGAAATACTGAATTGACACTGTTCACTTGTCACTGACCTTTTAGAAGAAGCCACGTTCCCTCTTTTTCAGAAAGATGTGAGTAGAAACTTTAAAATCAAATAGTAACGGTGCAAGAAAGTGTCAATCTGATATTTAAACAGATCTCAATACAAAATCTCCACTTATGAAGAGTCGAGTACCATCTGTAAATGTTTGAAAGAAAGATAGTCAAATGCTTATTTAATAAATTTCATTTTTATTACCGCACAAGCCAAATGTTATTTTCTTGAGATAATAATAATATTTAAGGATAAAAAATAGATATACCTAGTGGGTTTAAAACATTAAAATATATTATGTATTCAAACTAAAATACCACTGAACTTAATTTATTGAATAGGTAATTATTTACTTTTAGTTCATTTTCTTTGTTTGTTTTATTAGAATACTTTTTCTAATGGATACAGATTTTCTTTTTATATTATTTTATTTATTTTTATATTATTTTTAAATATAATGTGTTAGTGAGTGTAATATACTAATTCAAGTGTTGAAATAATATTAGACAAGTACTTATAACTTTACCTTAACTTTTCGTCAGAACTGGTGATGTTTTGAAGTTGTGCTTTGATATTATTAACATTTATATTAATTTGATAGCAATATATATAGGTCTTCATCTTTCACAATGAAAATTCTACAGATACACATGCAACCGCTTCTATATGCCGAAGGTGGTCAAAAACACGGCGCCACGGAGTTCGCGTCCTAATCTGAGTTTGTTTTATATGAAAACATTATAAAATTGAATTATTGTGAAACATTATAATGTTAAATAATGTACTCTGACTACTCTGTACTTTGTTTAAATATTCATGCACTCGAGATTTGCATAACTAAACGTATAAATAATTCTAGAGGAAGAAGTAAAAATAAAAATACAAGTGAAAGCAAGCTTTATGCACAAACAGTATATGTTAAGTATGTGACTCAAGTATATGTAGTGGTAACTAATTAGGTATCTCATTACACATTACAAAATTATTTTGGTAGCTTAAACAATAGTTATTTTAGACGTAGCAACTGTTTATCAAGAATGTTGAATTTAATCGTCGGCGAGTCTTGTATGGCTAAGGGAAGTAAACCACATATCTTACAAAAAGAAACTAAACAGTGTACTACGATGTACGTTAATGTGTATCTTCTGAAACACAATTTTTTTCTGAGCCACTGTACAAGTTATGTTAACGTTTATCTGTTACCTTCGTCAAATCACAGATACAGGTAAGCGTTTTGTGAGGTTCCGCCAACTACAGTAAATCGTAAAACAATCTATTTGCTTTACTGTCCATTTGTAGTATTTTAACATTACTTGCTAGCGAATTTAAAAAGAAAAATTATATTAATGATGATATTTAATCTTTGGAATAACTAAAAAATAATTACGTACAAGTGATTAACTTATAACATACGCATGTAAAGTACCTGGGTACCCTTTTTTAACTTGTATATATACAAATCATATACTTCATAAAATGAACGACTTTGCACGCTTGAATTAGTAATTATTAATTTTATTTAACATATTATATTAACAGTAATAATACATACAAAGTAAAAAAAAACCGAGCAATTTTAATACTGAATTAACACTCATCAGTGTGTATATAGTACACACGTGGCAGTGTTAGACATATCAGTGTATTATTACATTACATAAAAGTAACTTAACAGAGTAGATTTTACAAGGTAATGTGTAATAGTTAATTATTCGCCGTGTATTTATTCCGTATTTATGGCGGATTGATTCATTTTTAACAAACGGTTTTGTAAATTTTAATACAATTTATGAGTACTTTATTAGTTAGTGATTATACCACCCAGTTCGTGTTAAAAATAACACTGCAGCAAATTACGATTATCATTTAGTAATTTTACCATTTGCCTTTTTTTACTGTATACTACATTACATTGTTGCAAGTAAATCGCAAATCAACGATTCATTACCGTTTCGTCGATTCCCCTTTTGTCGTCCCCATCGCTGTCGTTAATAATTCCCCTTTCGTCGATTCACTCAACCTTTTAATCTGAAATGGAAATCTATTAACTATTCTATGGTTAAATTTTATTCTTTGCATAAATCACTAGATGTTAGTCGCTATGCAAGATCAAAAGTCTTTCCTTCACACTTTATACAGACTTAGGGGTGTCAAAGGAAAAGACTGTGATTTTACCTTCTTTTACCTGAAGATTTAATTCAGAACTTTAATTGGGCGAGTCAACAAAGCGGGAAGGGCTAAAAGTGATTCAGGACTCAGTCGATGAAAAAGTATCAAAACAGGTAAAATGTCCAGTCGACGAAACTGTCAATCGACAAAAAGGGAATATACATTTTAAACTACCTACTTCTATACTAATTCTACCTTAACATTTTTTTTAACTACAGCGCCATAGTCTCTTATACTTAGTTTTATTTAAATAATTATCGTTTAACCATCGATTTTTCAACATTACATATGAAAGTGAGATCACCCTCACTATATAGAGATGAAAATAGGTTTTTGCCTCACAATTGATAGAAGTAAACTAGTTTAAAGTTATTGTACTTTCATGCAGTAGGTACTTGGACTTCCCAAGTGTTATAATTAAGATGTATCGTTAATTATTGAAAAGATCACTAGAATAACTAAAAAACAATTGTTGGTTGGGATAGGTCAGACTCCTTATTAAAGGGTCCTGGTCTAAATCACTGGTCACAATTGGGAAAAGTAATGTTATGGTCATGGAAACGTAAATTGCTAATGAAATTACTGCACCAATTATCAATTGTATCATAAAATGTGAAAATAACATTCCAACGATAGATACCTATACAAGGGAGCTATTTGATAGCTTGAGGATTTCATAGTAGTAGGTCAAACTCAAAATTTTCTACTTTTTTAACTGAAATATATCTAAAACAGTTAAATTTGGAGATTAATCTTTCGATGAAATTGTATTTAAAATATAGGGGTACAATCTAAAAATTCAAAAATATACAGGTTACGTTATTTAAATTACCAAAGATTATAACTACTTGGGGTATGGTATACATAACGTGAAATATAATTTAACTAAAAATATTTGTGATGAAAGGTCACCTCTCAAACACTCGTAAACCAATTTCAGCTTTTAGTTTTAATTTGTGAGATCAACATGCATTAAAACTTGTCGTGAGACATTCTGTATGTATCAGTAACGCCATAGAATATATCTAAAAAATTACTTAATTTTGTAATGAGTGGGTTATTTGAACAAAATTCCAATGCCGAACTTTATAATGCGATAAATCAAATTTCATTTAAGAATTTCTGAGTTAGAATGGACGTAGGTAGAATCGATATTTAAGTATGTGTAATAAATGTAGGTCAAACTATAAATAAACTGTCAAACCATATTAGAAACCCTTTAAATTTACCGGTGATTCTAAGAATTCAATACACCTATACCAATCCTCAATACAAATGATGCCTCATTCCCAAGTAGCTCAAAAGTAATCGTAGCTAATACAGGAATCTGGAATGAGTAACTATACGTAACCATCAATAAATCCAAGTGAATCTTCAGCCACAGTTTCCACGTAGATATACTCCTATGCCAAAACTTTGTAGTGACGGACGTAGTGTATTAGAGTGGTTTTACTATTCACCATTTAAAATAACTTTAACCGGTACAATGATTGTGTATAGGATTTTAATGTGCCGCTCGCCACGCGTAGTGATTTAGACTATTTTTCATGGACCTTTGTATGAGGTGCAATGTAATAGGTGTATTTTAAAAAATAAGCAACGTGACTGATTAACATCGTAACGAGTTGAATAAATAAGTGCAATACTGGAGCATGCGCACTTACATGTCGACGAGATCCAATTTTGGTGCAAGTGGCGCAGAACACGTATTTTTTTGTAGACAACTTGTGTTTGACGGTTAATGGTGAAGTCAGTTGTTACATACTTTTTACGGTTGTTTTTGCAGGTGGCCGAACTACAAATCTCCTAATTTAACTAAATTTTAGTCATTTATATATTTTTTTTAAATTTGACCCTCTCTTACCAGACACATCTATGAAACAACGATCCCTGCACACCAGTTGAATGGCACCATATGATAGCTATAAGTTAACTCTGCTTAATTTTGGCCACATTGTATAATATTCACTATATTTAAGTAATTTTCTTAGTACTTATAGATCTTCGTACATACCTATAGTACCGACATGGTAATTTAATTACAACTGAGACAAGTTCTACAAACTAAAAATGGCAAGCGGCAAATTTAGAGACTACCTCATCTTATTAAAATGTGTCTTCCAAATCACCCACAAATGAGTAGTTTTCATATTTATCAGTCATATTATTATATCCACTGGTTTTCCATATACAGATCAATTCAGCTTGTCCTGACATACTTTGTAAGAATTGCTGTACAGTAATACTTATAACGAAGTTACTAATTTAGGTATACATTGATTAACTATTTTAAGTTAATCAAGCAACTTAATACCTAGCTAAAAAATTGTATTTATCGTCGGTTTTATCGGTTTTTATATATAGTTTCATTTATTTTATAGTTACTCTAAAAGACATAACATTCTAATATATATAATACATATAAGTCAATAGCCACTTCAAGGAAGAAGGCAACAAACGATTTTACACAACATACTTAACTATTTTAAAACAAATTTGCTTCATTTTAGTAACTGAATGAATGTTACCGTCGCATTCGCCATATTTTCTTATAACCAATTATGTATAGTTGGGGTATAAGATGGGATATAAGAATAACCTCATTATTAAATATTTATGGTGTTGGTAATACATTTTTGACACATAGTCTTCTCAATATCCTTATTTTCATGCAGGTTTTTTGTCGTTCTTTAATTTTATAAGTTTAACACAATATGAAAAAAATCATCTAGGTAAAGCCACAAGTAAACTGTTGCAGAGAATAAAAGTATCGGCACAGTGTTATTCACCTTTTATAGGTACCCTCGAAAGGCAATTTTTGTTGGTATTTATACTTCCAAAAATAAATATTCTAAGGTAATTGGGAGAGTTTTCTTAACGTTCTGTAATTATCTGAGATCTGAATATGATGAATGTGGAGAGAGTCTCATAAATCTTAGATTCGTAATATAATCTAATATGAATTAAAATTAATAAAGCAGGAGTTATCCACAATTATCCATAATTTTGCTTTGATAAATATGCATGATAACTGAGATTTCTATCAACTTGTATAAAATATAATTATATATTTATTTTTCATAACATATATTTTTGAGTCTATACAGGGTGTTCCACATAAAAGTCCTCAGACTCGTATCTCGGCAACGGAAACATATATTTTGATTTTGAAAAAAACAGGTGATAGAGCTCATCTATGGCTTTGTCACGGAGTTGAACTTAATTTTTTCAAGCAAATTGGAGATGGCGTTGAAGTCGAAAGAAAATTTTCGCTGGCAGGGGCTTTGTAACAAGGTTTATCCGATACTTTGTTCAATTCTAAACAATTTTTTTCAAATGACTATTTTTCAAAAACTTAATAGTTTCAGAGATACTATATTTAGGCTCCATTTAGTGAGGCCGAAACTCAAGCGTAGATTGTAGAGTTTCGAATTATTACGTTATACAATGAAACACTAATTATCCAAGTCAATTTAATAGCTCTTTTTAAGGAATAGTGAAATAACATTTAATTTTGTTTCCTTCTAATCAAAGCCTACTGCGTGATGAAGTTTCGTTATACATTCAGGATTTATTTTAGGACAAGCGTACAAATAATTATGAATTATTATACAAAATGAATTAGGTATTTAAAAAACTCTTGACATATTTTGCAGATATTCATATTATTTCACTATTTTTTAAAAACTTATTAAATTGACGTGGATAATTATTGTTTCATTGTATAAGGTAATAATTCGAAACTATAAAATATGCTTGAGTTTGGGCCTCACCAAATGAAGGGCCTGATATCTCTGAAACTATTAAGTTTTTGATAAATAGTCATTTCACAAAAATTGTTTAGAATTGAACAAAGTATCGGATAAACCTTGTTACAAAGTTCCTGCCAACAAAATATTTCTGTCGACTTCAGCGCCATCTCCAATTTGCTCTGAGAAAAAATCAAGTTGAACTCCGTGACGACGCAATAGATGAGTTCTATCATGTTTTTTCAAAATCAAAATATATCTTTCCGTTGCCGAGTTACGAGTCTGAGGACTTTTATGTGGAACACCCGTATATTACACAGCATCAATATATTTTTTATCATTAGGTTCTTTTATTTAACTTTTATTTTCTTGTTTACATTTTTTCCTAAAATTAATTAAGACTATATCGCACTTTTCTATTTGAAGTGTTCATTAAATCTAATGCTCCATTCGGCGTTTCAATCAATGCGGTTTTTGAAGAACTTTATGCTCATTTGAGCTGTTCGTTTATTAAACGAACAGACGTACAAGTAGGTACTCTCGCAGTTCATAAATCTCCCACAATACACTACGCAATAAGTCGACATAAAGTGCTCAATAAAGGAGCAATAAATTGTGGTAGATTTGAGCGTAGTGTATAATTGAAACTTATAATTTTTGTTACTTATTTCCATATTTCATACTTCACAATTTAATCATTTTTTACTCGTTAATTTATAAGCTTGAGCTTAAACATTATACAGGTATCATGTATTAAAGAATATATCTACTCGACATATCAAAATACATTTTTCTTTTCATGCAAAATATTAAACAAATTATTCTTTAATACTGTGTCGTGTTCCGCAATAAGTTAGCGCAACTAATCTGATTAAAATTAATTCTGCACTGCATTAATTACATCAGTACTGTAATTTTTTATTCCATAATTATTTTTCGTTTCGTCTTACCTTCTCGTATAATTTTCTCCTTACCAAAACATGTCATCTCTTATCTGATATAGCTCAATAATCTAAAAGTTAATAAATAAATAAATAGTAAACAAGAATATTCGATCTGGAATTATTTGAAGAATATTATTTCATTCCTGAGGTAAGAATGATCTCTATACCAGTGACAGGCTCCTGTAGTGCATGCGTATACAAAAACTGTTTTTGCAGTTTATTACACTTTTATTGAATTTTTGAATGAATAATAGTTTTTTTTCAGTTGTATTCTCTGATTTAGAAATTCAGTAACAAGTGAGTAGGAAAATAAACACATCTTAGGAAGCTTCGTGGTCGAGCTGTTAAAGAAGCGAGATTTTTAATCGTCCCAGGCATCTGACGACGGTGTTGATTTTGCCGCCGGTCAACTTTATCTAATAATTGCTCCTATATTAAATCTGTGTGAACAAAAATAGGAGCGTTCTTAATATTACAACTAGTACTACAAACTCACTGTATAAATGGTTTAGCAATATACTGTTCACTTTAATTTATTTCAGTTTAATTTATTTTATTCAAGATTTTTCAGGTTTCCCTTATTCTCGTATTAAATTATGGTAGTTAAAGTTACACCATCGTAAGTCGTTCCTGGGCGCAGTCTCGCAGCCCGCAAAATAATATGCCATTCCCTCCCCCTTAGCTTTTGGGCTCATCATTATGGTAAGAATGTGAGAGAGATGTTATTATTATTTATTTTTTTTTATTTTTTATTGTTCTATTTTTACTATTATTATTATTATTAATATTAATAATATTACATTTGCGTGTATTTTGTTTTATTTCTAATTTTTAAATGTGACATAAATGTACAATATATGTACTGTCAATAAAGATCTATTTATCTATCTATCTATAATTATTATTATTATTATTGCTATCATCATTATTATTACTGAATAATAATATTTCTATAATCTTTTTATTTAATACCTTATCTAGAGGTTGCAAGGTTTTCGAATAAACATTAATTTGTTTTGCCTATAAAATTATTCTAATTCCTTGTACCTATTCATGTGGGTACCTTTTGCTAAAAACTGATAACAATTAAATTTCGTTAATTGTTAATATTTTTCCCAGCAGTGCACTGGGAGCTACTATATTTTAAAAGTTGAGTTATTACACATGTTAAATTAAAAGGGAATGAGTTAATATTGGGATGTTAACATCTAATGACTAACATTATTGAGCAATATTTTACTTATCGCCCTAGTTGTGCTATGGATTTACTTGGTACACTATTATTTTGTATATGTGAGCAACTTTAGTTAAGTATTCTACGAAAAAATACGATAGGGCGAAAATTATAAAGCTACATATCTAGTATTTTTATTTATTTATGGATTTCAACATGTTCACAATTATATAAAAAAATATAATATATAGAATAAAATAGAAAAAAGAAGTAGTAATGGCATTATAAAAAACTTTAAAAACTCTCAAAGTTACTCATTAAGCATTATGGCTGCAAGGTGACAAAATTAATTTAAAGTCACTTAATAATTAATAATTAATGTCACTTATATAATGGAGACACTTAAAAATAGGTATTTAGGTACTTACTTAGTAGATTTGTTCGATCGGTATAATGAAATAAATTATTTAAGAACACGTCAGTTGCTCTCATGGTTCTGTTTTAGGTACTTTGCTCGAGTAAATAAGTTAATCTAATTATTAGCCAATTTATACAAAAAAATAAAAGCTCTAATGTTACGTCTATCACCTAACAAGTCAAGCTGAAACGTCTCCAATAGACTTATATTACCAAACCCTCTTGCTGTATAAAAATCATTACATTTATATAATATACACGGTGTCCACCTAGTGCGCGTAAGTCCAATATCTGGGTTAATAAAAGAGATAACTTAATTTTTTTTTCTACAGGGTTGTCTAATATCCCGAGCTGCACAAAATGAAAATATATTTACATATTCAGGGTGTTCAGTTTTTCCTGGACAGGTACCAACTTCGTTTTTCTAAATGGAAATATATATTTTTTATTGCTTTTTCGAACTAAACCCTTGATTTTAGTAGGACTTTCATCAGCCTTCCCTATACCTAACTTAAACTGTTTTTGAAATATTGACGGGTGAATATTGACATTTTTTCAACTTTGACACCCTGTAAAATCTAAACGGTTTGAGATCAAGCAAAACGGTTTGCACATTCCTATCTTAACTTTTCATAAGCTATCGTTTGGTACTAATTTCAGAATTATCCAAAAATTTAAAATTTTCTGAAAATTTTGAAAATTTTTAATTCCTGGATAAATTTGAAATTAGTACCAAACGATAGCTTATGAAAAGTTAAGATAGGAATGTGCAAACCGTTTTGCTTGATCTCAAACCGTTTAGATTTTACAGGGTGTCAAAGTTGCAAAAATGTCAATATTCACCCGTCAATATTTCAAAAACAGTTTAAGTTAGGTATAGGGAAGGCTGATGAAAGTCCTACTAAAATCAAGGGTTTAGTTCGAAAAAGCAATAAAAAATATATATTTCCATTTAGAAAAACGAAGTTGGTACCTGTCCAGGAAAAACTGAACACCCTGAATATGTAAATATATTTTCATTTTGTGCAGCTCGGGATATTAGACAACCCTGTAGAAAAAAAAATTAAGTTATCTCTTTTATTAACCTAGATATTGGACTTACGCGCACTAGGTGGACACCCTGTATATTTAAAAAAACATTTTTTGTATAGGTAGATTAAATATGAAAAACAGAATTTTGATAAATTGGGGATTAAATTATGGTTGCTTAGGTATTTTAACTTGGAGAGTATAAATTAGAAATAACCCACATTTAAATTGAATACACTACTAAAGTTTGACCAGTTTCTAATATAGTATTCCATAATTCAGAACCAGATGAAACTTCAATAAACATAAATTTAGATTCAAACAAAACGCCCAAATCCTTGAATGCGATATATCTTTCTATACCCCAAGGAATATGTGGAAAGAAAAGGTGTAAACAATTTAATAACTGCGATATATCGTAAATGAAAGTGATAAAAAATAAAGTTCCTAAATTTTACCCCTGTGGCACCCCTAAAATAGCAAAATATTGTTGTGATCTATAACCATCAAAAAGTTGTATAAGTACACTCTGCTAAACAATAAGTTACATAATAACATTAATCATATACCAATATGCAGGGAGGGATGAGTTATCTGTTTTGATGCTCATTGCAACTATGTACTATTTAAGTATTCACATGAGTAGTTAAATTGCTTTTTTAAATTGCATACTTAATTCGGTAGTTAAGTTTTACTCTAAATAGCAGGTAGCTACTTTAGGTCTCCGCAAAGCGGAATAGATAACACTATCTGGTACATCATTGTGGGCAGCTTTTAGAATCCTGGTAATATGAGCACAAGAAGCTCCTTCAGATCTTATCGGTGTCGGACAAGTTGTGTAAATTCCAAGAAGGTCGCAAGTTTACACCAATTTTACGGTGGTGTGCATCTGCAGATGCAATCAAGCTGAAGTTTATTCCTTAGAAAGATCCAACAATGGGTATCAATTTTGGAAGGCGGCTTTAGAATCTGCTTTTTAAATACTCATTGAAACATGATTCTACCGAAATGGTATTACTTGTAATAAAATATTTAGATTGTTTACGCCGTTTAAGCAAATAGAAACATCCGTTATTTTCATTAGTTCAGTTAAAGTTTTTCTTATATAATTACTGTGATATTTTCAATTTAGAAGATAGTAGAGATATCTCATACCGAAGCTGGTTAATAATAAAATATTGAGGGGGCTGAACATTTGGCTTTAGCTGTAGAAGCAAACTGCGTATCTTTCACAAAAAGTTATTGTGTAATTAAGTTAATAAACGGATAAGACACGACCGTGGTAAACATACTTTCTACAAAAACACATAAAAGTGGTTCTTTCAAGAAACGACTGCTTCGACAAAATCAACTGAAATGACAAAAGGATATCTCACTAACTATTTTTAGTTTTCTATAATCGTACTCTCGAAAGATTTATATGTTTCATACTGACCATTGGAAAGGTAAAACTAATGGAGAAATATATAAAATTATATATCTAAAGCTCATATTTTATTGTCGAAAATTTCTCAAAATCTTCGTTTATATAATAAAATTATATTTTAGACGAATTTCAGTATTGAAAATATCTAACTCGTACTTTAAACTTTAAAATTATTAGTATTGTGTTTACGTTAAATCAAAAGTTTACGATATTTGTGATTTTGGTCTGAAATAGGAACTGTTAGGCGCCGGGAACGGCGACCGTAATATTTTTGTGATTATCTAAGACTAAGATGTAGAAAATATGAGTACTTTTTTATTATTTTGTTCCTGTAACTTTCTTAGTATTTTTCTCTTGTTATCGGTTGACCGGAAACCGTACAATGTAAAACCGTACACAACAATATTTAGTAGAGAAATTGCGACAGTAAGGTGATAGTGTTGTTCGCAATTGCTTAATAATCAACACAAACATTTTTTTATTCAACATTGCACATTCACAGTTCTTAAACATATTACGTATAATATTTATTTCACTATTTAGTGACTTGTATTGGCTTACAAGATCATCGTAAGTTTCAGTATTTCTCTTTATTCTAATTTACTTTAAATTTAATATAAACAAGAATAAGCAAAGCATTATTCAAGAAATTTGTCAAAGAATAGGGAATATGGAAAATTTATCATTGTTACCAGAGCCTGTATATTTAAAATTTGCAAAACCTTTACAGCAATGTATAGAATATCATAGAAAATGATTTGAAAGACAAAATCGGAAAGTGATATTAAATATTCAATAAACGTATGTAATAAATTAACATTTATTTATTACCTCTCTTAATCGTCCATACCTATTGGCTAACCGTTCAGTAGGAGTATTGTGTTGTATATATAAATTTAAAGTAATTTCTTTAACTAATCAAAGTTGGTAGTAGTACGGTCTTTTCATAAATTTGCATATTATTAACGCTTTAGAGTAAATCCAACATGTCCTCTTTGCCTAACCGGAGGTACTATGAAATTTTTAATTTCATTTTTATATTTATAACTAGGTATGTATTTTTACGAATGTAGATAGACATCCGATCTGGAATGCATTTGATATAGGGGTGGAGTTACCTACACATGTAATCATGTATACTGTGAGGACACAGTGTGCACACAAAACACACTGAGTGTTCCGTGGGTTGGAACAAATTCATTTAAAATTTAGGGGTTTGTGTTTTGGAAAATACCTCGAACACGTCGATTTGTATTTTTGACTGCGGTTTTTCTGATGGGAAATTCATGTACACAGGGTGGCCCAAAAATAAATTACCACCATCAACTTCATTTTTTCAAATGGCGAAACACCTATTCTCTATTTCATTTTTGAATTCTCCATCGAATTCTAAGTCTGTTTCATATACCATGTCCTATACCCAAACTCAACAGTTATCTAGTTATCAAACTGTTGACCATTAACTATTTATACGACTTATTTTTATTTTTTTTTTACTCAAGCAACAGATTCAATTGTGTGTTTATTTTGGTTTTTTGTTTATTGACTTATCACCGTTGTACATGAAAACGTATGACAATATTTTCACTTAAAATAAGTACTTGGCAAGTGAAGTTGCAAAGTTTGAAAGAATGGCGCGTTTAACTGAAAAACAACGAATAGAAATTTTGATGATGGTAGGATATGGCGGCAGGACTCGAACACAAGCTGAAGTTTGTGAAGTTTGTTTGTGAACCCGGAGAGCCCTATACACGATCAGTAGTTAGTAAGATAGAAAAATAGTTTAAAGACTTTGGCCACGTAGAGACAATTACATAACCAACCATCTTACAATTTCAGAAAACACATAATTGAATGTTTTGCTCGATTTACAAGAAAATCCTCGCAAATCAAATCGACAATTAACTGCAGAATAGTCAATAAGTAAATCTTGTGTTCTAAAATATTTAGACAAGAACAAATAGCACCCGTACACAGTACATTCAGTTCAGGAACTTATAGAAGATGATCTCGCCCGAAGTTTAAAATTTTACGAAATAATGATGGATAGATGCAATACCAACCCAGAATTTTTAAGTAAGATAGTTTTTTCCGACGAAGAAACATTTTGTTTGAGTGGTTTGGTAAATAGGCAAAATTTTCGATATTGGGCACCGGACAACCCACACTGGAAAGTGAAAAGTCATACACAATTCTTTCAGAAAGTAAACCTATGGGCCGGAATTGTGGATACCTCAATTACGGTGGGTCCCTTCTTTATTGAGGGAACACAACTCTGAAAATTATTTAGACCTGCTACAAAATTACATAACACCGTAAGTGGACTTTACCCGAATGATGAAAACCCAAATATACCGGCAGACTCGATATCCTCCAACAGGATGGAGCGCCCCCGCACTATTCGAGAACAGTACGAGTGTCTTCATAATATTTTCCCAAATTGGTGGATCGGAAGGAAAGGTTTTATCGAATGGCCAGCTAGGTCTCCAGATCTAACCCATTAGATTTTTATCTATGGAGTTATCTGAAATCTAAAGTCTACTTCAATAAACCGGAACATATTGATGAATTAGACACGGAGTACAACAAATCCAGCCACAAACGTTAACTGAAGTGTTACGAGAATTTGAAGTTCGACTTGCCTATTATCAGGAAGTTAATGGCCAATAATTTGAACATTTAATTTGATTTCTTGTTCTGTTTTTTTTTAATAAATCGATCCTCTTCAAAAATTGGTCCACATAAATTTTTAAACGGTCTCAGTTATTGATATATTCAATCGTCAATCTCTCGATCTTTGTTGAATTTGGGTATAAACTTAGAATTCGATGCAGAATTTTTGAGCCACCCTGTGTACAATAATTTATCATCAGAAAAACCGCAGTCAAAAATAAAAATCGACGTATCTGAGCGTTTTTCCAAAAAACAAACCCCTAAATTTTAAATGAATTTGTTCCAACCCACGCGACCTCACTGTATAATCAGTAATCACATTAGCTAAGCGATCGTATAATTTGCAGCGCACCGAAACTCACAAGCTGGTAGTAATAAAGCTAACTTGATATTTAAAAAGTCGATACACGATTTCAAAAACGTAAGCCTTTATTGTATTTGACCACATAATATGTTGATATTTTTCAAAGCAATTAACATCTGAACTAACTATTTGCAACAGAATTTTCAATATTTATGATGCATGATTTCTTTCCCATCATTGGTATCTAAAAAAATTAGAAAGAAATCGAAATACATATTGATTTTCATGGCCAAAAGAAAAAATATTTATTTATTTATAGAGATACAACTACCCAGCAGAAAAATGGCAATTATAAAGTAGAACGTAGCAACACAATATATAATAAATCACCTATATAATAAACAGTTCATATACTGTAAAATACAAACGGTTAACAAATAACATATAAGCTACTTCTAAAACTGACAATGAATACAACAATTTAAACAGATGCGAAAACAAAAATTAAGAAACAGGACAAATTACTTATAGAGTTTAGAAATTGCGCAGGGTAATTAGACTAGAGAGTAACAGCTCTTTGCTAAGCGACATTATTTTTGGGTCTCGTTCTCATTCAGTTCCCTTATGACCGTACTTTTGACCGACTATATCTCTCTAAATATTAGAAATAGAAGATAAAGATCAAGAAAGATAAAGATCATCAAAGTTAACACTCTATTCAAACATACAAAACATTTCATTGAAAAATGTACACTTCTGTCAATATCTCGATAATGCAATATTTAATTGTTTTTCTGATTTAACAGTTAAATCAGCACTGCAAATAATATAAACAAGGATATAACTTATCTAATTTTTTATTTCTATTAGTTTTTGAGATACTGGTGATGGAAACCGAAAAACGTACTCCAGTATATAAGTACCTGAAAAAGTATGGAAACGCTTTAGTTATAATAATATTCCTTGGAAAAATTCAAAATTGTTGGATAGGTCGTGCAATATGTATATTGAGCTAAAGTACAAGTAAATTGTAAAATTGTTCCTCATTTTACATAATAGTCTTCGAAATTATTCTTATGTCTTCAACATGTTGTCTCAATGAATTAATAAATACAGGGAAAACGAAATGATAGTAATAGCACAACAAATTTGTTTAATTTATTGAAATAAAAAAGTTTTGATAAAATAATAATAATATCTCTACACCTTATTCTAATCACAAGAATTAGCCTGGCAGTTTTAGGCTTCTATGAAAATGGGGCGCACTCCAGGATGATTGTTAACCTATCCCTGAGGACCAGCCTTAATATACAAGTAGATAATTTAATTAAAAATTCTCCTGCATAATTGATATTCGAACTAATGGCCTTTGGGTTGAGTGACCGAAATACTAAACTCTGAGCCACCGACTCGAATAAAATTAACACTGACGTAGTTTACCATATAACACTATACTGAACTCGACGCGCGTTTCGCCAATCAAGCTGGCATCATCTAGAGATGATTAACCTATGCTAACACTATGGCCTATTTACACATAGACTATTGCTACGGTTTAGTGAACCATGATTTACTAACCAATAAAGCGGGCTGCATGGGATTGATCCTTTGTCACTATTCATACTATCATAGTCATACACTTTGCAATTTCCAAACTCTCAAATGTGTCCAGCTGTCTGGAATTTGTTACATTCCTAATTAGTCTTAAATTGCTACTATCTATTTTATGGTTGTTCTCACACGTATATCGGGAAATAAACTACAACAACTTTTTGACAATTTAAAAGACAAAATAGAAACTAAGGAAAAGTCGGATATTCAAAAGTATATTGGACAAACTAGAGGGTCAATTCAAACTAGATTCAAGGAACATGGCAGTTTGGAAATTGCAAAGTGTAAATAAAAATAAGATGAATAGTGACAGAGGACCAATCCCATACAGTCCGCTTTATTAGATAGTAAATCACAATTCACTGATCCGTCGCGACGGTTTACTGAGCCGGCGGAACGATTCACTGAATCGTAGCCATAGTTTAGGTGTAAATAGGACGCAGTGTTATTTATTATAGGTTTAGTTTTAATGGTTGACGAAACGCGCGTCGAGTGCAGTACAGTGTTTTGGTGCTACGTGGAAATTTACGTCAGTATTATCTTCACACCAAAGGTTCTAACCCCTTCCATGATATCGAATAAAATAAAAATAGAAACCAGGTTCGGTCGGTTTGACCGAATTCCCAAGAATATATAAAAATAATAAAAACAAAAAAGAAAATATTTATGGAAACTTAGACCGGAACTATACTTATGATGATATCTTGTATATTGAAGATTCTGCCCCAGAAGAATGAAAACAATATTCCAAGTCTGCGTCTGCCGATTTAGTTTTGATTAGATTTTTTATTTAGAATTAGAATACTAATTCAGTATTAATAAGTTCTAGGCTAAAACATTGTATCAGTTATAATATAATTAAATTAAAAGCATTATAGCGGACCTTAGAATCCCAATGTTTTATCCTCCTTAATCCTTAAACATTAATACTTATGCTTTAACCATTTATTTAATAATACTCTTGAAACTGTATGTACCTGTAACTGTAACTTTGGAGGACTCCTAAATTGTATAGTGCTAATTTAATTAAAATAGAATATTACATTCGTTGTAGTCTTTTGGAAATATTAGATATTTACTGAAAACTTGACAGGTGTGTTGTTTATGTTATTTATTTTTCTAATACTACTTGACACAGAATTGTAAAAATATAGGATAATTCAAATCCGATCCTTACCATTGATGCATGCGATAAGAGGTACAGAGTTGCTGAAGTTGGGTTAAAGTTGGATAATTACAGTATGGTACAAATTTTTAAGAACACACTAATTGGTTTTGAGTTTATTTGTAAAACCTAAAATTTCAGGTAGGTATTTAATTTTAGTTTTTCTAATTTGGTTTGAAGAGATATAAAAAATTAAGAACACTTTCCATAGCTACTTTTTACCTACTAAAAGTGACTGTAAAATATTTTATTTACCTTAAGTTGGGTTAAAGTTAAAATAATTACAGTATGATACAAATTTTTAAGAACACACTAATTGGTTTTGAGTTTATTTGAAAAACCTTAAATTTCGGGTAGGTATTTAATTTTAGTTTTTCTAACTTGGTTTGAAGAGATATAAAAAATTAAGAACACTTTCCATACCTACTTTTTACCTACTAAAAGTTATTGTAAAATATTTTATTTACCAAGTTTTATCACGTCGTCACCATTACCAACTCTGTTTCTTCAAATACAGTTATGTCATATTTTTCTTACGGACTCCTTCATAGTTTGTTATCCTTACCATAAAAATAAATATATTATTTAATAAACATTTTTATGTCAAAAACTAAATCCTTTGCGAAATCCCAATGGTGGTAATCGATTTGACACCCCCTATACAAAGTAACTAAAGAAGAGAGTTATAGTATCTATTCAAATTAGCATTTCTACCTCGTCAGGTGTTTACTACGAAATACGGTGGGTAGAAGTGATTCCAACTCCGGCGGCATCTTTAAGAGGTTTTTATTTAAAGCAATCAAGAGCTATGTTAGTCACAGACCAATGGCTTTTCAATATAAGGCTCATTAAAAAGGATGTAAACTTCAAAACCAATATCCGCTGAAACATCTCATCGATATTGCGCCAAATACAAATATCCCTACACCCTCTGCGCGAACCCCTAGCCCACTTCGATCGTCTCTTCTACGTTTTCCATTCATATAACTTTTGCAGATGTTTGAAATTGCTTTTGTGGGATCAAGTGAGCGTGATAAAGTTTAGTGTAAATATCAAGTATTCTCAAAGTTATTGCTCGGCCAAGTAAAATCACTTTCAATTTTGTTGTGAAATAGCTTGAGAACATTTCGCTATGGAGGCAAATTGATTGTAACGTTATACCATTTTATTTATACGCCTATAAATTGTAAGACAATAAGAATACTGAAATTTGTTTCTGATATTAATACTAAGAAATATTTCAAGATCACTTCAACATGATAACTATAAAACAAATACTTACCTTGGTAGGTATTTGTTTGATAATTTTCCTTTTTCCTCCCTGCATTTGCTTTATTACTAGTTTTTCGTTGAAAACAAAAATCATTTTATATTTTACTTTAAAGTTTTAAAGTAAAGGATACAGTTAAAGTTTTTCGTTGAAAGCAAAAATCATTTTATATTTTACTTTAAAGCAGCAGTTAATGTCTGCAATACATGTATTTTACATATATGCGTTTTTAATATCTGCGACCCAAGCCTTTAGAATAGATACTTTAACATTTTTATTAATCGTATATTTTATCGTATATTCTTACTTTTTTTATTTCTACCATTGGAAAGTGAATATACTTCAGCAGTAAAAAGGTATGATGCACATGGTGAATTATAAACCAACCAATTTTAAACTGAACTTTTTGGAAACAATATTTCTCAACAAATCATAATATTTCTCAGTTGAAGTTTATTCGTTGAATGTCATAGTAAAGTGGTGCTAACATAAATGTTTCTTCAATAACTTTTCAAATATCTTTGATAACCAAAGCATTAGATGGTTTTAATTGGGGGTTATTTAATATTGCTTTGACATTCGGAGATTGAGAGACAAGATAATAATGAAAACAATTTGCAAGATTGACAAACTAGCGACATCAACAGGAAGAATGATCCCTCGTAGTCAGGCAAAGTTCAAGGAAATTTTAGTTGACTAGAGAAATTTTCGCGGTGACTCCTAGCGAAACTAGAATAGTATGCAAGTTTAGCAATACACTCAGTATATTGTCCTGAAAGATTTATTACCTGTATGTAGCGAGCCGCTGTATCAAGGTTTAGTGTCTCGATCGCTCAACCCAGAGGTCGTGGGTTCGAATCCATCAACAATTTTTAATTAAATTGTCTACTCGTAGATTAAGGCTTGTTTGCAGGGATGGGTTGGCAACAACAATCCTGGAGATGACCTAAGATGGGAAGAATGTCAATTTGGTGTTAATGTGAGAAATCAAAATCGGTTGATGTTTGACTGTCCCCCTAACTAATGAGGTTTTCAGGTTTACCTCATTCCAGCACTGAATGGTGGTTAGGGCTTACCAACATAAATCGTTCCTGAAGCCCAAATACGGTCCGCATAATAATAAATATTCCGCCCCTCTCACACACAATTCTCAGATTTTCGGGCGCTAATCCTTCTGAATAGAATGAGGGTTAAAGATATTATTTTTATTATTATAATTCTTACTATTATAAAATGATTTATTAATGCTCAATATAATGCAGTACCTATCAGCTTATTAGTATATCGTTTTAGTATTAGGTATTTATCTGTTAGCTTCAATTTGATCAATAGTTATTCTATGTTGTTCTTTTCTATTTCAGGGACCAAAGTAGATGTGGCCAAACAGCCTTACAGCTGGGTAAGTATCTAGTATATGTAGAACAGAGGCATCCAGAGGCTAGAGAAAGAAATAATTCAAATAGAAATACATATATAACAAGGCATATATATAACTTCAAAAATATTTGTATAATATGTAATCAATTAAATATTCCTTAAATTAACTAAACTTTGAAATATTATTTAAAAATATTTAAATACAATAATTATAATAAAATACATTTTATAAATAAATCATAAAGTTACAGACCATAACCAAGTAGTTATCAACTCAACTGCTAATTATTATTGGCGTTTATAAACAAATAATTATGTTTTTCAGCAAACTTTAAAATTAAACGAGGAATATTTTATGATTATTATGCCCCAGCTCACTAACAGACATATACTTTTTGATATACACCTATTTCCTGATAAAAAAAATTGAAGATACGAAATATATTCTATGACAAGAATTATATATTCAATATAACATTACATGAAAAAGTTACAAGACCATGAAATTGCAAAAGTATTTAATAACATCGGCAAATACATAAAATTATCAATAAAAAATTAATAATTGTTAGTAAATTAATCTTAAAAGGGGTTGGAACCTTTGGTGTGAAGATAACACTGACGTAGTTTTCCACATAAAACCAAAACACTATATTGCACTTGACGCACGTTTCGCGAACCAAGTTGGCGGTGATGGTGATGGTGATGGTGATGGTCTTCTGGTGATTATTAAAACTAAACCTATGATAACACTATGTCCTATTTACAACTAAATTATCGTTGCTGTTCAGTAAACCATTGCGACGGATCACTGAATCGTGATTTACTAACTAATAGAGCGGGCTGTACGGGATTGTCTCTCTGTCATTATTAATACTATTTTTACACTTTGCAATTTCCAAATTCTCAAATGCATCCAGCTGTCTGGAATTTGTTACATCCCTAATTAGTGTTAAATTGCTACTATATATCTTATAGTTGCCCTCAAACGTATGTTGGACGACACTAAATTTATCTGTTCTACCATTTTTGAAATGAGCCATATGTTCCTTGAATCTAGTTTAAATTGACCAACATACATTACAGCTAATTTCGTAAATCCCCGACTTTTCCTTAGTTTCTATTTTGTCTTTTGGATTGCCTAAAAGTTGTAATAAGGTGAAAAATATCCTTCAACTCACTAAATTTTACATGAAACAAAATTGCTTTCGATTCAATGGTAATTTCTTCGTGCAACACGAGGGTACACCAATGGGTAACTCTTTGTCACCATTCATTGCCAATCTCTTCATGAACAGATGCGAAACGGAAGCAAAAGAAGAATTCGAGTATTTCCCCAGAGTTTGGTTGGTAGATATGTGGATGATATCCTTGCAGTGTTTGATACAAAAGTCACTGATATTGACAACTTTGTTTCTGAATTGGACAGTCATTTCGCGTCAGTTAAATTGACATATGAAATTGTAAACTCTGGACAACTACAATTCTGTAGATGTATTCATAATTAGCAATAGTGAAAATAAGTTAGAATTTGACATATAGAGAAAAGATACCAGTACTTTAAGATATATCCCTCAAGACTCTCACCATTGTGCTCAACACAAGATGGCGAGTTTCAATTTTTTAATTCATCGCCTATTAAGCGTCCCCCTAAATAAGGATAGGTTTGAAAAAGAGAAAGCATTGATTAGGGATATAGCTGCGGGTAATGAATTTTCCATAAGTTTAATTGACAAAATTATTAGGAAACCTAAACTTAAAGAGAACTGCGAAATTCCTCGACTTGTCAAAATGAAAGAGAAAATCCAAAATTCATATCTGTTCCATACGATCCTTGTTTCACTAGTGGTTTTAGTAAGGTTTTTAAATATATAGGTATTTCAGTGGTTTTTTCATCAGGAAATAAACTACAACAACTTTTAGGCAATCCAAAAGACAAAATTGAAATCAAAGAAAAGTCGGGGATTTAGGAAATTAGCTGTAAACACTGCAATTAAGAGTATATTGGACGAACTAGAAGGTCAATTCAAACTAGATTCAAGGAACATATATCTCACCTCAAATATGGTAGAACAGATAAGTCTAGTGTCGCCTAACATACGTTTGAGAACAACCATAAGATAGATAGTAACAATTTAAAACTAATTAGGAATGTAACAATTTCTAGACAACTGGATGCATTTGAGAGTTTGGAAATTGCAAAGTGTAAAAATAGTATGAATAGTGATAGAAGGCCAATCCCATACAGCCCGCTCTATTGTTTGTATTGATTGTAAATCACGGTTTACTGATCGGTCGCAACGGTTTATGTAGTTTAGGTTTAAATAGGACATATTGTTAGCACAGATTTAGCTTTAACTACCTCTAGATGATGTCAACTTGTTTGGCAAAACTCGCAGCGAGAGCAGTATAGTGTTTTGGTTTTATATGTAAAACTACATAAGTGTTATCTTCAGTGTTATCCCATATTTTCTGATCATACTGGTATTTTTGGAGTTGTCATCCGTTTTACAAAGGTATGGTAATAAAATTGATATTAAATAGTGTTAAAAGTTTCTAGATGTAAATAAATGTACTATGCTGCGTTAACTAACTGATCCTTGTCCAAATAACCAAGGATGTAGCGTTTTGTTTGTGGGCATACTTTCGCAGGATTTCTGCTAAAATGTTAAACAATCATTACTAATTATTATTGGAATTTCTCCCATGATGTAGTTACAGTCTTACTGTTGAACAAAAGGAAAAGCATCTCACGTATGAGTATCTCTAGGTATAGTAACCTAAATTTACAATTGCATATATTAAGAGCTGTGAAATTATCTTACACTCCAAAAGTCAGTGCATAATTTTACCTTCTATTAACACTATGTCTAATACCTAACTACTTATAAAATTTCAACAGATTTGAGTGTCATTTACAAATACCAATTAAAATTGAAGCACATCGCAACAAAGCATAATAACACGCAGTTAAAAGAAGATACAGGAGAATGGAACCAATTTTTTGGTGTAATCGGCCAGAAATATATTTGAAGCGTTTTGGTCGGAGATTGTTGTACACACAGCGAACAGTTGATATTGACCTGATAAGTCGCATTTTGTAAGTTCTTTTGAATGGTACCGCCCTAAGTCCCTCACAATAACGGTATTTTCTACGTTGATGATCAATCTTAACATTCTAAGAGATTTACGGAGGCACCATGCCGTCTACAAACTTTACTTTTTCTTGCATCTTCCTCCTACTATTACGTTTATTTTGTTCTGTATAAGATGCTAAATTCTAAGTTTGGGTCTTTTGTCCATCCCGCGCTTGTGTATTCTTAATTAAATTGTCAAACAATGTCTTTCTGCTTATGTAACTGGAAGTTTTATATAGAAGCGGTTTGAGAATAGGGATTTATTATTGTCCACAATTATTTGTGGTTATATCTATGGTTCATCAAAAACTCTTCTGGGAATATGCCTCTTGTAAAATAAAGAATTAATCAGAAAGTGT
Source organism: Pogonocherus hispidulus (assembly GCA_963924545.1). Taxonomy (NCBI): domain Eukaryota; kingdom Metazoa; phylum Arthropoda; class Insecta; order Coleoptera; family Cerambycidae; genus Pogonocherus; species Pogonocherus hispidulus. The sequence goes on along the minus strand of OZ004692.1, from coordinate 75,588,407 downwards.
TCCAAGACCAAAAATGTAGTTTTAAGGCAAACTTTTAAAATTTTCACAATATACTAAAAGTATGCTTTGTAATGAATGTAAGTACTTAATTATATTATAAATTAACTAAATTCTGTTTTAAAGCCTAATTATTTATAGCTGTATTTTTGTTTAATACAAAAATGGAATATTTTAACTTAAATATTTCAAACGTATCGATATTTTATTGTTGTTGGTCAGTGAACTCTTTTTTGACTTTGAAATATCTCTTTGATATTTTTAATCAAAATTTACTTTTACAAAACCTTACGTAATTTTCAATTTTCGTCTTTTACTTCTCCGTTTGATTTAATGATACTGTTTCCAATTGCATAGCTAAGCTCGCCATCAAAGTGAATAACCTTATTTGGTTTGGCTGCCTCGCAGATACAGTATTTACCACACTTACGAGGTATCTAATAAATAAATTTTATTATACGTTATTATGGTTTTAATTATTACTAATTGGTTTTGTTGTAAGCAATATTAATTATTGACTATTATTGATAATAGGCATAAACGCCTCGGTACGCAGTGGGCTAGAGCGTGTTGTGGCAGCATTTCTCGGTCACACTGCTTATTATGGTCTGGGTTCAAGCCCTAGCTCCGGCACTGTCGGTGGGTATAGAGTGTTTGTCTGCGTTTTTTGCGTAACTCCCTGGTTATCTAATTTGTGTGATGTGTTAATGTAATGTTGTCTTTATGTTACATTTAGAATCAAGTCTTTCCAATCTTTCATAGACATTCCTGAATCATATGGCTATCATTGGCGATAGCTAGATATCTGATTTTAATATGTTTAACCACTCTTGATTATTATCTAAAGTATTTTTAACTTTTTTCAACTCAAAAATTTTTCCTTAAGAAAATCATCAATTCTTCTTAGGAGATTTGTAATTGGATTTTGTTTATTTAACCTGATTATGATCAAAGTAATTTTCTGTAATATAAATAGAAATGAGGGGATCATTATATAACATTTCTAAATATATTTCTATCTATATAACAATTTTCTATAACAATAATTACTAACAAGAGTTAGTAATTATATTTAAAACCATTTTGTCATGCACAGTTTGCTTCATATAACAAAGTCATACTTCTTATGTATAACACACTTTTAGCTAAACTATAAGCACATATTTTATATATAAATTAATTATTTCCAAGGCATTGTTTCCTTTGTATGTAATAAACCTATATTTCAATTTTAATTTAGTAATTATACCTGAAATTCTTCGTAATGTTATTAAATCTTGACTAAAATAACGAACAATGTGAACATTGCATTAAGAAAACTGACCTGATTTGCATAATCTAGTCATTATTTGTGGTAAACGTTGTAGCTATTTGATAATAATAACTAAGACTTTATTATAATAAACGTATTCTTATTTGACACAAGTTCAGGAAATTATTGGTACAGCAAAATATCGCATCTCTCGTCAGAATCTGAGAATAATGTCTGTAACTTATTTGTGGTGCGTTTTCATGATTCACAGTTTTATTTTGGGATTATACCACCTGTAAAATAACAAAAAGGAGGAAACCAAAAGCACACACATTAAATATTCAAAGTGCAGTATCAAGACAAACATCTAAAGTTTTCCCCATTTTCCCCAAAACCACTGTATAATATGCAATAAAATAAATATCAACTCAAAATAAATATCAAATATATGCAATTGACAAATCAACTAAATTTCATTAGTGGTTTTTTTTATTTTATACAAAATTCTCTAATATTACAAATCATATTTTGAATTACTTATGTCTAAATAAAATCATTATTATAATAAAATTTAAAAGAAATTCAACACTTAACTAGCTTTTCCTAAACGTTTCAAGTTGATCCTCAACTCGTCGTCAGAAGAAGGTTTGTAAGTGAATGAATTATAAAATAGAGAGCAAAATATTAGAGCAAATAATGATTTAGTCATGGTTACGAGATAAAAACATAGGAGTATTATAATACTTTGGGCATAATAGCGAAATAACAAAATTGTAACAGTCAAAGTGAGTGAACAAACCAAACAGCTGATTCAACTAGATATTTATTTCCTTGTATTTAAATTTATCATTTGATAAAAATAAACCAAATACTAGGTATAAATACCAAACCTTTCTCTGAGTGTAAAGTATATATCTCTTCTTACATCAACTGTATGACTTGTTAATAAAACTTTTTAAATGTTTAAATTTGCCTCAATTTAATTCAGTGGTAGTAAGACAGTAATTAAGTAAATTAATTATTTAGTAAAATATATTCATAGCATGCATTAAGCACGGTGACAGCCCTCCTAACAGGATAATAGGAATCAGGGCGGCCGCTCTAAGACAATAAACAAGTGAGCAGGGCGATGTTCCGCTAATAGAGTTGTCTAGTATATTGGATCTGATTGAAGGGGCCCCCAATTCCAGGAGCACTTCGGCCCTTATCTGTGTTTGCACTCGAGACCCTTGATGGCCATCATGGTTATTTTGCCACTGTAGTCTTGAGATAACAACCGTAAATGTGGTTGCACACCCTAGGCTGCGTCCTCTCCCCATCTCCATTGTAACGAGAAGGAATAAAACGCCTGCTGTTGCGTAAAGTGACGCCACGGTGATTATAAACAACTTAGCCAAAAACTGAACATGTCTGACACGCTTTCTTTCTTAAATGTTCTTCTATACACTGGGTACTTCGTGAAACTTTTGAAGATTTAAGAAGTATTCGGCAATAATGTTTTTGATTACAAAAATAGACAGATTTTCGGAACGTCAAACAAAAAATGGTAGGTATACGTTTTATGTTTAGTAATACCACCTAATCTGCTTCTATTTTTTATTGTGAGAATTTTATTCTTCGGTTAAGAGAAGCCTGATTTTTCAAAAACCAATCCGTGACTTCCTTTTGGCGCAAGGGTTTAGTTTAATACTATTTTTATATTTTCAGAACTGTGGCAATAAAACATTTCTAGATAATGCCACAAATAAATAGTGAGTGGACTATATAATGTCATAACTTGATGTCATATAACTAGTAAATAAAATTTAATAGTATTGAAAAAATAAAATTTATATAGTAAGTATTTCGATATGAATTAATTTTGATACTCTGATGACTTTAGAATACGAACGACTCAGTAACGATATTCAAACGATGTTTTTATTAGAGCTGTGCTCCTGCACAGAAATATTTATAGAGTATGATCAGGAAGAAACAGTCCTGTAATCAAATACATAGTCTCTTTTCGTGCGACGTAGTTGTCAGGTTATGTACTGCAGAGCGAGCTGTCAATTAAACCTTTAAGAATTATGTAGTAAATTATTAATATATTACACATAAGATTGGATATAAGATTTAAAGAATGTATGTAAATATTTATTTAATAGATAAGAATTAACAATGTCAGTAGTGTTTATATCCAGTAATATCGTATGTAATGAAGTTATTATTATTATTATTATTATTATTATTATTATTATTATTATTACTATTAAACAGAAGCGAAAAGCAGAGGTCGAAACTTATTATGCTCATAAAAATAAACTATAGGTTGACAATACTCAATGGCAACAATAAATTGTTACAGTACTACTGATTCTTATAGGTAACACTATATGTACATATTTACTATAAACAAAAGTATTGAACAAAAACTACAAAGTACAGCTAAGTAATAAAACTAAATATAATAATCATTAATAGACTGAGAAAAAAAATAAAAAATTAATGTTCTGTGAAGTTAGTAGATAGACACAATACAGGATACCCAAATGGTAGCCCTTACATCCAAGCATTTCACCATTTTCAAATTAGTCATATTTATTTTTGAACGAGTTTACACTCACTGAAGTTACTACATCTGGGTAACCGTTTCCAGTTGTTGAAAATTCGGTTGGAATAGAAGTTCTGCCTTACCGTTGCCCTAAAATTTTCTTTTTGGAGTTTAAGTAAGTGACCACGGAGTCGGTTATCTGTGTTTAATGTTAATAGTTCTTTGATATCGTACGTAAAATGATTATGCAGTAACCTATAATTGAAAATCATGTCACCTCCATTTCTTCGTTCTGATAGAAGTGGGTTTAGGGCTTGAAGCCCATCCTGATAGGATTGATTTCTCAAACATTCTCAACAACATTCAACAACATTCTCAAACATTGCCTAGTACACTTCCCTTGAATGTTTTCCAATAGTTTTTTAGCTTTGATTTAATGTGGTATCCATATTATGTTAGCATATTCCAGAATTGGCCTGATACCTATATGATTTGAGTAAAAAGTAAAATAATCCAGAGTTAGAATTTTGAAAGGTTTTAAATAATAAATAGGATCTCTGGCTGGATTTTTTTGTGACATTAGTAATGTGAGTGGGCCAGGATAGGTTTGACGTTATCGTTACCCCCAAGTCGACCTGTTCATTAACGGACTTGATATGGGCTAATTTAGAACATATTATTTAACACCCAATTTAACAGTATTAGCCATATTTTCCATATCTTTAAGATTATTCTGAAACTGATTTTGTTGTTCCAACGGGTTACTGTATAATTTTGTATCGTCAGCATATAAAGTATGGGGAACAGTAATAAGTGGATTGAGATCTGCAGCATATAAATGAAATTAATGGGACCCAAAACTGATCCTTGAGGTACATCCGAAGACATCTCTCGGAAAGAAGAGTTGTCTGGTGGTGGAAATCTATGGTTAGCCAGAATTGTTAAAGCTCTTGCTGTTGCAAGTACTAGTGAACTTAGTGGATTGTAGATTATATACATATATGTCACCTTACACAAAATTAATGTCGCGTATAGCTACAAGTTGCGCGTGGAAGTTTAGAGAATATATGCGAAAAATAAGCGAGCGGAATAAGCGACTATTTCTATTAGAATCAAAACTAACTCTGTTCTCTGTTGCATTAGTCTTCTCTAACATTCGTATAGTTTTCCCAAACACTATAAATCTAATCAAATTTAGTCTATCTAATACATACTAATTACTTTGTAAATTAACAGAAAATATAATTCTTGTCTATAATTATTTTACGTCAAAATTTTGAAAGACACCACCACTTAATAAGAATTGCTAGGTATTTCATTAACATTAATGATTTAATACGCTAATTGCAAATATACGTCTTATGTGTGACTATTAACATTCCTAACTAATTATAATGACTAATTAAATTAATTACCTTTGGCATAGCGGAATCTCTTAATCTGCCATGTTTTTAATCACCTAATTGAACTCAATCTAACTGACTAAACAAAACACTGCCTATAATCCCGATGCATGAACGGCAACTTAAATCGCTTCATTTACTCTCAACTCTCATTACCATTATCAGCGCTAAATGCAAGCACGTGTGTATTTGATCTGATGACGACAATAGTCCTGGACTTGGTCCTTATCGTTGCTACCCGTTGTAGTATCTACTGGTAACTAGGAAACGCAGCTCACCCCTTGGGTACCTTTTCAGCTCCGCACGTCAGTCGAAAATGCCAATCCGCTTAGCGGCATAGTTTGTTCAGAGGGTGCAGTTGTTTTAAATTTATAATGGCTAAATAAATCAATCCGAAATATACTGAATAAATTTGTGTTGTGGTTACGTCTGTAAGAAATATTTTTATCTAACAAGTGATTATCAGAGTAAATGATGTAAATCAAATAAATTATATACTTTATATATTTTAATCTATGATTATACGATGGTGCCATAAACCTATTAATCGCACTAATTTGAGAGTCATTAAAACTTTCATAATAGTACTGAATGTCATTATGAAGTAAAAATCGCACGCTAATTTTTAGAATAATAAATGTGCAAAATTGATAACTATTCATATTTTCTATCATCAATTATCAACAAAAATAACTAAAAATAATTTGATTAGTAAAGAAGAATAACAAAAACAACTTGTTATAAACATTCAGTACAGTATCTTTGCAGTTTGTCACGCTAACTCCAAAAGAAGATATGTGAGCTGAATTTTTTAAATTGAAATTCACTTCGAGAATAAAGTTCTCGAATGTATGTACATCATACATACATTATGTGGCAACATCATATCGGCAACGTACATCTCAGTTATGTCTTCTATGTCGAAAACATAGAAGAAGAAGCATTTTTGTGTTCTTTTGCATTTCATTTTGAGTATTCACTTCCACAGTAACTTGCATGTCTTTGATAAATGCATACAGTACATAATCTGATGACGTACCTACTTGCCAACATTCCTAGTAAGAACTTTATTCAAACTTGTTGAAGCTCCAGTATTTGAAACATATTCATGTTACTCTAAATATTTAAGGATATTTTCTTCTTATTTTCTTCAAAATTTTCTATATAGTTGTTTTGCTACCGTACCCACCATGCCTTTTAACGGTTAATAAATCTGCTTCCGAGTTTGCAAGGAATGACGCAGACGATCTGCGAAAACAACGTCCAGTATAATTGTTGGGATTGGGTAGTCCGAGAAACGGCGCAATATTATGTGACATTTTACCAAACTTATTAATTTACCCCAACAGGTTGCTTGACATATTTCCCATTTCTATACGCAATAAAAAATCAACTGTGGTCTATATTCTTGGGTCGAATTGCTATGTACCTTCGAATCATGTTTCCACTATGTTTATTCCTCCAAGATTTCCACTCATAATAAAAAAGCTCCTACAAATCCCACTATGAGTGTAACTTTGATCATAAAATACTTTGTATCTTCTACAATCAGTAAGAACTGGGCTATGTTTTCCTTTCTCAGAACTTTTGATTTTTTCGACCGAAATCCCTGTGATTATCTCTTTAAAAATGCAATTAAATGAATATTTTACTAATGTCTGTATTCTGCTTTAACGATACGATTGAGCCATTGAATAATATATCCAAAGTGACTATTGCTTTCCATAAGGATTGAAAATAGGCCAGGAGGACTTTTCATTGCAGATATTCATAATTCCTTTACCTCTACACCATTCTAGTTTTGCATACGTGTGCTCGTTTGCTGCTCTCGTGATATATAACATCGCAACGATGTTTTCGGCAATTCCTTCAATACCAGATGTAAAAAATCAGAATAGCTCATATTTCTTATATGAAGTAATAATTATTAATTAATAACACAAAACAAAAATCGATATGAACAAAATGTCTAATAAATAGTTACCATAACTACAAATAATGAAGGAACTGGATAAATCGACGGGAAATCAAAATTCGGAAATTGAAATATTTTGAAATGTCAGGTTACATAAAATTAAAAGAAAATCTGAATTCTATATATAGAGTCCGTTCCACATATCATTCGAATTGTAGACCTATGGTATGTAATTGCTGAAAACATATTCAGTTCGGATATAACGTCCTCAAATACCAGATATCTGCAGTCCCCACTGCTGCATATTATTATATTATACTGGACTGCTTGTATGAATGGTCAGATCCTGCAAAATGCAGGATCTGACCATTCTTATTAGTTAAGATAAACAATAGGCCGAAGCAAATCTCAGTTTCGTCTCTGATGCTAGGCACAAATTGTTTATTTTTATTTGAATACCAAGTCTGAACTTTTCTGTTTGTTTCAGCAACAATTGTATTAATTATTTGCCCAGCAAACATTAAACAAAATACCTCTTTTACTAGTAAAACTTGAACTATAGGGCGTTAGTCCTGTTTCTAATTTTTCAATATTATGTTTTGACCACTTGACCCGTAAATTATATGGAATTTTAGACCACAAAGCACCATATTTTGCTGTATATATAGGTCCATTATAATATGCCGCGTCGTCTGTACTGGTTTCGATCCACATAATTATTTTCAATATTTTCGTTCTGGGTTATGGTTGTGATGTTGTCCACTTCCTCGAATTCTGTCACAAAATCATTTTGTCCAATATCACCTGCACTCTCGTCCAATACATTATCTTAAAAAAACTCGTCAAAATCAAACACGGTCAAACAATGGTGTGGGAAGTCAAAAGTGTTTGGTGAACAACATGCGATACATGTATTCCCCACTCGGTCTCTTTTGCTGCATAATATTTATAACCACGTAGAAGACTATCTGGGGTACAGAAGGACCCCATGTCTAAAGTTATATCATAATTCAAAAACTAAACAACTGAACATAGTACATACTTTTAATAATTGTTGCAATAAAACAAAAGTTTGAAGATAGAATAACGGACATAAGGAACCAAAAAATTCCATTAGAGTTACTTCAAGAAACATACTTCTGGGGTACACCTGTATCCCGCTCGATCTTATGAATAGTATTTAGATACATGTAAGAAACTTCTGTTCAAGAATAGATTCCAATTAAAAATTAGAATACACAATCCAAACAAAACATTTTATTATAATACAACCTTTGATCTCAATATTTTTAATGAGTTGATCGTTCTTTGTGTTAACAGCTCATTTAAATGTACAAAGCAAGATGATTAAATGAGAGTTAATACAGGCGCATTCCGTTTGCCAATTAGTTCTGATGTGATTTAGATCGGAGTTTTTGATGTTGGTGATCCTTGAATTCTTCATCCAATCCCTCCTGGCCTTATTAGGGGTAAACAGAGGGTGGCAATCGAATAAGGATCACAACGTGATCGCCTTGATAACGTTAACGATGCCCCATTAGCCAGATTGAGAAGTAGGCTATCTTGTCAATTAGTTTAAAGCGGCATATTTTTCCTCGAGTGCTTCATAATTTAATAAGGGAAAGTACTTTGCGCTCATAAAGTTTCCTGGAGGCATTTAATTAATTATACTCAAATTTCAGGTATTTTTCCTTTTATAAACGTGATACTAATTTTTTGAAGATTTTGTATACGTAGAAACGGAAATGAGAAAATATTCTATAATTTTATTGCAATTGGTTCAGTTTGTCGAAACTTCACAGTGAATTATGTATTCCAGAAATGTAACGAGAAATGAGACAAGAATGAAGAACACACACTACAGTTTATTTAGAATTTCTAAAGTGATATTGTTACCTATTATGTTCTTTTACAATGATGAATAACCAAATTACCAAAGTCAGTTATATTTTGCAAGTATATAGATAATACACATGATTCATTGTAGTTTACTTTCAAATTAACTATACCAGTGGATACTCCCTAACAAACTATTTATTCATATGCATGGAATTCACCACTTTGGGAGTTAAAATAGAACGATTTAAAATATGATTATTTTAAATTCCCGCCAAAACAATACTGACATCATACAAATAGCTGCTGCTTATTCTGACGTCACTCCATTTGCTTACTGTTTGTTCTGTTACTTCAAAGTTTACGGATAGTTATATTCTGTATATAGTAAAATAGTAAATATTCAAAATAGTTTCAAAATTCTTTAAAACGTGTTAATCCATTTTTTAATATCGAAGAGACAAAAATATTCTAAGTACTATTTAGTTAGTAGCATATTGTACATATGGTTGATACATTTTGAGATTTTCGCGAAGGTCTCCAATAGTGGTAAACTATGATAGTACAATAATACTGTTATTAAGAAAGATAACGACGTATAAATGTGAATCACAAGTAAGTCTTGCAACTGTCTACAGATTATCTACATTGTAGATCTAGGAGATGTTTTGATGAGATAAGAGGAAAAGATATTTTTCGTATCAATGTCTAAATTCTGCTGTCTTAGATTTCTGTTTTAAACGTTTTTATTTTAACGTCTGTATTCATTTGTGCACATGTAGGTACACATTGTACACCAAAAGTATAAATGCATCCTTTGCACAAAATAAAATTATTATGAAACCACGTAATTCATATTCTTGACAACAAAATGACAACAATCATTAATTAAATACAGATCAATCAAGCGACGTCATGAAATGCGGAATTCGTCTATTGCCACTCTTACATCGGTATTCATAGTCGTTAGCCAGCGGCTCGCCAAGCGGCGGTACGCCGAAATTTTGAATATCTGTTTCACAGTGGAGCGTATGAATGAGGCATGCGTACCACTTCCACGCCAGATTATCATCATCCTGGAACATTCTTTCGCCGGCGGGCAGTTTCCGCGATAGTTAATTTTGCGTGTCATATAAGTCGATCTCCCGCCAAATAACACATGCGTAGTACTACGATTTCCTACATATTTCTAGTTGGCTATGGGAGAACCACTGATGGTTCTCCGGGCGGCTCGCCTGTCCCACCACTTTACCAACAGTTTAAAATTAACACATGGATTGACATGGATCTCCTATAAACGTTTTGCGGTTAAATGCAGAAAATGAAGCATTGGAAGATTTTAATTGGTTACAAGGTGCACGCATGGGGAAGAGATACATAAGGGATATCGAAAACCCTGTGGAATTTTATAATAATTATGAGTTCAAGCGCAGGCTCAGATTTAATCACCGGCGGGAGGTTGCCCGGCGCCGCGCTCGGCGACCGACTATACCAGTATCAGATACCAGTGATCGAAAATCGGGTAATTTTTTTAATTTTAATGAGTAAATACATAAATTCAGAGTACAATTATGTTTCAACTTCACTGAAACCGTTGAATGTCAAAATATATTTTGTCACTCAACTTTGTAATCAGTTAACGTTGAAACTTATCTGTATACACCATCTATAGGCTATTAACTATCTTTAATGATTGATTTGATTTGAATATCTCACAACTGCGCATCTTAAATTGTTGTGGTTGCTGGCGCTGGGTAAAGAAATTCTTATGCTCCTTTTAAGAGATCAATAATTGCAGTTTTTGTGGACTTTTCAGACTCGTAGAATCCGAGTAGAGTTAAGCGCTCGTTATAAATTTTGTAGCATCAGCTGGTAAAAGGAATGGAAAAATATTTAAAACGACAATGGCGCAATGGCGCAAAGAATTTAAACGTCTAACCTCACATGTAGAGATGATTTGCAGTTAATTGTGGTACTTTTTTTCATCCCTATAAAATCTGAGCGAATGTGGCGCTAACTACCAGCTAGATATTTTTAATTAATGATATTTATTCTTCTTTTATTTAAATAGATTAAGTAATCACGAGTTATTAACATAAAAAATATATACAGTGGCTGGTGAAACAATACGCTTCTGCGACTCATGTTATAATCTGGCATATCTAATTTATATTTTCGATCCGTTCAAAATAAAAAATGAGAAAGTCAAAAGAATCTGTCTTAAAATGAACATCGTAAAGCCAAAATTTTACATACTTTATTAAAAATTTGTGTTAATTTTTAGAAACAACTTAATAAATTTGGTTGTTGATTTTGATATTTGATGAAGAGACTGAACCCTATCTCAGGTGGGAAGACTATTCAATTTTTTCGGGGGAGGTTAAGTATCTAGCAGAAATACAGGAAAAAAAAACAACTTTTTTATCAATAGGTGGCGTATCAATTTCATATTATTATTATAAAGTAATTTTAGGTTAACACATCATTATTGTTAACACTAATTATTAAACAATGGACGAGACAGACATCTCAAGCTTCTGAAAGTGATGAAAGCATGGAAGAAATTGTATGGAAGTTCACTTGTCAGACAACCTCCATAAGTTACAAATCATCATGATTTAATTTCAATAACTGTTGCAAAACAAACTCAGTTATTGTGTTTATTGTATTCTTTGCTAATTGAAATTGAAGATGATTTTTCTGGCAATAAACTTGAAGTTACGCTGGTGGCTTCCTTAATAAATTGCTTCTGGCACATTCACTTTCACCAAAATAAACAATGAAATAAACAACATATGTAGTCACGGTAGCGCTTTCAAAGTCTTTGACAAATTATTAAGGATTTTTTATAATGGAAATCTGAATATCTATCATATATATTTACAAATGAATAACAAGTAAAATATATAACAATACAAGCAAGGTAACTGTTTTTACTGGCTCCAGAACATCCAGAAGTCATATACTAGTCATATACTTCTGTCCACCAGTAAAACCATTTTACCATGCTAGTACCTACTGTTATATACTATTGCACCTACTGTAGGATAAGAAATACTTTTTGGGCTGGTCAAGGATTGTCACTAAATAATACTCATAAAAATATTGATACCTATAAATATAAAAATTATATAACAGTTTCTATATCTATGAAAGCAGACAAATAAAAGTCCCATTTGACAAATTTCGAAATAATTACTACTGAATGATTCCTTCATGGTGGATGGTCTTATTTTCTACCATTTTTTACCATTTTAAGTGTGGTAAAATAGAAAGAACCACATTTAGATAATGCTTCAAATGAATAGTTACAGACAATAACTTATGACTTTTGTTATCAAGAATTGTAATAGGTAACATAAGTAAAGGTTTGATAATTTTCTCCATATAAATGGGTACCTTAAATTTTCGAAATTTTGCCATCAATATTTTTATAGACTTCTATATGACCTACACTTGAAATAGGTTTGTTCTTTTCGAAAAGAACCCCAAAGTGTTTTGTAAATATATTTTGAATTGAAAAGAATTTGCAATAAATAGTTTAGGTAACACTGCGTCCTATAATCTATTTCTAGCTTTAACATCAACTTTTAAGAATACTACTCCAACTTTACAATAAACAGAAAAACACGCAAACTAAGCCTGCCCAGATAAAGCACGTCAGTCTCAGATAACAAAAAAACATCGCTTAGTATTTTTTTAAAATTGTTGTCGTCAAACCTTGGGGTGTTCGATTACAGGCAGCAAACAGTAACAAGTTAGTCCTTATTGCCACTGATGGAAGGATAAAATTTCTTTGAATTGTGAAGAGGTGTTAGCTGCGATATAATCCGGGGACACAAAAGAAACGTCATAGCTTGCCAGATTAAGACAGATTATAATACATTTTAAACAACTAATATGCAGGGTGCAGTGTTTTTAAGACTTGAGAGGTTCGGCTGGTTTGGAGACAGTTGACGGTGCTGATACCCGTTGCCCAACGATGGCTCGATTTTATGCTTGTGAGAAATTTCTTCTTAGTTATGCCCTTTTAGAATTCCGATGACACTTGAGACTTAAGTGGGTTAAATCCTATCTTTATATATTAGTCATATAAAAGAGCAAGAAACAGTTTGCTTTTGGGGAGCGTGTAAAAATTTGGTCAGGGTGTGAGCTGTTTAATAAAAGATACCTAACACAAAAAGAAATACATAATTATGTTAAGTCGGTTAAGCAACCAAACTTATATATAAGAAAATATAAACTGTAAAAATGATATAGAAACATAAGATAAACAGGAAAATATTGGGATACCACTATGGTAATAAATAGCAATATTAATAATATTTCCTTCTTTAATTGCATACTGTTTTTATAAAAATAATACCCAAGAAATACAGTGAAAAAGATAGGATTGCTAATAGTATAGTTCCTTTTAAGATCCAGAAATGGAAAATTTGACAATGATCCTATAGATATGGATACATGATAATATTCCAAAAAGAATTGAAACATTTCATGGTTGACAAAATTAGCGAATTCTTATACTATTTTATTAACGTTCACAAGGCATAGTGGATGGAAATTTAACGTTGTTGTCAATGAATTAATGAATTGATGAAATTAAATAAAGAAAACTATCTGTAAGTATTGTAGGAGAAATTACGTCGACAAATATTGGAATGGATTCCCATGTATTCCCTGGATTATCTCATCTATGATTAAATACTGTTTCAATATGTCAATTTATACTCACTTTTGCTGCTGTATTACAACACAAATATGAGCCAAAAAATTATTAAACTTTAATAATAGCACAGTATAAATAAAGCAGCTTTAGAAGTTGAAGTATTGTATGAGAATTTCCTTCCTAAGAGTAATAGGTGTATTTGGATAAGGGGTAGAAAAAAATATAAAAAACCTATACCTAATAAAGTACCTACAGGAAAGGAAAGCAGAGGAATTCTAAGAATGGAAAGATTGGAATGGATATTTAATTATAAGATAATATTATCAAAAAAAGTATTGTTAAAGCATTGCTATGAGACCAAGACGCATTTAAAACATATTTAATATAAACTGATCTCCATTCATGAGATCTGCGAATTTTGATATTGGTTTACATTCGGTTTAGATTGATATCGGTTAAACCATTCAAAATAAGTTAGATTTCGGAGTAAATAGAGGCATTTAAGCGATGAAGAATGAAGACTTTAGGTGTAGGTATAGAAGTAGGTACATATAAATTTCTGGATAAAGATTTTCTGATGAACGATTAAGTATTTCAACTATATTGGGTTTACTGACGAGACAATATTTTATTTAAGGCCATTTCGGAAATCTCAGAATGCAAATCTAAAAAGCAAAGTATTGAGACGACCACATTGTCATTGTCCTTTTAATTAGGTGTATTTCTACATGTTTTATACTATAAAAAGGTTAATTCAGGAAAAATAAGTATTCACAACAAGGTTTTTACAAAGCAAATGCATATTTGAAGAATATTAATCATTAAAATGTCGAAACTATGCGTTGTTTTTCAAATTTAATCAAAATCTAAGTTTTGATCAAATCAACAACAATAATTTGATTAATCAATCGAAAGGAAGAATACAAAAGATCATTACACATGTTTTAATTATATCTTTTATTTTCAATAATAAGATATGCAAATATGCTGTGCGCGTAAGGTTTTCATCATTCTATTTCCTTTCAAAAAGATCAAGCTTTCTTTTGGTTCGTCCTGTATAAAAGTGATTAATATCGATATGATCTCTGAAATATTTCTATTCTAGAGATGATTTTTATGCAGAGCTCTCTTCTATTAGAGATAAACATACCAAGGTACCAATTCCTATATTCGTGGAGCAACACTCAAGTTAAAATTTATAATAACTAGCTATGCTTATATCCATAAAGAAAATTCTTGTCTGTTGTGTATTGCTACACTAATTACTTGTACTAGTGTCTAATTTAAAAAATAAAATTAAGAAAAGACTTAGTATCGTAAAATAATTCAAGCTTACTTCGATAAAGCAAAACTGGTGTAAGCATCACACTTCCTAGAAATGCATGTGTATAGTTACATATTATGTTAGTTATATTTGTACAGGGTGTCCCAGTGTGAGCGAGGGTACAAAAATTTAGCAGGGGGTAGAGCAGACCAAAATAAGCATAAAACTCTTATAAAAAAAATTCTCTGATGCACGTCTAACAAGTTACAGGGTGTTATTTTGGAGAGAAATAAACAACAATTTTCCGCAATAACTTAAAAACCGTTTCGTAGATTTAGGTAATTTTTGGGTGACGCGTACATCTATTAAAGGTCATTAAAACTACATGGTGTTTGTTTAACTCTGACACATGTGGTGGCCTAAGCCTACTTTATGATTTTGTCTTCATAACTCTTGCATATCCTACTTTTTCGTGGATTAACTAAGTTTTCCTTAATCGGCTATCAATTCTGAACAAAAAATGTGATCTTGTTACATAGCTCTAAAATCAACCATTTTCGAGTAAATTGAATGTAAAGTACCGACTACATTCTTTATGCAGAAAAATACATGCAAAGGAAGTCATAAGGAAGAGTAGGCCTAGGCCACCACATGTGTCACAGTTAAACAAACACCATGTAGATGTTTAGATGGACACGTCTCACAAAAATTACCTAACAATTTTTAAGTTATTGCGGATTTGTTTTTCAAAATAACACCCTGTAACTCGTTAGGCGTGCATCAGAGAAATTTTTTTTATAAGAGTTTTATTCTTATTTTGGTCTGGTCCACCCCCTCTTTGAACTGCATTCCATCTTTAAAAAATTATATTTTTTATATATACGGGTATTGATATTGATAGACGGCACTGATATTTTAAGAAAAAATACATTTATATAACACATTATTCTTTTTCTAGATGCAATCCGGAAAGCGAACTCTCATTTCCGGGCTTTGGAAGCGGCTGCGGCGGAAGCACGTCAAGTATGGCGTATCTGAAGTCGGCGCCATATCCTGTGCCCGGGTTAGGTCTTCATGGTCTCCCTGTAGATTCATTACATTCTTCTATGGGTGGTTATCCATCAGGTAAGGAAAAGAATCTAGCTCAAAGTAATATTAGTTGCAAGTATGGTGCAAAATACACGTTTCACATGTATTTCACAATATATATCATAACTCAATTACAGGAAAATTGCCGAAGATCAGGTGAATCTGCAAAGAGGTTCTCTGGTTTTCGTCTTAAGCATACTAAATAGAAGCATGACTCAGCTGTAGAAAAAAAATGTAAACAATTATACCATAACGAGAATTCTTAGATAACATTCTTATAGATGATAAATGTACTAGAATTGAAAATGTCTGTAATTTAACTGTCAATACCAATCTTATAATTCTGACGAGAAGTCAAAATAGGGTGGTCGTAAAATTAAAATTTAGCTCAAAAGGTGTATGAGTTCAGCATTTGTACGTTGGTCAAAGTTTCCAATATTTACACAGTGTTCTGTCATTTATTTTCGGTTTTCTGTCACTTGTCAGTCCATTTTCTTATTTAGTGCTTGCATTTTATTTACGTTTCAATATTTTGTGTTTTTGTGTTTATTATTATATTAATTAAACCACTTTTACGAATAACAAATTGTATTTTTCCATATTAAGGTCACATAATATTAATTTTTTTCCCTGGATTCACTTAGTTGAAAATAAATATTATTTAACTAAATTTACACTTTGAACTGGGAAATTAACAAAGTTCACAGTTTAAACTAGGAATTCAACAAAATTTACAGTTTAAATTTATTGTAATTTTATTACAATATTACAATATTTTATTTTAATAGATTAATTAATTATTTTACTCATCATCACTTTTACTTATCATTTTCCTAAAGCACACTAAAGTTAGAAACTTCGCTAACGTAACCAATAGCTGATTGCCTAATACTTCTGATAACCAAAATATGATGGTAAATAACTGAAATACTTTTTCAATTAAAATATCAATAAAAACTCGTTTCATAGACAGTTTGATGTAATATTTGCTATTAAGAATATGATAAATACGGCTATTGAACTGATTTGAAAATGCGTGCAAAAATATTCTTATGGTATTTACTCATTTACATTTAGCCGGCCGGAGATGGCCTGTCATGCTATATTGAAGATAATTCTGTATTCTATCCTAACTCAAATTATTCACATAGCCAGTCCATGTTAATCATAGATCGCTTGTCAGTTCTCAGTTCTTACCACAGGTCAGCAGGCTGGTATTTTCAATTTTCAACCAACACTAGGTCTTGCATTATACAATCAGTACCTATTTCTACTACAAAGAAAAGATATAAGATGTATGTTTTATATTGTGATTTTATTGATCAAAATGAAGCTTGGAACTTGCTAAAACTTAGGAAAAACTTGGATATAGGAATGACTTTTGGAGCAACACAATAATTACTCTTTTCTTTAGTTGAATTTGTTATACATACAAGTTGAGAAAATGTCTAGAATTGATACGGTGTAATCTATATTTATATTTATAAATAAGACACCTCTGAATTGGACACTTTTCTTCAAAAGTAGCTATAATCAGCAGAGTTTAAAAATATTAAACTAATTTAATGGGGGGATAATAATAATGATTCACGCTACACATGTATACATATACAATTTTACTAGTGATAGTCGGCGTAGCGAAAAGTGCGAAACGAAACGAATTAAATACATACATACATACATACAATACTTAAATACACTTTCAACATAAATATCATACATTACTTTTTCTACAAATGTATTAAAAAACAATAACACAGTAAAGGAATTAAAATGTTTAATAAACGGGAGCAGATATTTTCCAATTACATCGTAGATGTTCAGAATTATCGAAGTTGACACAGATCAACAAAACGTAACAACCATTGTTTTGGCTAGTTGTTTATCTGAAGTGTCAAACTATTTTGAGATTGTCAGTTCGAGATTGAGAAATGCAAGAAAGTATTCAACAATACTACATTTGCATCGAAGCTTTTAATCATATAAACGAAGTGGCTAATCCAGCTACTTTAGATTTGCTGCCGAGGAAGTCAAGAATACAATATGAAGTTACTTACAAGTTTAGAAGGTGGTGTGAAGAAAAAGGTGTGGATGGAAAATATACCGAAAATGTGTTTTTTTGCATATTTTAAAGAGAAATCGAGGTATGGAAATGTTCATCTTTATGGTCGCATTATTCGATAATCAAAACTATGCTACGTATACACAGAGATGTAGATATCAGCAAGCACATAAACTCTTATAATACTATAAACACTATAAACGCGTATTTAAAACGTCAAGATGAAGGGTACCTGGGTACCAACCCAAAAAGTCAAAGAATTGATCAGTTTTTGAAGAGCGCACTAGATGATGAGTACCTTCTGATGAAAGTAGCTACGATTTTAGGAATATTTGGTGCTTGACGCAGCACCAACATTAATGATTAAGATATCAGATACCAAAACCAATGTTCCACGAAGTTTCACAATTGTTGATATATTTTATTTGGGTTTTTATAAAAAATACATCGCCCTTCGTCCGTCAAATGTCGGGAGTCGGCGGTTTTTCCTGAAATATATGAAAGGCAAGTGTACTAGAAACCCTGTTGGAGTTAATACGATTGGAAAAATTTCTGGAGCTGTAGCAAAATTTTTAGAACTTCCTCAGAATTCAACTCTCTATGGACAGAATGGACACTGCTTTCGCCGTTTTTCAGCGAGTTTATTTGCCAATGCTGGAGCTAATTTGACAACAATTAAGCGGCATGGGGGATGGAAATCCTCTACCGTTGCTGAAGGGTACATCGAAGATTTTTTGGAAACTAAGAATTCTATTGGCCGAAAACTGTTTGCAGTGTAATCAACAGTAACAAATATTTCTCCAACGTCAGCTAGAAATGAGGTTGTTTCTACTCATTTCTCGTTATCATTGTCTTCCTGCTCTACAGATAGTGCTAGAATTATGGAAGGAATTAATTTTACAAGTTATTGTACTGTTAATACTAATATTATTAAATAAATTTTTGACAAATGCTTTAGTTTGACATTTCATTTTAAAACACTAACACCCGGATTCATGAAAGGGACGTAAGGTGTTAGTCGGACTAACCAACTTTGCACTGCCGACTACACGTTTTATTTTAACCCGCGCAACAAGGCCACAAATTTTGCGCTAGTCAGACTAACGTTAGGCCTCGTTGATGAATCCGTACGTAGTTATTTAAAGTAACATTTTAAAGCACTAATGCTTTAAAGTAATATTTTTAAGGCTAATGCGAGGTGTCAAAAAGGCTATTTTTAACACGTTTGTAGAAAAAGTAAGTTAATTTATTTTTAACTCTAATATAATTTAGTCCCCTGTCTTGTAAATTGAATATCCTATTTTTTCCCCTTCAAATTTTTACAACCTAAATAGGATCTAAAGTATAGTACAATTATTACATACTGAGACGGAAAATGTTTTATTACTGTCGAGGGCTGTTTAAAGGGGTTTAAATAACCGAGTTGCCAAGCTCCGAGTTAGTTATAGCTCAAGACAGGAATGAAACCTTCTGCCGAGGTATGTATACTATTTTATTCACAACAATGTCTAAACAAACAGGAACATCTCCATTCTCCACCTACATATTCATTCATATTTTTTCATACTTTACTTTATTCATACACATTTTTAACTTGGAAGAGAGTGAAAATCCGTTTCTATGGCGGCACTACCATTATTATTTAAGAGATATGGCATGTTGGGCCAATCCAATACGACCTCTTTTTAGGAGGTGTTGGTTGGGCATGGACATGACCGTTACTACTTCAATTGACGTAGGATAAGTTGTTTACTGTTACACTGACACTAGATTCTTAATGTATATAGGGTTATTCAGAACCTATCCATAATAAAATTTGGGGATGTTCAACATACATGTTGAAATGTAGTAGTGCAAAAAAAAAAATTTTTGGCGGGGTCTGAAAACTATTTAAAAATTTTTCATTGCACGCCGCTGGATACTGGTCCACTGTAATGGAGTGACCTTGGGACTGACATTCCAAATTAGCTAGCATGAAAGAAACCGGCGCGCCCGGCGCAAAAAAGATTTGCAGCGTTTTTACTTTAAAATAAACTTAAAAGATAGATAGATGTGACCAAAGTGACGTGTCTTTAAAATGAATAAAATTTTGTTACACTAATTTTGGAGAATTGAGCTACTTAATTACTAGGTATTAGAAACATGAAATTTATAAAAAATTTGCACATACCTTGTTACAAAAGCTGTTCGAAATAATATTCCTGGACTTGTACACAATTTTGGGCACGCCTTATCCAATTTTGCCGCACTAAACCGAATGTTCCTCCTGGTTGCTGATCTTGTAAACGCAAATTATTAAGTAAATTGGGGATTTTCAGCATTTTGCTGCAACAACCACTCACAAAACCTAACTGTCGATGTGTCGGTGTGTCGATTGGGAAATCGTTCCGCATACAAGCGCGAAGCTGCCAATGAATTTTGTCCAACTTCGCTATAAATAAGAATCATGTCCATTAACTCAACATTACTGTACACATGAGCCATTTTGAAAATTTTACAGTTTAACACTCGATAAACAAAACACCCGCACCCCGCACAGAGACAGCGAAACAGAAAGACTGATGACTGCATAGACAATAAGAGATATTATCCCCACTCCAACTGTATTCGCCAGACGTTCGCCAGGTACAAAAACTGTTGTTTACTGTTTTTTGGAGGAATGTGATATACCAGGTCGTTGAAGTACAGTTGCCCAGCTACGTAGTCCTTTATAATGGTATAACTTTAAACATTGTTTACGGGAAATCCTAAGCCTTTTATTATAAACTTTTTTGGTGATATCGATTTCTTATTTAAGGATGCACATATCCTCAAAGTTTTAGAGATGAGTTCTGAATAACCCTGTATAAATTTAGTTATAAGGTGTAGTTGTATCATGAGTTATAAGTACATAGTTGCTTTTATTATGAGCACTGCGTGCTTTAGATAGGTGATATTTCTACCTAAAAGATTTTCATTCAATTGCTTTTATTATACGTAGTTAATTTTGATTAAATTAAAAAAATACTAATATTTAACTTATTGTTATCGTAAATTGCTTCTGTATAAATAAATATAAACAGTTTTTCTGACTGATGGATTGCCAAAATTAACGTCATTCAAAATAAAAACATCCTCCAAAAACTTTACACTCTTGAGCATAGATTAATAACACGGAGATTGATATGCTCTTGAACGGAAAATGATCACTTCCCGACCTGGAAAGAAGTAACATTTAATAATGAGTAATTTTCAAACTTCTAAAAAGTTAGTAACAAGCTTTTACATATGGTTTTGAATAAAATAAATTACATCTGACTGATATCTATTCTTTATAACAAATTGTCATTTGTCATATTGACTAGAGCATTAGACTAATGTCACTTAAATTATTAAAATTAATATTAGTTTTAGTGAGTTTAAGAGGTTAACCCAATCCAAATTCATAGTACAAAAATCGTATTCAATGTATTCAATATAATCCTATTAAGGAAACCTCTAGAATGAAACAATAATGAACCATAATGACTGCCAGTGCATTATGAACAGCTGCCACATATTTGTAATCCTAGGAGCATCAGGTGATTTGTCCCGAAAGAAAATTTACCCTACTCTCTGGTGGTTGTTTAAAGACCATTTGCTTCCACCGAATATAGTTTTTTATGGTTACGCAAGAAGTAAGATAACCATAGAAGTTATTAAAGCACAATGTGAACCGTACATGAATGTAGAATCAGAAGAAAAGGAAAGTTACAATCAGTTTTGGGCACTAAACCATTATCTCTCTGGCTAATATGATGCGAAAACAGATTTTGACAAACTGAACCATGAATTTAGTCGTTTTGAAGAAGATAAAATTTCAAATAGGTTGTTCTATTTAGCTCTGCCCCCATCTGTTTATGAAGACGTAACTGTTCATATTAAAAATTCTTGTATGTCTCGGAAAGGCTGGACAAGGATTATCATTGAAAAACCATTTGGTCGCGATCTAGCTACGTCTCAAAAACTATCTGACCATTTGGCCGCGTTGTTCACCGAGGAGCAGATCTACCGTATCGACCATTATTTGGGTAAAGAAATGGTACAAAATTTAATGACGCTTAGATTCGGGAACCGCATTTTCTATCCCACATGGAATAAAGAAAATATTGCCTATGTACAAATCAGCTTTAAGGAACCGTTTGGCACCCAAGGTCGAGGAGGGTATTTTGATGAATATGGAATTATACGTGATATTATGCAGAATCATTTACTTCAAATTCTAACGCTTGTCGCAATGGAGAAACCTGCTTCGTGTCTACCTGACGATATTAGGAATGATAAAGTGAAAGTCTTAAAAAGCATCAAGGAGTTGACATTGAAAGACGTCGTTTTGGGACAGTATGTCGGCGACCCTGATGGCGAGGGAGAAACTAAAGTTGGGTACCTCGATGATCCTACAGTTCCGGAGGGATCAATTACACCAACGTATGCTTTGGCTGTGTTTAGAATACATAATGAGAGATGGGATGGTGTTCCATTCATTATTAAATGTGGAAAAGCTCTCAATGAACGTAAAGCTGAAGTTAGAATTCAGTATCGAGACGTCCCAGGAGACATTTTTCATGGAAAACTCAAACGTAATGAGCTAGTTATCCGTGTTCAACCTGGAGAAGCTGTATATTTGAAAGTAATGGTGAAAACTCCAGGTATGGGGTTTGACATGGAGGAAACAGAACTCGATTTGACGTATGGAAGTCGTTATGCTGGGGTTAAACTACCGGATGCTTACGAACGTCTTATAGCGGAGGTATTTTCCGGATCCCAAATGAATTTCGTGCGCTCCGACGAGTTGAGAGAGGCTTGGAGAATCTTTACTCCGTTACTGCATAAAATTGAGGAGGACAGGGTCAAACCTATCCCTTACAAGTTTGGAAGTAGAGGCCCAAAAGAGGCTGATGAAATGTGTATTAAGCATAACTTCATTTATTCAGAGTCTTACAAATGGATCCCGCAAATGTAAAACAGTCAGCTCAGTACTGTTCACACATTCCATAGTTTTTTTCCTAAAACTGTTGGCAATAATACAAACAGGTAATGTAACTAACTTTTTCAAATTTCATAATAAAATGTTATTATCAGGAATATTCTTACAGAATCAAATTAGATCGTATATTTAGACTTAACTTAATCTTCATTATTTTATAGGAAAGTAATACAATCTAGAAATGAAATTAGTACATACTGAATATAGAATTAAATATATAAACCGAGAATAAATTGATATTTACATTAAATATTGAAACTATTTATCATTTTGAATAGTCAGAAAATTAATTGTTTCCAATAAAAGGCACCATATATCTGTAAACGTTTTATTTGTACAATAAATAATATTTTAAATGTGATTACCGCTGCAACTGCTATTTGAAAATAAATTCTGCAAATCCCTAAATTGCAGTTCTAGTGGTTATAGTATTTGTAATTGGAAATATTTGCGCCACAAATAAATCCCTTGCACTCGGTCAATTACTGAAATTTATTGAAACCTTAAAAACATTAAAATTTAATATGGATATTTGTTTTATTCCAATAAGTATTATTTTATTGTTCATATCAACACTCATTTATGCGATATGGATATTTATCGCAGTATTAAACCCATCTCTATTATTTTTTTTGTTACAAGTCAAATATTACTAAATAAATAGATTAGTTAACAAATATTAGAGCATATATACAAGAAAATATAAAGGAGATAATAAAAATGTTCAATAGACAATATGTTGTCCCTATTTAGGTAACATATTATGGAAAAATATAATTCTCTTGATGCTTTGATTCTTTGTATTTTCATCGATTTTTTTACTTTACTATACCAAATTGTAATTTCCTGCTAATGCTACAATAGCGGTTTAATGCAAATTATACAACAACGAGTCCTTTGTCGTAAAATGAAATATGTTACTGTAAAAACTACTTTCAAAATTTGAACATAGAATAATTAAAATCTATATCTATAAAAATCACGTAGCTTCCTCTTTAACATTTAATGTAAACTATAAATATATATTTAAACTCAACGATGAAGGGAATGGATGAGGTTGTGTTCTTCTCTATAGACCCACTTTACAGACTAAAAATTGTATTTCGTTTATTTCGATGTTCATTGTTCATCGATGAATTTAAATAGTATCTGGCAAAATGAAACAATACAAATATAAACCAACAATTTTATAATTAAACTCTCAAAGCAATCTAGTAGCTCACCAACATTAGTAAAAGTGTAACTGCGAAGAATCCTGCTGGAACATAAATATTTCCAAGTTGTAAGTATTATAATAAACCTAGCGGTGATACTGATACTCTCGCGTGAAGCGTTTGACATTATTTGAAAGTAAGATTTGTTAAGCAACGCGACGGTGCAATGGTACCATATGTTTTAGCTGTTAAACTATATCTTCTCACAATATCTCAACTCAATAAAAAGTACAAAACACAAAGATAATAACTACAAATGTAATGACACAGGACCCTATTTTACGGTACCTATTTTTGGACATATATCTCCTTTACTATTAGAACCCCAATATCGATTTATATGAAAGCAAGTTCAATCTAATCCTTTTAAAATATACAGGGTTTCTAAAAAACTTCTGGTCTGTAAACGGTCTGCCTAACCGACCATTTTCATATATATCAGCGACCCTGCTATCAGTTATAGCAGGGTCGCTGATATATATTAGGTGTCTGAAGAAATGAATAAGTTGTAGCCTGGAGCATTTATAATCAATTTCGTGTAGAAAGAAAAGATTTGAAACATAGAAGAAGAAGAGATTTCAAACAAGTTTATAAAAGAAAATTTACAATTTTTTAATTAAATTAAAATGCTTAGGCTGGGATTCATAGTTTGCACTTAAGATAAAGAATAAGGTTTCCTTGAAAAAGGTATCCATAAAATATAAAGGCCTCCTTATTTGTCATCCATTTCATAGATGATACTTCATAAATTCTCAACAGAGGAAGACCAGTCCAGTATTTTTTTAGTTGTAAAGTTGTTAAAACACAGAAAGCTTACTTTTCACATAAATAAATAAGTACATAGTTAGTAAGTATATAAACATGCTTAGATATAGGTAGACACTTTCTTTTGATAAAAATAGGACAGTTTTGGTCATTATCAATACAAGGTGGATCAATAGTATGACAAAGGACAATACATTTGTTATGGAAAATGCAAATATTGGTGGAATGGACATCTTTTTAAAATTAGTTTAGGATATATAGGTGTAAATTTAATCAATAGTCACCAAATTTATTTATTTTAGACGTTTGTTTCCATGGATGGCTTACTTGATGATCTTTATCAAAAACACTTAAAAGCCAAAAAAAAATCGCAAATATATTATAAACAAATTGTAACGTCAACCCCTACAGTGCCTATATCATATTAAAGAATCCCTAATTTTACATAACTTATGTAAAAAACAGCAACAACATGTAAACAAATATATAGTTTTCTATTTCAAATTACCTAAAAAGTTTTTACAATTTTACAGGGAAATTGGAACTTATATATACTGTTTATAAATTTCTTATAATTCTGAAAAGAAGCATATCTTATGCCCTGTCTCCAGAAACTAAATAATTATTTGTTAAACGTAAAAAAATATAAAGGCTCATCATTTTCCTTGCGCTCTTGCACCTGTAATTTTTTTATAAAAAGTCAAATATCTCCGAAATAGCTGGGTTTAAATATGTAGGTATATGGAAGGTATGTATATTGTTCGACTCTGAATTTTATCCTGCTTTATAGAATCTGAAAATATACAGGATCTTCCATTAAAAAAATAATTTTTACTTTGGAACTACATATTTGCTAAACACCCTGTACATTCGACACCAATTTTAGATGTCCTGTTAATATCCAGCAACTCATGTATTTACTGTTTCCTGTATTTTCCATATAATAACAGAACTGTCAAACTTTGTATACCTATATGTATTTGACTACTTAGGTACCACCTTCTTTCAGTTTCGTTACTATAATAACGATAACCAATTAGCGTAGTTTATGACATATAAATGGTGTGAACTGTAATTTTAAGTTTATGTACCATTTGTATTGTTCCAGACCCCTTCCCCATAGGCATTTTCTGACTGCGCGCCAGATTTTCAATCATGTCGATAAAATTGTTCCGCAATAAAAAATTACCAGGGAATTTATTTATTAATCCAAACAACGTATTTCAATTTAGTTCGTGTGTATGCCCTTTTCTTGAGTATGATATTGTTATTAAAATTAATATCACAATAAGTTTAAAAAATCATTATGACTAGTTCCGTAAACGCAGAGATATAGATGTATTTATTATTCTGGAAGGCTGGCTAAGTGACCTACCAAACCCTATCTTTACTTTATAATCGATGTCAACATATTATACGGCAACAAAATTTTAACGTGTACATCTGAATGTGAAAAAAGTCAAACCATATGGTTTTATCCGATTACTTTTTCCACATTCTTATTGCTATTTTTTACCATATGCAAATGAACAAAGTTCTTAATCATTTACTTTATGCACAAGGATATAGAAATATTTCAGCCTATATAAAAATATTCCTGCGGTAGTAGTCATGACGGTATGAATCATGTTCTGGTTTAAGTATATTTTCCCAAGAACCCTACATTTGCTTTGTCTAATATAATTGAAAAATCAAATATATTATCTATCTATTATCAAATGCTATATGATACATGATTTTTTTAAAGGTAATCAAAGGAAACAAAGGAGAGAAAGGACGACGTTTACAAGAGCGCAGCTAGACGTGTTAGAAGCACTTTTTGGTAAAACACGGTATCCAGATATATTTATGCGAGAAGAAGTGGCCTTGAAAATTAATCTACCCGAATCCAGAGTTCAGGTAAAGACATTAATGTTAAATCAATAAGTATTATTTCCATTGATATAATTGGATTCTCGAGGAAGGGGTTGAATGAAATTGGCGTGGAACTGGGATTTGTTACTACTCACTAAACACTACACTTTCCTTGGTCTCGATTTAATAGCAGCCACTATTATTTAGAGATTAGTAGTATTTTATATGTATAGGGAGGAAGTCTATGTTTGGAAGTCATTTGTGATGCAGCATTTTGATTTCTTAATAAATTCTTTTGGGAATACGTTACCTGTAAAAGACATTTTTTATTAAAGGAAGTTAACTATAGATTCCCATGAATTAACTGTAAATTCATTCCGAATGTGAAATGTATAACTCGTAAACACACGGAAGATTATGAATTATGAGATATATTTCATAGTTATAAACAAATTGTTTTTTTCTTCTTAATTTTTACGGAAGAATTTGTGAACAAATGGGTTTCTGGACTTTCACCAGCAGGAGCTTTATCTAATGCTGTTTGTCTAATAAGCATTGTAACTTGTAATTCCTAGCACTGGACCCATTTGCAAATGGTATAATGATCAGCATGGGCAGCCTTTGCTATCCAGCAACAGGACTGCAAAATACAGTCCACTGGTAGGTGGGCAGTTTGTTTCGCCAGTGGGCGAGACAAGACATATTAATCGTCTAGTGAGATGGAAGATTAGACAAAGCTCCTGCTGCTTTTACGGTAACTTTGTTGCACTTTTCTTATTTTCAGCTGCAATAAAAAAAATTTTAAAATAATCTCAAAGGGTCATAGTCATAGATATGCAGGCTGTTACAAATTCGTTTCACATCATTGGGATCTCGGAAACTGTAAGAGATACGAGGAAGCTTAAATGGCGGCAAAGTTGCATAGTCAGGGGACCAACACAATGCGCCAAAAAAAATGTAGGCTATAAGATTTTGAAATATTTGAAAGAAACCGAAAATTTAGAAATTTGTTTTTATTTTTTTACAGTCTTATTTAAGCAGATACTGAAAAATGAAGAGCACTTTCTCGAAGCAACTTTCTGTCCTCTATTATTGGTCAGGATATTTAGATTTTCAATGTGACATTTCGTTTTTCCAGAACTATCATCAACTTAATTTTTTTAAATAAGGACCTGGACTTATTAAACTATAATTTGCAAGCCTCCTTTATGCCTCACATGCTATCCCAGAATAAATCATATTTGGACGGTTGGAACAAAAAAAATCGATCCTCAATGTTACCGTTTCGAATTGTACAAATCTTTATCTATATACCCACATTTTGCTCATTTATCGTACACATAAATGTCAGTGGATTTTACCAAATTCAATTACACCCTTGCATTTATGAATTGCGTTAAAATATTAAAACTATTTCTTCCAAATAAAATATTAATGGGTTAATTTTATTACAAAAATGTTTTCAAAATGACAATGATTAATAAATATTAAACATTTTCATTAGATACTCAAAAACGTTTCAATTTTGGTAAACAAAATAAAAGGTATACAAAAATGTATTCTTCTATAAATATTCTTCAGTGTCCTTCTAATGTTCCTTCTAATGGATCCTAATTCTAATATAGTGGAAATAAATCGGGTGTTCTTGCAGGCCATTCGACTAAACAAAAATGTATTCTTCTATAAATATTCTGTAGTGTCCTTTGAATGTTCCTTCTAATGGATGCTAATTCTAATCCAGTGGAAATAAATCGGGTACTCTTGCAGGCCATTCGACTAAACAAAAATGTATTCTTCTATAAATATTCTGCAGTGTCCTTTGAATGTTCCTTCTAATGGATCCTAATTCTAATCTAGTGGAAATAAATCGGGTGCTCTTGCAGCCATTCTTGCCATTCGACTAACCCACCACTTCATATCCATTTTTCAGGAAACTGCGTTGGTGTAGAAAATACATTACACCAAAATTTATGTGCCTAATTGGATTTGGTAACGTCCAGTGACATTTATGTGCACTAATATGCTATGATATGATATGATAAAATATAAATGTGCAAAAACTGGGTACCTACGTAGGTTAAACAATTATACAGTTCGGAACGGAAACATTGAAGATTTATTTTTCTTATTAAAAATATCGGAATATAATTTATTTTGGGGTATTAGGGGTAAAGGAGACAAATTATGGTTTCAAAATTTCAGGTCTGTATTTAAAAAATCTAGCAACTTGTAACCACATTTTAGAACAAAATTCTTTACTTAATTATTTTTCCTTTTTTATTTAAAATGTATTTTAGAAAAAATATTAAATAGAAAAAGTGTATAGAATTACAGAATCATTTTAAAATTATTTTCAAATAACAGGGTTGCCCTTTGCAATACGCAAAGTTATGGTTTTTTTAAAATAATCTGTATATTTTTGCGTTTTCTTATAATTCTAGGGTCAGTGCTATGTGTCAGTTTTGCACAACTTATTTGATTATAATATGTAATATAATATACCCTTGCAATTCTACCCAATTTTTTTATTTAATTTTTTTTCTATTTAAATAATCGAGTCCGTACCGTCCATCTACTAATGATTGACTCTGTATCTAGTTTCAGTAAAAAAAACAGAAACTTGATGAAGTGAGTTGATGAAATAAATTTGAAAAATGTAAATGTAAAAACATAAATCTAAGACGCAGGTACATAACAGGCATATATTAGTTTATCCAAAGAAAATCAAAGGTCAATAAATAAAGTATCTAATTGGCAGAACTACGTCAAACACAGGCAAGTTTATCAATGTTGGGAACAGATTGACACATTCATACCCTTCCACTCTATTATCCCTCTAGGCAGAGACTTTTACTGCTACAATTTATCATGTATCAGTATCAGCTTCCATATACAATTTCATTAGAATTCTCATGTAAAATGGAGTCGTAAGGATTCTCTTTCTAGCAATTGCATTAGTCTTATTGATTTTCATTTAAATTGGAGTTGATTATTCTGCGATATTATGCTACAAACTGTTTCAAGTAGATACAAAATATATACGAATGTTAATCAAATACGTAGTACATCTAGTCTCTTGCTCCTCGGAGACTTCGACCCATGTTTTTGTTTCAAAGTGAAGTAGACACACTTGTGAAACTGTTTTATGAAAATAATGTCAATAATAATAAATTATGGATGGTGGAGATAGCCCCCAAGATTACTTGATACATACCCACTTGATTTCTTCGTATGCGGACAATAAAAGTTAAGTGTATATGGTATTAAAATAGAGGACAATAAACAGCCCTTCAAAATGTAAATCCGGCATAAGTGAGAAGAATTACCAACGCTGAAATAAACAAAAGTTTTATTGGGAATATAGAAAACAATGATGTATATAGAGCAATTTATATAATTGGTATTTATGTGTATCTACCTTTGTTGAACAATGTTCTGTTATTTTCTTTGTTAATAAAATTAGTAGTTTGATTATAAAACTTTACTTCCTGTTAATATCATTTTCATAACCATCCCTTAGGAATTATTATAAAAATTAACCCACGGACTTGCCAATTTTCACAAAAAAAATATTAATTACGGAGAAACTCAAAGGCATAGGTATAATACCAATACCAATCCAAGGACAACAAAATGTATGGGAGGTTCTTCCATTTGAAAAAAAACAGTTTTGAAGGTTAAAGTTGTAATAAAAAGCGTATCATTCTATTAAAAATACTGTAATTAACACCCTCATCCGGTATGACTGGAAGTGTAACGATCTTCAAAATTATTTTGATTAAAAAGCTTATAAATGATAATATAGATAGAAATTTTTAGAAAGCAATTATCACCATAACTCTCCAAACCTTCAACCAACCAGTTGCATGAAAGACTGTGTATATTTTTCCATTTGCCTGACATATTATATTACCTATACCATAATATATAGCACTATTATATCGCGTATCCTCTATGTTAGCCCATAAGCGGTTTCTCCGAAAACACTGAAGGACAGAAGATATAGTGCTATACTCTTCCAGAGCCCTTTGTTCGATTTGTGCATGCGCAGATATCGTCGATCTCCATGGTTACGGAAGGTGACACATTGTTTATAGGTTGACAGATTCCCAATTTCCAAATTTTTTTTTAAGAAGTCTGATTGTATGCTTATGAAGTACCTATGCTTATTGGATTTCGCGATATTCGTGCGCATGCGGTGTTTTCGGAATTTTTGGACCTCTAACCCCGATATAGTAGTAATATTATATATATGGCCTTGACGATAATAGTGGACCTTTAAAACTCAAGTCTTAAACTCAGGTAAAACTCAACTCAGTTTTAATCATCTCCTGATGATGTCAACTTGATTGGCGAAACGCGCGTGGACTGAAGCATAGCTTATTAAATATCGATACAAAAACTAAAAGACAACACCATAAAAATTAACAATTTCAAACAACGATGGAAATATGACGAAGGAAGGTTTAAACATTGGCTGATATTTTGTTTATTACAAACTAGCCAGAATAGAATCAACAAAATAATTCAAAACTAGACAACAAACTGTTTAACCAATAACCAATAATATTATTTAATTCTCGTTTGTGATTGCTATTAGAACAAATTTATCTCTTTACAAATTAAAGCACAAAAACTTTCAATGTCGGGCCTTACACCTAAAACTAGGTTAAGACTTGTATAATCCTATGCATTTAAAACTGTACCTACGCTTGACATTAAGGCGAGCTTAGGGTTAAACCTTTTTTAAAAGTTCAGCATAAAATTCAAAAACAGTAATACTTATATATATAAACTAGTACTTTATGTACCTACTAGAATGTTGTATGAGTACGAGTACGAAAACAGAAGAATGAAGTAAAGCTAAACTAAATGACGATGATGCCAAAAAAATGTTAATTATGCGTTGTTGTGTAGGTGAATATTGTTAACATGTTTTTCCATAAACTTAATTTAATAATTAGATACAACCTAATATTAGAGTGTCTACTGTTAATAACACTCATCGAAACATTTAATTGGCTTAAGGGTATAGGTACTTAATAAAATGAAAGTGACGCACAAGGCAGCGCTACCAACTGCGCCGTTAAACAAACACCGCGGGCAAAGTCAAGAGAGCAATTTACCGCCCCCGGGGCTTGACTCCGGAGTCGAAATTGGGGTGTTGTTAAAGTAACGCAGTGCAACAATGGCTGTGGGCGAAACAAACGCGAAACGTGCTCCGGCATGGAAGTGGCAGGCTAATAAGGTAACGACCGACTATTCAAGTGTTCGCCGTAAAATGGATCGCTTTCTAATGTCTCCTTGTTCGTTACTGATTTATTATTATGACTTACATTGTGCCGCATTGTTAGAACCGCCTTTGTAATCTTGGTTTAATGTTTTATTGTTGGCACACGTTTGGATATTATTCAGGTTCCTACAGAATTGCACTGCACACCCGTTTCTTTTGGTGACTAATTAGGAGGAATAATATTTTTACTGGAGGATGTCTTCCAACCCCGAGAATTAATTATCATTATCGTGGTTTCTCAGAAATATGATATAAAGACAACATTTAAATGCACAATTCCAGTATAGAGACTACAAAGGTATGTAGTCTGAATGAATTTAAGTCTACACATTGCTCAGACGATCTGTCCAAACCATTTCGACCAGAGGTCACCTGTCAATTTTAGTTACTGATCAAGAGATCGCTTTATTCAATTTACCACACACACTACGCCTTTAGTTCTTCAACTAGTTTAGGTATATATCTTAAGTACAAATAAAACATAAAGATAAGATACAGAGTGTTTCTGGACGAGCATCAGTTTGCAGAATTTAGGAAACACTAACACAGTTTAGAACTTCATTTCAAATGGACACCCTGTATAAATTTTTAAATCTTGAAAGGGGGGTTGGAACATTTGGTGTGAAGACTACACTGACGTAGTTTTGCACAGAACACCAAAATCAGACTATACTGCACTCGGTGCGCGTTTCGCCAAACCTATGCTAACATTACCGTCGGTATGCCACTATGCTTCAGTGAACCATCGCGACTATTCAGTGAACCGTTGCGACGGATCAGTGAACCGTGATTTACTAACCAATAAATCGGGTTATATGGGATTGGCCCTCTGTCACCATCCATAGTATTTTACTTAGTTTCACCCGTGGTTATGGTAAAGTTTTTAAAGATATAGGTATGTCAGTGGTTTATTCATCGGGAACCCTATAATTCCTATCTTAAGATTTTGTTATTTTAACGTCATCAGCCTTTATTGATTTAAGTACCTAATATTATTTTAGCGTAAACCTGTCAACTCCCATTTTTATATTTGATAAACACAAATCTGAAATTATTTTTACGGTGGAATTTAGTTTTTGTCAAAAATAATTAGAAATGTACCTACCTAATCTACGATATGAGCAACTAATGACTTAATTTAAGCATTCTAAACATTGAACACTCGAGGAATATTGACTGAAATGCACAAGGAAGTCTTTATACTAAATACATATTTAGTGGAATTTTATTAAAAAATACTTTTGTTTTATCATACATTTCTTGTACCTAATTTTTGGCATCATTATATTAGTTTTAAACGTCACCATTTGCCATTCTATTTCTCTCTCTTCTACTACTTTTTTCTTTATATCTCAACTGCATAATATCTAGTATAAGGTTATCAAATGCAACAAGCTCTTTTCTAAACGACGTAATGGATGAGAAAATGCTTTTGACATTTTGACATCTATGAGGAAACCAGGCAATAATCAATTTCTAATGGACAATCGCCAAGGTTTTGACAGGAAATGCTTGCCCGCCTGCACTTTCTTTTCAAACCCATTCATGTAAGAATTATTGTGAGATATAAGCGAGTTCGACTATAGGCAAGTACTAACTTTCAAGCAAAGTTGGCTGTCAATTCGTTTCTTTGAGCAAAAAATAAACAGGCTGAAAATTTGAGTGAAGAGTAATGGGTTGGAAAACGATGAAGATGCACTGGATGATGTTTTAGAAAATATTCTAGATATTACAGAAGATGCTTTAAAACAAGTAGTACTGCGACATGTGAGAAAATTACCTGTTATTTTATCAAAATCTGATGAAAACCAAACAGAAGCGTCTTACCCCACTCCCTCTTGGCCAAAGAAGGAAATTCTAGCCAGGAAGAGGGAAAAAATGCTTCTGTGTTTAACTTTGCAATACCAAAAAATCACAAGCACCACTAAATTATTACGTTAAACAAACCCAAATACGTGTTATTTATCATTTTATCAGCAATAACCCTCCAAATATTACCTATCATCGCCGCCTAGATTATCTTGTTAAAACGGAGTCAATCTAGGCGGCGGTGTTACCTATTAAGTAGGTTCAAATATTTTCATGCAGAGGGCGCATTCATTTTTGGAATCGCCAATACAAATAAAACAAAATGTCACCTCACTTAACCTCACTTGTCAAATTGAACAAAACAATATGTAAGAGAAATCTAGTATAATAGATAATACGTACTCCAGAACTAATCTGTACAGATCAAGTAGGGCACTGGTCAGTGTTAGATAACTGCAGAAACAGGTGTAAATTACCAAAATATGATGGATTTTCTTACATAAAATGTGAAAAATTCAAAGTATTGAGGCAAAGATTGCCTCAATAAAATCAATAACTATTTTAACATATTTCATGGTTAATTTAAAAATTTAGATGGTCATTTACCTATTAGATGGTTACGTTAAGATATTAACCGCTTGGAGTCAAATTTTCGTTTGTTTCAGTTGAACAATGTAGCATTTATGCAACATAAGTAAAATTAATAATAAATAGAAATGTTTATGAAATATATTTTTTTACTTTCTTATCTTTACTTTTTTATCTTTACTTTATACTTATCTTTTTTTCGTCATTAAAGGCCGAAAAACCCCCCAATTTTTTTTTTTTTTTAAGTAATTGAAAAAATTGCGCAGTAAAGGGTTACGGTTTCATGATAAATTGTTGACTATTTGCTCTGAGACATGCATTGGCACTAACTCTGTGTTCAATCTAGCATGGAAGAATACCTACTTACCAGGTGTTAATGGGAGATATTAAAGGATATTGTTAACACACGGTTTTATGACGCCCTAACCAATAAAATTTTCTAAGTTTAGTTAAGTTAGGTGCTTTATTGTTGTGACTTTCCTCTATCACACGGTTCCTATAGATTCAGGATAATCTTGGTGCTAGTAGGTATGATTAGTGCTGAGATCAAGTGAATATCAGATAAAATTTGAAATGTTTGAAAGCATTTTTAAAACAGTATTTACCTACAAATAATTGAAAACACTATGAAAATGTTTCCAAATTTCTGATTTTATCTTATTCCTTTAACTTTAAATCAAATAGTAATCTAGATTAGATAGATTAAAATACCAGATGATACAAGACTTTCGATTTTCTGAGAATCTTGGGTAAGTACATGGGATAAAAGATGAACTGTCAAAATTGTACTAGTTTATGAAAATGTTCTGAAATATTTCATGCATTTCCATGAAAAGTGAATTCCAATAATATCATAAATTTTATATAGGGATTTCATAAATTTCGAAAATTTAATAAATTTCGAAATTTTTGCGAGAGGCTGACTGGGTTTTAGTGACACTCTGGAATATGAAATAAATAGGTATATGAAATATACCTATAACATTTTTGATAATATTGAAACTTTTCATGGAAACACGTGAAATATTTCTTCATAAACCTTTGCTTTTTTCCCGGTTATATTTTTAAATTCGCATGGAAATGTATATTAAAAACTGCAAGAAATGCCTTTCTCAAATAGAAGAATATTACAGTACCTACATACTGGGTAGCAACTCAACAAAAATCAGTGAATCTATTCAATAAATTCTCCTTTTGTGTCAAAAAGGGCCAAGAGCCAAAAGGTAAATTCATGGTTTGATAAGGTCTATCTGTGGAAACACAGCTTAATTTTTGGTTTTTTCTAATACATTCTGCCAATAAACAAATATTTTTTTGCAGAAAACTACAGTCATTAGCACCTGCGACTTATACAAATGGTTTTAAAACAAGTTCTTTAATTTTTATCATTTTTAACCGCATGTCTATAAGCTCAATATGAATCAAATTAAAATCTAGTCTGATAGCAGTATTTATTAAATTTAAACAATTAGGTACTGCAAGAGAAAATAAAAAAAATTGGTGTTCACAAAAAGAATTCAAAATGAATTGAATGTCGATAGGACAATTTTTATTTTTTATTCTTGGTCCCTTTTTTTTTCGTCCGAATGATAGTTCGTCCGGAAGAAAAATGAGAAAAACTAGAATCAGTTATCTCTGAACTCTTAGAGGGGATTGGCCGTTCTATCTGTGGATCAAGTGGGAATTCTTCAGATTCTCATTTCTGAGTCTATGAAAAACTTGTGGATGACAAATAAATAAAAATAATTTCTTCTAAGACACTAATCTGTGTGGACTACTATGTGAATTCAGAACCTTCGAATTAAACATACATAGGTATCCACCTCCTTTACGCAACAAACTGATTACCAAGATTCAAAAGCAAATAAGTAGCATGTAATCGAAAAATATTGAAGATAAATATCATTTTTTTTTATGCCAATACCTATGCCTAATTAGACGAAAACTTACTGTTAATGATAATTTTTGTTAAAATGTTGAAGTTATTAGCTGGTATATGAAGCTGGTAAAGTAAAGATACAAAATATTGCAGGTATACTTATAAAGGTGTCAAAATCCAAAATCCTAGCTAAATTTTACAATCATTAGGTAAACATACGACATGTTCTGCGACCGATTAATGGAAAAAATAAAAACTACAGAAAATATTTAATTTATTGAACTTGGCTGCTGATTATTTCATTGTATATGTAGTGATACTTAATTTATCACATCACAAATGTGGATATATAGGTACCTACATTGATATTCAAAATAAAAACATATCTTCCTAACATGAGCTTTCATTGACTTTCTTATAAAAAATTATGTGACTTTAATCTTGGATTTTTTGTTTTTCAGGTCTGGTTTAAAAATAGAAGAGCGAAATGTAGACAGCAGCAAAAACAACACAACCAACAACAAAGCGTCGATAAAACGACAAGATTAAAGAGCAAAACAGCAACTATTATAACAAAATCTCCTACTACACCAGTTTCAGTTTCCAGCAATAATAATACCAGTACTAGGTAAAAAATATTTTTCAGATTTCACAGGAGATATGTTCAGTATTCGGATTCAGATATGTGTGTATAATTATAATTATTGTTGTTGTGTTGTCAATTCACCTTTATTAAACGTTCCACTAAAGACAAACACCTATACTTACCTATTTTAAATTTTAAGTACCTACCTATCTTGTCAAATTTCTGCTCACTCAAAACGTAAAGTTAATAATTACTGGGCTCCAGATTCCATATCTCCACAAAGTAGGTAAATGCAACCAACAGAGGATAATATGTAATGTAATTAAGTAGTTCGCAAGATCAATCATTAATCCTCAGCATGATACAATACTTATTATATCATGAATCCTCAGTAATTATGATTATAGAAATATGCATCTGTTTTTACACAACTCTATAAACACGCATATCTTTGTATGTTGTATTGTGTGTTGCATATATTATATTACAAATTGATTTTAATCGTTGATTGAATAAATAGGAATATTTCACTCTCTAAATATTTCACTCAACGTTTTAATACAATCATTCAATCATTTCTTATTTAAAAATACCCGATAAACTGAAACTTAATTTTGAGTTGTTTTATGTAATAATAGTAAATCACGATAAGACCCTGAATTTTATAACAAACATTCCTAGTTGTTTCAAGCATGTTAACAAAAAAAAAAAAAAATTGTAAATTTGAAAAAAGTTGGTATTTACTAAGTTTTACTAAAAAAATTGTCTCCTGTATCCCCGGAAGTTTCAACCAAATAATTTTGGAAGTTTTTTTTAATTAAATTAAGTTTCAATAAGAACTAAATATAAATCAACCTTCAGAAGATTTTTTGAACTTGACACACCACATTTGGAAAATAAATTTTCTTGGAAAAAGTACCAAGTAAAGAAGTTTCATATCTTTCTAAATGTACCACCATTAACAGGTGGCGAAAAAATGATATTTAATATTAGGTAGGTAGATACCTTACCTTACAATCGTTTTGTGAGTTTTCATGAATAATTCTAAAAATTATTGAGTTTATCATGTGAAAAAACAGTGAATACTAGATAATTGAAAATGAATATTAAGTATATGCAGAGACTTATACATCTACAAAGACCGTTCACCTAATGTATTTTTTTGAAGTATAGACTTTTTCCTGATTTTATGCAACCATATATACGAGATGACAATTAGCCAATCAAAATCGAGTAATTTCAACCCGGCAAGTTGCGCCCCCACAGTACCAGTAGATTACATGTGCAGGATTCTACTATCGCTTCGCATTGCCATACAGGAATTTAATTTTTCAAGCGCACACGTTTAAGAGAATAGTGCAGTGTTGTCAGACGTAACCTAACGAACGCTATGGATTTAACATAAACATCATTTTAATAATTTTACACGGAAGTTTAAATTCTCCTACGTTAATAATTTTATTATTGTATTTATTTAATATTCTGGTAGAATAAAAAGTGCTTTGGCTTTAAACGGCATCCGAGGATCGAACTCGGGACCTTCGGCTAACAGGTAACGCTCTTACAATTGAGCCACCTCCCGATACTGTTGTAAACTTACTATTTCGGGTAAAATCTTTACTGCATTATAAAAAAGAAATTTGTATGTATCTTATGCATGCCGTGTACATAAATGAATTCAATAATGTAATAAATAAAAGTAGACCTTATTAGGTACTTACTACACTATTTATACCTCGCTGCTATTATTAAAACCATCATAGTAAGGTAGTAGGTACCTACTCGTAATGTTAGAAAAATCCAAAAAAATTTATAACATTGGACACAGTTACAATATCTTCATATGTACAGTTAACAAATAATACTGGGATTAAATAAATGTGTATTGCAAAACTGGTACCTAAGAAAAAAGTATCTATATAACCTAAAACCTCAAAACGAATGCTTCATTTTTCTACGGCATCCTATACAAAAGGTTATATTAAAAAATGTGAGGACTGAAAACTCCGGTTTACCAAACCTGTACCAAAGAATATAGACGGATTATTGTCTTTGCCTGTACTTGCCGCGAGTCTTTTTTGCATGCGCGGAAGGTTAGTTACATGCGGTGACCCTATCTAAGGACAGTTAGGTACCTACATGTTTATTGAAAAAATTTACTTTGATGAGCCGCCCATTAAAATGATGAAATTATTAAAATTTCTTGGATGTAAAGATAAGCTTTTCTTATTATGTACGAATAACTATAATAAGATGAAATATATGAAGATGATATTCTCGAATTTTACTAATTATTTGTTCTAATATAGTGGCCCTCATAGAATAAATATTCAACTGCGGCTATAAATAAATAGCAATAAATAGTCACGGCTCAAATAAAAACTATAAAAATGTAAAGTTTTTTTTTAATAATCATATAAAAAATGCACGTTAGTATAGTGTATATAGGTAGTGACTGAAGATTAAAAAAGTGTTATATTAGTTATATAAGAATTAAATAAGTTACCCCACTCGGGTACCGTTCGGCACTCAAACTTTTACTTACACAGGAGCTCACGCTCGACCTGTAAAGTGTAGGGCGCGATTGATATAGAATGAGAAAAACAAGTGATTATATATTTATGTTTTATTTTATTTTTTGTAAAAATACCTGTGGTGGATTATAGTGAGGGTAGCTGTCCCTCGCAATATTTGTAACCGAATACTTTTTAAGAAAATGTGTTACAACATTCCTGTGAAATTTGTAGCAATTTTAGCAAATAGACAAGCCACGTTCTGTAATCTTATCCTATAGTAGCACAAAATCAGGGGTATTAATTGTATCATTTAGAAACATCGTGGATAATTTGTCGTAGTATGAGAAGACATTTGTGTTAGTAAACTTGAGGAATTAGTTTGCCACGAAAATATTAGAAAAACACTAAAAAATAATTTCGTAAATATAACTTTTAGTAATACCTCAAGGTAAAAACTTTCCTTTGGGCTATTTTATTAATTTTTATATCAGAACCTCTATTTATTTTACATTAAAATTTGTTTAGCAAAATATAAAAACCGGGACAGCATCCAGCAAAGTTAATACAAACCATTCAAAATTACAGCATTTGTGATTTTTGTAAATAATAGTATAGATGAATGATATTCAGATTATTTCAAAGGCCACTTGGATTTTATTTTTAAAATTTGGTATTCTGAGGTTTTTGGGTATGCTCTCTTTAAATGAAATAATAGCGTCCCTGCAGCTCTTCCGGTTATACCGGAAGTTGACGTCAACTTTGTTATTTTAAGTGGAACACCCTGTATATTATTCAATCCATCAATCCGTGCATTCATCAATAACCTTGATCGTATGATTAGAAAGCTTATGCAGCTTATGGATTTAACTCTCTCACTTGAGAATATTGTCGTTCTATCGTTCTTGATTAAACAACACAGGGTTTTAAGTTAGGATTTTCGATTTTTTTTTTAATAAAATTAAATGTCTATAAAACAGGTAAACTTGATGAAAGTGAGCGTAGTACCGACCGAAAGTGAGTGAAAGTGTAGAATCAAAAAATACCATAAAATATACAGGGTGTCCCATGTAAAAATTTTTACATGGGACTTTTTTTTCCAAGTTTTTATGGCTTGCAGTTGACCTAATATGGTATTAAATTTTTACCACCCTGTAATAAGCAACCACCAACCCTGAAGATGTGATTAGAAAGCTTATGAATTTAACTGACTCCCCTGTGATTATGACCGCTCTATCTTTCTTAATATAAAAAACACGGGGTTTTAAACTATAAAATATATACATATAAAAAAAATAAAATATATCGAAAATGGTTAACTTTAGGAATAGGGAAACTTGATAAAAGTAACACTAAAATCCAAAAATGCGATAATAAACTGGGTGTTCCATTGTAAATAACAAAGTTAACGCCAACTTTCGGTGTAACCGGAAGAGCTACAGGGACGTCATTATATTATTACCAATTTCAAAATTTAAATCTAAGTGGTCTCGGTCTCTGAAATAATCTAATAGGATACTTAGAAACTTTTAGCCGTTCGGTATAGACACCAGTTTCCAAAAGTGTTTCATTCTTTTACTTAGGCACAATTTAAAAATAAATAATTAGTATGATGTATTTTTGAACATAGTCCTTCCTACCCATTGAATAATTTCAATTTATATAATTTAATGCTGCTCTTTTGGAAAACCTCAGTCAGTAATCAAATATTCTCGGCGCGAAACCAAACTATCTTTGTAATGTCCCTCGTAACGAGGAGATTTTACTGTCGAACGTAGATGGCCGATAGCGGCGGCACGATTATGATCTCGAAAAATAAAAGTTCCGACGGAGAGGAGCAAGCAACTGATATAGTTATATTCTGTAAACTTTGGAATATCAACCGATATAAAACCTACAGATGTAGATCTAAGAATATAAAGTACCTACCTCGCTGCACCAAGGGGACTTATTCGAAAAACAAGAATTTTGTAAAATTGGACTCCATAACAACGTTCTAAAATTCTATTTCAGCGACTAAAATTATCCTCTATAAAATAGTGACATTTTAGTTAGTTAGTTACAAAGCATATGTACCTAGACTTTGGTTATTACCTAAAAAAAGCTATAAAAAATAAACGATATTGTTAAGATACAGAAGCCTAAATAAAACACCAACAGTTCAAACATTCTACGATCTTTAACGGTGTAATTTTTTACACATTCTTTAAAATTATTATATGCAACTAACCCAGTGTAATCAGTGTTTTAGTATAAACACATCAACCCTTCATTGTGTTTACACAAATTACTAATTTATATGGTTCGAGATATTTCCATATACTTTATGCAATATTAATGTAATGTAATGTAATTTAAATACCTACTTTTTTAGTAGGCACAGTAGTATGTATACCTATAACCTTATATCTTCGTTATACGAACAGTCGAACACCACAAACAGCAACAAAAGTCCCAAACTTGCAGATTGTGTAGATATTGAGTACATAATTTTTAGACAATGTGTATGCATCACGTCCACATGGCACGAATTCTTAAGAAAAAAATTGTTATCGACCACGGATCGAACCTGGGACGCTCGGGTGACACGCCATGAAATAATCAAATGTGTTACTAATGACACGCTTAAACATTAGAGTTTTGTAGACTACATTTGCAAAACTTTCATTTAGAAAATGTTTTAAATTGGTATTATTGTAATTTGATTTTTATAATGTAAGTATATCAAATGCGAAGTATTTGGTAGACAACTGTTAAGAAAACATATTCACAAATAATATTTCACACCAGATATGAATATAATAAATCCGGCAACAGCGACAGCACCTATACATGTGCAGTCAACCTTATTTAGCGACATCTGGTATTAAACGGTGGAAACAATTGTTGAGAATGTCCAATTTAGTTCCAATGGACAATGCTGCAAGCGCTGCTGGTAAAATTCCAGCAGAGCCATCTACGAATGGCCAGTAACTTTTCGGCTTCATGTCGCCCATATAGGTGAAACGTCTTTGTAGATTCTATACGTCTCTGGTATATGCAAAAATTTGATATTTGTCTGTTTTCAGCTCTTCCGCTAGTTCACCGTCAATACATACATCACACCTGAGGGATAGCCCAAATTATGTAAAACCACATGTGCACCCTACATGTAGTAGTACCAGCTCCCCAACAGTAAGTTGTTTTTATAAAATGTACCTGAACATTTTACAAAATATGATTTACGTTAAATATAGTTGAGTTTAACTTATAATATTGCAAAATACCTATTTAATCTGAAATGGATAGGGTTTACTTAGAAGAGTCAACTTTGATCCCTAAATAAGAAGGCACTGCCCCCGGCCCCCATTACTTATGAACTTATAATGTTAATAAAGAACTCATTACTCTCAAAATTATTGTTTTGTAAAACACTCATCATCAGCTTAAAGTCACCACCATTTGAGTCGCTCTCTATTATGCACATCTCACTTCACAAATATCAAGAAAAAGAGCACTTGCATTGGTAGTGAGTGTTAAGCTGATGAGTATTGTACAACCTTTTGTCTTCTCTTCAGGTAGCAGGTTCTACATATACTAATTCAGCGAATTCAAGCATCTGGTCACCAGCGTCAATAGATAGTTTCTCTCTAGATCAACACAGATGGTGTTCTTCGACACAAGCTGCAGTTTTAAGTACTACAAGTTCTACTACCAGTTGTTACAATAATTATCCGTACTATTCAAACATGGATTACATTGGTACGACGCCAATGAATCACTCACAGTTTGGGGTAAGGACAAAATATTATTAAACAGATAAATTTTATGATTATTGAACAAACCAGTAAAGACTGTACAATACCAACACAATAATTATTGTTTGTTTCTGCTGTTGTGATGTGTATGAAAAAATTATTGAAAATATAAAATATAAAAAAATTATTTATTATTATAAAAATATGACGGCTATTTTTAAATACTTACACGTTATTTTTTAGGAGAATAGTTTAGAATCTACCTGGACCAAAACCAGAGATGAATCATCATGGTTGTATAACAGCAGTTGGGATAGAAAATGAAACAACATTAAAGTTAGGAAGCTTGGGAAAAATTTCTAAGAAAATGCATCAATCTACTTGATCGACTTACCACCTAGACCTAGACTACTCAAACTATTTATCAAAAATGTCATTTTATCAAAATATCCGGCCTAGATACAAGATATGATAAATTAAAAGTAGATAAACAATAGCTTCAAAATTGACTTTTTTTACCTTAATTCTGTAATAGAGGTAATAAAGATTATTGTTGGAGTATTGTTCAGCAAAAATAATTTACTTAACTCATTGTCTCTATTCCTTGTTAGAAAACTGATTAATACTAAAATAAATAATAATATGCTGTATCTATTCACTAATAGTTTTCAATAGAAATTTCAAATTAAAATATAATAACTGTAGGTTCTACGTAGCAGTTTCTGTTTAAAAATATTGCCGTAAATATTTTATATTGGCAAAGAATTTATCTAACAATTTATGCAAAACCAATAGAATACCATTTCAATATATATTTTTTTAAACTATTATATACACTTTTTATGAAAATAAATACCTACTTATACCGTTTATTAGCTGAAACTATTTTTAAATGAATTGTTATGGAAGTCAATAACTTTCTGATCAATTTATGTATTCAGTAGGTACTAATTACCCCTACACAGTACCCATAGCTACTGTTATGTTTAATAAACAATTTACAAGAAATATTTAAATAATTTTAGAACATTTTTATTTGAAATATGATGTAATACTAAAAAAAAAACAATTTACATTTATTCAATATTTTCATAACACCTAATGTAAATTTAGGTAAATCTGATTTGTGGTATGATGTGGCAATACCTCAAGTAGAAGTTTTAAATTGAGTTCTAGAAGTAATAAGAACTAAGTAGCATCAACAAAACTTGAAATATAGATATCAGAAGATAGCATTGTCTAAATCTCAGTGTGATAAATTAGACTTAAGACAAGAGTAGTATGTAGAGCTACAATTACAGTCCAAAATATGTGATTATTGCTACCCTGTTCAATAGTGGGTCACCGTGCTTAATTACTACATATAACTATAGACATTTTCTTTGAGATATAAATTTATAAATTGTAATGTAATATCACTAATATCAGATATATAAAATTCCAAAAAACACAATTATTGTTTGTTATTTTACTACTACGAAAGAACTGAAAATAAAAATAAGAAACAATTCTACGTTGGAATACTGAGTGTTCCTATTCTGTGTTCTTACACAAGAAGGTTCAATTAG
Organism: Pogonocherus hispidulus; assembly: GCA_963924545.1. Lineage (NCBI taxonomy): Eukaryota > Metazoa > Arthropoda > Insecta > Coleoptera > Cerambycidae > Pogonocherus > Pogonocherus hispidulus. The sequence goes on along the minus strand of OZ004692.1, from coordinate 75,543,576 downwards.
TAGGTGACTTTGACTAGCACAAAATTTCAATGTTGGGAGGGTGTGAGTCACTTTGGATCAAGATGGATTCATATATCAGTTCTATGTCAGTACAGCATTTATACACTATTCATCTTACTCATAAAAAATAATAATACTTATCAACAGAATTATTCTCGACTGCATATACACTTCTAGGTCTAGGTAGATGACCTACTTCGTAACTTCGTTCAATTTTGGAAGAAAAATTGTGACAATAGTACTGAAGCTACATATATTTCCAGAGAACTCTATTTAGTCAAAATAAATTATTTCATCAAGTTTGCAGTTACCCAATTATGTCGTTATATGAATAAACTTGATCCAGTCTTTGAATCCAATGTATTTTTAAGAAAAAGTAACTTTTGTAATAAAAATTTTTGTTTGAAAAATCTCTAAAAATAGATGTTAGTAGTGGTCCCCAAACTTTTCATACAATTTTTTTACTATCTTTGGATATGGAGCCCTCAGTTCGACAATACAAATTGAGAAGTGAAGGAACAAAAATCCATATTTTTACACTGTTCAAAGCGTACATATTACTCAATATATAAAAAAATAAAAAAAACATTCGGTAGATTACTTCATTATGCAAATTTAACAGAATGACCAGCAAAGAACCTTCTTGAAAATTAATGTGCAATGCAAGACATGTTCATATCAAATATATAGTTTCTCTTGTAAATATTTTGTCCAAATGTAATATATTAGAAGTAGTTGGAAATATTTTTGACCAATACAATAAATTTTACGAATTTAAAAATTATAGCAAGTTTCTCTAAGTACTAGTCAAAGTTTATGTGCCAACAGAATGTAAAGGAAAAAGTCATCGAAATATCTTTGATAATTTTATAAACACTTCACTGTACATATCTTTTAGTTTAACTTTAATATAGTGTCGAGTGAATGTTGTAGTAGTAACTACTTTAAGGAAGGCCTAGATTCAAAACTTGTCAAGCCCAGTAGAATGTATGAGATTTAAAGCCATCAATAATTTAGAATAATTCTTATGTAAAATATTGTATTTATGTTTCAATTTAATATTTGTATACATCAAATAAAATCTGTATAAATTGTATTAAGATTTTACATTGTATAACAGATATTCTACCAGTTCTCTTTTTGTTTTTTTATCCATATTCATTACAATTTCCATAGCCTCTTGAGGTGTCCTACCTTCTTCCAGAAACAATTCACTCAGTTTTTCAGGATCAGGTTCAAACTTTCTACAAATGAACTCCTTCAATGGTATATCGTAGTATAAAATGATCTGTAACAAAAGACGAGTAAACAAAATATTAAGAAAAGAACAATAAAACAAATACATTCATTTTAAATTGAAACAAATTATATTGAGAGTAACAAATACAGAAATTATAATAACAAATATGATGAACAGCCATAAACAGGATGATTTAAATTTGTTTATTATTGTAAGAATTGTAAGCACTAGGTATGATAAGCAGGTTTGTGTTAGAGCGGTGATAACCAATGAGAACAGTGATACTATCAATGTCTAAAAATTTTGGTTCAAGTGCAAAATCTAGAAGTTTAATTACCTACAATCTACAATTATTTTTCTTTGCTTGAAGGCATATCAATAATTAATAAAATTATCTGTCACTTTTAACATTTTATAATGTAATGTAACTGTTACATGAAATTTCTGTATTTACAAAACATACACAACACACAGCTTGTCTATTATTTACTACAGGGTCCTGTATTTAAGAATAATATACTTTATGTTGAACGATCCATGTAGGTATAACCACAGAAATTGATAGAAAGTGTTTAAATGAATTCCTTATGTTTAATATTGTCTAGTATCTAGTGTACCCTTGAGTGTACCTACAATGCTTAGTGTACTCTATGTACCATTTAAAATTTCACAACTACACTTTTTAAGGTCCGATATCTTTCAGATATGTATGAAGTAGTGTAGGTTTTTATCTAGTTATAATGTTTTGGGCTAACTATTGTAGCTATATATTAAAGCAAGATTATTAGCAGGACTATATTATAAGTCAGCTAATTATTAAGAACAATGTTTAAGTTCTCATGCCTATAAAATTTGCATTTAGTATTAAGGTATTTTCTTTTTGACTTGACCAAGTAGTTCCAAACTACAAAATCATTATTTGGAATTTTTACTCAATAAGAAATACTACAAACAAAAGTTGAATTTAGATGGTATGTATATTATATATAATTATTATTCGCAAGTAATTTTCATTTGTTCATGTCAAATTAGAAAATCTAAACATTAGGTGCCTAATAATATTATTATAATGTCCCGGTGGATTATTAACTATCAATAAGTAATACAAAATGTGGTTAATCATTTAATCAAACTTTATAAAGAAAAAAATATTAACATAATATATGAATATTAAATATATAATCAGAAATTTCATAGCTCATAGAATTGTGTAATTCTGATTCCTTACCGTGTTCTTAAAAGTAACATATACAAGGCAAGTTACGGCTGGTTCATCAGGTTTTATATTGTAATAACCACTTTCAAAAGCTTGCACTGGTTCATCTAGATGAAATCTTACTGAATTTTTTTCTTGGTCTAAAATGTAAGTCTGCCCATCCCAAGAACAAACAACTATATCATCAGATCCGTTGCCGGTAACATCCAATTTCGTTAGAGCAAAAACTTGATGATCCACTGCAATGGCCCTGCAAATATCGCTAACTCACTAAATCAGTTCATATTCTCAATACAGTTTTTTTGTGTGTTTTTTATTACTCAAGTTTAAATTAAAGGGTTAGTTATAAACAAGTTATATAAATAACTTTTGATTTTTAAATCAGTCACTAGTCACATGTATTTATAATCTCTGCTAGTTTTCAATAGTTTACTTTTAGTTTTTTTAAGTTCTTTTAAGTTTTTTTCTGTTTTTTTCAATAGTTTTCAATCCACTATATATTACCATAAAATAACTTCGTCTTGCACCAACATAATGGTGCCATCGAGTGTGGCAACAGCATAAGGTCTTCCTTTTGCTGCAGACTTACTGGAATCACTTTTTTGGGTAGTTATACTGCATTTATCAAAACTATCACCTTGTGAACACTTTAGATCACCTAGAATTTCTGTAGATATATTTTGATTTCTCATCCGAGAAATTCCTAAAAATTGATAATCTACAGAGCCAGGGATAGTTTCACCTTGAGAACTGGAAAATAGAATTATTTTAAGTTAATTAGAGCATGTGTGTTGTCTTTATAATTCTAATTATGATAGAAAGCATAGACGCAAAATTTAAATTTGAATTAGTTAAAAAATTTAAAGAGCAATTTTGGTTGGTATTTCTATTTTTAAAGTCAGTATATTTCAACAGAATTTTTTATATTTTATTTATGAACACTTTTTAAACACATAATCACTGATTGAATAAACGAGAAGACACATTACAAAATGTACCAAAAGCGCAATCTACTTTTATTCACACATTCCGTGATTTAGCAGCCACAATAATCTCAAATATTGATTGAAAAAGCAAAAACATACAACATTTGTAGTCATAGCTGCTCACATTATCAATGCATTACTTTGAGTGTCTTATTAACTATTTAGCGAATGATATAAATAAAAACTAAATCAGTAATTATAAAATGAAAAAAATATAAGATAATTAAATTACAACAAGAGCAATAAGTAATGAGGTAAAATGTTTTTAATATCATAACTAAATATTTACCCACTAGAGTTGCTGTGTGTTGAAGTTTCCATTCCAGGAATATTAATAGATTCTTCAGTAGAGCATCTTATTCTCATGAAAGTTCCCCCTGGTTGAGCAATTAAAAGAGAGGCTTTACCATCCAATGAATGATGTAAAGTTATTGAACCTATCTGATTGGCACACTCCCATTTATTTAGTGCCATAAATTTGCCTGAAAAATTACAAAAATATATAAGGAGTTTAAATAAGTAACACCAAGTATTTATTAGATGAATTCATTTACGAATAAATGTTATACTCGCAATGTGTAAGTGTTCATAGAAAAATGGACATTTATTTGGCTATTGATTCAAAACTTAGTTGTCTATTCAATTTCCAAAGTACTATATAATAGATTCGGTTCGGCTTTCGAAATATAGAAACATGGTGTATAATAATTTTGAGTGACACCCTTATTAAAATTTCGTTTAGACATGTCACAAATATAGAGATGAAAAACTAAACTACATATACATAACTATAACAAATATTTGCCAATCTTATCAGGGTTTTTAATTATTTTTCTCCGTTGAATTGAGAGTATGACCTTTAGGTAACCTTAAGTAAATAGTAGATTTACCTAATAATTTATCAGAATTTTCAAAGGAAAAACTAGAATCTACAGTAACATCTGCAGTGGTTCTATTGGAACTATTTATCCATCTATATGATCTGACAACTCGATCTGTAAGTCCAAGCACCATTTCTACCATACCATCTCCATCAACATCACCAAGCAAAATATTCTATAAATAAATATAACAATATTTTACATTTGCTCAAAAAAATATAGATATTTTACCTTTGCATTGGCAGGGATTCTTTGTGTATGTATACACATAAGCTGTATTTTATCATCTTTTTTACCCTGTTTTGAACTAGGGGTGGTATCACTTACTAATGTTTCAACACTTCCTAAACCTGATGCTGACTGAATCTGGCCATCAATCTAGAATATTAGTCTAATTTACATAAAATACTAAGGGAAAGAAAAATTAATTTTTATAAAAAGAATTTAGGTTTGGATAATATTTTAAGTAGGTACTGTAATAGCAGTACGGTTATTCTTCAGACATTCACCATATACCAGTAACATGTCAACGTACTCACTCAGTGTAAAAGAAAACAACATACTGTTATTATTATCATAATAATATCAAAATAATTATGAATTTAATATTACCAATATGACAGTTAATGCCAGCTCAAATTATAATGTCCCATTTGTTGAGGAGGTAACAATATAATGGTGCATATTGCAAAAACGGTAAGAGATAGGTATGGGCAACATTATATGAAATATGTTTAAAATTACACGAAGAATCTAAAAATTGAAAATACCGAGTGTCAACGGATCTATTAGACAAGCCATAACTTCTAGAGTATTGAATGTATCAAAATGAGATTTGGTATAGGTAAATGGTAGAGGAAGAGGAACGTTTTTGCATATTTTTCACGTTTAGGTTACTTCCGGTTTCACCGGAAATGGCTTCAATTTTGAATTTTTAAATGGAACACCCTGTATATTTTTACATATTTGAATTTCTGAGACAATTTTGGACTAGAAAATGACATTTTAAAAAGTTTTTTCGCCTACTTGATTTTTTTAGAGCTATTTTTAATATTGCATCTAGGTGGCCATGATTGAGCGCAAACTAATCTGAAGGCCTTAGATGATGTCAGAAAAATGTAATCGCAAATTTTTAGTGATTAATATGGTAGATAGGAATAAGACAAGTTGGCAAAATTACTTTTTTATATCTAACTATTTTTTTTCAAATGGCAACACTTTTTTGACAAGCACTTTTCAAAAAGAGATTTTTTTTGCGAATCCAACGATACTAAATTCATTGTGATTGGATTAAAAATAAGCTCATAAAATACATTTACTTCAGTGAAGTTTTTAATAAATTCGTATACGAGTATTATACTTTAAAAGTTATAATGTCATTTTCTAGTCCAAAATTGTCTCTGAAATTCAAATATGTAAAAATATACAGGGTGTTCCATTTAAAAATTCAAAATTGAAGCCATTTCCGGTGAAACCGGAAGTAGCCTAAACGTGAAAAATATGCAAAAACTTTCCTCTTCCTCTACCATTTACCTATACCAAATCTCATTTTGATACATCCAATCTCTAGAAGTTATGGCTTGTCTAATAGATCCGTTGACACCCGGTATATGGGGTGTTCTATTTTAAATAAGACAATTGATGAGCACTTGCGGTGTAGCTGGAAGTTGCCAAGTCTCTAAAATATGTTTTTTAAATAATGTATGGTATACTACTAAAAGTAATGTCAAAGTTTATTGTTACTCCTTCCGGGGTTCTAAAGATAAGTGAAACTTTTATACAAACAACAGTAAAAATCTTTATTTAACACTTCAAACACAACACAACACTTCTTGTACAATATTCAAATAGCAATAACCAATCGGTCAACATGATATTTTTGTAGGTATATTTTCATATTCTCTGGACATAACCGCCATACTAAAAGTAACCAGAATTATAGCAGTTTACAGGATATTTCATAAAGTAATATATATTTACCACCAGAATTGTATATAGAAATAACTAACAGGTCATCAATTTCTAAGAAAAATGTTAATACAAGTAAACTGTGTTTTAAATATGCTGGAAAGGAATAAGATACAATTTTTTATAAATAATTTGTATATTTTTGTATATATTTGTATATATAGTTGTAAATTCAGAAAGAGAAAGAGAAAACTGGTGCTGAAGTGAAATAAACTTTTGTTTTTTAACTGTTTAAGATCCGGTTTTTCAATGCATGGTTAACGTAATTTAACCTAAAGTTAACTAACTACAAGTTTAGAATGGGAATAGTTGTTTATAAAATGTTCGAGGTAAATCACATTCTAAACTTATAGCTAGCTTAACTGCTGGTTGAACCATGTTAACCGAGCATTGAAAAACCGGCCCTTACACAGTTATAATTGTTAGTTAAAAATATATAGCCAAATCTAAATGTTGGTTTAAAATAGCCTGATTGTCGCAGATATATAAATACGAGAAAACATCCTTTATGTTTTACAGATAATTTGGATAGGGTTCATCAATAAACGATAAAAATAGCTGTAAAACTGTAAAATTTCCGGTTCAGTATTTATCAGTTTATGAACAAACAACTCTCAGTAATTAGCCCCTCAAAAAAAAAAAAAAAAAAAAAAGAATGTGACAAGGTTGTAACCTTAGCATAAAACTGATATGACTCAATTTTAAAGTACATTTTGGTACTTTCTAATACAGAGACATTCTTGATGTGTTAATCTACTATATAAAATGAGTAGAACTTTTTTTAACAGACGTGTATAAAAAAATATCAAATTTTCTTCTTTAGTTTTTCAGGGATCTTACTCCGTCTTATTTTAAATAAAAAAATGAGATCAAAAGATATTTAACACCATATATCCAGTATCACTGCTACTGCTACTTGACCTGGCCATTTTTTATTTACTTATGTGTTAAATGATTTAGCGGTAGTAGTTTTATTTTGCCTATTTCTATTCTGTCTACTCTGACCGATTTATTTTACTACAGTACCTACATAAATAATTATAACATGAGAATATCAAAACATTAAGATAAACATGTTTCACCTGTTCAACTCCTTCATCAATATCAATTACTTCTGAAGTGTCAACTGATTTTTCGGGAGCGGCATACACATAACACCATCCATCGGCAGTAATTATAACAAGGCCATTTCGGTTTTCATTAAAAACATCTCCGACCGCTATACAACTGATGAAACTTAATTTTGAAATGGTCTGAATTTTTTCTTGACCCTAATAGCATGGCATTGAATTCATACCATAATTACTTACCACAAAGTAAAAAATTAACATTTTCTTTTAATGCATGTGAATATAGTACCTACATGTGAATTATATATTTTATGATATTAAATTACACATGCAAAAGCATCACATTTTACAGCTTCTACTGATCAGTTAACTTTTTTCAATGAGACGAATACTCAATTACAATTTTTTTTGAAAACCATGCGGTATGTTAAATAAAATATAATATAAAATAATATATATATAATGTTAAATAATATAAAATATAATATAAATATATAATAAATATAAATTAAAATGTATGAAGAATGAATGATGTTCCATGTAAATTTATATATTAAAAAAATATCCATAGTTGTTTACTATAATAAATAAATTGAGATTACTTCCATCATCATAAAGATAAATAATAAGGAATTGTATATGTAGTTGCATGTGCACATTTTTAATAATCAATATAAAAACAAAGTTTAAAAGGACCTAATTAAATTAAAATATGGGTTAGATAATCCTATCCTCAGTTATAATTTGTATGTTTCAAAATACTGACCACTTGAGCACTTGACCACCCTGTTACAAGCCTCATTATAAATACTGGTTTAATATTTTCATGAAAAGTAAATTAATACTATTCCTTGAGTAAAACAGACAGTTACCAAAAGTAATATAAAGTAAGTATTAGTAACACTAAAAAAATTGTAAATATTGCACTTTAAAGCAAGTTTAAGAGTTAAGGTGGTATTTAGAAATATTGTAGGCAAAGGATGTATAGCTCTGATGTACCATAAAATTTCTTGTTTATTCAGTTATGTTAAGGCACATGCTAATATTTTCTCTATAGTTGTGATAAATAATTTAGGTACCCTATTATTGTTTAAGTGGAAAGTTCAAAACATTCTGATCGAAGCTACTTTTATATTACTTAGATACTAAGGGCTCGAAAGTTGAAATCCTACAGTGTCAAATAATTTGTGACATAAAACAATAGTTTAATCAACACATCCTAAACGATAAGGTCGTATTGGTTTAATCAACATGTAATATAATTTGTGTGAATTTGATAAATGTCACATCTAGAATTGAATAGAGAAGATTTCTTCAATTTAATAGTTACTGATGGTGAATCACTAATGATCACAGATACCAGATAGGCCAAAACTATGATAATGAGGCGCTTGATTAATAATTGTAATTAAATTGGATTCTATAGGAATCCATTCTTGTCTGATAAGTAACATTGTTTACTATATGTAATTTTAAAGTATCCCAGTTACTCTTCATGCCAACGTGGTCAATAATTGGAAAATTTACCTTACCTTAGATCAGTAAATAAACAATGAACTTTTTACAAAAGGTATAGGAATATTGTTATTAATTTCAACATTGAAGAATAAAGATGCCTACTTTACCACTCTAGAGTGACATAATTTATCATTGCCCCTTTTCGGCAAGTCTTGCTCTATCTAAAATTAACTTTCTAACACTTTTAAGCAATTTCATAAACAATTTTGGTTATTTTAGAGCACTGATCTTTGATAACAAATTTGAAATTTTTAGCTATTTTAGATTTCATTTTAGAACAAAGTATATCAGAATATTACATTTTAAACTACACCAAAATTAAATTTCTTCATACTTTGTATTCGAGACTTAGTAGCCGGTAATTGGGTAATTTCCTGCCAACAAGATTTTTTGGACAAACAGGGGCAAACTGCAGTTTTTTTACTTTCTAACTACATGAACCGGCTCTTCTTTGTCTGTGCCTGAAATATTATTTCAAATAACACTATAACTTCAGTATCCAACCCTCTATATATTTTGTGGTTGGTAAAACTTATCAGTATCAGGAACTGGCTACCGCAGAGCAATATAAAGGTTAATGTATTTTCAAAAAAATGTTGACTTCTGGATTTTTTATTAGTGAAAAATTGTTAACTGGTCAAAAAACAACAAAGTAATTTTAAGCATTAGTCATAAAGATATTCGTTTGCAACTCTAGTACCTAGGGGAGAGTCGGGCAAGAAGGTTATAGTGTGCAAAAGAAATGGGCAAAATATTTTTCAACTGGCAACATCTAGAAACTTGACAACAATGATTAATAATTCAGTAGGTTAGTGCGAAGTAATTCGTGTGTATTTTGCGTTGCTATTTCAAGCTGGAAAAATATTTTTTGTGAGGTTTCCGTTTGTATGGTGCAGAATACTTATTAATATTAATAACGATTTTAAATAACGATAAGTAGACCGATAAGCAGACTCTAAATTTTACTCTGAACTCAAAATAGTGTCAGTGGAATGTATAGTTCGTCATCTATCTTTAGTAGAACTCCACAACTACATTTCGGGCAACCGGAATCGGGCAAAAGGAATCATGATATTCAATTTTTAACACATTTTAAATTTAAGACATTTTTAACAATTCGGTTCCGGGTGAAAAGTGGATACAGTGTAACATTTGTGAGAGCTGGGTCCATGCACTTGTTCAGATTACAAAAATGAAATTTACATCTGTGACCATTGCTGAACTTCAATCCTTGCCAAAAGACGATAATAAAATTTTAGGTATTAGTTTGTATTAGTTATTTTAGTGATTTTATATGTTTTATGAAAAAGCTTTGTTTGAACGTTCATTTAGAATGTTTAAATAAATTTTTATTGTTTTTTAAATGTTATTAAAGTTTTGTATTTCGATGCATCTGATTCCATTTCTCCTGTCAACGATTCCTTTTGCCTTATACCATGATTCTTTTGGCTCAAGGGGATCGGGCAAAAGGCATCAAATGCGAGATTATGGAAAATAAAGTTTAACTTATTTAAAAATGACTTTTAAGTGAAATAATTAGTAAATTTGTTAATAATAATAATTAACTTGCACATTACACTTCACAGAACAAAAATAATTCCTAATATTTCGGAAAAAAATTAAGTCAAAATTAAGTGATTCTGCCTTCCCGACTCTCCCCTAAACATGATAATAGAATGTAGTGCTCTCTCACATGATCTGGATAATTTTTTTGTAAAATCTTACCTTAAAAATGGCGACCTCCCCATTTTGATTTCCAACAATTAGTTCATTGCAACCATCATTATCAACATCACCAAGTGTTAAAGCATTGCGCACTATGTTTCCTGAGAATTCAAATTCTATTCGCTTAACTAGTGAAATTGCACGCATTTTGTCAACTTGAGATGTATATTAAAATTGAACTATACCAATAAAGGATTTAGATAGTAAATTTAAAGGTACACGTGAATTAGGTAAGAAGGATTCTATCAATTGCCACCGAGATGGTGGCCACACTATACAAGATGCTTTTGCAGTAATAAGGCCTACTGATACAGGACCAAAATTATTAGAATCCATAGAATGACCAGTATGGTCACCCTCTATCCAACAATGACCTTCTGGTACTTTTACAATTTCTTTCTTATAACCTAAAGTAGCTATAATATCCCCTAGAAAATATTAAAATATCAGTTCTTTATAATTTGGCCTTACTTAATTAGTAAATATTTAGTAATGCACTCGCCTCCAAAATAAGCTGATTTTTGGTATATATTGTTCTTTGGGCTATAGATAATGAAAAAAAAACTAAAATTTTACTTCCTGTATTTAAGGAAACTCGAGAGGAAACTTATATGGGTTATTTTCTATTTTAATAGTTTTAAAACCACCAAAGGTATTAGATGTTTGTCTTCAGCTTAAAATGTCAGCAAACATACCCTGGGGAATTTAAATTAAATGCAGAGTTGTCATTCAAATACTTCTTGCCATTGTTGATGTTTTCAGCTAGCAACTATCTGACAAACTCCAACTTTTTTAAACCATTCAAGTCAATGAAATAACCAATGCGATTTACCTTAATTTCAAGATATTCTTGCACATATTGAGCCTAATTATTCTATATACAAGCGCCTTTTCTGCACAGTGGTGTTTTTTGGAGTAACATCTCAAAAACTTAGGGTGAGAGCCATTTACTTATTTTTTTTAATCTGCAATCTCAAGACTGCATGCATACACAGATGTAAATATTAAAAAAATAATCAATTTTGAAAGTGAATCCATTAACTAGATATTTATATAATAATTAACATCAAAACATTACCTTCGACTCCTACCACCCTTTTAATAATCTTCTGGCCTGGATCTTTGGGAGAAATTAAAGATATTATGTCACCTCGTTTAATATCGTAAGCTTTTAATGCCCATTTATTCAGAAATACATAATCAGTGTGATCTCTATCAGGATTTAAAGCAGGTTGCATGGAAATACCATCAACCCTTGCTACATAACCAAAACAATCAATTATAGTTATACCTATAGGTATTCCAAAAAATAAATTTTTTAACAAATTGGTAATTTTCATTGGTGTTTACAAAAACTACTTAAAATTAACCTCAAACATTGACATTTATTTATATAATCAAATGTCATTGACCTGAAAGTTTGTCGCTGCTTAATTCAGAATTTGATTCGGTTCTGTAGATTCCATTCTTTTCATTAGAAAATTCGATCTACTCGGCTCAGATCAGTAACTGGAACGGGAATACTCGTTATTTTTGGATATTTTTTTCTATATTACTTTCGGATAATTGTATATTGTATGTAATCTTTACTTCTACTGATAGTAATCTAATCAATACGGTACATTTCTGAAGTACATTCGGTAGCTCGGATTTTAATTAAAATAAATCAATCCTGATATTGATTGATACCTTGCGGCTACATAGTTGTCTAAACTCGGTTTAGATGCGGGTGCACATATTTACAACATTAAAAAGACATAGAACATTGGAGGAGTGATTGTAGCATCAGGATAATAATAAGACAACATAACGGCCAAGAACAAAATATCTTTAATAGCAGAAGTCGAAAGAATTTAATTTTATTCGATTGCAAAGAAAATTTAGGTACAAAAATTTTATACAGTCCAATTTATTTATGAACCCTTGGATTCGGTTTTCTTTTCACCTAGTATTTCTCTAGTTATACTGTTGAAGTCGTAGATTACTTCTTAAATTGTACTTTCGTTTTTAAAGACGATTGTAAATAATTTTTGATATTAATAAAGCAAATTATTGTTATATATCAAATATTAATCTTATAATCAATTTTATACTTTCAGTTTGCGTCTGTTTCATTTATACAAGGCACATTACTATTCTATACCCCTAGTATACCCTTGCAGAAAATAAAAGGGTTCTAGGCCCGCTTATTTCGCCCTAGAGTGATATGACACGTTGTTTTCCTATTCCCTTTCCTAGTAATAAACAATAAGCTATATCGCTTAAGTAAAAAATACTTATATAGCAGGTATTTTTTTTTTATAAATACTCTAATTTTTATTACTACCTACCCTTTGTTTATATGAATAAGGTTACTACTACAATATAATCTTTTGTTTGGAAGGCTATAATTATTTTATCCACAATCACATTATAATAGGCAGTTTTATCCACACTTATAAAGCATAATATAAAGTAACATATCCACTAGTGGAATAAGTAAGTAACTTTATTCCACTAGTGAAATAATAAAAAAATATAACCATATAGCAACCGCAGTAAGTATGACAACCTGCCAGGTTTCATTTTATGAATACCAATATTTTTTAATTCAATTTCAAATAATTCCGTTCCATTAATGTGGTGATTGTGGATAAAACGTTTTATTGTAAGCGTGTTTTAGATACATTTTATCCACTTAAAAAAATTAAACGCGTGAACTGGCGTTCTCGCGTTTAAACATTTTTGCGTGGATAAAATGTTATTTAAAACAATTATACAGTATAAACAGTGATGGGTTTTTAGCCGCTAATTATATGTTTAGCCAATGTTAATTATATAATTAGCATTTAGCCGGCTAATAATATTATAATTAGATGTTATCAGAATAACGACAGACAGACAGAATACATTGTTTTTTAATTTTTTACACATCAGATCAGAATAATATCTATTATACCTATTCATATATCTTTCTTATCTTTCTCAAAGCACTGCCAATAAATTCCTGACTTATATGGTTAACTATTATATGCTAATTAATTACCACACTGACCAATATCGGGAGACTAATTTATTTTAATTCGATCATTACAAGATTAGATTAATTAATTTACTAATTATACTAATTTGGATTTTCTAATAAAAAGGCCAACAAAGGGGTTATCCCTCTACATAGCCTACATGGTCTTGTTGGATATTTAGCCTGCTAATTTTGAGTGTTTTTAGCCGGCGGCTAATTATCGATAATTATCCGGTTAATTATAACCAGATAATTTTATAAACTAGGATAGTCTTTATCAATTTATAAAAATATATACGAGTTTACCTCGCAGTGATGTGCCGGATAATTATCCATTTATAATTAACCGGATAATTATCGATAATAATCCATCGGCTAAAAATCCTTTCAAAATTAGCAGGCTAATTATTATAGTGCCAGTGGTAAAAATGGCCTCATATGGAGGTATGTTGGAACTTTTATTCATTTTTTAATTAAATTTAGTTTTTTTTTAATTTGCAGGATTATTTTTATTTTTGATGTACTTAATTCCGTGACTTAATTAAATGATGAGGGAGGATTGCGGTATTATAAAATAAAATACAAAATAATCCCTATCTCTAGATTTAATTTCTCCTTATCTATGACTTATAATATGATGACCTAATAATAGGTACCTATTATGCTTACCTACCTAGGTAAGAAGGTAAGTAGGTAAGAATAAATAGATATTTTATTGGTAATTGCGAAGAAGTTATTCTGATGTGTGAAAAATTAAAAAACTGTATAGGTATTCTGCTAACGGCTAATTATAATAATTTTAGCCGGCTAAATGCTAGTTATATAATTAGCATTGGCTAAATATATAATTAGCGGCTAAAAACTCATCGCTGGTACACCTTAAGTACGTTGATATACGGCACTGGTTGTAGTGCACACTGCCGTAAATAGTGACAAACGAATGGAATTCTGAAATTAGTGTAGTTCAGTGTTACACTTTTTGAGGAATCGAACGGATCTTTAGAAAAATGAAACGAATAAACTTAACACTTGATGCCTCATACTAGTCCAGACATACGTTCAAAATTTTACAATATATAAGGAAGCTCTTATGTACAAGGTGTTAAGGTCCTGAATTGCTTTCATCTATGTAAGAAACCATGGTCGATATTTTATTCCCTTTTAGTTAATAAAATGGCTGATGACGACAAAGGGAAAAAAGATTTTAGTGATATTTTGAGCAACATAAACAGAAAATTTGAAATCATTCATACGAAATGGGATAGCAACTGTAAGCAATTTGAGATAAAATTGCGAACGCAAATACCGCGAGATAATGAAGATTTTAATAGTTTATGTGATGAATGGGTGGATATATTTTCAGATGTTACAGATACTGTTTGGGCAAAGAAAATATCAAATACTGGTCCCAAAATAAGGTTTAGAAAACAGTATCAATGTTGGACGCAAGGCGGGAAAACAATTCAAAAAGAGTTATTATTTGACCCAAGAAGATGCAAAGCCACATTGGATATGAAAGTTTTAACAGATAATCCTCTGTCTAGGAGAAAAAATAAACATATCAGAATCGGTTTGAATGTTGTAGTAAAAGTAAGTAATTTTTTTCTTGTTAAATAATTTATGAACTATATACCTATAGATAGTTACACGTAACACATAACTACATACTTATCTTAATATTTTAGATAAACTTTTATCACTTACATCCAGTAGATACAACGCAACCTTTTGCCTTCTTTGTTCATAATTGTGAACCACAAGCAGAAATTCCCAAACCAGTTGTCCAGTCTAATGAGAGACTTGCACAATTAGTAGCAGCAATGGTTCAAAATGGACCAACAATATCACAAAAAGCAGCAGAAAAAGCAGAAAAATGTATTGCTAGACTTAACGAACAAAAAGCAATACCCCAGGCACAGCCGGAACTACCGCCACAGCAACAACCACAACAATCTCAATGTTTACAGCAACAGCAGTCACAACTGCATCAATCACAACCATTATCACAATCACAACCATTACTGCAATCACTATCTCAACCACAACCCCAATTGATTGTAAGTTACGGAGATACTTCACAGCAATTACTTCAAGACCCTTTAGCAGTAGAATCTCAAACTGTAGAATTGGTACAAAGCATGCCTTTACAATCCTTGGAGAGCATTAAATTAGAGGGCCATCAACCAGAGGGGCAATCAACTCTGCAGCCTAATTGTACCCAATTTGTAGTTAGCACTCCACAGTTTGATATGTCTGATCATTTTTTACTCTGCCAACCTTTAATGTTCGATACTTCTCAAGTTATTCCATTATCTAATCATACTATGCCTTCTCATTTTGTACATTTACAGTCGCCTTTATCTAATGAAAATGGACAGTTTTTATAAAATATTTATTATATGCAACTTTTACTTATGGATATTATATTATTTATTCATTTATATATTTAATGTGTCCCTTTCCTAGCAAAATTTGTCAAAATATTGATTTTTGATAAATAGGTACTGAAGCCCTACTTGTGCTAAAAAGAAGAGTTGTAATAAACTTCTGTATATTTGCTTTCAGGTGGTGGTTTTCAAATATGTATATAATTAATTAAACCTCTATTCAATTTGATATTTATTTGTTATTTAGACTAAATATTTTTTTTATAATAAAATCTATCAAAAAACTAAGTAGGTTGGTATAATTTTATTCTATTAACTTCACAGCAATAAACATTATATAATATATGTTTATTGCTGCATAGTATGCTTGTGGGAGAAATAGAGTGAAACCAAATAAAATGTTTGATCAGATACTGTTCATAAATAGTAATCTTTAGGCAAAAAGAAATTTACTAAATATTTTCTGAATATTTTTATAAATAGGTAGTCAATATATAATTAGCTGAATAATATTAGTACAGCTTAGTTAGATATATAGAAATTTCCAGTGCCGATTGGCCAAGGAAAGGCTTAATCAGTATGTTAAATTTGTCATAGGGGTCACTTGAGAAGGCGGCATTTTATAATGGTGCAGGTATTGCGACCAACAACACATTTATTAGGTGATATTTTACATTGCTGCAAAATGTCGTTTTAATATTTAATACTCCATTTAAAAAACAAATAGTAAGAAAACTTGTAATTCAAAGTCCTTATTTTTATTGATTTGTTCAATATCTTGAAAAATGTCACAATTTTTGTATTTTGACATATTTTGAATTAATCACAGAAAGAATGAGAGCTTTATGCTGGACCAGTGGCGGCTGGTGACATTTGGATATGGGGGGCGCAGAAATAAAAAAATGGGCCGCAGGCGAAAATTTTGCATATTTCAAAGTCAAACCCCTTAAAATTATAAATTAGAAATTCGCAGAGCAAAAATATTTGCTTGAAAAAATAACTTTCGTTACACAAATATCCTCCTTTTTAATACGATTGACGGAAATCTCGGCAAAAATTGTTTAAAATAATATTTCAATAGGTAGGTAGTAGGTAATTAATATTTAGATATCAAAAATTTACGTTTACGACGTTACCTTCAAAAAGCTGAAAACGGGAATTCAGGAAGCAGAAACATAACTATTTTTAGTTTTTAGATATCCGTTAATTAAAAACGATATGGCACAATCACAAACTCAAAAGTATTTTAGTTATTCAATTATTACGTAGGTAAATAAAACTTCATACAGTTATTTATACACGGGTGCACTCACTTTCTAAAATTGAAATCAGCTCTACGGTCTTTCATAGAAATAAATTTTTCCATAACTTTTTCATCGAAATTATTTATTGGGCAGGCAACGCCCAAATCTTTTATTTATACTTTTTTTTCCAGTGGAAGATTTGCAAAATTAGCTCTAATTATACTAACAGTATTCATGTTATGTAATATATAAAGTTGTCTTTTCACAAAAATTGAATAAGTAATTTAATAATGTTAAAAATATATAATGTGTTAAAAATATGTTATAATGTTTAATAATGTTGGCGTAGGCCGCTAAATAATTGCGACCAAATCTGCATAATATAAGCATACGGAAAGTATCTAACGATTCTAGTCGAAAAGGAGATCGGGTCGGTTGCCATAGTTACCTGGGCCGCGACTCAAAGTGCGGCCACGAAGCTGTGATGCTTTGCTCACTGTGCAGTGGTGTGCTGTGGTGATCCACTAATGTGGACTGTGGCATTATGAGTACGATAGCTCAAGCGCTCGAGCCTTTCCTAATAATAGTTTTGTACCACAATACATATTTTAACATTTGCATTCAATTTACAATAATGATAATAATAAGGATTTCTTTGGTATTTTTGGAGGAAGGGCGCGCGGCCATGCGGCCTTAAGGAGGAGCCGCCACTGTGCTGGACATTACTAGTTCTAAAATTTAAGTTTTAAAATTACAACACTACTACTAATTGTTCTTTAATGGATTTACTTACAACGCACTTGTAAATAATTTTTTGACCATTAAGTATTATCCTTGTATTAATGCTTTAAAACATATATTCAACTCAAAACTTAAAATGTGATAGTAAATTATGTAAAATGAATTTAGATGTGCGAAATTATTATGATTAGTTGTTAATTATATTTACATCTTATAAACATGTTTGTTTGGAATTGGAAGTACCTATCTAATGAACTATATTTTACTTTCTTAATAGTTTCCAGTGTCATCACCCAAAATGGAAACTTGTCCATAAATACATCCCTGGCCATATAGGCAGATAGGTCGATTTTACTTATGGGGGAGATATATTGTAATATTATTATTATGAAAAAAGTTATATATTTTTTAAATGTATATGTACCCTGTATATTTTTGGATGTTTGGATAGAATGTTCTGTTATAAATTTGTTGTTATATAGTTTAATGCGATTCTCTCTAATAGTGGAGGAAATATTCTCGAAACAGTACCTATCGTGAGCATATGTTGGGCAAAGACTTTCTAGCACCTAAAGCCTGTGTTCTATTTAAGTCTGAAAAGATAGGCTATTTCATTTAAAAAATATGTAAGATATGACGCAGGTAGATGTTATATTTACAGATTTTACCAAGGCGTTTGATCAAGTACACTATGAGTTAATAATTAGAAATGTTAGTCAATTCGGATTAAACACAAATATGGTAAAACTTATTCTTTCTTTGTTATCGAATAGACAAAATTATGTTGAATACAAGGGCTTTAAATCAGATACTTATTATGTCACTAGTGGTGTTACTCAAGGCTCCAATTTTGGACCAGTTTTATTTTTAATGTTTGTGAATGATATCAGCAAATATATTAAATCTGATATTTATTTGTATGCTGATAACTTGAAAATTGTTAGTCATAAAATCAGAAAGTGATTGCGAGTCATTGCAAGCTGATGTTGATTTGTTGTGAGTGGTGTCAGGTAAACAGGTCGAGTTTAAATAAATCCCAGTTGGGTTATTTATATAGATCTCATGACAAGCTGCAGTGTTCTTTTTTTGCTAATTAATTTATCAATCATGTTAGGTGACAGATTATGTGTGAAAGCAATCTGTAAAAAGACATCAATATAACTGGTTATATGCTCCCATCTTATATGTATAGAAGAGATTCAAAATGTTGTCAATGGTGGTACTTGTATGTGCCTTCTTTTTATAGATGCGATGAAATTGTAATAAAATTCAAGAATTGAGCTATTTATAGGTACACCATTTCTGACAATCAAAATTAGAAGTCTGTTTAATATATTTGCAAAATGTTTTCCAAAATGATTAAAAACTCCAAATATTGATCTGGATTGATGCAAATATTCAAAAAAAAATTTTTATTCTCATTTATTTATATTATTATATTGATTTTTGAACATATCAGAACTGTCGACAAATTTTGTAAATTCTTTAAAAAACACTTATTATTTCTTTGGTACCACTTTAAAATTGCAATAATTATTGTGGTTGTCCTGCAATCTGGAATTATTTTATAATTATAGGAAACTAGTTTTACTTTGAAGGGTAATTTTGTCCTTGTTAATAGTTTTTTAATTCAAGCTTCATTTAATTAATAGATTGTATTCCATAAAAAATAAAAATCATTTTGTAGTACCAAATTCATGTTTTTAAACTCGGAATACCTAGTTAGTCATAATTTGCAAGTGCTGAATTATAAAGATGTGAAGACCAGATAGGGTTAAAAAGCTCACATTTTAATTTTTTTACTCTCCAGAAATAGCAGAAATATTCTTCAGAACACCTAAAATCTTTGTGAAACATTAATTTGATAATTCTGACAACACAACTTTTACTTTTTCTTTCTGTGAACATGTGTATCTACATAAATTGCACTCTATTGTTACTATCTACTGTATTTTTGGCATTTTCCAAACAATGAAATGGGCCGAAGATACATAAATACAAATCAAATTGAATGTTGTATAATATCCACATACTGGATTTGCAAACATCGACATTCCCAAATATTTATGTCAGTTTGTGAATTTCTGTTTTAACAAACATATTCTCACTGCATTAGCATACATATACATATTATGTTTCATTAGGTTGACTATGCTTATACATACTATAAAATTAAATATTTAAATTCCCTACTGAATTGTACAAAACGTAAAGTTATTATTTTCATGATCTATTAATATGCTTTTTTCTATTTTGCGTCTATAAACAAGTCATAATGAAACGCAATTGCGTATTGAAAAGAAACCCTTTTCGACACTCAACTTTTTGGTCTTAAATGTTGGTAGTTACAAATTTATAATTATTTAGAAATAATGGCATACAAAATGGTATATAAGTCATAACCTAACTAAATTTTCAAGCAAAGAAAAGTTGATAAACGTCAATGACACAAACGGTACCAGAACATGTATAAAAATCCCTATATGAGCATTCAATTTTCTGATGATTTTTCTTTGCTTCCACAGGCGTACAACATGCAAAATAAAAAAATAGTATAAACAACACATTTCATAAGAACTTTAGAAAACTCGCCGTTTTGCGGCTCGTTTTTTAAACTTAGGCGCATGCAATAAAAGTACGCCTTATGATACTCGGTGTTTAATATAGGACTATACGTATATAATCTTTACTATAAAACTATTTGTTGCAATTACTGGTCAATATGAGGGTTTTAAAAGAAATTTGTGTATTAGGTATCTAAAACATATATTACAATAAAAAACCTAACACTGTTTAAAAAAAATTGTCAATATTTTTAACAAAATTTCGTTCAACATCTAGTATTTCCAAATGCTCTGTTTCTGTGCCTTCATTATTGAAGTAATATTGAACATGTTCCTCGTGGAAATCCAATATTTTCTTGTCATTGTCGTCAATTTCATTATGATCAGGTAAATTCTTCAAGGATTTAATTATACCATTAACTTTCTCATACAATGGTTTAATTATGGTGTCTGTTATTTCTCTCTGTTGTTTACATTTGGCAAGGAAAACTTGTTCCTAAAACAGCCTAAATATTTATACAATATAAAATACCATTAATTTTGTTAAAATAAATACTTGCAGAACTTAAATAATACACTATGGACAAAGTACTACACTAGACTACAATAATTCAAAACCAATATTCATTCAATTTACTAGTAAAACATAAGTCATTAAAAAAAAATATAGCACATATTAAAAAGGACAGAGAAAAATACTGTACTTATAGGTCTCCTAAATATCCGAAGGGGAGCTTGACTTTTTAATTGTTTAAGTGACCCATTTTTTTGACATAATTTATTTAAATTATTTTACAATTCAATGGTTATTTTGATCTATAATCTATACTAATGTATTACTCAACATCCAGTGGCGGCTAGTCATAATGGGCACAAGGGCACGTGCCTATGCGTAAGCACATAAGACTTGTGAATGTTGTGATATTTTATAAACTTTTATAATTATTATAATTTGGTGGATTTTTTTATTAATTTTTCATCATGAATATTGAATCATTTGGTGCATACATATCCGTCTAGCGTCTAGACCGCTTCACGCTTCACTGTCTGTGGACTGGGCTGGGCACGGCCGCTGTGTGCCTGTTCTTTTTTCTTTTCTATTTGCATGTGCAAGAAAAGGATACACAGCTTCTATTTTTCCAGCGCGTCTTTTCTAATGCGTTCTGTTACGTCATTGAATGGGCGCTGCCGT
This sequence comes from Pogonocherus hispidulus, assembly GCA_963924545.1. Classification (NCBI taxonomy): domain Eukaryota; kingdom Metazoa; phylum Arthropoda; class Insecta; order Coleoptera; family Cerambycidae; genus Pogonocherus; species Pogonocherus hispidulus. The sequence continues at coordinate 75,521,843 of OZ004692.1, read as the reverse complement.
TGATCAGACGGTACAGAGTACTAGAGATTTCAATTTACTGATTTTTTAAATATAGCCAATTTGTTTGAAAAGGAGAAATTTAACAACTATAGAATAGTTTTTCCTCTGGAACATATTAAAACAGTGTGTGCCTTATTTCCAAAGATCAACATTACAAAATTAAAAAATGAGCTGTATATAATATATTCTAGAGATGATTTCATACAACATAGTGGTGCGGTTGCTTTATTACAAATAATGTTAAATAAAAATAATTTACTTACGACGTTTTCGGAATCGGTTGAACTATTAACTATATTGTGCACAATTCCTATGACTACAGTCGAAAGTGAACGCTGCTTCTCAACACTTAAGCGAATAAAGACATTTTTAAGAAACACGATGTCACAAGAAAGGTTATGTGCTCTAGCAATGCTTTCCATCGACAAAAATTTAGTAAACACTATGACTGATTTTAACGAACAAGTTATCGAATATTTTGCAAATGATAAGTCAAGAAGAATGGAGTTTCATTTTAAAAGTTACTAAGTTTAGTTTTCGATGGATGAGCGGGTGGTTGCAGATTGTAAGGTAAGCACACAGATTTGTTATGGGTTTGGGTTAAGTACTTAAATGGGTTTTATTATTTATTTTTTTTATCTATCTGTGTTTTCTCTGGTCTAGCAGAAAACAGAAGTTTCTCCTGCCATTTTTCTGACATGTATACTTTTTTAAACCGATTTAAATATTATTTTAAATAATTTTTCCATATTTCTGTCAATCGCATCAAAAAAGGGGATATTTGCCATTTGCCTAACGAAACCTATTTCTTCAAGCAAATATTTTTGCTCTACGAATTTCTAATTTTTAATTTTAAGGTGTTTGACCTTGAAAAATGTAAAATTTTCGCCTGCGGCGCATTTTTTCCCCTATATCCCCCATTTCACCAGCCGCCACTGCATATAACCATATTCATAAAACGAAGTGTCTTCTCAAATATTAACGAACCTAGTAAACGATAGATTTATAGATAAATCTTAAAATATACAGGGCATTTACTGTACACTGACAGATGTTCACCCTTGTCATTGCTTTTTTTATAATCAGACTTATTAAAGTTACTGGAACAATTATTCCAATATTAATATTTACATGGGTTGTAAATAATACATAATAACATATAAATCATCACATTGGATAGTAATTAGAACTATAGAAAATTCTGAAGCATCTTACCTGTAGAAGTTCCTTTTCTAACTCTGCTACTTCCTTCTTTAATTGTATTATGTCTTCATCTGAATATTGATTAATATTATATTTATCCTCATCTAAAATCACATTCTTTGGTATTGCAAAGATTTTTATGGTCTCTTCCTAAAATATTAGATTTGTGTATTAGAATTCTCCTCATGTCTATAAAATGTCTGTAAATTATAAACTATATACTCGATTGATATTATCATAACCACCTTGGAATGTGTTATATGTTGGTAATAATTGAGGTTGCAGGGTAGGGAGTTGCTGTAAGCATCCTTTCCGCATACAAAAAATAGAATCACTAGGCGTGGTTAAGTGTCGTAAGAATATGACTGCCTCGTCAGGGCCGGATTATTTAAAATTATAAGTGAGAAATGAGGAACCAAAAAAACCTCGAAAATAACGTAATAAAATAAAACATAGTTTGAAATAAAATGGTCATACAGATGCAAAAAAAAATGTTTATCGTTCTTAAAATAATAGAATTTTATTGCTGTAATTAATTTAATTTTTTTACTAAACTACCTAGTACATTTTTTAGTAAATTTACAGGGTTACAGTTATTATTTACAGTTAAATTTTTAATTCATTTAAAAATTGAACAATGTATTCTGCAATATATGCTACGATATATTTAGAAAATTTTAATTGAGGATCTGAGATATTCCTAGCTCCTGGGTTCCAGGTAATTCTTTAGTCTATACCCTCCCTCCGATAGCTTTGCTCGCTCTCCCCCTTGTTACCTGTCTACCTTAAATATTCAGGGCCCTGTGCATATACTCCATCGCTGTGCTGTTTAGTTTACCCTTAGCTACTATGACCAAGTTATCTTGATAATTGATTGAAAATAATATAGGCTTGATAATTGGTATCCGTTAATATCCAGCAAACTTCGACTTCAGCAGAAGTAACATCATCCGACACAAGGCTTAGAGCAGTAGCCACAGAATACCGTTTTGCTGCAAACACTTTCGTTTCACCAGAGCCACTAATGATAGCTCCTCCAGTATGGATATAAGTATTAATATTTCCCTGAGCGTGTATCTAGTCTATCAACCTTGAGATGTTTTTATGTATTAGTTAGATCTGCTAATTGTTATCGAATGTTCGAACGAATTGTACTGTTATATAAGCAATCAATTATCAATTAAAACATTAAATAATTACTTGTAATATGCCAAATACAGCTCTGCATATTATTTACTAATTTACAATGCAAACCTGTGAAATGTTATTCTGCATAATTTCTTTTTATCAATATAGTCTCTGCTATTACAGCTACTATGGCCGCACGAAACTATTATCTTTTAATGTTCTAGTTACTTAAATCTCCATAATATACAAATTTACTAAAAAATCCACATAAGTAAATTGATGTATGTGCCACAGCCACTTGTCAGTTTTGACAAAAGTGTCTTATGAATATGCCGGTACCGATGTTATTTTTTACCACGAGATAGCTCCTCCCTATTATCCTAACTCAACGATGTTGGTATATTTAAAATATATTCTGCAGCAAAGATAACAATACCATAGTTTCCAATTGTTCATGGCTTATTGTATCCATTTGGAGAATGGTCAAATTGGTAGAAAGTTATATCTCAATGTTATTGAACATACTATCAAGAAACATAAACAAGCTATTTATTTTCTCTTGTAGTGTATATATATATATATATATATATATATACGAGCCATAACAACTAAATGTTGGGACAAGGTATTATTTTGGATATAATACAATGGCTTATCAAAACTAGTGAATTATTTTGTTTATTTTTTTAAATGCAAACATAATATATCCTAAACTATATGAACACATTTTCGTGCCATGGTGAAGCAATCGGTATTAATCATGGCGTATTTTGTCATTGGAAGGTCAAATTTGCTGACAACTAAATATTGGGACAAGCACAAATCTCACATTTAAAATGTGAGATTTGTTTAAAATTTCATAAATCTCTTTGTGAAACAAACTTTTGGTCTCCCCGAACATCCACATTGGCAGACTCACCATATTTTTTCACTATATTACAGACTGCGGTCTTTGGAATAGTTAAATTACTAGAAATTTTACACATTGTCTTACCCGCACTGTGTTGGTGAATGATAATTTCACGTAATTTCTGTTTGGTAGCTTTTCCGCGTCCCATTATTCCAATTAAATTAACAAAATTTAAATATTTCAATAATTCAGTAGTTTTGATAATCCATTGAATTATATCCAAAATAATACCTTGTCCCAACATTTAGTTGTTAGGGCTCGTATATATATATAGTATGTACCCACTTAAGATAGAAATGCAAAATATATATAATGAATTAGGTACCTATCATACCTACTTATATATTTTAGTACACAAACCAAATTAGATTTGTTCAAGCAGCAGTTATAAACTATTTCATAATTTCAGAAATATTTAAGATTCTCTTAGTGAGGGTTTAAAAAACAATGTGTAAACAAACCGTGTAGTAGGTACCTAGTCCTACATAATTATTACACATTTTATTAAGTACCTTAAATTTTTGTAGAGGGGCTTTTGCATTTTCCATGTAAATTGAATGAATTTCAACAATTTTCTGATCTCGTAGAACATTTTCATATTGTTGTTCATTTAAAGCCGTTTCTAACTCTTTTAATGCCATTTTTATAGCTTTGCATACCTGCTCTTCAACTACAATTTTAATAGTTTTAAGTTTATTTTTTAGGTTAAGTTCAACATTACTTACAATCTTCAAATAATTCTGTTGAACTGAAACCATAATATTGTTTTTCGTATTCATCTTCTCTTAATCTTTCTTCGTTCATCATATTTATTTGTCAATAAAGAGATTAATGGTGAATTTTAGTTAATTTTCAATAATATAAATACATCATCTATCAGTCACCCTAAACAAAACATTGAACATAACTGAACTGGAAAAAATTTGAATTTGAAATTTTAACCACAGAATTAAGTGTATAATTCTGTGGTTTAGGTTGTGTTCCGATATTAAACTTGGTTAACCAAAATCCCGGTTAAGCGTTCCATTAAATAAAAATTCCTGAAAATTGTTTAATTTTGGAACTGTTGTCACCTGAAAAAGGTTAACCAAACGTCAAAATATTGACCGTGCTCTGGGAGCGGTACATTGGTCAACCGAAGAGTAAGCAGGTTAGGTTTTAGCGTTGAGAGAAGAAATATCAATTCTCTCAATGATTTTAATTATATTTTGTTTAGATGGTGAAGGCAGATGGGGTGGTGTTCTTGCGTTAAGAGTTATACCTAATAAATATTTATAAATTCTACTTTTCTGTATTGTATTCTGTAGTCCACTTGACCAAGTCGACTGAAAGCGACACTTATATCTACTTATAAACTACTTATATCTTACTATAATATACCAAATTATCTGCTGTTTCATTTATTTTTTGACTGAAGACTAGAGTAATAGTTAAGCACGGAATATGAAGGTATTTAAGGTTGAATGAATCCCAATAAAAACAATTCATCATCCATGTTGATTAACCAGCCAGTTCCTTAATTACACATTTTTCAGGTTTACCAATATTTCGGTTAACCGAAATCCTGGTTGGTCGCGGATAATATCGGAACACAACCTTAACCACGGATTTCTTAAAATAAACTGGATCGCTGATTCCTAACTATCATTTTGTCAGTTGTAAGGTGGTCGGCATACTGTGCTAACATTCCATTGGCTAGTTTTCAGCTAATGATGTTGAGGTATTTACAGAGGGAAATTTTGAAAATAGTTTGGTGAGATATGGGCATATGACTAACTAAATATTACTTATATGGATGGATATAAGTAATATTTATATTACACACAAGTCTCAGACTTTCGGGCTAATCCTTGTGATTAGAATGAGGGGTAGAGATATTATTATTATTATTATTATTATATGGGTATAAAATATGTACACTGTTGTAATAAAAATACTTTAGCAGCGGGTCTAAAAAGTTAACTTAATATAGGGTTATATCAAAGATTAAATTGTATTATTTGTGCATTAGATATGACGAGTAATTGACAGGACTGGACTCAAGAGTTATATTTGTGCAGCAAAGGTACACATAATTTTTTTCTATTTATAGTGCATTTCAAATAATTGGAATCATCTCTTTTTAATTTGACTTGAAATGATTTTCGACAAAGTCGAAATTGATGTGCTTCTAAAGACACTCCCTACATGTACAAATCTTCCAATGGTATGTCTGGTATCTATGTATATTAAATTCATTGACGACACTCTTTATTTCTCCTGTTACAACTTCATTTTTTAAATAAATTTTACATTAGCCGGAATTATAACTGGTTCATATAATAGTTACTTGTCTAAACATAATTTAGTAACTAACCCAAAAAACTTTAAAGTAACATGGTTTGTCAACCAAGTATTTGAACCTTGTCTGATTGCGGTATAAAAATTAGTTAGGATCAGTTTTGTATATTGTTTTGAGGAATTCTAATATCGATACCTTTTTTCCAAAATATCGTAAGTCACTCACTAAATTTTACCTTAGGCTACTTACGACAATTCTGCCACTCTGCCTATTACAGTTCTGTTATTTACGATAAAATGTATGCAGTTATTTAACTGTGAAACATTTAAATACGCTTACATATTTATGGATCTATCTACCTCTGCCAAGATGTGTATTTGCATATTATACTTACGATAGATCCATAGTCATTTTCATGGAAAATGTCACTTACGATAGTTTGGCAAAAAGGTATCGATATAAGGTAGGTATTTATCGAAGAAATAAACATATGTTTGTAGTTATTTTAATTGTGGCAGGAGCTGCATATATAAAAAGCCACGATGAAAGTAGCTGCACGTCTTATCAGTAAAAACGGCACTAAAAAAATATTTTTTAACTGAATGACATCATACAATTAGTAATGTCAAGTAGTTATTAGTCAAATTTATACTTTACACTGTTAAGATATATTAAATATTGTGAATGAATTGGGATAGGTTAATCAGTTATTTTGTTATAAACTTACATGAAGTTTATACTACACAATATGGTAATAACTTCTTTTCTAGAAGATAACATTAACAACTTCAAAACTCAAAATCATTATGATTATGGTAGGAATTTAATAAAAACACATTTAAAATATAATTTATACACACAATCACATTATAATAGGAGTTTTATCCACACTTATAAAGCATATAAAGTAACCTATTATCCACTACTGAAATAATAAAAAAATATAAACTTAAATCAACCAAATTTAATTTACTTATTAAAATTAACATTTATATTAATAGACATTTCGTTCTTCGCTTTTTCATATTTCACTTCGTTTCCGTTAATAGGAAGCTTGTGGTTGCTTCTTGCAACAAATTTTGGATGTCTCCTCTCCTGAGGAATGACTTGAAAGAGAAGGACCTTGGATTTTCCTTGCAATACCAAGTTTGTTAGATACGGAGTCTTCAATATAGCTCTCTGCCACAGCAGGGCTCTTCCACCCACCATGCCGCTTGATGGGTGTAAAGTCGGCACCTTTATTTCCCAATAAAGTTATTGAAGTGCACCCCCATATAGTGGCCAATATAAGATTCCGCGTTTGCCAAGTTCAGAAACGATGCAACTTTTGATGGAACTTTTGCCAATGTGTTGATTCCAACAGGCTGAGAAGTACATTTTTGATTCTTATAATATAAAAAGAATCTGTTTTGTGATAAGTTCTTTGGTCTAAGGGAAATACATTTTCTACACATCTCTACGTCGTTGATAGAAAATCCTTCATTTATAATTTTAAAGTTTCGTGAAATGCCGGTCTTGGTATCTGGTATCGAAACAACTAGATACGCGCCAGTGTCCTATACATTAGTGATTTTCAAATTCGTCAATTCATAGCATCGACAAGCACCAGAGTCTCCTATTACTAGCGCAACCTAAAATGATTTAAAGTATTATTAATACATATTGTCTAAAAAGTTAAGAGTTATTACCTTAATCATAAAATATTCTTTATCACAAGATTTAGTCAAAAATTCTTCAATTTGCACTCTTTCCAAAACTGCAGCCTTTTTCACCTTGTATCCTTTCGACTGACTCTTCAGATAACAGATATCTACGTTTTTAGACTTTTATCGCAGCCTTCAACATTGAATACTTCGACCAAATGGATGAAATGATCAAATTGCATGTTTTTTCTTCAGATTAAGAAATAAATATCTTGCACCTTGCACACAGAACTTCATTTATATTTATAAACCACAAAACAAAAAGAAAATATAAAAGTAGTGCTAGTAACTCAACAGTGTTACCATCATTTAGTTCATAAAATACCTAGAAGTTAGCACAGTATGGCGGCCGTCTATCAGTTGTTATTTTTAGCTACCCCCACCAGTATGCATTAGCGATCCAGTTTATTTTAAGAAATCCGTGGGTTTAACTAGTATAATCAATGCAACCACTTAGCAGCACAAAGAAAAAAAATCCACTACACAGCCCACACTTGTACTTGCTCATTCTCATTGTCAAATAGAACTAATAGAAGTTGAAAAAATGGTTAAAAAATGATTTTTAACTGTTAACTGTTAACAACCCTTAATCCTTGTGTATTGATACCATAAATTTTAAATAATACAAGCCGTGCCGACTCATTTTTTGAACATCCTTAAACCACGGACCTTAAACATAAAACTGATTACTAAGTATACAAAATCAATTCGTAGAATTGTAAAATAAATAATTCATTCTTTTTTACTTTCACTAACTCGGTGACTCGAACAGAACTCAGATTCTGATTCCTCGTTTCGATATCGAATCGACCGTGTATCCTTGTTACACTCTAATACCTTTCATAATACCTTCTTTTTCTAATTCGTCTACTACTAACGAATCGAGAAATGTGAATTTGACCCCAGATTCGAAAAGATACTGTAAATAATCCATACCCAGAAGATACTGATTCAGTATCAATCTATGTCAACGTACCCAAGTATTATTCCGTTTGTTCGTTCTATTTACTTGACTAGGTATATCAGTTCAAAGTCCCAGTGATGGGTTTTTAGCCGCTAATTATATATTTAGCCAATGCTAATCATATAATTAGCATTTGGCCGGCTAAAAATATTATAATTAGCCGTTAGCAGAATATACAGTTTTTTTAATTTTTCACACATCAGAATAACTTTTTCGCAATTACCAATAAAATATCTATTTATTCTTACCTACTAGGTAGGTAAGCATAATAGGTTTTATTAGGTCATCATATTATAAGTCATAGACTAGAAGAAATTAAATCTAGAGATAGGGATTATTATGTATTTTATTTTATAATACCGCAATCCTCATCATTTATTTATTTCTCCGAATTAAGTACATCAAAAATAAAAATAATCGTACAAATTAAAAAATAAAACAAACTAAATTAAATTAAAAAATAAATCAAAGTTCCAATATACCTCCCTATGAGGCCATTTTTACCACTGGCACTATAATAATTAGCCTGCTAATTTTGAAAGGATTTTTAGCCAACGGATAATTATCGATAATTATCCTGCTAATTATCCGGCACATCACTGCAAGTCCACATATAATATGTAGACTTTGAACAGTTTACCCAGTCAGCAGGTAGAATGACTGTTACGTCTTTTTGAGATTTATTTGATGGGTTTTTAGCCGCTAATTATATATTTTTGAAAATGCTAATTATGTAACTAGCATTTAGCCGGCAAAAAATATTATAATTAGCCGTTAACAGAATATACCTTGTTTTTAATTTTTGACACATGAGAAGAACTTTTTCCCAATTACCAAGAAAATATCTACGACTCATACACCTACCTACTAGATAGATAAGCGTGGTAGGTATTATTAAGTCAGCATATTATAAGTCATAGATAAGGAGAAATTATCTAGAGGTAGCGATTATTTTGTGTTTTATTTTATAATACCGCAATCCTCATCATTTAATTAAGTCGGTACATCAAAAATAAAAATAATCATACAAATTAAAAAATAAAAAATAAAACAAACTAAATTAAATTAAAGAATAAATAAATAGCGAAGTTCCAATATATCTCCCTATGAGGCCATTTTTACCATTGGTACTATAATATTTAGCCTGCTAATTTTGAAAAGATTTTTAGCCGACGGATAATTATCCGGCACATCACTGCCTTTTATAATAAAAAGATTCGAAGTAATATCTTACGTAAGAATAATATATATACAGGGCGCCCTATTTCTTGACCCGTTGCATGGGTAACTTTTTTATTAGTAGAGATACAAAAACGCTTAAATGAGCAAATTAGTGCAGTTTCGTATTAGTAATTCTTCGGTAAGGCGAAAAATTATATACGGGGGAAGGTTGAAAAGTTATTGACAAAAAACGAAAAATCCAACTTTTCTATTATCCCTCGTAGCTCGTTCATTTGAAGAGTTAGAGAAAAATGCTTCACATGTTTTTTGCAGTATTTTTCATGTAAAATGACATGCACTTGCTACTTTTTATATATCTCTTAAAATGGTTGAGAATCACAGTAAAATATATTTTTTTTAAATGTAATGGATAGGTGGCTGTGACATTAACCGAAAGTCCCCTTTTTTCTCTTTCAGATGATATAACATAGTCCATATTTTATCCTTACAAAAGTAATAATAATCGTTGTTTTTAAAGAAAGTTTATTGTCACATCAAGAATGCTATGGATTATGGAACAAAAGAATGTTTTGAGAACAGAAATTATTAATTAATTAATTATATTGAAGTAAATGTTCGAAATGACCACCATCCTGTTGGATACATAGTAAGCAACGTTTCTGGATACTTCTTAAAACATTATTTATTGTATGTCCATGTATGCTTCTAATTGCATCTTGAATCCTGACTTTTAGATCCTCTATATCTAGAGGAGCTGTCACATAAACTTTATCTTTCAATAACCCCCAAAGAAAGAAATCTAAGGGGGTCAAATCAGGTGTTCGCGCTGGCCAGTCGATATCCATTCTATTTCCTATAACATTATCAAACTGTTCATGTAAATATTGTTTTACCTCGCGGGAATTATGCGCAGGTGCTCCATCGTGTTGGAAGTATTTAAGATTTCTAAAAATATGAAGTGGTAATTCATTTAAATATTCCTCTGTTAGATTATTCCTTAGAAAATGAAAGTAATTATTCGCATTCAAATTATCTTCGTAAAAATATGGGCCAATAATTTTGCCACAAAAAATTCCACATCACACATTTATCCCAAATTGACGTTGATTTCTTCTTTCAAAAACAAGATGTGGATTTTCTCGGCACCACATTATGTTATTATGGCGGTTAAAAATACCATTGTTGGTAAATCTACTTTCATCACTGAATAAAATCTTTTTCCAGAAGTCTAGATCCTCTTCGCATTTTGAAATGTACCATCGACAAAATGTCATCCTTCTTTGATTATCAGCTGGATATAAAGTATTGCATATGGAATAATGATAAGGCTTTAAATTGTTACCTTTTAAAATAGCTCTTACAGTTTCCTTGGAAGTGTTGCAGTGATGTGCAATTTCTGCAGTTGAAGAATCAGGTTTAAAATTTACATAAGCCAAAACATTTATTTCAGTGTCTTCATTGAAGTTTCTTTCATCCTTAGGCTTTGAAAAAGAACCGTATAATCGTATATTATTTTCCAGCTGTCTAAATATTCTATGATGGGGTTGTCTTCGTTCCATGTAAGTTTCAAAATAAAGATTCGCTGCAGCTTGTGCATCTCGATTTTGGTTATAATAACAAAATAGCATATCATTTTTCTCTTCGTTGGTGTACCTACATATTTGCAACACTATTATTTTGTATGCAGTATTAATAATAAACAATAAACTACTTAACAAAAACTAAAAATGTCACTTATGATCTGTCAATAATTAAATGCCAACTAGACGTTTTTAAAAATATCAGTAATCTTATTTTTTGTTTTATTTTCATAGCATTCTTGATGTGACAATAAACTTTCTTTAAAAACAACGATTATTATTACTTTTGTAAGGATAAAATATGGCCTATGTTATATCATCTGAAAGAGAAAAAAGGGGACTTTCGGTTAATGTCACAGCCACCTATCCATTATATTTAAAAAAAATATATTTTACTGTGATTCTCAACCATTTTAAGAGATATATAAAAAGTAACAAGTGCATGTCATTTTACATGAAAAATACTGCAAAAAACATGTGAAGCATTTTTCTCTAACTCTTCAAATGAACGAGCTACGAGGGATAATAGAAAAGTTGGATTTTTCGTTTTTTGTCAATAACTTTTCAACTTTCCCCCGTATATAATTTTTCGCCTTACCGTAGAATTACTAATACGAAACTGCACTAATTTGCTCATTTAAGCGTTTTTGTATCTCTACTAATAAAAAAGTTACCCATGCAACGGGTCAAGAAATAGGGCGCCCTGTATAGAGGTAGTAGTAGTAGTGGTGTATGGGGTGGCCAAGACATGGCAAGTAGGCCACAAGCCGGCCCTTTTTGCCTACCCCTGTCGTCCCCTACCTAACTCCGTCACCTCTTCCCTCGTCGAACCTTCCCTACCTTCTAATGTAGGTCAGAATATCGGTCCATTAAAGGGAACTGATCTCTTGCCCTTGCAGCTCCCCGGCCCCCCATATGTCGTATCTTAGTTTGCCGAAAGCCACACATTCTGCCAAGAAGTGGGAAGGGATTTCGTCGCCCTTCCCGCACTTTGGACAGATAGGGTCTCCCTCAACACCCATCAATGATAGATGTCTTCTAACGTTAGAACTCCCACCAACTGGTTTAGAGCCATCCGGCTACGACTTAACCGCCAGGCCGTCTTAGTCTTACTTGGTTCCACTATAAAGTTGCGAGCTTGTCTACTAGCTACTACCACTCCTTCTCCAGTTTTTACTTAGTGTTTCATGAGCCATTAAGAAACATGGCTCTTCATTAAGAGCCATGTTGACCTGCCTCCGTGTAATACCTAAAATCGGTTCTCGTCCTTGGCTGGGTCCTTCAGATCCGAGTCGAGCCCGGGCCTCGTAATTCATCGGCCCTTTCGTTCCCTGGGATTCCACTATGCCCTGGCACCCATACCAATTTAACCTCTTTTCCTCTGGCCAGCTCCTCCAGGGTATCTCCGCACTCTTGGACAAGAGCGGATCTTGTCCTTGGAGATGCTAAAGCCTTTAAGGCCGCCTGACTGTCGGAGCAGAAATAAATATTTTGCTCCGTACAGTTCCTTACTTCTTCCTTGATTGCTGCCATTACGATAGCGGAGACCTCAGCCTGGAGGACTGTGGCATACGAACCCAGTGCAAAGCTTTCCTGCACGCCCCTGTCCTCCACATAAATTTCTGCCTCCTAGAACCTGTCCGCCACACGAGAGCCATCTGTGTAGCAGACCAGAGAATCAGGGAGGGAATCTAAACTGGTCCTGCTTCCATTCCTACCTCTCTGGAAGTATGACAACATATTTCCTCTTTAATCTAAGGCGATGTTTTGCTTCAGTTACTCCGATGGCAGATATAGGTATTTCCCTCTCCGCCATCTGTGCAACTGCCGCGTGACCGTTATTTCTTCTTCGCACCTGTCAGCTTCCTGAGTCCCGCATTTTTAAAAAGGCCGCCATTGCCTCCCTCATTATCCATGTGGATAGGCTTGGCAGCCTTAGCAGGACTTCCAGGGCAGCTGTAGGTGTCGTCCTCATTGCACTTGTAATTCTTATGCAGGCAAGTCTTCGGACCTTTGTCAGTTTCTTGGACACTGTTACCCGGCCGACGCTTGGCCAACAGACTCATCTGGCGCCATATTGGAGCCTCGGTCTAATTACCGTAGCGTATAGCCAGTGCAGCATCCTAGGACTGAGACCCCAATTCCTTCCTACTGTTCGTCTTAGTTGCCAGAAGGTGGTCGTTGACTTTTGGATAATTTTGTCAACATGTGGCCCCCAGGTCAATTTGCTATCTAGGGCACCTCTAGGTATTTCACCTCTCCCACGAGTGTCAGAGGTTCTTGGTACATAGTAGGTGCTCTGAATTCCTCTAGTTTTCTTCTTTTTGTGAAAAGGATCATCTCAGTCTTCCTAAGGTTGACTGACAGACCCATGTCACTACACCACCTTTCAATTATCCTACAGGCTACCTGCATTCTATCACAGACTACGTTTAAGAAACGACCAGCCACTAGGACTAGTTCGTCGTCTGCATAGGCCTGCGTATAGAATCCTTGGGAGGTAAGGCGCCTCAAGAGACCATCCATCACAAGACACCATAGGTGGGGCGATAGGCAGCTGCCTTGTGGGCAGCCCGCCCCCATGTCCAGGTGGCAGTCCCCTAAAGCTGCGTTAACCCTCCTCTCTTCCAACGTGGATCTTACCCATCTGACGAAAGTTACTGGTGTAGAGGTAGTATATATCCAGAATTTTTTTCTGACCGAATTGGATCTCTCGAAGTGTGCCATTCGAGAAAAAAATGAATAATTTTTTATAGTATTTATACTTATCTTATAGACTTAGTATTTATACTTATCAGCTATATTCCATAAAGAATATATTTTGTAATAATTGAATTTATATGTGTATTTATTTGTAGGTCGTGCCACTAGATACTGATTTTGATTGTGGTATTATCCACTGGTTATTTTCGATGAGAGAATTTATACATTTGAACGCGGCGACATCTGTACGCTAACATTTCAAATATTACATAGTAGATCAGCACCTCATAGATTGACTTCGTCTAGGCAGCGCTGTAGTAGATAAACAAGATATTTAGCCCGATATCCGATTGACCTAGGGTCATTTTTGTTTATAACTTTTTTCGAATTTCGTGAACGGGCGAATTTAATAGTATAATATATACTAATTTTGGGCTAATGTCACTAAATAAACCCTAAAGTCTTGAAGTGAAGAAGTAAATCCTTTCAATTGAATCAACCAAATAATTGAGTCACTTTAAAAGAATTCAACCTCGCAAAGACCTAAAAGAATTGAACTTGCACCTCTAAAGTAAAGCAATTATAACAACAATTTTACAGTAATAACAATAATAATAATAAGAATAATAAGAATAATAAGAATAATAAGAATAATAAGAATAATAAGAATAATAAGAATAATAAGAATAATAAGAATAATAATAATAATTTAGGGGATCATCTAACATCTAAGACCTTGGTGAGCAACGACATCACTTACCTGAGCTAAGGGTGTAAAATCGAATCGGCAGCACCTGCGCATTCCTGAAGGAAAGCAACTTCCCTTCTGATGTCGGCCGTCGGCTTACTGGGCTGACCCCCCAATAAGGTACCCTCCTGGTTCCTAACAACCAAGGAGAGGGCCTCACAATCGACCCTGTCGGATAAAGGATCATGGGCAAGGTGGTGGAGTCCACCCAGATGATTTGCCTGTTGACAACAATGGCCACGTACACGGACGATTTGAGTGGACAGGTAAGCTCAGGAACCACCTTCTGCACTGTTACGAAAGCAGTGAACCTATGCGGAGAGGATATGGCAACATACTTCACAAAGCAATCTTCGAGATTATGGATCCCACCTGCGTCGCAGAGGATATGTAAGAGCTCCTTCTCAGCTGGGGAATAACGAGGCCGAAAGACCTCCGAATGAACCAGTAATGGAGGATGGAGGATGTGATATTTGCTCCACTAGCCCCAGAGGGCCTCAGTATTCGACGGGGGCTACACCGTCAGAAACCCTCGAAGTCACAAATTCTGGTCTGTTCCAGCCGCCTCAGCGTGTTGTTGAGAAACCGCCGACTGTTGATGAGGTAGAGATCTTCTGGAAAACTCACTACGAGGAGAAGCTGCCGCTCAATAGAGACACTCCAACCCTGGCACACTTTGAAGTTTTCTGCCGAACGCTTCAGCCGCCTCAAGAAGTGTGTTCGCCGATAACACCGGAAGAAGTTTGAAAGGCCGTCAAAGGCTCTAAGAACTTTGCTGCTCCTGGTTCCGATGGGATCAACAAATTTTGGTGGAAAAAACTACCAAGTACCCACCACCATTTGGTCAGAATATTCACCTCCTGGCTTAATGGAGAGCAGTAAGTTTTGGCATCGTTAGTCGAAGGGAGAACAGTGCTAATTCCTAAAAACGGGGTTTGTCTAGCCTGAAAAACTACCAACCAATAACCTGCCGGACCGCATGTTACAAGTTGTTTACACGTATCTTGTACATGCTGGTGCTCCACGCAGTTGAGCGGGTTTATGAAAGGATATATGAGCAGCGTGAGTCCAAGAGGGGTGTCGCTAGCTGCAAGGAGAATCTGCTCGTGCAAAATAAGCGGAGCCTCTCTATGGTCTGAATCGATTACCGCAAGGCGTTTAATATGACATCTCATGAACTTATTATCTACTGGAATAAAGACGCCACCGGTCTGCCACCTTGCCGTGGCAGATCCTATAGTGAGATGCATTGAAGAACTGATGCAGCTCTGGAAAACCCGCTTTACTATAAGACCTGATAATGTCAGAGTCCAGATAGAGTTGGTATCGTTAAGGTGAGGAGTTTTTCAGGAAGATTCCCTCAGGTCTCTGCTGTTCTGCATCTTGCTTGTGAATACAACTGCGGCACCCCGGCATCAGGAGGCATAAGGTCACCCATTTATTTTATATGGATGACCTTAAACTTTATGCCCCCGGAGAGAGGGATTTACATCAATCTCTAAGGATGGTACAGAATTATACGCAGGCGGTCGGGATGCAATTTGGGTTGGACAAATGCCCAAAAATATCTCGTAGAATCAACAACAAAAAAACAAAAAGTTGAGGAAACGCTTGACATGGTAAAAGAAATAGCAGGGTACCTATTCCTCTAGTTTTAAAAGTCACGACAAAAAAGATAGTATTCCTTGTTCGAAATCATCAAAAATAAATATAGTACAGTCAGACAACGATAAAAATAAAATATCAGCTCAGGACGTGAGCAACGCTATCAAAGATGTAAAAAAGCACATTGCGGTGCCATATAATAATAATGCACTTGAAACGGATCCTGTTGTCGATAAAGGATGGCGACAAGTCACTCACAAAAAATCTCGAAAGCCTAACCGCACCTTAATAGTTGGCAATTTCTCTGGACCATCCACGGTGGAGGGTATCGAGAAGGCTGTTGCTCTGCATGTCTACAATTTGAAGCCAAATACATCGGCAGAAGACCTACAGGCATTCTTATCTAACCACTTTCCAGAAGCTGTTTGTACAGCGCTATCTTCCCGAAATGCTGATATATATTCATCATTTAAAGTTCTTATCTCAAAATCTAACTACGAAAAAGCTTTAGATTCTTCATTGTGGCCGAATAAAGCTTGTGTACGTCGTTTTTTTCAACGAAACAAAATGAGACAGGAGACTGTATAGGAACAACTTCTAATAACATTAGTTGCAGCCCACTAGGGGATAAAGTAATATACAAAATTCTTCATCTGAATGCACAATCAATCAGAAACAAAATGGAGAAACTTGAAATCTTGCTTGCTGAAGAAAACCCAGTTATAGTGAGCATTGTTGAGCACTGGTGCCACCAAGATGAGATGTCTTTCATGGCGACTCCAGGTTATAATTTGATAACTAGTTTTTGCCGTCCATCCCGCGAGCACGGTGGAACGGCAATCTACATTAAATCAAATTACGAAGCTCGTAGTGTCTGTGTGGAGGATTTCTGCCTGGAAATGCAATTTGAGTGCAGTTGTGTTAAAATGGTATTCGATGGTAGAAAAATATTAGTGTTAAGTGTCTATCGTCCGCCCAAAGGCGATTTTAATTTATTCTTAAGACAACTTTCTTGTGTTTTGGAATTTTGTAAGAAACATACAACTGATATATTTCTTTGTGGTGACCTTAATATTGATTACTTGGGAAACTGTAATTTAAAACATTTATTCGACGATATGCTCCTGTGCTATAACTTGCGAGTTACCTCTCTGGCTCCGTCTAGAGTTACAACAAATTGCTTAGGACAATTAAGCACTAGCA
The DNA here is from genome assembly GCA_963924545.1 of Pogonocherus hispidulus. Lineage (NCBI taxonomy): Eukaryota > Metazoa > Arthropoda > Insecta > Coleoptera > Cerambycidae > Pogonocherus > Pogonocherus hispidulus. The sequence goes on along the minus strand of OZ004692.1, from coordinate 75,504,633 downwards.
AGGTTGACTATATACTGACTGATCCAAGTTATTGCATGTCTAATGTTTACGAAGCACACTTTAGTGACCATAGGGTATGTAGCTTGAAATATCAAATTCAAGTCGGGAATAGCTGCTTAGTAACAGATAGTCAAACTATTTGTAGGCAATACAGAGTCCTCTCTGATTGCAATATTAGAAATCTACAATCCGTTCTATATGCAACCGATTTTGATGAAACTTATCTAGAGGATGTTAATGAGAGTCTTAATAATTTCATGAATATTTTATATCATGCATTAGATTATACTTGCCCGTCTAAAAGCGGTTATAATAAAACTAAAACAAAGTCGAATTGGATTACTCTTGAAGTTAAGCAGTCAAGTTTTTCTCTAAAAAATTTATATTATATTTGCAAAAATGTAGGCGATCTTGCCTCTTTAGTTATCTATAGGCAAGCCAAAGCCAGACATCGTACGTTATTAAGAGAGGCTAAATTAAGTTATCACAACAAACTCATCAACAAGTCCAATAATAGAAGTAAAACTGTATGGAACATTGTTAATAAAGAGACTGGTAGAGAGAATCATAAAAGGAATATCACTCTGAATTTGGATGGCAACCGCTGCACCGACCACGGTCAACTGACCAACGCCTTTGGCGAATATTTCGCTACAGTAACTAAAAAAAAGGTAATAACACATTTTGGCAATTCTAGGTCTAAAAGCTGTACCGCCTCAGAAATACACAACCATACTTTTTTCTTCAGCCCAGTTGACGGTAACGAGGTTTTATCTGTCATAAATAATTTAAAAAACAAAAATAACACTGGTATTGATTGCTTCACTGCAAAACTACTTAAAATTATGTCGGTTCATATAGTTGACCATGTTGCCAAGTTAATTAATTTATCTATATGCAATGATCATTTTCCTGACGTATTAAAAAGGGCAATCGTTGTTCCTGTTTATAAGAAAGATAATCCTGAAGATATAACCAATTACAGACCTATTTCACTACTAAGCGTATTCTCGAAGGTATTTGAAAGAGTGGTTTTTAACAGAATTTTTGTTTTCCTTGATAAATATGGAATTATGACAAGTTGTCAACACGGCTTCCAAGCGGGCAAATCTACACAGTCAGCAGCCTGCAGTCTGACCAATAGAATTCATGAGCTCCTAGACAAGGGCGAATACGTTGCAGGTATATCTCTTTTATTGCGAGTAAATTGTATAATATTGGATTCAGAGGGATATTCCTGGATTGGATTATCGATTATCTTTCCGGTAGGACAATGGTTGTGAAGGTGCATGATGCCACTTCTATCAATCATGATATAGATTTGGGAGTCCCTGAGGGATCGGTGCTGGGGCCCCTCATTTTCTTGCTATTTGTCAATGATTTACCGAATCATATCGACTCATCGACTTTGACTTTGTTTGCCGATGATACATCCTCAGTGGCTTCAGCTCGGACCCCTGAGGAACTTGTTATAGTTTGTGAACATTTTATTACGACATTTGTCAATTGGTGCAAATCCAATAATCTAATAGTAAATGTTGACAAGACAAAGATTGTTTGCTTCCGAACCCAAAGCGGAACTGATTCGGAATTATATTTTAAGTGCAACGACGTTGTATTAGAATCTTCTAATAGCACCAAATTCTTAGGAGTCTACCTTGATCGTCAACTTAAGTGGACGGAGCATATAGACATGCTTAGTAAGACACTTAATAGGTCGTTCTATGTTATATCTCGAATACGTGATACTATACCCCTATCTGCACTATTGAATGTTTATTATAGTTTAGTATATAGTCATCTTTCATATAATGTAATCCTTTGGGGAAATGCTGTAAATAATGGTAGGATTTTTATAGCACAGAAGCGAATACTTCGGAGAATATTTGGTATCAGTCCCTGTCAAACGTGTAGGAGCATATTCGTCAACAATAGAATATTGACTTTCCCATGTATTTATATTTAGAAGTCTCTATTGTATGTTAGAGATAATATTCATCACATTGATAAGAATTCTTATTTTCATGATTATCCTACTCGTAATTGTAATCTGTTAAGTGTTCTTCTACACAAAAGAAAAAAATTTGAAATGTCTGCAATATACCAGGGGATAAAATTATTTAATAAATTGCCACAAAAATACAAAGTGATGAATAGTTATATTTTTAAATTGTCTGTTAAAGAGTTGTTACTTGCCAGATGTTACTATAGCATCCAGGAATTTATTAACGACGATAATATCTGATGTTTATATATTTTTATAATAATTGTATTGTTATTGTTTATCTAAACTGTTTTGACTTGTCCTATACATTGTATATTTTGTCTTAAAGGATTAATAAATATTATTATTATTATTATTATTATTATTATTATTATTATTATTATTATTATTATTATTATTATTATTATTATTATTATTATTATTATTATTATTATATTCAGCTCGTTTAAAATATAAAAAATCTAACAAAAGGCAATAGTAAAACGCAATGTTTACAAACAATGAAAAACTGTTTTATCGAAATTTAACTACCAGCAACAAAACAGATAATAAAACCACCAAAGCACAAATTTATATAATTCTAGAATACATTGTGGTTAAATTCTACAAGTTTTAAAAAAATTGCTAAATGGATACAGACATACATTAGAAAGACATAAAAATATACCGGAACAATCAGACTGTCTCATAACTCATCACGAATTAACAACAACAATAAAGAAAACGCATAACTCGAAATTGCGCCTACGTTTATTACGGGGGGCGTGACATTTATTAAACCCAAAAATAAAGAAACGCAGGATCCTACTAATTATAGGCCAATTACTTGTCTGCCAACTATTTATAAAATTTTGGAAGCAATAATATAAGAAGTACTCTGGATACTTTCCTTGGTATCCAGAAATTTAATTCTCTTCAATTTAAAATTTTTCCTGATAAAGGCTAGCCTTTGAAACTAGTTAGAACTTAAAAAAAAATCTGAATTAAAGAATGTAGTAAAAACAATAATCCTAACTAGTTACTGCCTCCCATTTTTCTATAATAAATGTTCTATATTATGCATGGAACTGTATTTTGTATTTATGAGGAAATATGGTGTAATGAGTTATTTGATCCATTACCAAAATTAATTATTTAATCTAAGTAGGTGGAAACAGTGAAGGTCAAATAGTGAATAGATACGTAACAGATATGCCAGCAATGGTCTAGATTTGTGATGTAAGGATTAGGAATGTGAGATATTATAACAATAGCCATTTATTTAACGGAATTATATAATTCTCTTTTGCAAGATTATGAGCTGATCTTAGCAGAGTTGTAAGTAAATTTATGAAATATAATGGTTGTGAAAATATGTACCTATTAGGTATTGATAGTTTTAGTATCTCTCAATTGGACATATTTATGGAACAAAATTCTATATAACATTACCTACATTTTGCATGCTCTAGTATATTTCATTGAATAAATATATAGCCCTTCTAAGTTCAGCGATATAAGGTTATACCTATTTTTTTTTGTCATACCTAGCCGTCAAAAATAGTAAAAAAAATCTTTTATGTTGTTTTGATAATTTCATGGCCTCTTCTGTACGTTAAGGTGCCCACAGACTAGCATACATGGGCGTCATACATGCATGTACACGCTCTTGCGAGTTGATGTTTGCCGGTGTGGTGCCAAAAAAAGTTTTCTGGCATGGCCGGAAATCATGATTGCGCAAGCATAAACTTTCAGACAAGGTTGTCAGTGTGTGGCCAAATATCACGCTTCATTCGCATACATTGTGAGTTCAGTGTCTCGCGTATCTATTGTTTTATATGGTATATAGTTCAGTTTGTTTTCTGTCGATTTCTTCATCCATCCTCAGATAATTTCGCCAATCTAAACGTAATTCTTCTAGACGATTGGTATGAGTATATTGTGAGCGTTTTAAAAGCCATTCTTTCACCCATTTAGTTCGAATTTGTGGCTGTTTAACTAATTTATTCCTTTTATTTTTAATTACAGCAGTACGCCGCTGCTAATAGAATGTAATCGTCTTCACTACTCATCGTGCACTTCCAAACTAACTTGTTTGACAAGCTAGTATGTAGGTCTATGGTTAAACCCTATTGTCATACATGTACGTCATACATGTATGACAGACATGTATGATACACATATATGCTAATCTGTGGGCACCTTTAAAAACGTACCTACTGTGTGTGTTAATCTTTTTCGTATCGTACCAAAAAAATTTTTTGCCTAAAAAAAAATAATAACAATAATAACCTAAACCTAGGCAAAAATAAACATCTCGATACTCGATAAACACATAAAATTCACTAAAGGTTTTATCTTAGGTATAAACGTGAATCTTTTTAGTTCCAATTATTTTATTGTTAAATTATTATTTTGAAAAATGGTAAAAAGAGAATTGAAATTTTAATTTTATGCGAATGCAGAGATACAATCCGTAGTCAACAGGCGGTATGTGACTTATATTACCATAAGTATCCAGATCAGAGAATTAGTCGAGCTACAAGACGTAAAATATCCACGAAGTTTGAAGAAACTGAAAGTATAAAAGATTTATCAGGATCAGGAAGGCAAAGAACGGTAAGGGAAAATGACCGGCAGAATATGATGCTCGCCGTTACTGCAAAATTAAAATCCTCACTTATCCATTAGATCTATCTCAGCCAACTTCAACTTGTCGAAGTCCTCAGTTCACAGAACTTTGAAGTCTCAAAAGTGGCAACCTTACAAAGTTAACGTCTTAAAAGAACTACGAGTAGATAACACAGACAAAGATAACAATTTTGTGAGGAAATTAGAAATTTATTTGAAAGACAACCCAACTAAAAAAAATTACATTATTTTCACTGACGAGGCAAATGTTTGCTTAAACGGAACAGCGAATAGGCAAAAGTCTATGTTTTGAAGCTCCGAAAATCCTCACTGGATGCAAGAAAAATATACACAATGGCAGCAAAAAGTGAATGTATGAACTGGAATAGTAGAATATCGCTTACTGGGAAATTATTTCCTTGAGGGAAATTTGATAGGTGACATCTATTTGGATTGTTTGCGTTTTGAGCTGATTCCTGCCCTGAAATTAATTTTTCCTAACCCTAATGAGAACGATATACCTGCTGGTTCCAACAAGATGATGCTCCTCCTCCTTTCACTTAGATGTAAGAAATTACGTTAATGAAGTTTTTCCAAATCGGTCGATAGGGAGAAGAGGATGAATGACCACTACACTTTAACTCCACTAGATTTTTTGTGGGGGTTATCTAAAAACCACTAGCGAAGGATTGAAAAATTGTATCAGGGAAGAAGTTCAAAACATAACATCAGATATTATTAAAAATGTGATTGATGAATATGAATCCCGAATTGGGTATTGTGCAGTGGTTAATGGGAGCCACTTTGAACATTTACTCTAATAAAACATTATACTTAATAAAAGTATTTTTACGTTTCCAATGAAACTGTTCAGTTCGTTACATAAACAAACCAATTAATTAAATTTTGCTTAAAAATAGGAATGCTCTAAGGTTGTTTCTTTTATATATCTACCTGAAATAATAATGCAGATAAGAGAAGATATTTTCTGCAACTTTCAGAACTTCCTACCTTCAGGTACTTTTGAAAGTGAGAAATGCTGTATAGTAATTTTAATAAAAGAAGTCCGTATTGAGGTTATTTCTGAGAATGTTGACCTCATTAACTTATTAATTTGTTTATTTCTGAAATTACAAAGAAATAATTTAAACATATTGAAAAAATTACATCATAAAATAAATCTACTGTGAAATTAGATTGAATAAAACGTTGATATAGGTTTGTTATATAGGTTTTTATCGACTATTTTTGTAATATCAATGGCGAAAGTCAGCGGGAAGGCGCCACTTCTAAGGATCCTGTGCGTTTACCAAAAAAATGTATACTTATGTTTTTACTTGAAAAACGAAAATACATTTTTCTTCGCCACATTAGTAAATACCAATAAATCCTACTTCAATTTAGCCAAATCTCTATCTGCGTTATTGTTACGGAGATCCCTATATAGAGCATCAAATTTATAACACCCTGCATATTTTGAGTAGTATTTTTTTTGGAAAACCACTTATTTATTTTTTGACAGGGAAAAAATATTTGTATAGTGTGACACAGAATCATGGTGTACCCCTTTTTCCACTTTATTTTTTTATATAGGTACAATTTTCAAATTTGGCATGGCGGAAGTACTTATTAAAGGTTACTTTTTGACATAAAAATGACCTTTTTGCCATATCTTGGTTTACCGGAAGTAATACCAACTCCCGGTGTTTATATGGAACACCCTGTATATTATGATATTTTTGAAATCTGTTATTTTCTGAATCCAACAATATAACATAAGTTCAACTGTCAAATTACTTTATGGGCTTTATTTAACTTTTAAATTTAAAGTAGGTACCTACCTACCTAGAGAATACCCGATTAATTCCAATGAACCATAGCAATAAACAATATTTATTTTTTTTAGCAACATATTTCTAAAAAAATAGAGCTGGCTTCAAAAACATTCAATTTCTCTACTTACAGGGCGTTAAAATTCTTCAAAGTGGTTATAAAGCTGAAACTAGTGTGTTTTTAAATAGTACAATTTATGGTGCTAAAGTACCATAAGAAAGTACAATTAGTAAGCATTCTACCCACATACTTATCTGTGGGGCCAACAGAACTGAAATTACAGTTGAGGGAAGTCGCTCTAAGTTTAAAAGTAAAATAGAGTCCAAAAAGCAATTTGACAGCTGAAATGTCACTTATATTATAGCGTTGGATACAGAAAATTACGTAGATTCCAGAAATATAATAATATTCCACAGATAACTATGGAATATATATACATGAATACATATAATGAATCTATATACATTTTTATATATGGGTGTTCCATATAAAAATAAATAGTTGGTTTTACTTCCGGTAAAACCGGAAGTGGCAAAAAGATAGTTTTTATTTCAAAAGTGACCTTTAATAAGTACCTCCGTTATGTCAAATTTGAAAATTGTATCTATAAACATAAGGAAGGAAAGAGGGGTATGCTGTGTATATTTATCATTTGTCACCTAGACAATTTTTTATTTTCTCTTACTTGACTTTGACATACTTTGGCATGTTCATTCACTGAAAGTAAAGCATGTAATTTAGTAAAATAACTTGAGTGACGTATTTTATCTTGTTTAAGTCGGTACATTCCTATAAAAAATATCAGCTACGTTCATTCGTCTTTAAATCTATTTGAAAATAGTAAAGATGAAGTATTTCTAGAAAATAGGGAGCTAGGTTCCATGCCCGTACTCCACTTGAGTTCAACTCTAGCTACTGGCATAAAAGTTAGTCCAAATTATCAGACGAATACTGCTTTGCTGAGCACAGCTAATTTATACATTTTTTAATACATTAGGCGTAATGCATAAACTTCACGCTACAATTTCCTAAATGACAACACATGCTGTCTTATTTTTTTATAATATGAGGCAGTATTGGTAACCCATCTTCATGAATTCATAATTATTCCTATGCTATACATTTTTCCTTTAATAGTTAGAGTAAGGTTTATAAAATTAATTATCTTTAATTGATTTGGCGACATGATGAAATGTATGCTTGTATGCACCAACCATTTTAATCGCACGATTGGAACTACTTATAAAATCGCCCGGTACCGTACAATCTGGTCTACGTAAAACTGACCGCCTTTATTGTTTTAATTCTCAATTTATTTTATTGGTTCACGAGTCAGCAAGCCCATGTAATTCTTCTCGAAAAATTTTATTCCCCTTTCAAAATTTTAATTACTATAGGTATACCTACTTTTACGAGCTGTAACTGTTTTTTTAATGGAATACCCTATATATTTTGTGAAAATTAAAATCTCTTATTTTTCTAATATAACGACATTTTGTTATTATTTTGAGCAACTACAAAACCTCATTATAGTAGAAACTACTAATTAACAAATAACGATGAAATTGTCTTTGGAGGAGTTCGAAACTTATTAAAATATCCTATGTTGGTATGAAAAGAAATTGCACTATAATAGAAAACTAGAAATGGGAGAAAATCGCTGTCGTGATTTTCGTTCCCATTTCTAGCCATACCGGGGGTCCAGACCTCCGGCCTGGGGTCACCCTTCGGGTGACAAAAGCATCTGGAATAATATTATTTTAAAGAAAATTCATATTAAAGAAATTTTGTATCTGGAATGATGATGCAATTATACTAAACGATTTTTTTAATATTTTGATGAATTGTAAGAGTTTAAGGGTACTCTATTGTTTATGGTAAAACATCATAATTTTTTAGGTACTGAAAGTAAAATTTATTTTTAAGTAAACACTATTATCGATTTTATCAATGGGACCAAAAATATTGTAGATATTTACTTTTGTAAGCTAAAATGATGAATTTAACAGACTAACGCGCAGAAAGAATAAAAGCTACGGATAATGAAACAGAATAACTAAATACTAATACTAATAAATAATTGGAATTAAAAAGTAAAAAAAAAAGTTTGCCTCGACCGTGACTCGAACTCGCGAAATCAGCATTGTCGAGTTTTGAATCGTATGCGACTTTCCCGTTCCGCTACCAAGCCTGTTGTCAAATGTTTACCTTGAGACGTTTAAGTATGTAAACTGTACGTGTCAACCTGAAAAAACTATTTTTACCGATTTTCTAATTGGAAAAGCATTTCGCTTCAATATTTTGGTAATCAGAAGTGTTTCGTAGTCAGTACTATTGATTCCGTTAGCAATATTTCTCGTAGGAAAATAACCTATCTGAAGTTTAATTAATTTGACAGTTTTCGTGGGATCGTGGGAGGTGCTTGTCTCGTTAGTGTAATCTCAGATCGGCATATAAAATGAGAAAGAAGTTGAGATGGATGCGATTCGAAATTTTCGAAGGCGAAATAGACGTAGAAGGAGTCGACGTACGGTCTCGAAAAAAAATCTCAAGAAAGGACTGAACTTTCGCGTGAAGCCCTTCTCGAATCCGTAAAAATTAGAAGAGGGGCGAGGGAGTCCCGCGAAAAGTCGGTATTTCGGCGTGCGTGACAGGACTCGCCGAACGGCGATCGACGAAAATTTTGCAGAGGTTTTTTGAAGAGGCGTTTAAATTGGGAAAACGCGTAGGAAATGGGACGAAAATACCCCTACGCATTAGAGAAAGGCCGGAGGCGACCTCCGGTGGTCCGCGGAGATAGTTCCGACATCGCCCTTCGGAGGAGATAGCTTTGAAACTTTGTGGATTTGGGGACGGAATTTAGAGCGAGACAGAATCGACGCGTTTTAATATATATGGATATGCTTACTTTTTTTATAGTTGTCTCAATTTTGTTAATTTTAAGTTAATATTATTTTTTTAAGCTTTTTATCATTTTGCTTACACTGATATGACCTTATGTAATAAATTTTTGTTATATTAATGTATGGAGTCATCATAAAGAAAGGGTTATATATTAAAGTCTTATATAATTTTAAGAAATCAAGCTAGGAAAAAAAAGTAAATGGAATAAATGGAATCTAGTTGCTTAAATAATTGGATTTTACTGTATCTATGGAAAATAAAATAGTTATCGTGTCAATTGCTGATACAAGTGTCAAACGTAATCATTGCGATTTAGAGAATTGTTCTAAAAATAAAACTCACGTAAACGTAAATTGAAACAATTTAAACTTGAATAACATGGATCTACAAACAAGAATTGCTTTAGTATAATGTTATTACGAATGCGGCAGAAATTACACTGCTGGATTACGAAGATTTCGTACGAAAATGAGTTTGAGAGCAGGGTCCTGTCAAATATAAGCTTACCGAAACTTGCTTAGCAAATTTAATAGCTCAGGGTCTGTAACTGACCTATTGAGACCAGGAAGATCAAGGATTAGTGATGTCCAAGTTGCAGAAGTTCTTCGGGAAAATGAAAACATAGCCAACACTAATCCGTTAGCAATCGGTAGTGTGAATTCGATATCAAAACGATTGGAAATGCCATACACTACTGTTTGGAAAATTTTACATAAAATCTTAAAAATGTATCGCTATAAACTTAAACTGCTGTTTGAATTAAATGATGCAGATTCTCCTATCGGGTATGATTTTTCTTTACAAATATTGGTTAGGTGGAAATTGACACCGAATGGTTATCCCGTATTTTATGAACAGATGAGGTCTATTTCTCTCTAAATGGTGGAGTCAATACTCAAAACTGTCAAATATGGTCAACAGATAATCCACATGCAATCGTTCAGGAAGGTATTCATGACGAAAGTCACCGTTTGGTGCGGTTTCACATCTAATTTTATCATTGTCCTATACTTTTTTGAGGAGATATAGAATTGATAGGCCGTATCTGTTACTGTTACTGGTGAATGATACAAGCATATGTTACGAGATTATGCCATTCCACGGATACAAAGCGAACATGAAGAAATTGAAACATGATTTTTATGTAGGATGACGCACCCCCGTATATTTACCGACCAGTTAAAGAATTTTTAACTGATGTTTTTTCAAAAACTTGTTATAAGCAGACATTATGTAAATTTATGGCCTCCAAGATCGTCTGATTTTAACCCAGTGGATAACTACCCACAGCCTACTGGCTGTGGGGTTATTTAAAAAAATTGATGTTTGGTACACGGCCAACAACGCTGGAAGAATTAAAAGACTCTATTAGGGAGCAAATTGCTACAATTCAACCAGAAATGCTAAATAATGCTGTGTACAATTTGGAGGAACGGTTGGTAATTGTGCAGCAGCAAAATGGACGATATATCGAACATTTACGTTAACCTCTCTTGGACATAAGAAATTCCATTGTGTCAGCGATCGAATTTCTTTCGGATCCTGTTATTAACTTAATTTGTTAAAAATACATAATAAGCTGAAACATATTCCTTATTGTATGATAACCTTGTATATTAACTTCCTAGACTAATACTAAAACCTAATTGAAATAAATGTAGTAACGGAACTGCAATAACTGAAAGTGCAAATATCTCGAACTATTGAAGATAAATAATCTCAGAAAGTTATACAAGTAGTATATCGTTGTTAAAAAAAAACAAAATAGAGGATATTTTAGTTTCAGCAGAATATTATAGAATATGTTGAAATATATAAATGATGATAATGAAAAAGTTGGTTTTTGGTACACCTCGTACATTTTTTAAGTGAATACAATTTTGAAATCAGAACTAAATTTTATAGAAAAATCACATGGGTTAAGTTTATGAAACAGAATTATTTAATAAATTTAATATATAAACAAACATTATATTGAGAATAAAGAAATAAGAGAAGGGGTCAGTTTTACTTAGATCACACTGTTAAATAATGTTCAGTTTAAGAGAAAATAGTTGCTCTCATAGTGACCTGAGAATCAATGAAATTAAAAGCTAAATAAATAAATTTATTAAACATTAAAAAATAATAAAGTTATTTATTATTAAATAAATAACTAAATAAAAAATTAAATAACTTTCTATGAAGCACTCTGTCACGCAGTACATATAGTTGGGCCGTTAGATCTTTGCACACACGTGATCATGTATATTTGTATGAATTAATATTAAAACCTCAATGTCACTAATTTCAGTACATAAAACACATGCACCGTATGATCTGTTCTTTTCTAACAGCGGATGTTACTTACAATTGACTATGTACTTTGTCGTTGATAATGTCACACATTAGTCACGTCGTCACGTGTGTGCAAAGATCTAACGGCCCAACTATATATTTGATTATACTTTTGAAAGTAAGCTCTGTATTTTTTTTTTCAACACTACAACACTTCAATAAAGAGTATATAGGCTCTGTATTATTTTGCTGAAGTAATTTAAAATGTTTCTTATAATGAATTAAGTACAACCAATAAACAATAGGCCGTTGGTCTAAATTGTTTATACACCAACTCTTGCAATCATCTACCAAGTAAAATTACTACAATGTTCTCGCATGGGAACGTTACACGATGCAGTTAAAAGTGGTGGGAATTTTGAATCTTATGCTCCGAATGGAAAAGAAATGGAATGCATCACTTGAAATATTATTGTTGTGATTTTTAAGAACATGTTGGAGTAACGCTTAACTTAGTGTCACAGTGGGTGAAAAGAAATTAATATCTATTATTTGAAAAAATAATTGTGATTAACCAGTTCGTACGCTTTCTTTAATTTGGATATACATACATACCTACATACTGAGTTTTACATAGGTACATATATGCAGTTCACTTATAAAATAGTTCGAGAAAAATGAGCAGGACACTTTCGGTGAGTTTTTAAATTTTTTGAATAAATATGTGTATGGGTGATTAAAATATACCAGTATAAAATATACAAATATGGGTGTATTAAAATTAAAATACAAAGTGGGGACTTCACATACAAATATAAGTAGAAGAATAAACTTGAGTGTAGTAAAATTTTTCTGATTGATATGATCAACTTACCACCAATTTTCCATAATTAAATTTTTTAAATAAATAATGCTATATATCAGATAATAATAAAATTAATTTAGGATCCTATTTATGACCTAAATGAGTAATGGTCAATGTTCAGGTTCAATGGTATCAGTTAGTAAAGATACTTAACTAAATTATTGTTAGTGTAAGTTATTTTTATTTGTTTATCTTCCATGCATTTTGTGTACTGAAGGAATAATACCTAAGCATTAATTTAGAATTTAAATTTTGTACCTATACAAGTTCATCGATTCCAAATATTCTTATATTCCCTTACTTCCCCTTTCAACATTTTTCTATTTGATTTTAGAAAAAAAATTTAATACAAAATTTCAGAGACCAAGTTCAATTTTAACTGATATTGAAATTCAAGAGGATGATGCTCTACCGCGGAAAACCGAAATTATCTATTTTAATGATGATTATATATTATATTATAATTAATTTTATACAATTTAAGACCCTGTATTACACCTATTATTACCTTGTATGTATGAATTTTTATTGTTGGCACAATTCTATAAATTAACAAATGCTCTACAAGAAATATAGCACCTGTAAAATAAAAGTTAGTCTTGATTCTGTATTTCTGATTTTTACAGAATAATTTCTATTTTTTTACGAGTGGCATACTCAGACAAATAATTAGTGAATGCTGTATACTGTTTCAATTTTTCCACTCCAATAGTTAATAATATTAGAGAACAGCCGCTCAATCGATGCACTTGTCCCAAGAAGCTGTTTTTGAATTTTATTTAAACAAAAAGTAAAAGCGGATTGATATTTGCAATTTTTCGCGTTTAAAAAAAAAAGGAAGCACATTTAGGTCTACTTCATGAACCTTTTAAGAAGCGTAGTACAATATTCGAAAAGAAGGTAGGTATTGTCCTACTAAAATAAGTACATAAGGTCACTCTACCTACAGGGTGTTTCACGGTGACCACCCATTAGAATATGTCGGAGACTACTTAGATTTGAAGAGTGAAAATTTGGACCCTTGAGTTTTTGAGTATGGTCTCCTCAAATAAAATAGTGGCGTTCTCGTGTCAGTTCTGGTTATACAGAAGTTGTCATTAATTTTCTTATTTTAAATGAGACACCCCGTATATTACTGCATTTTTGGATTCTATGCGTTATTTTAGGAGGACTTTCATAAAACTTCCCTAAACGAATTCTCAGCCGTTTTTGAAAAATCTATTTTTTTTTTTAAATATTTGTAGACTTCCATATACCTAACTTAAAATGTATTACTTCTTTAAAAAAAGTAATATTTAAGTAAGATATTCATATGGGAAGTTGTTGAATCATCTAATCTTTTTAGATGTACCTTAACAGTTGTTTAAATGTATATACAGGGTGCTGAAAATCTAGTATCAAGTTTCATTAATTTCAAGCCAAGAACAGTATATTTTTTTAAATAGGACACCCTGTATGTTATAACATATTATAATGTAGAATTTTATTCTCTGTCAATCTGTATTACACTTCCTATACCTATCTTATTTTCTTTATACAGGGTGTCCACCTAGTGCGCGTAAGTCCAATATCTGGGTTAATAAAAGAGATAACTTAATTTTTTTTTCTACAGGGTTGTCTAATATCCCGAGCTGCACAAAATGAAAATATATTTACATATTCAGGGTGTTCAGTTTTTCCTGGACAGGTACCAACTTCGTTTTTCTAAATGGAAATATATATTTTTTATTGCTTTTTCGAACTAAACCCTTGATTTTAGTAGGACTTTCATCAGCCTTCCCTATACCTAACTTAAACTGTTTTTGAAATATTGACGGGTGAATATTGACATTTTTGCAACTTTGACACCCTGTAAAATCTAAGCGGTTTGAGATCAAGCAAAACGGTTTGCACATTCCTATCTTAACTTTTCATAAGCTATCGTTTGGTACTAATTTCAGAATTATCCAAAAATTTAAAATTTTCTGAAAATTTTGAAAATTTTTAATTCCTGTATAAATTTGAAATTAGTACCAAACGATAGCTTATGAAAAGTTAAGATAGAAATGTGCAAACCGTTTTGCTTGATCTCAAACCGCTTAGATTTTACAGGGTGTCAAAGTTGCAAAAATGTCAATATTCACCTGTCAATATTTCAAAAACAGTTGAAGATAGGTATAGGGAAGGCTGATGAAAGTCCTACTAAAATCAAGGGTTTAGTTCGAAAAAGCAATAAAAAATATATATTTCCATTTAGAAAAACGAAGTTGGTACCTGTCCAGGAAAAACTGAACACCCTGAATATGTAAATATATTTTCATTTTGTGCAGCTCGGGATATTAGACAACCCTGTAGAAAAAAAAATTAAGTTATCTCTTTTATTAACCCAGATATTGGACTTACGCGCACTAGGTGGACACCCTGTATGTTATTAAAACTTTTAATTACAGTAACAAAAATCTTGAAATTTTTTGTAAAGATGGCTAAAGATTTGTAAGCAGAGCAAATTCATCCTGTATCAAAGTAAACTGCTTATCTGTCATCGATTAAATGTTTGTTGTCACTGAATATTGCTGGTACTATATTTATAGCCATCGATATTATAAAAAAACTGTAAGATAGTTTTCAAAACCCTCAATTTAAAAAATCCAATTTAAAAACATAACGGGGCGGCGCTACTTATAACCAATTACCCTCTACAGCACTTTTACCTACTTGAGGTCTTATAGATCAAATAATGTTATGAAATAATTAAATTAATTGGACTTATTTGTAGCCTGCTGCATGACTTCTCGAATAATTACACTATCTTTAAATAATAAAAATGAAATCAGAGCAAAGTGTACAATATTTCAATTATTATATGTAGACTTTGTCAGAAGTATTCAAAATAAAGCATCCAAGTGTTTATAGTAAGGCAAACGTTTAAAAATATACTCATTTTGAATGCTTCCTGCTTGAACATTCTTAAAATATGGAAAACTTGGCTTGATACTAGCCCCCCAACCTCTACCTAAGAGATATAATTGTGTTAATATTTAACTAACTACTTCACATTAAGGTTCAAATGAATGAAATATATTCTAAATATTCTTAAAAGTATTACGAAACGAAAATAACAATTACAAACAATGTTTACGTTCTGTGTCATAATTCTTGATAATTACGTGGAAGAAAGTCTGGTTATATTATTCACTTGCGTGGGAAATAGTACTTATTTTGTATTTTGTAATAGGAAATTCAGATAGAGAATAATGTTTATGCTCTCTCTCTCCATGTAAAAATACTGACTCATATTTTTTATAATGAACCAGACATTAATTGGCACTGATAAATTTGAAGAGATTGAATTCTCTGCAGCTAAAAATAAGTTAGACCTATAAATTTGGCCTGTCTGTATGCAAATTATTTGTAGTTTCCTAACATCCTGGCCTGAGTAACAATGGAGACTAAGTCTGTTAGAAAATATTCTCTACCTTGTTAGTGTGCGACCTAGATACCTATTAATGTCGATTTCAAAAGTGCGAGAACGGCAAATTATTGAAAAATATTATGTAATGTTAGGAAAACTTAATGGAATAATTGTTAAGTAGCTCTCATACGTATCTTCACTTGAGATCCATCTTAAAAAAAATAATTTGATACCTACTTATGTGCATTTTCATGTATATACCATCCAATAAGGTTCCGTATTTATTTTGAATTTTTATATTTTTTGTAACCTCTGTATAGTCAGAATAAATGGACTAACTACACTGAGCTAATGGTTGGAATTAGAGTAGAATAATGAGAAAGAAAACTTATTATAATTTCCATATGTTCCTGGCATAGAAATATGATTTGAAATGTTAGAAACCACATCTGCTATCTCCTTCAACTTGAAAAAAAAAGAAGAGAAAGGAATTAAGTGCACGGGAGCTGTAATGCAAAAGTTAAATTAATATATAATTGAAAATAACATAACATAGTGTGTATAGTGGTATAAATAAAGTATAAATGTAATATAGATAAACAGTATAATTTAAAAGTATTTTTTTTTAATTTCTGACTTGATACTGCTTGGCGCTATAAGCAGAGGTATTATAAATAATATCGAAGAATATTACTTCTTTAGATTATTTGCGTACCTAAATAAACCATAAATTTCCGAAAACTGCAAAGACAGTTAGTCATACAATCATTAAAAATGAGACATCTCTATAATATTCTTTCACATTCGCCAGAAATATACAATAGATCTAAAATCTGACTATTTGTGTATTTGAATAAAAGTATTTAAAAAATGGTTGATTGCCAGCTAAATTTTGGATACCCCATATGAAAATAGAAGAATTTTTGAACTTATATATGAATAGTCTCTAGCCAGTACCAGTAAACAATCACAGATTTTGCTTTAAAAATGTCGTAGGTACACAGTATTGAATATTTTTGCATACATTCAAAATTTTGTAAAACAATTCAAATATTCACAGATCTTGCATCTTACGCAAATATCGTAGGCGTATTGAAAATACCAGACACAACTATTTTTGTTACGGCACTCTATATATTCCATAGTCATTATATTTATAATTTATACAGAGTGTGATACCAAAACCCTTCATTTGATGTATCGAGAAAACTAAATCTTCCAGTTTAGAGATTACTTATTTTTATTGTGCTGTCATAATAATTATCAACATTCCGTAGTTTTCATCGAGTACAACTAAAATATACCTTAGTGTCATTATAAAGACAATTATTAGTGAAAATGGAATGGAGCTCGAGGGCTGTAAAATCCAAAGCTAGCATTTTCTCGAAAAGTATGTATCATAGCAAACTGGGATCTCCGTAAAAAACTGCCCAAAATGACCTTTGATTTTTTTCGATCCGAATGCAAACAAAAGAGTTAGAAGCAAACTTGAAAATTGTCGATTTTCACTTTTTTCTAAATAAAATATAGACGGTGCGAAATTCAATTGTTTTCTCAGCGGATTATTGACGGGCATTAAATTCTGCACTACTTTGCCCATTTAACCATTTCTGTATCTCTTCTAGTTTCCGAGATCCCTGTACGTACACACAGTCAGATTTAGTTCACCCTGTATATTAGCCCACCCTGTATATATGTTAGTCTAAATTAATAAAATAACAAACCTGTTCATTCTATTACAACGATCAGTAAATACCAAACGTTTATTTTACACTCAACATCAGTTCATAAATCACTGTGGTCAAGGAATGATGTAACCCAAGCATAAACAATAAACATAGACTGCTGATTATAACAACACAGTTAGGCTAGGTCGTCTCCATATGAGTACGTGTCCATGTCGAGGACGCTTGCTTTTGCATACCGCTAAGCGTTAATATTTTAAGAGACGGCTCCGATATATACGATCACAGAAGTATTTCCAATACTAATAATTTGAACACGGTCAATTAGTATGAACTTATCAGAAATTACGCGTAGAATTTAAAAATGCAATAAAAAATAATACAGAATTCCATTTAAAATAAGAAAGTTGGGGGTTACTTCCGGAATTATCGGAAATAGTCCAGGGATGTCAATATTTCAGAATGTTGTCCTCATATTTTTATAATTCAAATAATGAAACCTTGAAATGTTCTAACGAACGAATTACGTGAATGACCCTGTATATTCCCTGTCGGCTTTCACTTAAAAGATATAGTATAGTTATTTCTTTTAAATTTTCACGTCTGAATAAACAGAAAAATGTTTTATTCGAATCTAAAATATAGGTTTGCAAGTCATCTGTAATTTCAATTCTACAGACACGAAAGTATCAACTTTACTCATAAGAAACAATAAACTGTTGAGTTTAATAAAAGTTAACTGTTGCTGTGCAAATCTAAGCGTAAATTTAATTGGTAATATTCTTAACCTCTCAACTTTATAAAAACGTATAAAACGGGAAAATTTCATGAAATTTATAATTTTATATTGGGAGCCTTTCAGATAACAATTCTATATGACAAAGAATATCATTTTATAATAATAATAAATATGTAAACAATAATTATATAATAATAATATAATTATAAATAATATACCTAAGTAAATTATAGCCTTACAACCAACCTATGGATTTAGCGTTTATATCATGGACATCAAGGTTAAAGGGATCGTGCCGGTGAAAGCGTTCAGACATTGCGGACGAACGTAGCGTTTAAACGCTTCGTCTCCTTAAACGTGATTAAATAAACAAATGTTTCGGGTGCAGGCAGAGCGCGTACATTGGTGGTTAGTAGAAGATGAGTGTAAGTTGTGGTTTTATATTCCTTGTAATGTTCGTTTTCTCTTGCTGGTTTTATTATTAGTTTTGTATTTTGTATGCTTTGTAGTACCTACCTTTTGACCTACATTTCAATAATGCAAAATTCAAAATTGTTTATTTATCATTTAATATCTATAATAATATTTATAATAATAATGCATTTTCTATCAGACCCATTCTAGAATTTTATGTAGAATCTTGTAGTGGTAGGTTTAATATAGATATATCATCTTTCACGATGTATTTTTGATATCTTGCCAAAACCAATGTCAATTGCCAATTATTCCTGCTAAGGAAACTGACCTAAGGCTGAGGAAATTTATTTCAGCTAGAAGAACGAAGGAAGTTATTAAAAACTCACGCGAAATAAAAAAATATAGGAAAACTAGCCTTACGTGGCGTACGGCGTGTGAATTGTTAAGTAACAGCAAAATATGACAGTAATGAAGTAACATTATAGCACTTGGGAATAGCTCTCCATGCTACTCAAACTTGAGAGTGAAGAAAAACTCATTGCTTTGTTCCCTGAGGCACCCTCTCAGTTTTTTAAAGGTACTACTTACTTGAGTGATAAGGCTAGTTTTTGCAAATCCCAATAATGATTATCAAAAAATTATAAAATGTTTCACCAAATAACGATTTAAGTTACCTACTAGGTAGTAGATATTAAGAATAAGTACTTGAGTTTTATATATATTTTTTATTTTATAAGTTACGTACATACATTGTAGTCCAAGTAAAATTTACCCCCCTCCTTTTTGTCTTAATTCTTAACATATTTTTCAATTTCAAAAGTTAGATCCATGGGTTCTTCCTACAAAAATTTTATTCAGTTTCTAATATTCTAAATTTTACTTAATTGAAAGGTTCCTGACCTACTCGATTGCCCCATATATGCGAATTATGTAAAAGTGATAAACAATGTACTTATGTTTCCTTGAAGGAATCATTAATAGACTAGAACAGAATATACATCAAACAAATTATTAATTTAGTACGATATGCGCAATTAAAAACTGACCTGGCCTCGGGATATTCTGGGAGTTTCTGAATTTATTTCAACCTTTCCTAACTGATTTTATCTTATTTCGTCTCGAAAATCGAAATAAAATTTAATCGAGACGAGACAAAACGGGACATGATATACATTTTGTCTCATCTCACAACAACGTAATCAATTAATTGTGGATTAGCAATATTACCTACCTTCATAGTGCAGTATACAAATGGATGTACAGGGTGGGCTGTATAAGAGTGCGTATCCCCTTATCTCAGAAACTATGTGAGATAGAAAAAAAGTTTTATATAAATGTTGCTTGCGTTAAAGATGCCGGTATTTCTTTAATATAGTTATATTTGTAGCTCTTCAATATACAGGGTGATGAACTAAATTTATCTTTTTTTAAATGAAACACCCTGTATATTATTACATTTTTGAAAAGCTCTTCAAAAGACTTGTTCAACGATATATAATATGATGGGTCTGTAGCCCACCGTTTCGGAGCTATTGACTGTTATCTTCAGGAAAAGGTTAATATTTATAGCGAGCTAGAAAAGTTACTGATTGAGGTGATAAGCTGTAATTTGGGCCAAGAAATTCTAATTTGGTCTATTTTATGAAACTTCTGTCTAATACTAAAATAAAAAAAATTGCAACAGTGAAGCCAAGTTTCGTGAAATTTAATTTTTCATGATTTTTTTAAATGGAACACCCTGTATTTTATTACATTTCCTTAAAGTCCTTGCAAAGACGAGTTTATTGATATATAATATCAGGGGTCTACGACACACCGTTTTGGATTAATCTGCGTTACTCTTCAGGAATTGACACATAAGTAATACGATATTAATCCAATATAATTGACACATAAGTAATATGATATTAATCCATCTACATTTTTCAAATTATACATATATCTAGAATTTTAATAATACCATCCGAAACATGCATAACTTTTGTGTCAATTCCTGAAGAGAAACGCAGATAAATCCAAAACGGTGTGTCGTAGACCCCTGATATTATATATCAATAAACTCGTCTTTGCAAGGACTTTAAGGAAATGTAATAAAATACAGGGTGTTCCATTTAAAAAAATCATGAAAAATTAAATTTCACGAAACTTGGCATCACTGTTGTAATTTTTTTTTATTTTAGTATTAGACAGAAGTTTCATAAAATAGACTAAATTAGAATTTCTTGGCCCAAATTACAGCTTATCACCTCAATCAGTAACTTTTCTAGCTCGCTATAAATATTAACCTTTTCCTGAAGATAACAGTCAATAGCTCCGAAACGGTGGGCTACAGACCCATCATATTATATATCGTTGAACAAGTATTTTGAAGAGCTTTTCAAAAATGTAATAATATATAGGGTGTTCCATTTAAAAAAAGATACGTTTAGTTCATCACCCTGTATATTGAAGAGCTACAAATATAACTATATCAAAAAAATACCGACATCTTTAACGCAAATAACATTTATATAAAACTTTTTTTTCTATCTCACATAGTTTCTGAGATAAGGGGATACGCACTCTTATACGGCCCACCCTGTACATTTTCCCATAGTATTTTTAGGATATCTAAATATTTACGTATATTTACGATACCTAGAATTACCTATATATAAATGATTTCAAGTAAGTTTACGTATTTACTCATAATCAGTAATATTACACCTAATTAGTAAAATCACGAACATCTACTTGGATTAGAATTTGTAAATAATATCGGTATAATAATCTAGAAAATTCAACACCTACCCCACATTACAGATTCGATTTTTTGGAATTTTCAATTATATTATCTCTATATATTCCACTCTTTCTATGTATCTACTTAAAAATATATAAGGAAGTTGACATGGAGTAGAAAGCAGAATACTGGGGAAAATAAAAAGTTTAAAATTAATACGTAGATACCTAGAACAATATGGTTTTAGGAATAGCCCAAAGTGTTAAACGCTTACCAGGTATTTCATTATAGATCATCTGAAATATTTAAACGTAATTTGGTAGACGAAAAATAGTCTTTTCAATTAACCGTTCATGGTAATGATCAAAACATATAGGTGCTTTATTTTTGCGTTTGTACACACACGTACGAACGGTGCGGGTAAAGTTTCACTGTCTAACTATATTGATACTAGCTACAAATTGAAAATATTTTCTTTGTGGGAAAATAAAAACGATTTATTTCCAACGTAATTAACTTATTTACTAATTAACTAATTAATCAGAATGTATGCATTCTAGTGAATATAATATCCGTATTAAAAGTACCTGGTTCAGTAAATCCGTGATGCGTTTAAAATAATGGATATATGGATATATGAGTAGGTATATGTTGTGGTAACAGTTTTTGCAAATGAAACACTATTCTATAACAGTTATTATATTCTACTATATTTTAATAACTAATCAAATTTTCTAATAATTAAAAAAACTTCATTAGAACAAGAAATACACTCTGGAAGGAAATATTTGGCTACCCTGAATATTTTCTCTACGTTACTAATTAAAAAAAAATACTCAATACAATATCTGGTTTACAAGAATATCGCTTTTTTGTCATATTCATATATTTCTGCACTGACATCTATTGACACTTCGAGAACTATTTTAACATTGGAAATATTTATGTCCGTATATGGGAACCTAGTTAGGAGTTTTCGTTCAAGGTCAAAAGACAAGGGTGTCGCGATCGAGTGACGCAATACATACAGTGGAGCAGATCAAACCTATAACATCTTGTAGATCATGTTTTGGGGCATATGTGGTTAACTATTTTTAGTATGACAATTTTTTTTTAAACCGCCTTAGAGTGTGTTATCTGCACTATTTGAAAATATGTGTTTCTGAGTAAATACATCGCTATTAAAAGAAGAGGTTAAAATTATCACCCTGAAATTTTAACCATTTATGCACAAAACTTAAGCGTGTCGAATGGTATAAACCATTTTATTGGTCATGAAATGGGCTGGAACCTTTGGTGTGATGATAAAACCCACGCATTATTCCACATAATACCAAAACACTGACACTACACTCTACGCAAGTTTCGCCGACCAAGTTGGTATCATATAGAGATGATTTAAACTAAACTAGACATGCTAACACTGTGCCCTATTTACCATTGCTACGGTTCAGCCGTTTACTAACCAATAAAGCGGGTGTATGGGATTGGTCCTCTGTCACTATTAATAATATTTTGCAATTTCCAAACTCTCAAATGCATCCAGCTGAATGGAATTTGTTACATTCCTAATTAGTCTTAAATTGCTACTATCAATTTTATGGTTGTTCTCAAACGCATGTTTGGTGACACTAAATTTATCCGTCCTACTATATTCGAGATGAGGAATATATGACTCATCTCGAATATGGTAGAACAAATGAGTCTAGTGCCGCCCAAACAAGCATTTGAGAATAATCATAAAATAGATAGTAGAAATTTAAGACTAATTAGGAATGTAACCAATTTCAGACAGCTGGATGCATTTGAGAGATTGGAAATTGCAATATGTAAAAATAGTATGGATACTGACAGAGAGCCAATCCCCTAGAGGTCGTTATTGGTTAGTAAATTACGGTTCACTGAGCCGTCGCAATGGTTCACTGAACCGTAGCAACAGTTTAGGTGTAAATGAGACAAAGTGTTAGTAAGGTTTACTTTTAATCATCTCCAGATGATGCCAACTTGATTGGCGAAAGGCGTGTCGAGTGCAGTATAGTGTTTTGGTATTATGTGGAAAACTATGTCAGTTCTATTTTTCTTTTTTTAGTAGGTACACCTATTATTACCAAAAAAATTACGTAAAGTTAAAACTTCTAAAATTATGTATGACAAACTTCGATATGCGGTTAGCTATGTGAAATATTGCCTAGATGTTGAAAAACTTTTTAAAAAAAGTTTTGGTTGATATCTGTAACTGTTTTCGAATTATCGAGTTTTTAAAAAGCGCACGCGTTTATCAGAGTGAAGTATTACGGCGCGCTAAGGCTTATAGCGCGAATGCTGGTGCCTCTATAGATTATGTCTACCCCTAGAAAGAAGCGAGCTAGACTGGCTCGGTCTAGCTCCACTACTCCACTTTTTCCACAAGAGGATTTTACTCCACTAATATAGATAGCATAGCGCTCGATCGGCGAGCGGCGTGAAGGTGGGTAGTGTTCAGTGGATAGTACCGTACTAGCTTAATGGAGTAGCACCTCATGGACGATCGACGCGCTTATAATTATGTTTCATAAATGGTGTTATTATTTCCAATGTCTCCTATGGTTGTTAAGGATTCCCAAGTCTGTTAATTTTTTAAATATATTATACAAATTTCTATCGAACCTTCTACTAGAAATAAGTAGATTATTGATTTGTCTCTAGTAATATGTAAGGAGACATGTCCTAGATATATTCATAGAAACTGGAGGTGTTCTATTGTTCTATTAGCAAAACATTCTGTCGTCAAATATTCTGTCATTCTGTAAAAACCTCTTTTTATTTTACCAACAAGATAGTTATCTTAATTAATTAATTCTATGGCATCTTCTGGATAATTATTCTTTACTACAAGACCTATTTACTATACGATAAGACATCTAGTATAAGACATTGATACATATTTATATTTTTGTAAAAATATCCAGGGTGTTGTAATTGTGGATGATATATATTTACGGGGTATCACTGAGAAAAAGATGAACTTCGCCTAGATATGTTTTCGAGTTAGATATTAGTTTATTTATTTTCACACTATGACTAATAAAATTTCTGGTATCTGTGGATTTTCTTAAGGATAGTATCGTTATGATATTCTAGTCTGGTAAGGCAGAAATCACTGAATATTGAACATGTATGATTATTTAATATCCATTATATTTTCTTCTAAAAATATTTACAAGGCAGATAAAATAAACATCCATTCGAGGATTTTCTACCGTTCCTTTTTAATCAAAGAAAATAATTCTGCTTTGAGATTGATTTTCCTTTATCCCTATCTCTTATTCACATCTAGACCCTTTTTATTTCCTTTATTGGACCACTGCTTAAGGCGAAACTTATTAGGTATCGGTTTCGCATTTCCTTTCATCCGCTGTGTAAAATTTCAGCGGTGACGATGATGATTAATGAAAAAAAATCCTGTAAACATCTTTCACGGGTTTAATGTTCACATTGCTCCTTTGGCTGCCTTACTTATAAAATATATAATACTTTCATTTGATTGGCAGCACTAAATACTATCCATTAAAAAGACGCTTTTAAGAACATGGCAACACTAAACTTATTATACTAATCATACATAGTTGTATTTTTCGTGTTCGTCCATTTATTGTATTTTTTCGTAATTTAATGTTCCATTGTTTCAGGGAATTTGTGGGATATCCTCCTAACAAATCTTTATTATTACCTATATATGTTTTTGCGCATTATCCCTTTCTCAGGTCTTCGCTGTCCCAAGTACCGATTAGTACCAAGTCTATCAATAAATTATTTTTGTTTTAGAAAATGTATTACTACATATAGTACATGTATGAACTGCGACTGCCTTTTATGAGTGGGTATGTACACTTTCCTTCAGGCTGAGTGATGTGATTCATGAGTGAGTATATGGAGTAATATCCGTTACCGATATAATGAACGGAATGGTGTGAATATGTTTATATTTCCACATCTTTTCAACTTTTATTGCTAGTTGCTAGTAGCTAGTTTTCTTTCTTTTCTGTATATATTTTTAGCTATGCTTGGTCAGAAGGTGTTCCCACGTTCCCAGGTGTTTTTTATTTAAGTATTATATCTGGTATATTCTGGACTACCATTATCCCTTTGTATGCTGAGGTCCAATAATAGCTGTTTTCTATTATTATTGGTGGTGAATTGGGCAGTATGTTTAAGGTTTAGATTGCAGACTATATCGCAGTGCTATTGTTTGGTGGATAATTTTAACCACTGAATTATGCCCATTGGTATATAGGACATCTGATATAAAAGTTAACATTCCTTCTGATGTTATATATTCTATGGTTTCAGTGAATTGGCGATATTTTTTACATATATCTCCGTTTATTGTATTATCCTTTAAAATAAAGTTTTCAGTTATTTCCATCTGCAAATTGAACGTGTATTGCAAGTATAGGTAAACCTCCAATTATACCCTCTATTCCTGGGTATAATTTGCCTCTTTGTAAGAACTTATATGAAGCTCTTTATGTGTTCTTGGTTGACACAATTTCATCTACCGTGTAATGCTTTAGACGATAATAGGTATATTTAGCTTTTGATCAACGGTATTTTGTGTGCCTTCCGATTTTAGTATTGATAGATTTAAGGATGTGAAGGCACCATCAATTTGTACTATGGCCCTATGTAATCCGTAGTCTTTGTTTAGGGGAGACGTATATTTAATGAATTTATTTGCTTAGAGTGGAGCTGTTACATGTCTATCATTCCCTTTTCACCTTCTTTTCTACTAATATTGATTCTCTCTTTACATGAATTTGGATGAATCATTCTATTCATTTGGATGCATCTTAATTGTATCAATAGACTTGTTTTATTATTGAATATGTAGTCTACTGATTTTGATAGTTACATTTTGATTAGAAAAAACTCGGAAAAAAATATATAGAAAAGTATTTATATTGTTCTTGTTCTTTCATTTATTGTAATTTTTCCATATTCAGAGTATTCTCTGATGGTTCTTTACTCAACTCTCCACGTTCTATATGTATTATCTGTATTTTACGTTTATCAATACCAAATTTCATATTTATATATTAAGATACTATTTCAGTTACTTTAAGAGGGGGATTCGGAATATTTGAGACTGCAGACCTATTTTTAAAAATAGTTTTCATCGTAACAATGACATTGGGGTGATAAAAATTAGTTTGTAGGTAAAGGTAAAGGTGTGGAATAGGTAATAACAAAGTTTCAGAGCAAACATTCGTTCTGAAAATAAGATATAAGTTTTTTAATCGGGTATACATTTTTACACTTTTTGTCATGGATCGCGTAGAAAAGATGTCATTACCTAAGTTACATAACATGAAGCAAATTCTGAAAATACTACTGTCTAGAATTATTCCGATTTTCCAAAAACTATTTTCAAAGTTTTCATTTGACGTTAGACGTTGGTTAGAGACAATTTGTCTGTCATTTTGAACCATTCCTGGCTAAATTCTTAGTTTGGCACTTCCCTCGAAGATAGCGCAACCATCGTATAGCACTGTGTTCGTAAACTAAGATACAGATAACTGTATAGTAAATATTTTTACCTTTATATATAGTGTCCCAAAAAATGCGTGTTCTTCAAACAATTGTAATAATACGAGTGACTATTATATTTCATTGTTGGGCGATATAAATAATTTATTGTGAATTATTAAAGTATGTAAAATTGCGTAAGTTATTGTGGATGAAACAAATTTGTTTCATAAATTAGGTTAACTCTTGCGTTAGGTAAAGGAAACGTTTTTTAATAATGTGCCTGAAAGAATTCTTCGATATTTGCGGATCCGAAAAAATTTATGATTTACTTTTGTAGATACAAAATGAGACTTTTTGTAAAATTTATGTCATAGGTTAATTTGAAAACTATTGTAATTGACGTTTTACAGAAAACCTAGGAAGTACTTTAGATAGTACTGATCCTAGAATATCTAGAATAGTCAAATATACCTATCACTACAAGGCACCACGATCCTTTTTTTATTGAAATAAGTGTAAGACCGTGTAAACTTTCTAAACTTTCAACTGACGCATGCCAGAAAAAGAAGTCTGAGAGTGAGATGCAGTATATAACCAGTGCAACAGAACCTACCTCAATTCAACTTTTATCGTACGCATTGGAATGTTTTTTGTAACAATGTTCCCGAGTTTTTATTGCAGCAGGTAGACAATTACGGGTATAGGATAAAAATAAAATAATAATTTAATTATTATATTAATTTATTATTATTGACAAGTGTTCCAGATATTATTTGGTGGTATCATATACAGGGTGGTCAAAGGAGGATGAGGTGGAGGATTATTGTGGTCAAACTAAATAATTTCATAAACATTTTAATATTGGATGTTATCAAAGTCAACGACCGGCACATTTTAAAATTATTTTGACATCTATAGGGTGGCTTAAAAAAGTTACGAACAAAACATAGGTACATTTTTTTAAATGTAACATCCCGTTTTTTTGCTGTTAAAAGATTTAGGATAATTAGTTGATTTACCCATATAAGTTTTTCTGGTATATGTGGTTTTTGAGAAAAAAAAGTTTATTAGGTACATCCCGTGGAGGCAACCAAAAATGTTAATAAAAACATTTCTTCACAAAATACTGGTAAGTATAAGGTTTTGCAATCTCAAAAATTTTATTAACGTTTTTTTCGAAAACTCGTCAGTTCTTGTGAAATTTTAAGCGATGCTGGTTGTCAAGATTATGAATAGAAATTTTCTGCAAGTGTAAATATGATCCAGGGTATACTGACGCCCTGATTTCAGGGCGTCAGTATACCCAGTATATTTTAACATTTTTTAATTGTCTAGTCATTTATATTTAATAAGTCATATAGGTATCTACTCTTTTCTGGTTTTCGAGTTATTTGACATTTTTGCTAGTGCAGTAAGATAATATTGTCGAGTGTTATTCTTGCTGTTCATAGCTGTTTACACGCTTCTATTAAATTATTGCAAAATGGAAGAGTTGAAGTAATAATATCGAATTACAACCGGTGACCTGAAAATATATCAATATAATATAATGTGTAGATATATAATGAATGAAAATTATATAAATATATTTTCACAGTGTCTTTTAAGTTTAAACAAAAAACAACAGACTAAATGATGTAGGTACTTAATGATCTATACTATCTACCTAATTAAAATCTTAACTCTTTGTTAATAAAATAACAAATGAAAACAGAATTTGTAACGAAAAACATAAAAACAACTGCCAAAGTGAATAAAGGCAACATTCGACGGTAAATTATATTGCCACGGCAGTTCGTCAGTGTCGTAACCGTAACCATTTTTTCATCAAAATAATTTATATACATATTTATAATTTATTTATTAGCGCTATGGAAGTCTAGCAATTAAAATACTTTTTCCAGTTTATAACCAAAGATATATTTTTCGCAAAATTTTAAACTAGACATTTGAAACACATTTCAACTAAATTTTCGCAGTTTGAAATTTCCAAAATGAAAATTGAAAAATGGAACACTTGGTATATTATTCTTGAGGTTGTTTTAATTGCACAAGGTAGTACACCTAACGTTCTTAGTTTAGGCCAAAAAACTAATGAGAATCTACTATACGAAAAAGTTATTAATTTTCTTACAAAACGTTGCAACTGTCAATTTTTTTGTAAATTATTAAATATCTCAGAAACGGCTAGGTTTAGGTATAGGATATACTTCACGTTTTCAACTTCAAATTGAATTTTACTTTTCTTTTCTTGACCGTTAGAGATTTAACACAGATTGTTTTTCTTGGGTATATCGGTCACTTAATTACATATAAAAAAGGTTACATTTTTTATACATATTATATATATGTAACTAACTAAATTATAATAATTTAGTTAGTTACAATACATGTAACATCCTATAAATAATCTCTGAAGATGGCCTAATAAAGCCGAAACGTCAGAAATATATATATGTATAAAAAAATGTAACCTTTTTTATATGTAATTAAGTGACCGATATACCCAAGAAAAACAATCTGTGTTCAAATTGAATGACCGGTTCAAAAATGTAAAAATATACAGGGTGTTCGATTTGAAATAACGAAGTTAGTATGAATTTATACTTATTATTAGTATTATTTATACTTATTAGTATTATTATTTAGTCCTTACTATTAGTACTATAATTTTATATTTATTATAAATTGTTAAAAAATTGTTATTTTTTATTTAGATATAGTAGTTATTATCTCAATAAATCACTAGTTACTATGTGATTAATTATTATATTATTTTACGATTTAATTGATTCCTTAATAATCCAGTATTCTATCCTAACTAATGAGGTTTTTCATATTTCTCTCATTCCACCACTGAATGGTGGCTACGGCTTTCCAAAGTAATTCATTCATAAGGCGTACATGTGATCTACTGAATAATTATATGCTGCCCCGCCCTTTCTACACTCTCTTTCCATCTCTGACTGGGCTAACATCCTTCAGATTAGAATGCGAGGCAATTATTTTATATTATTTTTATATTTTACATTATTTTATATTATAGTGTCTTACTAAACATTTAGATGCAAATATCTCGAAAACGGTGATATACAGGGTGTCCACTTTTATTTATGTACAAATCCATAAAATCTTCATTTTTCAAGATAATCAAGGTAATATATAATTATTTTAGGGTTTTTTTATTTAAAATCTGACACGATAGAATTAATCAAGACCCCTCAAAACCACCATATGCGAAATTTGAACAAAAAATATTCAGGGCGTTTCTTTCTACACAATATCAAAGTTAAGCAAAATGTCAAATTTGAAAGGCACTAGACGAGTTTAGATAATTTCGGATGGAATATTGAAAATGGAAAACTAGTAAAAATATTACCTAACGATCCTTCTGTTCCAGCTCTATGGCAAAGGTATGGCAAAGTAATTACTGTAAATTTTTTCGAAATCATCACTAAAGAACGTCGAAATCGGCAGTAAAGAACGAGAAATAATCAGTAATCCATTGTTTTACCAATACACAACAAGCAAAGTAACTGCAGCTTTCTCGATTTAGAAAACACATAATATGTACCTAGACACTAAAGTTCCTTTGTGTCCCTTATGTGGTTTATTTGCCTCGGCCCACGGGCAAATAACATCCACATTCGTGATAAAAAGTTTAACTTTAATGCCTTTGTATACAAATAACTATTAAATGAGAAATTTGTTATTTTAGGGTGTATAGGTTCTACATGTTCCTGCAAAAAAATTTTTAAAATGTAGTGCCTGAAAATGTATGGCCCAAACTATTAGTAGGGGGTCCAGGCGTTCAAAATCCCTCAAAATCGGCAAGTAACCCATGACGGCAAGGTAAATGATTTTTGCCTTCACCCATTGATAGAGGGTCCCTAGGGGCATAATAAATGACTTGTTGGACTTTTGTTGGCTCTTGCACAACTTCTTAAATAGCAAAAAAAGAGGGCGGAGCTGTATTTAAAAAATAAGAGATTTTGAACGTTTACACCTTTCTAAAAAAAAAACTATTTGAGATATTCATATGATTTTTTATATGTGAATACTTGAGACATAAGCGCTTCTGCCTGTGCTAATAGAATTTGAAAATATTTTTCTGTTTTTTTTTTAACAATGGCTAAAGTCGTAGTTACGAAATTTATGTATCGAAAATTTCAACATGCGGGCAACTATATTAAATTTTCAAAATTTGCACATACTATATGTGAACGAAATGTGGTCTAAGGCTTGAAAAAGTTTTTTGAAAAAAAACCAGTTCCTTACCTTATCTAGTTTTCGAGATAATCATTTTTAAAGTAGAGCGTTGTTTACACTCGCACCTGACCCGTGCCATAAAATTTACTATGGTGCGCTACCATCTAATGCAATATATCGAAATATTAGGCCAGACTATAAAATTGCGAAATAATTACATTCTTATAGTTTGTGACTATTGTTATTATATATTAGTTTATCAATGCATCTATTAGTGTCTTGTTATTTATTTTAATTGAAACTCACCCTTGACAGGGATTAACCCCCGATTTATAAACTTGCCGTTTACGTTTGCGTTCGTAGCTACCGCTGGCGGTTACCGTTTTCGTTTATAGGAGGGATTTATAAAGTGCCGTTGCCGTTGTCATCAGCTGTCTTTTGCCTGTGAACATGTAAACATAACCATATTTTTTGACATACCTAACCCTTTGAAGTTATGTTTGATTTGATTCAATGATTTCATTTAAAAATGAATTTAAGAGGACGTGAATACTTATTGGGATTTTTGAGTGTAATTTTATGTGCCGCTGCTATTAAAATAAAGAAAAATCGGCGTCGGCGAAGAAGACTATAAAATTCGACCTATAAACAGGGCACGAAAATCAAATTCAAATTATAATAGAAAATAATCCAGGAAACCATGGAAAGTCAAAAACCATCTCCACAAGTAAATGACACGTGACTTCAATTCTTATTTCTATTGGTTAGACATAATTGCTACGGTTTTGCTACGAACGGTAGACGGAAAAATATGAAATCATTTTATAATCAACGGCATTGGGCGCAATCGGCAACGGCAAACGACGTTTGTAAATGACTTCAAGAGATTCCATAAGGTAAATTTAAAGCGGCAACGGTGTCGTCAAACGCAAACGTAAACGGCAAGTTTATAAATCGGGGGTAAGACGTGTCGCCTTGTCGGATATCCCATTAATGCCGTATCCGGCGAAAAAAATTTCCCTGTGAGCAAAAATCAAGTCGTAATAACAGTCAGCCAGTGGATTTTAAAAAAATATGTTTTCTATGCCTTAAAGATAGAGATAAAAAAGGAAAACGTGAGATTTTCTTGATTTCCACCCAAGAAAAGCAGAATGTCATTTATGCTAAATCCAAAGAAATTCAAGATTTTCAGTTACTGAAGCTAATTCAGGGTTTTGAAGATCGTCCCATTGATATGATAGTGGCGGATTTCAGGTACCACACATTATGCCTAAATTTTAACTTCATTTTAAATTTTTTAACGTCTCAACATGCTGGAGGTGGATGCTCAACATTTATTTTCAATTACTCGGGGTGACTTACGTTCTCTACCTCTTACTGGAGATACTTCTTTACTCCCATGTAAAATGCACGTTGCAACAAATTTTAGTCTACAAACAGTCTACTGATCCGGTTCCCAATTTACTCAAAAACTTTGGATATGTGGTGGATATTAATCATTAAATAATCCCAAAAATGATGTCAAAAAAACCATTACCAGATCTTTTAAAAAAATAATAAAGTTCAATTGCAAAGTAAAATGTGTGTGTAAAATGTGCTTGTCCTTAGTGTTCTGTTGTTTGCACATGTATACAGCTTTTCTTAACAATTGTTTTAATGGCTAAAATACGGCAGTAATGGGATATCCGACAAGGCGACACGTCTTAATCCCTGTCAAAGGTGAGTTTCAATTAAAATAATAACAAGACACTAATAGATAAAACATTGATAAACTAATATATAGTAACAATAGTCACAAACTATAAAAATGTAATTATTTCGCAATTTTATAGTCTGGCCTAATATTCCGATATATTGCATTAGATGGTAGCGCGCACCACAGTAAATTGTATGGCACGTGTCAGGCGCGAATGTAAACAACGCTCTACTTTAAAAATGATTATCTCGAAAACTAGATAAGGTAAGGAACTGATTTTTTTTCAAAAAACTTTTTCAAGCCTTAGACCACATTTCGTTCACATATAGTATGTGCAAATTTTGAAAATTTAATATAGTTGACCGTATGTTGAAATTTTCGATACATAAATTTCGTAACTACGACTTTAGCCATTGTTAAAAAAAAACAGAAAAATATTTTCAAATTCTATTAGCACAGGCAGAAGCGCTCATGTCTCAAGTATTCACAAATAAAAAATCATATGAATATCTCAAATAGTTATTTTTTTAGAAAGGTGTAAACGTTCAAAATCACTTATTTTTTAAACACGGCTCCGCCCTTTTTTTTGCTATTTAAGAAGTTATGCAAGAGCCAACAAAAGTCCAACAAGTCATTTCTTATGCCCCTAGGGACCCTATACCCCTAAATGAAATCAAAAATCATTTACCTTACCGTCATGGGTCATTTCATTTTTCAGAGCCTTGGACCCCCTACTATATTGTAATTGACTGAATTACAGAAAATCTAAGAAGTATTTCAGATAGTACTGATCCTAGAAAATTTAGTATAGTCAAATATACCTACCTCTACAGGAAACCATGATCCTTTTTTAAATAAGTTATGGTAATCCGCAGTCAAGTACAGGAACTCTAGGCAAATTATTTTTGCACTGACAAATAGAATGAAGAGTGAATATAGAATTAGTATTCATTCGGTTTTTATTTTTTCAAGTACAGCTTCCGTTCAGTGGTACAGTATAGTATTTTAGAGAGTAATTTTTTATTTTCTTGTTTATTATTAAATGTATTATATTTGTTTTTTTAAGACTTATTAATATTTTGTGTTAGGTACTGAAGCATAGGTAAAATGAGGGTTAGGTAAATTAATAAGGGTAAAAATAAAGCAATTTTAATAATATTTTTTATTCTTCGACATATACAGAGTGATGCATTGCAAGAATATCATATGCAGTACATACAGACAAAATGAATAGCCGCTGCAAAGGCAACAGAGGATCCCTTGGGGCACAAACTAACCTGCTCTGATCTGCCAAACATTGTTCCTCGAACATCTCAAATGTTAAAGGATTTTCATGATTTATTGTGCCATCCCTGTAACAAATTTTTTATTTACCTGTGATTAGGGTGATTGGTGGAGACACCCTTTCTATCTCCATTATTATTTGAGATAGAAATCTGGGAAAAAAGTGAGGGTACTATATTTTAGCCTCATATGTCACTAAATGTGCTTGTAGGTGTTTAGAAGTGGGCGGCCGTAAGCTTTCCCATTTTCTAGATACCTAGATATTTAGACGTAAATATCTAGATACCTGGATATTTACATGTAAATTTAATTTTGATCACCAAACAATTTATTAACAATTAAATGCTAAATAAAATATTAGATTAATAGAACAGAACACGTTTTATTAAGTGTATCATATAATTTTAGATTTATTATAAATTATTGTTAAAAAAATAGTTATTTATAATTTATTATAAATATAGATTATCATAATTCCTAATATATATTATTTTAATATATTTATATTGGATTATATATTGGATATTGGATTGAGCATAAATTTCATTTTTTATATAAAAATATCGTAAAAAATGTGTCTACGGCCTCTGACCATCCATTTCTAAACACCCTGTACAATTAATGACATATTTAAAATATTGATGACAAATACATTACTGTTTTTCCCAGATTTATTTCAAATAAAACTGAGATAGAAGTGGGTGTAAATTCTCCACCAATCACCCTGTGCGTACATGTACAGGTGCTTTTATAACATAACTTTTTTGTAGTGTAGATGACGAGACATTACCACATAGGTACTTAATAAAATACTAACCTATCATTAGAATGAGATGAATTTATTTCATTTACTCGGCTTGGTTCGGTAGGTTCAAAAAAAATATATTTTTTTACTATAACAACAAATGGAATTCACAAATAATTTTAAAATAATTAGCTAAATAGTTGTATAATAAATCGCGAACATAATAAAAATATTTACTGCTGGGATTGTGACATGGGTGCAAAATTTAATACATACATTAGTCACTCAATATTACCAATATATTAATCAATAATAATTTTACGTACGGATTCATCAACGAGGCCTAACGTTAGCCCGACTAGCCAAGTTACGCGAAAAATTTGCGCCCTTGTTGGGCGGGTTAAATAAAAGGTGTAGTCGGCGGTGCAAAGTTGGTTAGTCCGACTAACGCCTTACGTCCCTTTCATGAATCCGGGTGTTAGATTTTAACTACGAATGGTTTCTTCACACAAGCGATTGGTTTTATTTATAACAAAAGAAAATTATATTAAGTAATTATTGTTAAAAATTCCTTTCGGCCAAGAAATGGGACCATATATATGATTTTTTTTTTAATAAAAATGTAGTTTAATTCCGACAAAAATTAATATAAAGTAAAATTATACATACCATCCATTATATTATTATTATTTCTACGTGACTGTTAAACAACTGTTGCTTTTTTTGCAGCTTTGCTGCGCTTCCTGTGTGTAGCAATGCTTCTAGGCATTATTTTGAATAAATAACACAAACACGCTCAACAAAGTTTTAAAAAAAAAATTAAAACTGCGGCTACCTAGGTATTCTGCTCTTATTTATTACACACACTACTATCACTTCACTTATACACACGGTAATCAAATTATCAAAACTAACTAGTAACATGGCACAGAAAAATTTGGGTATATGCTTCTTTCAGGCACATAAAACCTTTTATAATTTGTACAACTATAAAAAATCACCACCTTCTGTATATAAATAAAGACAGCATGCGATTACGAATTTTAAGATAGTATTGGTTATCGATGTTGTATCTCTCTCTAATTCAAAGATAGAAACAGCATGAATAGCCAGCCGGTCTGTGTTATTCTTTAGGTTGATGGACAGGTATTATGATTTAGGCATATGAAATATGTGACAAAAAATTTTTTTTTTCAACCATACGAATAGGACGCTATAACAAAATTATTTTGTATAAAAAGAGGGCCATTTCGGGACTGTTTGAAATCGCCATAGCAACTGTACAAAAAAGAATATTGTACAGTTGTACAGTACCAAAAAGTAATTTGACATTGACATTGCATGTCACATAATAGGTAGGTATATAGAAGTTTAATTAAATAGAAAAATAGAAACAGATAGTGACTCCGATGAATCATCGGTAAACTGGAGGAGCTAATTCGAAGCGGTTGGAAAAAAATATTATGTTAAACTCGTACAAAAAGTACGTTTTGGAGACTCGTCAAATTGCCGAAGTCCGCTACGCGTCGTCCGGCAACCATTTCCCTCGTCCCGAAAATGTATATTTTTTGTACTAGTTAAACAAATAACTATTTCCTTTCAAATTTTATTTTATTTGAATGTGGAATGAAATATCGATTACATTACATAGAATACCTACCAAATTTTATTGACATTGTTTTCACAAACAACTGCTTAAATTTTGATGTTTCGCAGATATGTTTATATTTTATTATTTTCTTACAACCTAAAATCCTTTTTTATTCTTTACTATTTTACCGTGTCGCTATCGATAGTCAGCAACTCCGCAGTGGGGAATAAGTTTCTGTTATGCATTTCGTTATTTGGGACACTATATAAATAAATACAATGTACACCGTTTAATATCAGCGCCATCTAATCGTAAGTAGTATTACTTGCTAGGGAATCAACTGTACTTTATTCTTGTGGAAATCTACTTTAGTCACTAAAAATTTATTCTAAATAAATTCAAAAATTTACACCAGAGAACCTTGCGGCCATTTGAGTAAATAGAGCTTTCGAATCCTCCTCTTAAGCAATCATTCATTTGAGCCGGTGTGGACGTCTACCTTTTAATATCGTCAATGTACATTAAAGTTTAGTTTATTTTATGCAGCTTTTGTTCCTTGCATTTTAATTTGTTACCTAGGTACCCACTCAAGGTGTTGGATAAATAATTCAAGAAATTACAGAACCAAATGGTACTGAAGGCATCACCTTGGTATACTCCCATTCTTTTATTGATAAAATCGGTTTTTATATGATCAATGTTTGTTTTTAGTTGTATTTTGATTTGCCATCTTTTCAATATTGTTTTTAGGAAATTGTGTTGAGGAAGCTGAGGAATTATGTCAAAAGCTTTCTTTAATTTCCGTATGTTACATGCTTGCTTTACTTTTTTTTTTAAATTTGATTCATTATTATACTTATTATCTATTATTATTTGTTCTTCGCATCCTTGGCTCATCTTTTTGCATTCCTTTTGCTCCCCCGTTTGTATATTATTGTTACAGAAAAGCAGAATTTGCGAGGTTGGCATAAAGGTGCTAGGCCTATAATTCATAAGGTTTTAAATTTATCTGTTTTTGTGTTACTAGATGATAGATTTTCCAATAGATTACACTTTTCAAATATAGGTGTGCAAAACGCGTAATATATGTTAGTAAGGCTTGAGGTATAAAGTCTCAAAAAAATCTATACGTATTTCCTAGTATATTTTGATCCCGTGTGCCATAGAATAATTTGAACTACTTTGTTTTCTTATTTGCACTTTCCAGCTGGGAGCTGAAAATATTTTTTGACACATTTCTAAATAAAATTTATTGGTAAAGGCAAGGGTTCCACACCTATAGCTTTTATTGTATAGGCTTCATATGGAGGGCAGAACTTAAAAATAAAGCATACTCGTATTATGCAATAAATAATAAGAGGACGTGCACTGCACATTTCATTAGAATATAATCTGGTATCTGCACTTAACTTATGCCATTTTCATTTACTATATTAATCATTGTCGGCTCAGTGATACTCTAGTAGAGTAATACTCTACTAACTTAGTTCAGCATATTAACAAAAGCAGAGCCAACCCCTTCATATGGTAGGTTCAAGATTTCTATTATTGAATGAAAAATGGAGAAATTAAATATCTAAATAAGTGGTAGTTGCGTAACATGTACTGCTTGATACTTTTAAGATATGTTATATGTTTCGGGGTATTCTGTGCATTCTACGTCCTACCTATTATAAACAAAATGGTGATTAGTGAAATAATTTATAATATGTTTTATCTATGTTTAAGGTCATTGCAGTGCATAAATCTTGGTGGTGTAATTTACTTGTACTTCTATCAGTTGCGATAGAAGTAACTCTATGTTTAGAAGAGCCCAGCCCAGAAATATTTCTTCAGCCAAAGAATTTCAACCCTCATCCTTACGAGGTGGCTGCACAGAGGAGGGACAGGAATGGTCCAGTCTTGTTCCCTCCAAATCCTGAAGATAATCTCATCGAAAATAGGAGTAACTTCGTTACTGTGACTAATTATCCTCTTAGAGATGTTCATCCTGTGGATAATCATCCCTATGCCAAGGTTGCCCGAAAACATAAATATAGAGTTGCTGGACGGTTTGGAGATGGAGTAAGTAATTTTTGGATTATTTAGTTATGTCCTACTAGATCCTAAATATATAGAACTTCTATAGAACTTGGTTATTACATTCATTAGTACGTATAAAATATTAATATTTAGTTGTTAACATTTAAATACGATGGTGCTGAAGGATTAACGAGACAAAGTCGGTGTAGTTGGCATATCTATTCCAATCCAATCGATCAATCTGGCAATCCTCCAGCATAAATTTGGACTTGCAATGTTTAAATATCTCCAAGACTACTGACAACATTTGACAATTTAAAAAAATCGTACAAAAGACAACACATATACCTTGAGGTTTTTTCAAGATGCCGCTAGCTACAGCTACCAAAATTCTCGTCTCCAACTGTGAAAATGTCATAAAAGATCCTTTCACTCTATACGACCAGTTAATGTCTTAACAGACTTTCAACACGTAATACTCCACGTAATACACACGTAATAATTCAACTCCTAATACTAAACCTGTTTCGACCTTTACGTTCTCCTTAGTACCGTACAGGTCTCAGAATGAAGACACTTCATGCGGGCTTGAATAAGGCGCATACACTAAAATTTAGAGGCAATAACGCCATCTAGGATGAAAAAGCGCAACACTCAAAGCTAAAATTTACGAGAATGATCTGTTTTATTACAGTATCTCTCCACAAATGCATCCCCGCAGCAAATATCTTCGAGCGTAAAGATAGTGATGGCAGTATATTGCAACAAAACATCTCAGTCATATAGCGCAAAAGTTTAGGATATGTTCCATCTCCAAGCGACAATTAGTTGTCTTCGCGCCGAGACCTGCACGGTACTGAGGAGACCTAACAGCTCCAAACAGCTGTCTGCCGCTTGGTGTCAGGATTGATTGACACTTGTGTAAAGAGACGGGAAAGTAACAAAGTAGTGGCCACCCTTAACTCTTAATGATATATATTTTTATATTAGTTATTGGCTTTTGTAATTGTGTACATATTTATTTAGATATTTAGCAAAAGGAATATATTATTGAAATAATTGTACTGATTATGTATAAATATATATGTAAATATATATATTAAAGTATTTATAATAATTAATCTATCATATTAGTTATAACGTATCAATATATTTCGTAATATTAAAATAATTTGAGTAATAATATATACCAATTTATAGTTATATTTTTCCTATACCTCAATGGAGGATTAAATAATAACAGAAGTCTTAGGTGTTCAACAGTTTTTTTCTGAGTTTTTGAATTAGTGCTATTGTACCGTAAAGACATAAAGTGATTAACATTAAAACGCTGGCTATGTATAACATGTATTTACAAGGTCAAAATTACTTCATTATTTAAGTTACTGTTAGAAATTAAACCATTATAAGTATAATAACAATTTTTTAAAGACTGCTTTAGAAAAGTTGCTTTTGGAAGAGGTATATTAATTTAGAACTGCTGGAAGGTGCTATTGTGCTGAAGTATAATAAACATTAAATCACGTAAAACCTAGAAATTTTCAGACGTTTATTAACAGAAGCTGCTAAACTTTATTTTACTTTAAAATGGATGCAATATTAAACAACTTCTATCTAACGCTGAATTCACACAGTTAAGGAAGCAATCATAATAACAATTAATAATATGGAAGTGAATTTCCGGGAAATAAATTTAAAATATCCATTTGAATACATATTGATCTATATTTTCTGTTAATGCGTAATTGGATTTACTGTTTGTGTATAATGAGCTTCCACTATCAATATATGGTTTTAGAAAAATATTATTACGTACCCATTTTCATTAAAGTTGACATTTTTTTGAAGATTGGGGGTAGATACTTTACATAAATAAAATAGAATTCAAGAGAAACGGAAAAATTAAACGGACTTACAATACTTAATAATAAAACAAAACGAAAGTGAGTTAAATAAGTCAATTTTCTTTTTCTTCCAATTTACTAGAGCAAAGCACAGTAAACTAGAAAAATTATTTTGAATTATTAGTAGATACAACTATAGATGCACTTTACTAGACAAAATTGTAACAGTGAACTGAACAGTTTTGTGTAGTAAATGAAAGTATATAAATATTAAAAATAAAATTGTAATACACATGGCATTTTAATAATGGCACAGTATATCATCCTAACTAAGTAGAAATACCAATAACATGAGGCTACAACCGTTGATTGATCAAGTTTTACTTGCTGAGCTGTTTTTCTTATACAGACAGTTATATTATCAAAAAACACTTCAGTGCGTTTCAGAAACTAGGTAGGTAACCAATGGCACAAGACCATTAAATCGTGACTCTCTTCGATTATGTTGGTACAGCTTAGAAAACAAGTAGATTATGCGACACTGACACTGTTCTTGTTGATTTACATATATCCGGTAAAGTTAAAAAGGTGTAGTAAATAAATTTACAGTATTTGTTTGCAAAATAATGCACTATATATTTTTTAAAATGTAACCAATGAGGTTGAAGTTAAGCCCAGCCAAGTTAGGTTGATCCAAGGTTTTGAGCATCAAAATAAAAAGTAATTATACCACTTGTCAAGTTACTAAAAGCAAATATATGATGATCAAACTCTACTTTTATGATTTGCCTCACATTATGTTAGCTTATTTAACAAGCATAACAAATAAGAAAGAAGCCAGTTCGTTAGAAAAATGCACTAGCATAAAACGTAATGTAACGTAAATGTAAAATTTGCCCAAGAAAATGAACACCTGGATCAAATTGATTTGCTAACCCAATTTGGACTACGAGTGGAATATTTGACAAATGCTTTTTTTACTACTGATTGGTTCTTCGTGTGTGTTACTATTTGTTATAGAGAAATAACTGTGGTAATAAAAAAAGAAAATATACGTTTTTCCTTGTTGCTCATGTTAAGCGTTTGTCGTTTCACTTGCGAATCGGTTTAAGAAAATACTATTTGGACGATATTTTGGAATACCCAAATTGTTTTATTACTTTTTTGCTGGTAATTATCTGTATATTGACATTTCTTCACAAATTAACGATACATCAAGAAAGGCCCAAAATTCATCCGATGTCAATGTCAATTTAAGGGCTTACACTAAAATCGGCAGGTGTACAACTGACGAGAACACGACTTTTTTTTGCAGTATTCTGAAAAAGTATGATTTAATATGAAGAAAAAAAATGACATGACACTTATTGTACTGAAAATTAAGATTTTAATAGAGACATTTTTAGATAAATTTAAATTATATCAAAATTGATACTTTTTTGGACCAAGGACTTAAACTTGCCCGTAAATCAAAATTCACAAAACGCAACGAACTCCAAAGTACACTACACAATAGGAAAATAATTTCAGATATTATTACCTTAAAACAATAATGTCAACATAGGTAATGAAATATTATAAAGGTACTACTAACTAACCTCTGGGATCTGTAGGACAACTATTACTTTATAGCACTTGAATAATAATTAGCAGCGAGGAAATCAAGGTATAAATAAAAGAAATGTTTTGGCAATTTTACAGAACCAACTTAATAATATAGTCATGTTTTATTGTTAGATTTTTAACAAAATAAAATAAGGTGGAGAATAAAGAGTTGATATGCAAAAGCAGCATATCTTGATTATTTACCCTGCCTGCTTATTCTTTAAAATCGGGGATAATTATCTAAATTCAAATGTATCCAATATATCACGATGTTGCTTATTCTTTGTTCCTAAACGCTGATGATAAATAAATACTGATATTTTGTAATAAAATACACTTATTGGGAATAAGTTCCATATGAAAATAGATATAAAAAAACAAAGCGGTTGGATACTAGAAAAGTTTTCAAATTATAAAATTATAGAAATCGATATTCTGCATCTCTTCTTGTCCAGTCTGAAAGGATATAATAAAAACCATGCCTATTTACGACTATATCTGAATATGTAACCGAGAAATACGATGATGGTATTCCATTTGGAATGTAAAGTTAGTAATGACAACTTGTTAATTAAAAAAAAATAATAGTATACCATCATTGTTACTTATATCCAATCCACGAACTCTACGAATCCACACGAAAATTAATTTGTAATTTCTAGTTCTCCAAAATACGATGTTTATAATTTGTCAAAGAGAAACAGGAAATATTATCTTTGCACTGCACTGAACTGTAGAGGAGCACTGCTTCATGGCTCCGTCTAGTCTCTACCTTTTCAAGGTAATTATCTAGTGATGGTAGACTCAGCTTGTCCTCCATTACTTTTATTAGAAAATACCATTTGGACGATATTTT
Organism: Pogonocherus hispidulus; assembly: GCA_963924545.1. Lineage (NCBI taxonomy): Eukaryota > Metazoa > Arthropoda > Insecta > Coleoptera > Cerambycidae > Pogonocherus > Pogonocherus hispidulus. The sequence continues at coordinate 75,461,825 of OZ004692.1, read as the reverse complement.
GGAACACCCAAATTATTTTATTATTTTTTTGCTGGGGATTATCTGTAAAGGTACACAATTCACCTGATGTTAATGTCAATTTAAGGGCTTACACTAAAACAGGCAGTTGCACAACTGACGAGAACACGACTATTTTTTGCAGTATTCTAAAAAAGTATCCATTTAATATGAAGAAAAAAAGTACGACATTTATTGTACTGACAATTAAGATTTTAATAGAAAAATTTTTAGATAAATATAAATTATATCAAAATTGATCCTGTTCTAGACCAAGTGCCTCCTATAATGCTTGGACAGACGATACTGTGTCTAGTTAAATATTGTAGTTGTCGTATGACTTTTAGACCATAAAACAGTGGCTCCGTACCACTCCGTAGGCCGTAGATTGTCATTGGTCTCAGAGGCACTGTTAGGTAGAAGAGATGTACCAATGGGAAGTTAATTTTCTTCTTTCTTCTTTGGGACTCTTCCGCAGTGCTTTGGGACTTATAGAGGAACTGACCGGCAAGAAAAAAGAAGAAGAGGAAGAAGTTGATTTTACTCTTAAGGGTATCAGTTTCCTTCATATTCAAGGACTCCTAGAAGAGAGAATCTGCCTGGAGTTAAGTCTGTGCTCTGCAGCCTGCACCAGCTTTTAAATATTCTGAGAACAATTTGTATTTATCATAAAAGGCACCTTTAAAATTTCCACTACTGTACTGTTACACACTATCAGTACTGTTAAGGCATCATCGGCATATGCAATGGTGCGGAGTAAAAGAAGGTCGGCTACAATGTTCATAAAAATGATGATAGTACAGCAATCTACTGTCTGAATTTTTTTTCTGTATTAATAAGTGCCAAAAGTGCCAAAGTGACTTTTTAATATACTAATCACGCATTAATATAACAACGTTTTAAAATTTCTATTCCAGTCGTTGATTCAATACTTTTTTCAATAGCATATTAGTTAAATTAACATCAACAGAGCACCTTCCCTTCTATCCTCGATTAATAATTAATGTCTTCCGTTTGTGCAAGGTTATTTAGTATAAAATAAGAATTAATCATTTTATAACTTATTGGGAAAGATGTTAAACTTGACCGTCTAATATTCAAGTTTGTCCGACATAGACCAGTCGTAAGTTATGCCATCACACTACGTCTGCATTATAATTATGACAAATCTGTCCAATTAAAATGATTTTCTTCATTAATTATTACGCTTACACAAACTTGCGGTGTTGTTGAAATATATCGGAGATGACGCGAGGAGCTTTGTCGTGAGAAATGAAAGTCATTTTGGATTGCAGCCACATAGTCATAAGCAGTTCTCGAGTCTTATGTAATGAATGGAGGAGATACTAAAGTATTATTATAAATATTACATTGAACTTTATTTTTGTTTTGTGATCATATCAGGTTTAAAAACAAATAATCTTTCATTTAAACTGTTGAAATTTACTATAATAGTTGAATTTTGAAACACATATACAGGGTGAGTCAGTTTATACTAGCAGGACTCTGGCATTTGATAGAGCACCTTATTTTAAGTGAAGTTTGTCATATAAACATATGTCGGGAATCGCTTCGTTTTTGAGATACAGGGTGTCAAAGTTTTGGTTTTTTTTTAGTGTTTTCCACACAGCTCCTATAGTTTTTAAGATAATTTATTCAAATTTTTACGGTAGATTACCTATGATGGTCCACAAATTTTGACATATGTAAACGATTTGAAAACGTACAGGGTGATATTTTTTCAGGGGTCAGGCCCCCTTTTATCGTCCAGAACTTTTTTGTGGTGCGCCACTGACTGCTAATTTGTCAAAGTTTGGATTCCATGTTCAATTTAGAAACTTTTTTGTCTCTTGCATTTTTATCGTAGCTGTAACAGTTGTCGAGTAATTTGAAAAAGTCTATGAAAGAATATTTTATTAAAAAAAATATATTTTCATCAAAATTTTCACTAAAATCAATTATTGTCAAACGAAAGTTCATTAATCTAAATTGTCAAAGGTTACATACTTACAGTACAACTTTTGCCACTAATTGTTTATTTTTTTGTAGCATTTCAAAGACTTTTAATAACTAAGTAAAATAATTAAGAATTAATAATAAACCAAGGTCTACGTCCTGGCGACGAACAACGCAGAGTGAAGTTTTGTCGTTGGATCCTTAACACATTAGAAAATAATAGAACTTTCTTATCCAACGTATTATGGACTGATGAATCTTGCTTTACCCGACGTGGGATAGTAAATTTCAAAAATCAATATATTTGGGCAGAGCAAAATCCACGTGCTATTAGGCCAAAAAAAATCCAAAATAATTTCAGCATTAACGTATGGGTAGGAATTTTTGAAAATCGTTTATTTGGACCATATTTTTTGCCAGAAAGGGTCAGTTCGCAAAACTTCTTAGAGTTTCTAGAAACCGAGCATCCTAATATGTGGGAAGATGTCCCTCTAAATTTAAGACAGCAAGCTTAGTTCCAGTTGGATTGCTGCCCAGTTCATTTTGGAAGAAATGTATGAGCTTGGTTAGACGACAATTATCCAGAGAGGTGGATTGGACATGAAGGTCCAATCGCACGGCCCCCAGGTTCTCCAGATATAACACCAATGGATTTTTTTGTGTGGGGCTTTCTGAAAGAAAAAGTATATGCACCTCCTGTTCAAGATGTAGACGATCTTAGAGAGTGTATAAGGCATGCTTGCGAAGACATAAGAGTTCATCACTTAGTTTCAGCAAGAAGGTCTATTGAAACGCGATGCCGATTATGTATCCAACAAAATGAATCACATTTTGAAAATTTTAATTTGAAAATAAAATTATTTCGGGTTATTTGTAAAGTTATTTGTATTTGCCTTGGTTTATAATTAGTTCTTAATTATTTTACTTAGTTATTAAGTCTCTGAAATGCTACAAAAAATAAATAATTAGTGGCAAAAGTTGTACTGTAAGTATGTAACCTTTAATAATTTAGACTAATGAACTTTCGTTTGACAATAATTATTGTATTTAGTGAAAATTTTCATAAAAATATTTTTTTTAATAACATATTCTTTCAGAGATTTCTTCAAATTACTCGACAACTGTTACAACTACTATAAAAATACAAGAGACGAAAAAGTTTCTAAATTGAACATGGAATCCAAATTTTGGCAAATTAGTAGTCAGTGGTGCACCACAAAAAAGTTCTGGACGATAAAAGGGGGCCTGACCCCCGAAAAAATATCACCCTGTACATTTTCAAACCGTTTACATATGGCAAAATTTGTGGACCATCATAGGTAATCTACTGTAAAAATTTGAATAAATTATCTTAAAAACTATAGGACCTGTGTAGAAAACACTAAAAAAAGAACAAAACTTTGACACCCTGTATCTCAAAAACGAAGCGATTCCCGACATATGTTTATATGACAAACTTAACTTAAAATCAGGTGTTCTATCGAATGCCAGAGTCCTGCTAGTATAAACTGACTCACCCTGTATATTAAATTCTCTAAAATAATTGGGAATCCTTGGTGTAGGTTTTATTAGGTTATGATACTAAAAGCTGCATATTAGTTTTATCCAAACTGTCCATCTCTTTATTATATTGTGAAAATTTATATTCACGTTTATATGTGCACAATATTGAAAGATTATAGATTTTTTATAACATTGCATTAACCTACTTGATCATATCCTATGTAAGTAATCATTATATGAATAATTATTGCTAGAGTATAATAAATTTATCAATTGTAAAATCCTTACAATAAAAGGACTATTAAATGAGTGTTCATAAAAAAGTCTTTTCAATGTAGGTATCCTTGAATAAGAAAAAGTATGAAACTTACAGTTTTCAATAGAGCTCTGAAATTGGTCAAATCTTAAACTGAACTGAAGTGAATTTATTTATTTTCATACGATTTAACTTAATAGTGCCTATTGTTGTATTTCACTTAATATTAAATTTAATTCAAACGATCACAATAATATATCTGGTACAAGAGAGAAAGATCTATAAATACGAGATATATCCAATTTCCATTAAGAAGAGACACCTAACTAAAAATATTTATTTCTTTTAATTCAGAGACTATATCTAGGAAAAGTTTGAATTTCCTCTCTTCTATCAGTCCCCAATTAAATTTGAGACTATTTGTATACTACTTATAATTACAGTTAATAGTACACATAATATACTAATTCTGTGGCCAGAGCAAAACAACCCTATCAAAACTGGTTGAAATTCTAATAATAACTATTATCTTTGTTATATTGAATGTATCTAGGTACTATTATATACAAAGTGTCCCAGAATGATGAACCAAAATTCATATATTTTTTTTTAATGTATCGCGAACTGGGACTTTATTTCTTTGAGGGCAATTTGACAGGAGACATTTATTTGGATTGTTTGCATTTTGAGCTGATTCCAGCCCTGGAATTAGTTTTTCCAAATCCTAATGAGCACAATACGTCCGTTGGTAATGTGCGGTTCCAACAAGATGGTGCCCCTCCACATTTAAAATCCCCCTCTCCTCGATGTAAGAAATTAAGGAATTTTGAAAACTGAATGGCCTCCACGCTTCCCTGAATTCACGTAATTGCTGAATTTGAAGATAGAATTGGGCATTGGTCCATTGGTTATAGGGGGTCAGTTTGAACATTTGCTGTAACAAAATAAAAAGTATAGAAAGCCCTCTTTAGAAGGGCTATCTATTTATACCATGAACAGAAGCGTGCCCAAGAGGGCGCTAGAGGGGGGTCAAGTCCTCCCTCCTCCCCAGCTTATTCCTGACCCTGGCTCACCAAACCCTTGCTGAAAATTATTCGCGAGTAAATAGGTATTTAAAATGTAAAAATTTGCTTATTTAATGTTTTATTATTTCAAATTTAATCTCTAATCTCGGGCAACTAGATTCTGCGCAGTAGGATTTTGCAAGATTTGCAGTTGTTTTAGGATGTACTATGTTTTTATTACATCGATATTAGAGAATATTAAATTTAAGATTATGTTGCATTTGGCTAAACTATCATTACGATTTGCGTGTCCCAAGACAGCTGTGCCTCTTTCCCCGCCTTGAAAGGTTCGGCACACCACTGACTATGAAATGTAGAGCTTCTTATTTAAAAAAACGTCGGTAATGTTAAAGCTCCATCAAACATGGCTCAAAAAATAGGAAATATTGCGGAAAAGTGGCAATTTCTATATACCATAACGAGTATTCGTTGATTTTGTTAATCTCAAGTAGAAAAAAATATTAATTTTGAGACACACTACACATATTTTCTAGAAATAGAAATTATTTTTTACAAATAGGGAGAGTATATGTTAAACCATACTATAAGTTATGTTCAGTAATAAAAATTAAAGGCTTACATATCGAGATATAAGTAACAAAGACAGCATGAAAAATTTGTATGCAAGGTAAATAGTTTTGTGCCTTGTGCCATTCGTGTTGACAGTGCTTCCGATGCGACGTTTTAATTGCTTAACTAATAGGTACAAGTTCCGATGCAGAATCTGATACAAACATGTTACAGTTCGATATATCGCAAACAATTAATATAGAAAAATAAGGAGCTATGTGAAAAAAAGAGAGGAGAATAATCATATTAACTTCTAAATTTCAATGTACTTCGCACTAGGTCCATATTTACAGATGGTAACATTCGACATAGGAAATTGTGCTCCGAATAATATTTGAAGCAGATTCTGTGCGAGAGACTCAATTTGTGGACATTACGTAATTCTGTACTGAGTACGTACTGAATTAACAGTACTAGTTATTGGCTAAAAACGAAAAGTTGGCAAACCGACATTCGCGTACTAATTTCTACAGAAATGTCCACCAATAATAAGATTTTTATTTACTACACAACCATATTACTTATTCTTTAATATATTGCTCAAAATGACCCCCGTTAACTTTCAAACAATAATACACTCTGTTTGGAAATTCTATTCAAACATTACCAAAGACATCCGATGTTATAATTTGGCATTCTTCCACAATTCTCTGACGCAACACTTCTAGTATTTCAAGCTGCGTGGCGTACACTCACGATTTCAAATCGATAGATCAGGTGATCTAACTGGCCATTCGACGGGACCTCTTCTATCAATCCAATGCCCTGGGAAATGGTCATAAAAAAATTGCCGCACAGCAACAGTATAGTGAGGGGGTGCGCCATCTTGTTGGAAAGTTATTTCATCTTCTATTAAATTGTCGTCACTCTGTAAAATTTCTGTTATCATAGGGATAATCGTGTCTTCCAATAATTGTAAATAGTTGTTCCCTTCAAGATTTCCTTGAATAAAAAACGGTCCAATAAGATGGTTGCCCAAAATTCCGGCCCAAACATTAAATTTTTAAGGAGTATATTAAAATCCCTGATTAAATGAGTTTTAGTATCACTCAAATAGCGACAATTGTGTCTATTCACTAAGCCATTCAACATAAATGTACATTCGTCTGAAGAACACGTATTGGATAGATTTGGGTTCCGTAGAACTCACTGATTTTTCTATATTTTTGGGATTAATTGTGCAACGTAATTTATTTTCAATAAGGTCTTTAACCTTTTGCTGAATGTTTTCACTATTTTGCTCTTTGACACCATATATACGTATATTATTGTTTATTTCTCTCTGTTCCCTAGAGTTTAGTCATATTTTTATGTACTTGTTTTCTGTTTCTAACTGTTTAAGTTTTTTATATTAGTTTCTACTGTTTAAGTTTACTGATAAAGCCTTTATCTGATACTAAATCGTTTATAGCGTCTTTTGTTAAGGATTTAATATCACGATTTTCTTTAGGAGCCATTTTGTAGTATGCAATCACAATATAGCCGAAATTTGTTCACACAGTGCAATAGTTTTTGTTGATGATACAAATCTTGATTTCAGAAAATTTCTAGTACCACAGAATACTATATTTTAAAGAACCGAACCACAACACGTCTACTTAGAATAGCCCATCTTGAATTATTTACTCCGTCATTTTTTGGTTCTGTTTTTTCTTATGCGTCTATATCAGTTGAAGAAAAGCTAAACGCATCTGTCATAATTTATTCTATATGAGATAATATTTTGTTTTTAAAAAGAATAGAAGCATATTAATTTATTTTCATTCTTTGAGAAGGGACAAAGCACCTTCGACGGTAGATGTACACGAATTGTAATAAATGCTGTCTGCTTTATGCACCCTGAAAGAATAAAGTTAGAATTCGTTTCCAGATATGAAAAAAGTTGCTAATATTATTCGTTTACATTATCTGATATGAGTTGAAAACTTTTTAAAAAGATGTAATACTGAAGCGAGGCATTTGCTTGATTATGAGTAGGTATACAAAACGATATTAAGTTTTTCTTCCTCTAAGTTGAAAATGGAATAAAAAATCGGTCACTAGATTCACTTAGTGAAAACCGTTTATGTAGAAAATAATATATTCATATAAATTTGTTTGTGTGCATAGCATAATATTCTCACTTAAAAAATGTTCTATTTTAGCAGCAATATACATGGTGGTCAGGCTTTTAATTACCTGTAATTTTGCAAATATTATATTGATTTAATTTTCGATTTAATGGAACGTGGTACCGATTTCTGATTTTCAACTAATTTTGGAATTAATCCTAGAAAAACTAAGTGGGACAATGGGTAAACTATACATCTAAGAATGGTAGTTGTCCAGAGTTTTCAATTTCATATTTAAATTTAACTGATGCGAATCGACTGTTCAATTTGGAAACAAAGTTGTCAATATCGGTGATTTTTGTATCAAACACTGCAAAGATATCATCCACAAGTTTAAACCAAATCCTGGAGAAATACTCGAATTCATTTTTTGCCTCCGTTTCGAGTTTGCTCATGAAGAGATTGGCAATGAATGGCGACAAAATTGTTGTGCCCATTGTTGTACCCTTATGTTGTTCGAAGAAATTACCATTGAATCGAAAGCAATTTTGTTTTATGCAAAGTTTAGCGAGTTGAAGATATTCTTTTACTACATCTTGACTGATCGCGGTTCACTTACTCTTCGCGTCGGTTCGCTGATGAACCGCAGCAACAGTTTAGGTATAAATAGGACACAGTGTTTGCACACAGCATTTAGGTTTAGCTTTAATTATCTCCAGATTATGAGAACTTGATCGGTGAAACGGGCGTCGAGTGCAGTATAGTGTTTTGGTGTATGAGGAAAATTACTTCAGTGTTATCGTCACAATGAAGGTTCCAACCTCTTACAAGTTTTAAACTACTTCTCAAATCAAACTGTTGGTAAAATTCCAGTCATTATTATATATACAGGGTATCCGTTTTTCAAGTCCCCCTTGGGTATCCTGCTTATCTTAAGAAATATGAGGACAGTTTAATTAGGGCAAAGTTCCGAATTTTTAAGCTGTGCAACAATCGAAAGAGAAATTGGACCTACATGTGATAGTTTTGGATAAGTAGGTAGGTACCTCCAAAAAATGAAAAATTTTAATTTTTGTTTAAAATTGTTAATATTAGACAGTTCTATCCAAAACACTATTGAAATTATTCTTTTTTACAAGGAATTCCTCGATAAGGTATTTTTTCGTCCTATTTTGGCAGAGAAATAATTGTCAACTTTCTTTTTTCTTATGGGTGCAAAAATCCATATTGGATTTTTGCATATTTGAGTTCAGTCTATTTCTCTTATTACGATGATATATCACACTTGATATTTTGTTTTACATTTGTGCCAAAATTCAGGGTTTTTTGAAAACAAAAGGGAAATTTAGTTTACCAACCATTTTTAGCAGTTCAAACATAATTGTGAAGTTTCCGTTTACGTTTTTGTTAATCTTACCGAAAAAAATTACATTTTTAATGTATCGCTACAAAAAAATATGGAAATAAATGCAGTCACTTATGTGACCCAATGTGACGTATTTCTTAAAACTTCATAGAAATTCAGCAGAATTTGATACGAAACTTATTCTGCTGCAAAAGGTTGAGCACACTTTAAGACATGATATCCGTCACAAGGAAGTCAGTAGGGTAATAACTAGTTTAAGAAGACAATTTTAATTATGTTTGGTGTTCTGGGGTGAACCACTTAACCAATGATATAATTTTTAGATTTTATTTTGCTGTTGGTTTGAATGCATTGTTTTCCGTAAAATTGTGTAACAGAAACTCAAATGAAAATTTCATAATTATTTGAACTGTCAAAAATTGTTGTAAAATGTCTCTTTTTTAATGGAATATTGGCACAAATGTAAAACAAAATATCGACTGTGATATATCATTATAATCAGAAACCAAACTGGATTCATATATAAAAAATCCAATATGGCGCGCATAAAAGAATTTGATTGTTTCTCTAATCACATTTTGAGCATCGTTGATAAAATAATACCTATCATATTCGGATTTCCTCGTCAAAAAGTATCTGAATAATGTTTTGATTAGAACTGTTTAGTTTAACGGTTTGCAATTTAAACAATAAAAACATAAATTTAAACTTTTCGCTTTTGTCCGATATCTCCAAAACTATTAGACGTAAGTCCAATTTCTTTTCAGATTATTGATCAGCCTAAAAACGCCAAATTTTACCCTAATTTGACCGTCTTTGTACCTATTAAGATAAGAGAGATACCCATGATAAGACCCTGTATAGTGCAGAGATAACAAAATAGACTGAAAAATATGAGTGACAGAAATTGTAATTCCAAAACAGTTTACATTAAGTTCAGGGTATTATTTAGGTAGGTACTTTATTAAATCGTTATCCTAACGTAGCAAATGTTTTAATAACGTTAAAACTGTGTCACCTTAACCACAATTCGGTAACGTTGAATGAGCAATATCACGTATATAGTGGTTAACGCACAACAGCAAATTTCGGTAGTTACAGTTTGTTTGGGGTTCTAACGACCCTTAATGAGTTAATATCTCTGCCATTACCTACGGCAGCAATTGTGTTTTACGAAACAACCCCAACTGATAATAATTATGGGAAGATGTAACTTATTTACTATCTCATAGTATCAGTTTTCGTAAAAACATGGATATATTCAGTTGTGTCGTACAGATTTTCTTTTTTAATGCCTAAATACATATGTAGTTTTTAACATTTAATTCGACAAATATTTGTCTGGCCTGAATACAAAATGATGAAACAACTTTATTCTGACTAAAAGTTTGTTTGTCTATTGTCAAAAATTATGCCTTAAAGTAGGTTTCCATAGTCGTGTTTAATACTTTGATAGTCGATGGAATGGTATTATTATTTGTTCATTTTAAATGCAACAATCGCAATATTACTTGAATTATTATAAATGTTTAGGGCCTCTGTGTCGATCAGTTTCTAATTTTTCGAATTCATTTATAAATTTCCATCAGCATACATTCTGGTGGAACTATTTTACTACTATTTTAAGTTTGCATCAAACCAATATTATCACCTCTTGTACTAAGTCACTCTTGTCACCTCACTCATAACTTTCGTTATTTATTATTTTAAAATTTAAAAACATCAATTAATTGGTGGGGTACAAATTAACAGTTGGAATTAAAATTTAGTGTCAATATTTATTTATTTATTAATTTATTTGTCTAGTTAAAGATATGACTGCCCAGACAGATGAAAATATCAATTAAAGGGCAGGAAATTACAAACAGTAACGAATACACACATAAATATAAAACAACAATTTGTTCTACAAAAATAAGCAGTAAAATCTAACGTTGATAAGGTAGATCGTTGATAGTAAAGCATAATATAGGGACGTATTTATCTAAAATACATCTTTTGATTTTGCAAAGATTACAATTAAAAATATCAATAGACGACTGACAACGGTAATAATGATTACACATGTTGAAAATGGGCAAGAATTTTAATATATTGGTTCGAGAAGTAGGTAAATAAAGAGGAATAAGAACGAGTTTGAAATGGCGGAATATTGAAACATTTGGAGCGAAGTAGATCAGGATAATGTATTTTATTAGTTAGAAGTTTATTCAAAAAGCTACATAAAAATATATCGGTCGTTGCGCTAGGTCATTGAGATTGAACGTAGATAGTAACTCAGAATGTAGGGTGAACTAATACTCAGAGTATAGTTGAAGCACCGCTTTCTGGACCTATAATTTTAGCTGGATATTAAAATTAGGAGGATGAAGGATTAAGATGATTAAATAGGGTCCTAATATTAGCCTGATAAAAAATTCCCCAAATGGTTTTAGTCTTCTTTAATGTTAAAATAACATTTTTTATATATAATTATCCTAAGATCTTTTTCCATTGTTGAAAGGGTTTTAGGAATAAACCAAATTAGCCTACGAAAAATTTTAAGTTAGTCTTCAGTCAACCACATTGGTTGAATATTGGCTAGAATATTTAATAGTCAGCCAATCTGATTATTTTCCTCATATTCTTGAATAACAATATGATTAGGGCTAGAAATTAACCTTTTATCTATTATCCCCTAATAGGTGGGTAAACTCCATAAATTTTATAAGCAAGGTATTCAAAATATTTGCGTTGAACATCTAAATTAGAGATATGAATGTTATAGTTCGGATTCCACCCTACAGAAGAGTATTCCAATCTTCACCTGACCAAAGCACAAAACAGTAGGGACACTCTCAAAGTGTTTAGAGTTTCTCATAATAAAACCAATGCTTTTTCTTGGCGCTTGCTAAAACATGATTCATATGTAGAATAAAATTTAAATTATTTTAACTAGAGTAATGTAAATAATATAAATAATAACCTTGCTGTTATTGAATTAGCCGTGCGGGTATCCGAAGAATTCTTTAGGTCTTTCGATCCCCTGCGCTTGCCGCTGGTAGAGCGTCAAAATCAATTAATGCTATATATGAACACTAGTACTTCTTCTTTTGGCGTTTTTAATATGGTACCTAGAAAACAGTTTTTAGGTATGTATATCCCTTGATCATGAGAAACACGTAGTGCAGAAAAGATGTAACTCTTTACTTCACAGCACAGTATTATTAGAGCATACTTATAGTGATTTTTCTATTATTCGGCTGTCGACGGATTACATTTTATAGTAATCTAGTTTATTACTTCTACTCAGCGTTTCAGTATTCTGATTTACATCTATGTTACATTAAACAGGGGTGCAGGTCAGCATTCCTAGATTATTGTGCCTCATTAGGGTCAGAGCAATTCTTGTACACCTTCAAAGATAGCAAATACTTTAATTCAGACTATGGCAAATTTTGACAGAGATAAATGTAAATTCAGATCTAGGTGCATGCCATAAACTTTCGTTCCCACGTATAGTTTAGTGAGTTATATGCAAACCTCTAGCCTCTGTAAGAGTTATGCGCAGTGCCTTAGTACTGGATGCGTGTTAGTTGCTGTAGTTGATAGGCTTTGCTTGGTGTTGGTTGACGGCACAGCCGGCTATACCACCATAGAACAGTACATGAAGGAACTGAAGTATAAAACAATGCAGCAGCTTTCGGTGAAGCACGGAATTATTAAAAAAGTGTGTTATATGTAAATAATGTTGTAGCTCTTTGGATATGTGTGTCAATATAGGTACTCAAATCAGCTTTTCAGCTAGATGACTTCTAAGAATTTGATGTTCTGGTTCCTCTAATGGACTTATTAAATATAATTTGCTTTTTGAAGGCCTCCAGTTTCTCTTTCTTGTTCAAAACTATTAGACCGACTTTACAAGGTATTGACCTTGAGTACTTATCCTATGAACCGGTTTGGTTCTCTATGATTCCTAAGGACCTCTGAGAAAGCTCTCTAATATTGCGTGGTCTGATATCCGTAAAGCTATATCATTAGCATAGGCTTGCATTGTTATTCTCTTCTTATTAAGTCCCATGAGAAGACCGTAGGGCACACGACACCAACTGAGTACGATGGGTCCATGTTCTTCCGATGATAAAATACTGCAGTTTTATCCAAAAAGGTTACAATAGTTAACACCTTTTGGACAATAGATTTATTTTATTTATTTTTGTATATTAAAGTCAGTGCGAGTTTTGTGGACTTGACGAGGCTGGACAATGCTTAATTTATAGGTATGCTGTGAATTGTAAACGGCAATGTCTCTAGTAAACTCTCCTTTACATTTTTCTCTACTAGTCTTTCTATAGATTTTAGAAGAAACGACGATATGCAAATCGGTCTTAAGATCGTCAATTGCTCGTATGAGGCCTACCCTGATCAAAATGTCTTCCGATTTTACTTGTTGCTGCAAGAGTTATTCCTCATTACTTATTTAAATTAAAGTAAGTAAGTAAATTATTTATTGAAATAAAATTTTTACGCAAAATATGCTTATATGTAATTTAATAAGATTATGAAGAGATGCTGTTGAAGCAAACAAATTTGGATCTAGTAAAAATGTATTAAGTTCTTATAATAAGACCCATATTGGATCTTGATGCACTATTTGAAATTCACAGGATGTTGTAGCATCCTGTGGGTTTCAAAATTAGAGTTGGGTTTACGCTCGGGAATTTACCATCCCATCCCTTCCAGTTAAAATTAATAAACAGCTAAATCTCTATCTTTTTTCAAGTAGAAATCGAAATTTATGAAAAATCACGGGACCAATATCAAATCCATATGTATATTATGCCGCTTTTACTTTTCGCCTTTTTATTTTTTATGCCATCTTCCATGTATTACAAGTGTAATACACATAGTTTTTAAAATAACATCATGTTTTCCCATAAATAAGTAATCGAAAACATTATATTTGGCATTTTTATTCATTCAAATCAAATTAAAACCCTTCTTCAGTCACTTTATAAGAAAAAATTATATATTTTGTAAAAACATCAATTTTGACAGATATCGAAAATAACGTTACTAGTCTTCCACTTTCACACTTAGCATTCTACTGAAAAAAATATATCCCTAGGATTAGGCTTGTCTCCTTCCGAGATATTTTTCTGGGCATGCCACTGACAGCAAACGAAATCATAAATTACCATACATCTTTTACGAAGTAAAAGCATCTGACATGAATTTTCCGGAACGTTATGTTGAAAAATTAATATACAGTGAACACACCCATTATTCCTTTTATACGCAAAAGAGGGTTAGATGATGAAAGTAGGTACCTAGCCAGGATATGACATACCTTCAGGTAAATGTTTTTAAATTAGGTACCATATACAAATAAAGATTGGTTGAACAAAAACTTATGAGTTGAATATCTGAAGTAATATTTATAACCGTTGTTGGGACTTGTGTTTCTTTTATGTGAACATTTTTATGCGCAAATGAATATTCAAATACATATACCTTCCAAAGAATTTGAAATTGAAATTCCAAATTAATTTTAAATTAATGTACCACTGACAGCATGTGAATATTAGGTATGTTTCAAAGGTATCAAATAATTTCAAAAATTGTTTGGTTATGTTTTAAGTTAAGAACGCGATCGTTATAAGTTTTTTAAAAAATTATGTTATACCTCAATAGTGATGCAATAATAAATATTATGATACAGGTAACACTTACAGAAAATTACAGGTGAACGAATTCTTCTATATATTCATTTATTACGTCGGCCAGTTAAGAATTGCATTTACTTATAATGTTGGTTAGTTCATACAATTCATTGTTTTTAATATGATACCATTATACAATTGCTCTATATTTAATGTTTGTATTAACACGAACACAGTGTTGCAGAATCAATTTCACTAGGTAAAATAGTTCAGATTTATTAATTTTTGTATTTGTTTATGTAGCATAGTTTGGAACTCACCCTGTACATGGCTGTATGTGGATGATTGCACTTTTATTATATTAACAACCAAAAGGGATTGGTTCATAGTTGTTATTTGAACAGCGAAAAAAATAGGTATGACAACTAATAGAAGGATAAACAGTAAATTAATATTAAATATAATAGATATTTAATGTAATTAAGATTGGTATTTTGATTTGGAGGTTATGTTATGAAATTCTTGATAAATGACCCAGTATGTTGGCAAAACAATTGTTATGGTTTATATATTTAGGAAACTAATATATAATGAAACATTTGTGAAAATCCTAAAATTGTTTTGTTCAGTATCAACATGAAATTTCATCAAGTAAAGCTCGAATAAAATAATCGTAAATATGTATTATTACAACAAATAGAAAGCAAGCCGAAACAGATGTTCTGTATCTTCGACTATATTGACTGAGTCTTATACTACTTTACGAGTATAAACTAATGTTTTTTTTCCTAAATTAGGTTATATAACAAAGGAATATATTTAATGAAAAAATTTCAAAATATAATATTAATTGAAAACATTACAGAAAAACACAGTTCCTTTACGTATTGTTATGCGAACTAAATATCCAGAAAATTATGTTTAAACCTGCATATTATAAGTGCAAACAAAACAAGTAAGGGAAGCCTTTTAAAATATTAAACGGTTGGTACATAGTACGTGCGCTTAAATTTTCAACGCAACATAACTCTCAAAATAATACATTAAACGCTACAAAGCATAATGAAAAGCATAACATAATAGAAAATTACACAAAACCGGCCTGTCCGTCAAAAGTTCTAAAATGAAGAATAATAATTCTGAGCCAACTTTATATACCTGCAGCCTTATATTCGTCTTTATATAGAGGCAGATTACATTCTCCATAAGTAAAAAATATGTGAAAAGAGATTCGGTAAAGCAGTACTCCTACTATTTCTATTTTGATTTATTTGGGAGACGTAATTCGTTATAGGTAGGTACAAGTATTTCAAAATGGAATATGTAGTAATTCTTAAGTGAAATGAATATTAGTAGATAGGCTCGAATTTTTATATTAGTCAAACTCATTCAAGTAACATAAGTCGAGAGTAACATATTATTTGGAATGTAAATTAACGTTAAGTAGGTAGTTACCCTAAGAATGATTTAAAATTCAAGAAATTCCTCAACATTTATTTTTTTTTATGAGGAAGGCAAAAGTTATATGTAAATTTTTATTGTAGTAAAGGCGGTTACAGTTGAACTTTATGAATCTTGTATCATTTGAATTCCTGATTTTATCAAATTAAGCGTTAATTTGGTTTTGGTTAGACAAGGAAATCTGCATCTTGTACCTGTTGCCTTTGAGCATGATTCGAACATTTCTATACACTGTTCATTATCGAATAATATAAGAGGCATTAGAAGCAGTGTGAAACTGCTTCATATCCAATAAATTAGTGATACAAGTTAAATTAAGTAATAAATTTGATTTTGAATTCTATTAAGTAATCCATGAAAACAACAATCTTTTCACTTGATAAGTTTGCAAACACGAGTAGTTGGTGCTTTACTTTGATTTGATTGATAAAATCAGCTTACCATGCTGCTTATACCTCCTTAATCTTTAGAAAAATCATTTATTCAATTAATTAAACTAAGTCAGATTTGAAACAGGCAATTTATGATCATTGTTATATATTGTTCTCGCATTTTAATAACAAGCCTACTTTTACTATTTCCAAAAATTGTCTGATTTAATATGGATTAAAGTGATTTATCACTTTAGCTTCTTAATCTGATTTAATTCCTTTTCTTTATCCAGATCTAACGCAACCGTTACGAATTCTTAATCTGCAAAATGAGCTGATCTTATAAACTATTAACTTGTTATAGGTATTATATGTAGGTAAATACAAATCTGTGCGATCCACGTTGGACGCCACTAGTACGTAACTGACGCTTTATTTATTTTTTCAATTTTTGTCAGCTTCTATTTATTTATTTATTTATTTACTTATTTTAGTATTTGCGCACAGATACAAAATCCAATTACAGGACAAAACCTGAAAAGAAGTAAGTTATATGATTATATAACAAAATTATAACTAAATATTAACAAGAAATACAATACAAAGAATAATAACTACTAAGTTAACTAAGTAAGAAAATTATACTAAGCATTTTTACATAAGTAAATGTATTAATACAATAATTAATTACATACATTGATGGAGAGTGGAGAAAATTTCAAATATAATAATAATAATAATAATAATAATAATAATAATAATAATATCTCTACCCCTCATTCTAATCACAAGGATTAGCCCGAAAGTCTGAGACTTGTGTGGGAGAGGGAGCGGCATATTATTATTTCGCGGGCCGCTTTGCGCCATATTAAAATAAATATAATGTTTAGCTTCTTCTGTAGTTAATTCTTTTACATTCACATTGTTAACAATCGAGTGAACCTTTATTAAACTTATTACACATTACAAATATCGGTGACATTAACAACAAAATATTAGTTCTGGCAGTTGGCAAGTGAAAGGTGCCTAGTCTGACGGGATGAAGGTCTAGGAATCTGAAAATGTAAACTACCTACTGGTAATTTGGATACTGTCCACCTCATTATGTAATAATTTAACTAAAAAATAATGGAATAATGGAATAATGTTTTTTTTATATGTAAAAGTGCAATGTCAAATTCCCGCAACAGTAAATTATAATCAAACCCCCTTTTAGGATATATTATGTTAAACTTCCTAAAATATAGAAACTTTACAAACCTCCTCTGAACATTCTCGATTGGCAAATTCTCAACTTCATAATATGGATACCAAATAATAGATCCATATTCTAATTTCGATCGAATACAAGAAACATACAATAGCCTTCAAAGCGGTAATATTATGAAAATTCCTGCAGTTCCTGATAATATCTCCCAACATTTTCAACGCCGATGAAATAGTTTTATTGATGTGGTCTGTAAAAGTGAATTTTTTATCAAATTGAATACCTAAATCCTTAATGTTGTCACATCGTACTAGGGTCGTTGAGTGCACTATAGTTTGGAAGAAAAAGTTATGTTATCTTGTACCTTTTAAATTTCATTATCAGCTTTCTTTTTCGATACTTATTGCAAAAAACGTTTATTTTCCTCATAAAAAAAACCGTTAATTATACTTATTGCCGCATATATTTTCGCTTCTCGCTTTAAAATAAACAGTAGGTTTAATATTTATGAGTAAAATTACTAATAAGTATAAAAAAATCATTTAGAAGCATTTAACATCATTCGGCAATTAACCAATTCTTCTGAAATCACGTGACAAAGTGCGGTGTCTACCATATTATATTCTAAATTCTTCCCCCTCTACATTACAAGGTACCACAATAGTTGTAACTTACATGATCGTATGGTGATACTTCATTTGAAAGGTAATTTCATTATTTGTGGCAATTCGAGTTTCTTCAGAAAATTATAGAAAATAAATGAAATATTATGAAGAAATGAATATTATATAATGTAAATCAATTTAACCAAAAGGTAAAAACAATTAAACGTAATAAAGCTAATCCCTCCTTAATAATAATTGCTAGAACCGTCTTAATTTATAGTAAAAAGTTGTTATAACGTTTGTATTACGCTATACAGTATACGGGTTACTCCTGCAATCTGCTGAGATTACACTCATATTTTGTCTTTAACTAATGTGGATTCATAGTTTTGTCTAGTAAACGTTATTTTTTAATATCCTTAAAACATTATTTGAAGGTGTTAATCCACTGGAACCACATTTCCTCAAAATTAAATCCTAACTGTTTCAGGGTAGATATAATTTGATCCCAAATGATTTGCTCGTGTTTTTGTTCACTTAAATTACATATGTACTTTGTACATATGTATGTTATGACCATACATCTAAACTGTGTGATAACGAAAACAGTATCTGCAACAACAGTCAGACGTTCAATTTTTGATATCTCTGCATGTGATCTTACTCATTCAGTGAGGTTTTTCGTTATTCAAGTATCTCCAATTCTGACGAATCACGAGACGTAAAAAGAAAACACTAAACACTAACGTAAAAGTACATTCGTTACTTTTACATACAAGTACATACATCAGTTTTCTGTTAAGCTAAGCATGCTTGGTTCTTCATCTAGATTTTCAATTATTCATTAATTTCGAGTCATATCATTAATTGCAGTTAATTTCATCATAATATGCTTCCTCTAACTTTTCCACCAAATGCTTGTAGATCTGTACATCAAGTCTGCATCCGAATTATAGAACTATGTTTTTAAAATACGACCAATTAAGAATCTACTGACATTGTGTTTGATATGTACCAATCTTCCTCTCCAAACAAGAAAATTTGCATTACATCCGTAGTATTGTTTTCAATGGTGGCGATTTTTCAATAACCAGATCCATCGCTCATTTTTAAGGGACCTAATTGGAACAAACTTTTGTATCGTATTGCAAATAAGTTAATTTTGAAATTGGCGTTCGATTAGAAAATATATTGTTAAACAAAAACCATAGTTCCTTTGAGTTAGCTATATCATCTTATTACCAAAAGACTGATCGTTGATTTTGAAATATAAGGTAAATACTAGTGTGGTAATTATACGATGTTTATTAAAGTTAAAACAATTTTCGATGTTTCAGGTTTTGTCAAAGAAATTGCTGAAATTCATTTTTTTTTCTAATATATTTCAAAAACTTCACATATCACAAGCCATATAGCATACTTTAAAATAATTCTTGTGGAAGGTTCCATGGGGGGAAAGGAGTGAATCTGTACATCATATTTATCGTTAAAATATGACAAGACTGACGTACTTTCTAATATTTGCAGTTTACCTAGACATGAATCTAGGCTTTGGCTAGGCTAGGATAATGACTGGTCCGGTCCGGTACTTTTAGTATATATTGTATAATAAGAACAATTATGGCATTTTGAAGGAATGTATTAATGAGAAGTATGACAGTGTCCTTATTAACGCAATATGATATCCAATTTTTTAATACGTACAAGATACTTTAATGTTTCCCATAAGAATTCCAGAGTTACAATGTTATTAATATCCTAACTCTGGAATTCTATAAATAAACTTCTCGTCGCCACTGGCCGTAATCTGAAAAGAGGTTGAAATATTTATAACTTAGACATTTAAATGTATGGGGTCGCTTTTTAATTCCCGCCGGCAGCGAGTCTAAAAGTGCATTACAGTCACGTCAAGCTGCCACAACAACAAGAATAATAGCCAAACTACGTGGTTCTCGATTAGGATTGTCCGAGCGAATATAGAAAGTTGGCCTTCCCCCAGGGTCGAGTGACTTGGTCAGGGCTAACTCTGGTCAAGGCACATCTCCCTGTCTCTTTTATTTATTTCCGGTAAGCTCTTCCTATAATCTCTCCTGAGGCGGAGTTCTGAGAGTTTGAGCCTTTGTATATAGATTTCTTCGATTTTGTATTAGTACATGTAAAATTATATGTAATTACAAGGCAATTTAGAATGCATTGTTCTTTCTGATTTCATAGATTAGGTATGTTCAATAGAAGTACTGGTGTCACATTTTTTTGACAGGGTGTCAAGAATTATTATCTTTATCTCTTCCTAGGATAGGGATAATTTTTAATTTTTACATGGAAAAATTACTTATCTCATTTACTTTTCGGAATACACTTAGTAATGTGGATGTTGTAATCTTTAAACTAGATTTGGGATTTAAATTCAGTGAAAAATAAAACAAATTTAAACAATAAAATTCATTCAGCACCTCGTTGCACAACTTACCGTTCCAAACCACTGGTTCTAGAATGGTTAATGTCCAGGGTCCAAGAGTACCGAGGATTAATAATTTCGAACTGTTCTAGAACCATTGAACTGGAATTGGCTCAAAAGTCAAAAGCAAAAACATTTTTATAATGTGTGATCTTTCATGTGATTACTGGCAAAATTCAATTAAGACAGAGGAAGAAAGAAACAAAGCAGGCAATTAATTTAATTTGAAATACATGCGTTCGAGCTTCCAGCAATTAAGAAGGAATTTAAAATAAATTCTGGAAATATTACTGGAACAAATCTAATTTATTTGAGAGGATGTTGAAAAAGACCTTCAACTTCCTTTAGCGGCCAAATGCTTAGGATAAATGTCAAATAAACTGTAGATCAATATTTTTCGCCTTACCTAATACCTATGATTAGGAGCATCTAGAAAATGAAATAACATTTTCTGATAATTTTACATACCAAAATTTATTCTAAGGTTAATTATCTTCTCTTTTAGTATCCAACACATATTCATCAATAATCAAATAGGAGACAAACAACAATGGTTTAACTCGTAAAGTGATAAATTGAAAACAAATTTGTAACCATTTAACGAAATTATAGCCGGCTTTTTTAATTATATGTATAGAGGTAAGTGTATGTGTCATCGTCATCACAACAATGAGTGCCATTCACTCCTAACTCCAAACCACAAACAGCTGCTTCGATCTATTAGATCGAAGTACTATGCAGTACAGGTCTCAGGGTGAAGACAACGCATCGCAGCTGCTAGACGATACATAACAAAGGCGGTGATTTCTTTAAATTTCTCCCCTTTACAGGAGAGAAATTACAGGAGAGAAAGGAGGAGAGGATTCATATCTACTATTGGTATGATTTGCTTCAAGGGCTTCTCTGATTGAGATTCTGAAGGAAGTTATACTTTTCAAAAGAATTAAACAAAACGGATTAGTTATTTTTAAGTAAAATATGTAGACTTCTTTTTTTCAAAAGCAATAAACTAGTGCATTAGCGTATAGTAAAAATCTGACACATTAGTCAACAGAATTATTAATCACTAGATAAGAGAGGAGATCATCTAGGATTTTAAATAGATTTTCAGCCTCAGCAGTTAAAAGTCTGAAAAGTGCAACATATTGTACGTAAATGTTCAAGTCATTGGCTTTGACCATATCGGTTATTAAAATGTCTACAAGTTTATTTATTTTGGCTATAACCTTGAATCCCGTTCTCGTTTATGCACATTGTATAACAGACCTGGAAATTTTACCCAACCCCCATTTTTCTTTAGTAGGCTACGGATCTTTCGATAGCACATCATCTCATTGACAAGAAACCTCCGGTTCTAATCAAGGTATGATATGTCGTCTACACAGACGACACTGACTAAGTTTGTATTGCTTTTGTGAATTCGCCAATGAACAGACCACTAGAAGGTACGGACAAACATGGCGGGTCATCCTTGCACGGTTACTCCTTGAAGTATTAACCGCGAGAACGTTACTTAGCCTTCATATCGATTATATGAAGCTAAGTTGTTGCGACGACCTGACAGAATGATAATTATGCATAATTTCCAGCTTAATAAACTGATTTAGTATAAATAATATAAAGTTGACAGTTTAACACTCTGTTCTTTCCTCGATTTCGTACATACGGGACTTGGCCTGGCCGTTGGCCAAGTCTTGTATGTACAATAATTTCAAAATCCGTACAGCATACAAAGAAGACTGCTGGTTACGGATAACGGCTCGTTAATACGAAGTCGTGAACGAATCTTTACCGTCTACCGGCCTTATGAACATCTCTGTTGTAAGCCTGTCATTCACGATTAAATAAGCTGTCGTTCGAGATGTAATAACTGTCTTAAGAGAACTAACACGCGTGATCGACAATGACGAAACCACGTCCGTGTTCACAATAAGCTACTAGAATACGCCACATTTTTTTTTATCATTGATCAGTGACCTCTGACTTGGCCGGTCCTGCGGGGTGTAGTTTTAGCGAATCGTAGTCGGATAACGATAATTGATCGAAATAGTGAGTGGAATATAATAACAGTTACAAAACTCGCCTCCATGCAAACTTCTGACACATTGGAAATGAACGCAGTTATCATCGATAAAGTAAAACCTCATCACTGATGTACAAATGTATTTATACAAACACGGACTAATGGCACCTTAACTGACTTACCAATTTTGTAGAAATAGATGAAAAGACTATCTTTGTACAAACAGATGAAAAGGGCAAAACAATAGACATGCACGAGGTAATATCATTAAGAACGTACCATATTTTCAACATCGTCACCAATCGTCGGTACGAAATACAGCGTGTCGACCGTATTGTGATTATAAAGGATTGTCATCAACTAAAGAAGACGAATCATCCTTCGACATCTTGAACAGTTTACACCTCTGTGATCGCCGCTGAGAAGTCTTAACTGCGGTCAAATTGTTCGAATTCTATCGGTAAATATGTTCTCAATTCCACCGACATATCGAATTACCCAAAATGATATTTAATATCATTCTGGGTAATTTTAAAACCACACACTTGCAAGAGCATCATCGCGTGCATAACAGTCGATTCTTGGTGATTTTATAGGACGCTGGATTTGAATTGGTAATGTTCACCATTGTAACTCAATGCTCTACTATTTGAATATCGGGCCTAGATAATGGCACCAACTGATAGTAATGTAATAAAACATACTCTTATAAATGTTTTATTTATTAGTATATGAGTGTTAGTGCGAAAAATTCAGTTTGATTAGTGGAGATGGCAGCAGTTCGTTAGGAAATGTAGTGAATACGTGTCTTTATGCTGTAACTAATATTCAACAACTTGAAATTTGTTGATTTAAAAACATTATAAATAAAGCTATCCGAAATTTTCACATCTGGCTTAATATTTATTGCAGTTTAGAGAATATGGTGGCAAAATAGCAGCAAAATGTCTTGACTTTCAGTAGCTCCTGAAATGTTTGGTCAATTTCTTATTCGTATTTACCAAAAATGTGTTATTTTATAGGATGTATTCATAGATTTAAATTGCTTTTGTGGATTTTACACTTACTGGTAGTGAAAATATTTTCTTTAGAAATAACTGAGTTCCAGGTATGTTTTGTAGGTACATAAATTTCAGTCTTTAGGAAAATTTTCCAGAACAGATGTTCGATATTAATAAAATAATGCTGCTGCAAAAATTTTATTTGAAAAGATTATATTCGATAATGCGTGTAGGGATTAAAACAGGGAGAATATTTAACTTTTTATAGGCTTCCACTTCGAAACTTATTTAATTTAGTTGGTTTTCGTTTTGGCCCATGTACACAATTCACTCGAGGAACTTTTTAATATTTCTATAAAGTTGAGGTAAATCTAATTTGACTTAAATGAAAGTTATCCTCGACTTCTTCTTCAAGAATTTATCCTTATGGAAATATATGGCCGTTTAAAATGTTATTTGGGACACAAAGGAAAAATTTGTTACAGTAAGCGTGTACAGTGTAGTTCATGTAAAACTGACCCTCTCCCTTCAATAATTCGCAACATATTTTTTTTTACAATCTTTAACAAAAACTACTTTCTTTTAATGGAACATCCATTATATTTTGCTAAAACTAAAATTTCCTATTTTTTTCTTAACCCAATGATTGCATTCAAATATTTGAAGCAAATATCTCGAAAACGAAGTAAAGTATGAAGTACTTTGGTAACATCTAAACGGTTAGAGGTAGACGAAAAGTGAAAATACCATGCTTCCTTAATTTCTTGAACTGCATCTCGTAAACATATTTTCAAGAATACAGGGTATCCCATAAAAGCGGTACCGCCATTATGGGATACCCTATCAACTTTGTTTTTTTTAAATAGCACCCTCCAACTTTCTCTTCATTTTAGAATTATGCATATAATTTTGAATCGTCTGATACCCTGTAGTCGACCCAAATGTAATGCCAAAAATATCACTTGCAAGGGGTATTTTAAAAATTAATTAGTCAGACATGGTAAGAGAAAGCAAGTTGCGGTTTTCTCAGAATTTTAGAGGAAGAAACGGGCTTTCGTTTTGTTGATCCAAAGTTTCATTATCTGTTCAGGTATATTTTCTGCGAATTTTCAAATTTGAAATATTTAAATCTACCAAAACACATTTTTTTCAAATAACTCACATTTTTTTAGCTGGCTGTTTTTGGCATTTTGCGTTTCTTATTTTGTTTTAATCTTATTTTAAGTTTTTTGATACTCACATGTCATATACCCATATGGCATAGCTTAAGAAATAATGACCAATTTATTAAAATTCGGTCACCATTTGATGTTCATTGCAGAGTGTGCCATAGAAAACAAAATTAATAAACCATTTAATTAACTGAAAAATTTCAACAAAAGAATGGCTATGCCATTATAGACAAATAAGAGATCACGTTACTACTAGCTGGTTCTGGGTTACTTTTTTTAGTGCTAATTTTCCATAAATCGTAAGAAAATTATTGTCCTTTTACTAATAGGATTAAAAATACATCCAAATATCTCTTTTAATTTTCTTGATATAACGGCTATTACTCATTGCATTTTACAGTTGTCATAATTGTAAAGATAAAGACCGGTGGTTAATATCTTATGCCTTTACGCCTTTACGCGACTTTACGCCTTCCAGTGGCGGGGTACCCGAATTAGAAGAAAAACGGTTTAAAAAACTGTTTTTTAGAACGAATTTTGGGAAAAACTAGGTTACGTGTTTCTTTGATTTAAAGATACCACCCTATACCACCCTATAAATATGACCCATACTTAAAAATACACCCTGTGTAGGGTGCGTTAACTGTGATTACTTAGTTATAATGAGAACAATATCAGGTAGTTGTCGCCGGTCGTTCAGTTGATCCATCTAAAATATAGTATGAATTTACTATTCCGGGCTCAAAATAATAGAGTTAAAAGTAATTGGATTTATTAGATGATGAACAAATGTAGTATTCTAAATTCAGTATGCTGTAGACAAATGTTGTTATACATATAACATATAATTGTACCTCATAGAAATACAGTTCTTCATAGGAATAAAGGGTACTATGAAGGGGTTATTCCAAACTACAGTTTAGACATATTTAACGTTAATTTATGTTTAACCGTTAATTCGGAGATTTAATGAGACACTCAACTAACTAGAACTGAGATTTATGATTCAATATATTTTTAAAGAAAATCAGTGAATCATATTAATCTCTGCCTCATATTGAAGTGACAAACCCCTGATCCTCTAACAGTTTAATTCAAAATTATTCTGCTCAATTCAAAAACTCAGCTGGGGTAAGTGCATGTCTGAATGCATGCACTCATAATGATCTTACATACTTTATATAAACGTATTTAGACAACCAAAGCTAATCGTATTGGGGTTATCTGAATGAAATACCTCATGCAACTCTCTTCCTTTAAGCTCGAATTGAAATGATTGAATTGAAACGGAAATTTAACACTAACTCGTTCTGAGTAGTTCATGAGACAATTTATAATGAAAGGAAAGATAATACAAGGAATATGGCTAATTGTAACCACTAGATAATTCCAGGCAAATACAGGATGTACCACGTAGATCTTCAATTACCCGATTCTAGAATACTACACGTACTGGAATTCTGAAAATTTGTATACGGGGGTTTCTCGCAATTTTATATCGATTAAAAATATTATCGTTGAGGTGCGACTTTCGGTTCCACCGGAAGTTGATGTGAACTCGCTTCCAGAGCAACTATTTAATAGCCTGCTGACTAAGTCGTGAGTTGGTCTGCCTTTTTTCGGATATCTCTCTGTAAACATACGCCATGTTCTGCTCACTATTCAGTTACACTCCTTGTAAATGATATTAAACTTAAAAAAGTATCATCTGTTAATATTATTTTGATTCTTTGTGTTCTTGTTACCATTCTAGTGAAAGTTCAATATTGTAAATATTAATAATAAATGCATTTTATCTTAGTTGTGTCAATTATTTCAAACAGTACAATTATTGTTGTACTTCTGTCGGGTTCATTTTCACTGTTTTAATGAATAATATTAAAATAATGGCAATTCAGCCCAAATACCTACATAATTGAACCTGTATCCTAAAAAACTATTAAAATTTAATCAAATGTTGGGAATTTGATCTATAATATTAAAATTTGATGAAATGTATTCCAATGTTTAAACTTATTTCTATTAACTTCATTTCTATCATGATAAACTTTTGTATTTTAAGCATAAAATGCACAATTTTTTTTTAAATTTGGAAAAGCGAACGACACTTACCATGTCACTTATTGTTCGCAACAATTGCTCCATTTGAAGACGTTCAAATGTTTCGTTTCATAGCCAACCTGACAGCTAATTGATCGATTAATCTCGTACCTGTAATAATGTCCAAATATCTTCAAATCGGTGGAATGTAGGTATAGGGAATGCTAATACCAATCGAAAGATAATTAAAAAGTACATAGGTTAGCGTTATAAAACACAGGGTGTTCCATTTACAATAAGTGAGTGCGGTTTTGAATTTGTCACAACTGGTCGGCCCTTTTTGGATACCCTGTGTAATTTGCACTAGATTTCGTATTTTCTCCATGTGTCGATACATTTCAGTGTTACTCCGTTAAAATTTCAATTATTTACGTAACAAACTGAAAGATATAGAACGGGATAAATTCAACTATGTTTTTTGAGAAATTTTAGGAAAAATCAAAATAGGTAGGTATCTCGAAAACGCATAAGAACAAGGGTATGCTTATGAAACTTACCTTAAAATTTGACGTGGAATACAAAATAAATTAAAATAAGTGAGTGACATCATCTTCCGGTGAAACTAGAATTCGCACCTCGAGACCAATATTTTTAATCGATAGAAAATTGCGAGAAACCCCCATATACAATTTTTCAGAATTCCAGTACGTGTAGTATTCTAGAAATGGTAAAAGTTCTTCTATACGGAATGATTCTAAATAAATGCTAAACATTTCAGGAGGGGCTAAAATTAAGTGGAGTTTTCTATATAAACTTATATCCTAAACCCCCTTCCTAATTATACCCTCCAAGGGAAGGGTTAAAATTTGGTTTCATTTTTTCTGAAAATTTGGGGTCGGATACAAAAGTAAAATTTGGAGGATACAATGTATTTACATAGGAACTTACTTATACTATTGTCTAGTAAGACATTTCCGTTTTGTAAATTTTTCTCTTAAATGGCTGCGCTATACATGCTAGGACATTGTATTATTTTACTTGGAAATTATTATTTTACCACAAAAAGTGAAAGAGGCAAAAAATCTAAAGAGATTAAGCTTTCCAACGCATTTTTTTAAATAAGAAAGTTACACCAACCGACATTCCTAATAGATTTAAAATAAAAGAAACAAAAGGTTGCAAATTTCACCCCATTCTTATACGAGGGGAAGGTTGAAATAATAAAAGAAGTCCTTATGCAAGTACATTATGTCCTCCAAATTTCACTTTTGTATACCTTCTCAAATTTTCAGAAAAAAATTAAAACTCAATTCCAGGCCTGCCTTTTGGAGGGTATAGCGCGGAAGGGGAGGGTTAGGACATAAGTTTATATAGAAAACTCCCTTTAATTTTATCCAAGGAACCAACTCCTCAAAACTTCGCATATGCTTAGAGTCACCCTGTATGTAGGTATAGCTCAACCATGTGCAATGGAACACGAGATATATAAACAAAAGAACGTTGCAGAGCGCTCTAATGTCACATCTCCTGTAATAACTGTTTACTTGTTTGTAAACTCCACGTTCATACTGATTAGGTTATATAGTTCTGTGAGGGTATATATTCATTAACTGCTTTGCGCTGGCTACATTCTCGCTTGTTTTAATCAACGAAGAACACCACCGGACTAGATGATACAAAGTTATTTTGTTCCGGCTCTAACCTTCGAAAACTATTTCCTGTAAAAGGACGTGAGTTGTTTCGTTTTGTGTAGTATCCGCTTTACCTGTTTAATTGATTTATTGATCCTTGACCCTATTTTGATCCTTGATCCAATTTTATGAACAAATACACTGCAATTGATATTACCTAAATTTAGGCTGTGACGTTTAATTGCTAAAAACGGAAAACATAAAGTAGGCACGGGTAAAATATTTCATTTATTGTAGTATTAATCAGGCCCATGATGTATCCCGAATGTTATTTTATAACAAGGGTTGTTAACTTCATATCCACTCAGAAGCTATGGTTTTGAAAAATAATAATTTCTGACTGGCTGTAAAGTTTAACATCAAATGATATATCATAGGGCCGTAAGCTCAAGAATACACGGGCAATACTTGAGGGAGTTCCAGAGTGAGTTTTTATTTTGAGCCTGCTGAAAATAGATACTTGCCAACTGGATGTTAATTTGATAGGCATAATCGAATAATATTTGATGTAATTTTTTTTTAATTTGAAGGAGATGCCGAAAACATCAATAATTTATTAATAATTATTATTTTTGACAATAATTAATTGTCAGACGGATAGTAGCAAAGACCAAAAGAGGGCGCTACGGTGTGCTTCTCACCACTATTTGTTGAACAAGTTGCAATAACCTCGATAAATTGTTTGATAAAATTAACGGACTCATACTTCTCACTTTTTAAGAGTTATTGTAAAGTAAAACAGTTTATATATTCTACATAAAAGTTTTTGAGAGGCGTTCGATGACATAAAATAAATAATGTTGAATTTATGATTTGGTATTGGTATTATTATCTACACCTATATAAACAAGATTATTATATATGATCACAAATAGCATTTTGTATATGAAACACCATATATGGAAATGTTTATGTTCGTATATGGGGACCGAGTTAGAAAGGAGTTTTCGTTCAAGGCCAAAAGACAGCGGTGTCGCGATCGAGTGATGCAATATATAGGGAAGCAGATGAAACCTATACCACCTTGTGGAGTATGTTTTGGGACATATGTGGTGTGATATGTGATCTACAACTTTTTTTAATAGCAGATTTTTTTTTAAATGGCCTTAGAGCGAGTTATCTGCACAATTCGAAAATATATGTTTCTAAGTACATACATACATACATACATACATACATACATACATACATACATACATACATACATACATACATACATACATACATACATACATACATACATACAGAGCAAATCAATGAAAACGAGCCACCCTGAATAACTCTATTACTGTTTTGTTTCCAGAAAAATCCCGAGACAGGTCGATTTTTGCTTGGAGGGGGACATATTTTAATACAAATTTGACGTGGGAATATGTACCCCTCCCCCTTCAACACAAATGTCAAAATTTTAAATGGGGAATAGGGGTCAAGTGACCTCTGATATGAAAGGTCTTTCAGTTCTCTTTTCAATCATATAAATATGTTTGATATTCATTTGACATTTCGCGACGCGACAATATCCATCACTAACTTTTTTTGAATGTACTATAGACCACAGTTATAAGAATGATTCGACATAAAACTCTTGAACTTCAAATAAAAGAGACTTCAAAATGACATTTTATTATTTAAATTATTTTATAGCGTAATTGGTACACCAGTAGATATTGATTTGGTGATTGTTAATTAATGTCTTTAAAAGATAAAGTTAAAATAAAAATACAAAAATTACTAAATAAGATGTTGAAAATGGCTACCATTAACTTCCATACAATGATAAAAACGAGATTCCGCTGCTCTCCTTACATTGTGCAGAACTTCAGGTGTTATTATTATTAGTTATTATATTCAGGTATCATTACTGGCTGTTGTTAAGGAAATGGCATTTGTGCTAAGGGGGAGGGTTTTCGATAGTTAGACCGGCGATTTTACTTCACTAATATAGATAACGCATCGTTCGACCGGGGAGAGACGTGAAGAGTATACTGAGGAGTGTTCAGTTATAATACCGTACTCGCTTAATGGAGTAGTATCTCATTTGACAGGACGATCGGGGTGCTTATAATTATGTTTCATATACTTATGGTGTTATCATATCCAATGTGTCCCAAGGTTGCAAGGATTGCGAAATCTTATTTTTTTATCTAAATGAGGTTCATTTTAAATAAATAACAAGAAGAATGAAAAGCTAGGTAAAAAGTGATAAGATAGGTACAGAAGGATGCGGTTTGTATTTCTATCTGAAATTTTTATTTTTATGGTAACAGGGCGGTGTAGCGATTTCTAACTGATTCTTGAAAGGCATTCAAAACACACAAATTAGAAACACCTTGTCAGAAGGATAAATCACAGCCAAGGTAAATCCAAGCTGTACCAAATTGCGAAATAAAAGTTTTTTAAACTGATGTAGAATCTTTATGTCCCTATTTATATTAAATCTGACTTTTGTTATATGTCCTGTCAAATAAAACCTTATATATATGAAGTAGATAAAACAAAAAATACAGTCAAACGGAAATTTTAAATATATTTATGTATTCTCTTCCGTTTTATTTACAGAATGCCTGGCCATTTTTGTAATTCTACTTGTATATTGTATTTCCTTGTCCTAAAGCTTTCCTCCATGCCCACAACTTATGGATATAGCATTTCAACTTTATCATTAATTCTTTGTTTTGTTTATCTGTCCATAGTTCTATTCAGTGTTTCACTGGACATTTTCAGCGATTATTATTTTATGGTTTGATGGTTACTTTTGATGTTTTAAGTACATCGTATATAGTATTTTTTTAGTTATAGCTATTCCCATTGTGAATTTATGATATAACATAATCCGCCACATAACTACCATCTTTTAAAGTTATTGCCATTGCCAGCTATTTATATTTCCTTAATATTTATACTATCTACTTCTAAATCGTGAATGGTGATATATTATGGGTATATTATACATAAACATAGTTTTTGAGTATTTTTATAAATTTGCATATTAATTTACGTACGGTACTGGTACTTTGGCGACACCATATGGTCACCTTTGCACAATTTTATTGGTGATTTTCACAATATGGAACTTATCCATTTTGATTAGTATTTCTTTCATTTCTGATCCATTTTATATTTACAAAAACAGTATGCATATATAAACATATCAGGATACCATGTAACCACATACATATGCACCTGTAGACAGTACATCGAATAGTGTCCTAACATTTGGTAAATCTGACTTCCAAAAATCGAAGGGGCCGCGTGAGAGTGTCGCATTTAGATTTGTATAGCGATGCCTATAGGATGAGAACTGTGACTATCCGGTAGATTACTATTGCACGGGCCCGAGTTCCACAAGGGGAAAGTTGATACCTCTCTGTCCCTGAGGAAATGGTTGGATGTCTGCGTTTTTCGTATGTAGTCTCCCCTATACACGTCTGATGCTTCCAGAAAGAAAATAGAAACTGTTGAAGGACATTATCTATTTCTATGGTGTGTTTATGTATTATACAGGGTGTCCACCTAGTGCGCGTAAGTCCAATATCTGGGTTAATAAAAGAGATAACTTAATTTTTTTTTCTACAGGGTTGTCTAATATCCCGAGCTGCACAAAATGAAAATATATTTACATATTCAGGGTGTTCAGTTTTTCCTGGACAGGTACCAACTTCATTTTTTTAAATGGAAACCTATATTTTTTATGGCATTATCGAATTCTACGTAAAAAATTAGTGGGACTTTGTGCATAACACTGCTATTGAAATATTGATAGTTTTCGAGATATTTGACTTTTAATTTTTTTTTCTTATGTTTCGTCACTTCTAATAGTCGACATAATTATGGTTGTATGACAGCTAGAAATTATTTTTTTTCAGAAACTGTAGAGTGAAGATGGCTCTTTCGAAAAACGTATCAAAAGTTGACCTGCCATATACAGGGGGCAACAGAAATCGTGCCAAACCTGATGGTTTAAAATTTAAAAAATCTCGACTTTTTCAAATGGAACACCCTGTGTTTTATGATTTCATTAGATGCCTTTCTGTAGACGCTACAATTTTATAATAGCTTTCCCTATACCTAAGTTGCGTAGTTTTTGCAAAAAACCCACTTTTATGAAAAATACCCGATTTACGCACTCCTTTGACGGAAAAAATATTGTAAGGCTATTTATTTTTATAAAATGTATTAGTTTACACTTCTTAAAATAAAAATAACTGAAAAATTTAGATAATTTCAGTTTAATAAACAAGTCTTTATGGAAAGTTACCATTTATTTGTAAATAAAAGTAAAAAATCATAAAAGCTCTACATGTAATTAAGAATTAGCAAAACTGGCCTATGCTTTAGAAGAAGTTCATGGGAATTATTTGCTAGCAGCACGTATTTATAGAGATTCCCACGTGCTGACTGTTTTGAAAATGTGAAAGAAAGATTTGAAAGAACAGCAAATGGGAATTATGAGAAAACTACCAGGAGACATGGGAGTAACAACGATAATATTTAGTTTAATGTTGTGGTTTCTGCTGTTGAAAATCCAAAAATATTAGTATCAGAAAATCAGTAGAAATCTTGGAGTTTTCAAAAGCTCGACAAATAAGATATTGAAGAAGAAGTTTCATACGTATCATATTGAAAACCAAACGGTGTTACCGTAGTTAGAAAAATTATTAGTGAAATGGATGAATATACATAGAGTATTGAAAAAAGAATACGCAATACTCATACAAGCAAGCTAACCTAAAGTAAATGCTCAAAATGTCCACCGTTGTTTTCAACACAAAGCATTAATCTACGACGAAAATGAATGTGAACATTTCTTAACATTTCGGGCGTTATGGTTAGAAACTCATTTTGGATCTTTTCTTTCAAGTCTTGCATATCCGTTGGTGGTACTTCGTATACTCGCTCCTTGATATAACCCCACAAGAAAACGTCCAGAATATTTAAATCAGGCGAACGTGCAGGCCAAGGAACTGGACCACCACGACCTAACCACTTATTTGGATATACGTGGTTTAGGTGTTCTCTAATCTGAAATATGAATAGATAATAGGAAAAGTACTACAACAATAAAATAATCACAGTACCGCCAAAGTGGAATGTGGAGGGGCACCATCATGCTGAAACCATTGTTGAACCAAATAATCAGCGGGCATATTCTGTAGCTGTAGAAGGGGAAGTTCGTTTTGCAAAAAATGCAAATACACATTGGCATTTAAATTGCCTTCAAAAAAGTACGGTCCAACAATATGTTCTCCACAAATTCCAGCCCACACGTTCACTTTGAAACGATGCTGATTATCTAGTACCCTCAATAATCTTGGATTATTGTCAGCGTAGTGATGAAAGTTGCGACGATTGGGTAAGCATGTGTTTGAAAATGTTGATTCGTCAGTAAACAAGACATTCATAAAAAAGTTTGGACTTTCCTGAATTTTATCCAATGCCCAGTGGCAAAATTGCAGGCGGTTTAGGTGATCTTGAGGTAACAGTGCTTGATGGTTTTTAATATGATACGGATGAAAATTATTCTTCTTCAGTATCTTGTTTGTCAAGCTTTTGGAAACTCCAAGATTATTACTGATTTTCCTGACACTAATATTTGGATTTTCAACAGCAGACGCCACAACATTAAACTGAATATCGTCATTGTTACCGTCATGTCTCCTGGTAGTTTTCTCATAATTCGCATTTGCTGTTCTTTCAAATCTTTCTTTCACATTTTCAAAACAGTCAGCACGTGGAAATCTCTGTAAATCTGGATAATTTGCTTTGTAAATACGTGCTGCTAGCAAACAATTTCCATGAGCTTCTCCTAAGGCATAAACCATTTTCACTAATTCTTCTTTTGAATAGTTCATTGTATGCACGCTTAGTACTTACTCTAAACTCGTACGTGAATATTCAGTAAAAGAAGAAATGACATGTAAACTGATTGTCACAAATTTTATTGCGTGACAGACGCTCACTGCGTTTTTCCCGAGAAAGGAACGTGCGCAAATCGGGTATTTTTCATAAAAGTGGGTTTTTTGCAAAAACTACGCAACTTGGGTATAGGGAAAGCTATTATAAAATTGTAGAGTCTACAGAAAGGCATCTAATGAAATCATAAAATACAGGGTGTTCCATTTGAAAAAGTCGAGATTTTTTAAATTTTAAACCATCAGATTTGGCACGATTTCTGTTGCCCTCTGTATATCGCAGGTCAACTTTTGATACGTTTTTCGAAAGAGCCATCTTCACTCTACAGTTTCTGAAAAAAAAAATAATTTTTAGCTGTCATACAACCATAATTATGTCAACTATTAGAAGTGACGAAACATAAGAAAAAAAAATTAAAAGTCAAATATCTCGAAAACTATCAATATTTCAATAGCAGTGTTATGCACAAAGTCCCACTAATTTTTTACGTAGAATTCGATAATGCCATAAAAAATATAGGTTTCCATTTAAAAAAATGAAGTTGGTACCTGTCCAGGAAAAACTGAACACCCTGAATATGTAAATATATTTTCATTTTGTGCAGCTCGGGATATTAGACAACCCTGTAGAAAAAAAAAAAAGTTATCTCTTTTATTAACCCAGATATTGGACTTACGCGCACTAGGTGGACACCCTGTATTGATAGAAAAGAACATTATTCTATTAAATAACAAATCACATAATTTAATAAGGTAATTGCACGAATAGAGCAGAATTAATTATATTGTCTTTACTGGATGGTTTATGAAGCTTTAATTTTTAAATACATGTTTTTAAAGATGCGAACGACAGGGCTAATTGGCAAAAATTTATTTATTAATTGTTGTTCATGATTGTTCCGTTTGTGAGGAGTTTTTTACTGTTTCCTAAGAACACGAGACTATGGAAATCCAAACGGCTACGCCAAGAATGGATTAAAGACTTTATTATTTAAAAGTTTAATGCTTGATTACGCCAAAATAAGCAAAGTTTGAATAATTCATTTCCATTAACGGTTCAAGCCTGATTACAACTTAACCGAACCAGACTGATTTAATTACGTTTTATGTCTTTCCCTATTTCCATTAAGCGGACCACTCATGACGAAAAACAAATTAGCTGTTAAACAGTGAATGAATTCAACTGAAATTGTGTTGAGTTTTAACAATTACTGCTACGAAGTTGGGTATTATTAAGTTGAATTCCAGTAATTTTGGCAAAAAGCACTAATAACCAGAATAAGCTTTATGTCACAGAAACAGAAGTATAACAGTATAAACATAAAAAAACAAATAAAAACGGATATCACAAAATTAATTGTTGCCCTTATTAAGAGTCTTTAAGATTAGTAAAATTGATTTATTACTTTTACTATTCCTACAAGAAATTTGATATTTAAATCGATATTGTGGAATTTCTGACTAAAATAACTCAAATTCATTTTAAAAGTATACAATAACAGACCAATAGGAAGTTCACAACTTCTTCACGTAACAAAGACACATGTTCTTTTTATTATATCTACATTTATGGTGGAAATATAATAACCTATATACATAACTACATAACGTTATTATACTAGTGTATATTCAGTTCTAAATTAAAATTATAAAACTGGAAAATTTGTTTTTCCGCATCTTTAATAGTTATTTAGGATATAAGCGTTGTAAACTTTCATATTACGATATACGTGATGGGATATTTGACAAACGAGGCCGAAGGCCGAGTTTGATAACACATCACGTACTGTGTTACCCATCAAGTGTTGTGTTGTACTTGATAACCCATCAAGTACAACAACAACAACAACTGTCAGTCACTGTGTGACTGGTTTTGTCTGAAATAGACATTATAGATTTGATCTACCGAAATGTTGCAACTTCATAATTTTTTGATAGAATCAAAAGGCGACAGGATTAGAAAGAGATCTGAAGAATAATTATTGTCGAACAGGACTGGGCTGCGGTAAACTAACCTCTTAATTGAGGGGCCCAACTAAATCAATAATTGACCATAAGTCGTAAGAGCATAAGGATTGTCACAGGATTATTAACAGGTCATAAACATCTCAACAAGCACCTTCAATCAACAATCAGCACAGCACAACAATCACTATTGACCATAGTGCCACCAGAAGGTGTAGGTTTTGCCGACACTCTGCCGTAACATACTGGTAATTAGGAGTTAATGGGAACATATATGCATTTTATTTTAACAAATTTGTAAATATGTAACTGTCACCCGTAAAACCTATGCAAAACACGTGTCCTCTGTAAATATCGTACTTTGTTGAAAAATAACCTACAAGTGCACTTAATTAATTTAATAATTATATCATGCCCTGCATGTAAATTTATGGCCCATATATAGGTTAGTAAAACGTAATAGATTTTGTTGTATAATTGTATTCCCGGTAATACAACAACATAAATCAAATTGAATAATTGCTTTACGATGAGATATTTTCAGTGTTAAACATTGTATATTTGCATATTTATTCAGACTATTAGAGGAGTATCAGTATTAGAAAACATGTAACTAACCAAATGCCCGCTATAATTTTTAGACTAGTGGAATCCAATTTGGACCGAGTGATAACAGCACCGCGTTAAAATAATTAATGATGCAACCATTCATAGATGGGACTGGCCAACCTGAACATTGTTAATTTCATCCGGGCCTAGCTTATTCATTAAAATTTCAGCACACCACTTTGACTGTAGCAGGAAAATTTATTTTATTAGTGACTAGAAGCTTTCGGTTCACGCGTTCATGGTTTTAAAGTTTTTTAGTGGATTTATAAATAATGTTGGGTACGTCCAGATATATTAGTTTTATTATGTTTAACATTAAGCTCAAATATTTCAACATGAAATAGTTTGTATTTTGAAGGTGATAATAGCACCAAATAATCTTTTGATAATGTATGAAAGTATTTTTTTGTGGCATTGTTTAATTACACTGAAAAAATATAAAAAAATAATTATCAACCTCTGCGCCGACGGATCAGTCAAATGTTGGTTCTTTTGAAAAATATTTTTGCTTAATCAAGAAATCTCACACTAAAAACTATCATAATTTTCTGTACGTCAGTTTTCGAAACGTAAACCTTAAGTGATGTTTTTAATGTTATATACTGTTAATCTGCTTTTTACTGTGAGATTTCTTGATTAGGCAAAAATATTTTTCAAAAAACCAACCTTTGACTGATCCATCGACTCAGAGGTTGATTATTAATTTTTTATATTCATAATACCTAAATAATTAAGAGCAAATAATATTTTCCATAAAGTAGATACATAATCAAATTGCTTGTTAATTTAATTGACATTATACCTATAATATATTCAACTATTCAACTATAGGTAGGTTCTTCGCCTTTAAAACATCTCTAAAGGGCGTCACATCAAAATAATGCCAAATTGCTTATTCTTCACGAAAAGTAATTGAAATACGAATTACTCTATTCTTAGTAGGAAAGATATTTTCTACAAAAAAACCCGTGCATTCACAGAAAATCGATAAAATGACTGTATCATGTTTTAAGATACCACTGCATCTTTAAGTACACAAACATTTTAAACAAAATAATGTTTTACTACATGAATGGACAAAATGTTTTACTACATTTTTTCATTATTAGTCATTATTTGTCCTCGGCTATAATTTCCCAAGTATGCGTATAGGTTAAGAATCACCCTGTATATTAAAATTATATTTTAGGGGAATTTAAATATTTTTAAAATCTAACTCAAACTTTAGACTTTCGAAAAATCAAATCCAAATAAAGTCCAAAAAACAGTTTTATATAGATATAAAAGTCTATGGATATTAGGATGTAGACTTAGTGTCTAAATTCTTCAATGTCTTGAACAATTTTTTTCTTTTAATTAATTAGACAATTTGACATCACTTTCAGAAAATAAGAACCAATATTATTTCTTCAACATAACCCTGTATAATTTTGATGTAGAGCTCTACAAAAAATGTATTGATAATGGGAGTAAATACGTTTGTTTCCAACGCTAATTTTCCAGAAAGATGTACCTACAATAAGCATGTGTTATAAAAAAAGTGACGATTCGTTCCTACGCTAGAGGCGCTACGGACTCTTTACAAAATCATAATTTGCTATATCATAGATCAGTTGACTCAAATAGTTACTATTTAAAGATTATGGTGTATTTTAAATCAAATGTTATACAGTTCTCATCCAAAAGATTGACCTAACTTTTAACGAAATTTTATATTTAAGAATTAAAAACCAAACTGATAATTTGGCTTGAGCTTCCTATGAATTG
Organism: Pogonocherus hispidulus; assembly: GCA_963924545.1. NCBI lineage: Eukaryota > Metazoa > Arthropoda > Insecta > Coleoptera > Cerambycidae > Pogonocherus > Pogonocherus hispidulus. Next base: position 75,423,138 of record OZ004692.1, on the reverse strand, counting down.
ACTGATCTTTGAACTGTCAAAAGTTTATAAAAGTCATACGCCTAAGCGTAGGTATATAAATAGAGAAACACACGGATTGATTTTTCAGTTTGAGTTGAAAGTTTTTGTTTTTTGATAAGATCATGTAGTAAGATTGTTAAAAATTACTTAAATGTCCTAAAATTCTAAAATAAGTATAAATCTGTTTTCTTAAACAAAATGTATAATTAGAACCATTGTTCGCCAAACTGTTTAAAAATGTCTTTCCATTGGGGGTCGCAACAACAAAATACATATATTTTTGTATACATAATAAGCTTTGATATTTTGGTTTAAAAAAAATGGGACATGTGCGTGATACAGATTTAGTATCATCCATGTCGTTCAGGGTTAAGAAAAAAAAGTACAGCAATAATTTATCTTTTCTTAACTATCTAATCTAAATAATTTCAGCTTATAATGTTAGGGTATAATGAAATTGCTGTAGTATGCCGAGACTACTTCAGTTCAACGAGGCATTCTCATATATCTTAAACTTTTATCTTGGGATTTTAGTTCTAGGACATGGAGAAGTATAGCCAGGAATTATTTTTTTGCTTAATTCTTAAATAAACGTTTTGCATATACTGAGTGAGTGTTTTAACCCGAAACTTTCAAATATCTCGAGAAATAAGCACTTTACGAAAAAATACCTATAACCAAAATTTTATCATTTGGCAGGGGAAATGCAATAATACTAAAATTAGTCCACCTCCCCCTTAACTGTAAGTGGGCCGGGGGGTAACTTTGAGGTCTTAAATAGGAACCTATATTTTTTTATTGCAGATTCGGATTCTACGGCTAATCCTACGTATTTTCAGTCGTAGAATCCGAATTTGCAATAAAAAATATAGCTTATTTAAGATTTCAAAGTTACCCCCCGCCCCACCTACAGGGAGATGGGAGGTGGAGTAATTTTAGTACTGTTGCATTTCCCCCGCTAAATTACTAAATTTTGGTTGTAGGTGTTTTTTTCGAAAAGTGCTTATTTCTCGAAATATTTGAAAGTTTCAGATTAAAAAACTCACCCCTTATAACAAAAGTTTTGGCGACACTACTATATAGTAATAATATTTGGTGGAATGAAATACTATAAATCTCTGTAATAGTAGACATACTGGTATCCAGGTAGATATGTGGTATGTGCATTGCAAAATAATTTGTAACTGAAATATTATTATTCAAAGCCGCCAGCTTTAATGGTGGTTTAATAGGTGTAAATGTTATATTGCATAAATATTGCTCTGTGTAGCTTACAACGTTTGAAAACATAAAATTTTTATCTTATCATATTTTAGTTCAGCAGGAATATATTATTACATTAAATCTACAGCTCAGTTTTATTATTCTAAAACGAATGTATTATGTATTTAATTATTTATTCATGAAATTTAACATTCAGATTTAGGCCAAATGATATGTAAAACAAAATAGGAAATATTTTTCTAGCGTATTAATATTTATTGTGGTAACACGCTTTATTACTTACTATCTACCGCTTTCACTTATTCTACAGCTTTTTCGTGAGGAGCAGTCCAGCAGAGAGGTACTAATCATATTATATATCTTAAAATTTTTTAAATTTATGTATCGTTTTACAGATCTTAAAGTCGAGATCATGAGTATATTATAATCTACGAGTAAAGCAATATTCAACTAAAAACTTTCAGCTTGTAACATGAACCACCTTTTCTTCTTGGATATTAATATTAAAGCCATATCTCATTTTAAAATTAAAAAAATGATTTACCATATTACAATTTCAGAAGAAATTGCAAGAACCAAATCTCAAACGGCAAATGGTATGTAAATGGGCAGTTTAAGTAAATATTTTTTTGATGTCATATACCTAATAGGTATGTGGCAAATTTTCACTTATAATTGCACAAGAGGTTTGCATTTTACCGGATAAATTTGGATTGTTTAATGAGAAACTGTTGCCAAGCAATGAGACGAGAAAAACTGTCAACTATTAAAAATAGTTTTAGGTCAAGTTTTTAGGTTGACAGTTTTTCGAGTCAAATTGCTAAAGGAAACAGTTCAGAATTTAAATTACACAAATTTACCCGGTATCAATACAAACATCGAGTGTAATTCGGGAGGACAATTTATTGAATCAGAAATTTAGAAACATATGGTATTAACATATGGAACTTATAGGTATTAACAATTTGACTAATTTCGTTGGTCATAGACTCACCGATTCGACTCATTGTTAGTGTTTAATAATTCAATAACTTGTTGACAGAAATGTCAAACTATTTATTTTGGCAACGGACACCGCGATAATTGATTAAAAAATGAATAAGTGAAAAAACCACTAGTGCATTTGTCACTATCGAAGTTGCAGGTAACTTTTGTCGTTGTCAAAGTGACAATTGCACTGTGGCACATGCGATTTTTTATATATAAATTAAATTGTCACTTATAATTGCACAAGAGGTTTGTATTTTACCGGATAAATTTGGATTGTTTAATCAGAAACTGTTGCCTAGCAATTAGACGAGAAAAACTGTCAATTATTAAAAACGCGACACCGAAGGTGGAGCGTTTTTATCCGGTATCAATACAAACATCGAGTGTAATTATAAGTGACAATTTAATTTATATATAAAAAATCGCATATGCCACAGTGCAATTGTCACTTTGACAGCGACAAATGTTACCTGCAACTTTTACAGTGAGAAATGCACTAGTGGCTTTTTCACTTATTAATTTTTTAATCAATTATCGCGGTGTCCGCGATAATTGATAACCGATAACACAAATTTATCCGGTATCAATACAAACATCGAGTGTAATTCGGCAGGACAATTTAATGAATAAGAAATTTAGAAACATATGAATGCAAACTTTATTTATAAAACACTAAAAATAAACACATTTTTATTTGAGCATCAAACGTCAAACTATTTATTTTTGCAACGGACACCGCGATAATTGATTAAAAAATGAATAATTGAAAAAACCACTAGTGAATTTGTCACTGTAAAAGTTGCAGGTAACTTTTGTCGCTGTCAAAGTGACAATTGCACTGTGGCATATGCGATTTTTTATATATAAATTAAATTGTCAAGAAAAAATAATTCATTTGTTTATTTAAATTAAAGATCTCTTCATGTTCAGTACTTTTCCTGAATTAGCTGCTTCTTCATCCACGTATGAAAAATATTATGAAAAAGTAACTCTCAATAAGTACTAGTTTTTTTATACGTGGTGGGCCAACGAAAACAAAACAGAACTCCCAGGAAAATAATTTTTCCTAAAAACGCAAAACCCGTCGATTTTGTTTGGGAGGGGGACATATTTTAAGCCGAATTTAATACCCCTAACATTAACCCCTAAGCGGGGTTGACACCCCCTCAACAATTTCAAATGAGATGGGGGTGTCGAGTGATACATCATCGGAATGGGCCTTCAATTCTCTACACGTTCAAGTTTGATTATTGAAATTTGATCGATCAGTTGGAAAGATAAAAGGTGTAAAATTAAAAACACACGGATTTCTTTTTAACAATTTTTAATTTTGGCAACAGCACAGATTCGTCAGAAAATGGTTATTTTAGCTAGTAGGTGTAAAAATAGGAACTAGCTGCAATAAATGTTCTAATTGATAACTCCCAACTTCCAAACAATAATAATACATATTTTGTTGAAAACGTTGCTACATTTGCTTTGATTGCTTTACATTTGATAGCATGTCGGGAGTTATTTGTTGGCATTCATTGACAATACGTTGACGTAAGATTTCTAGAGAGGCCGGTTCCGTTGGGTAAACTTTACTTTTTAAATATTCCTTACAAGAAATAATCGTGAGAAGCATGAAAAACATTCGGATTTCTTTTTAACGACTTTTAATGTTCGCAACAGCACAAATTCGTCTGAAAATAGTTACATTATGGACTAAAATGTCAGAATTTGGAGTATGAAGACTGTCAAATGTCATTTTCTCATTTGGATATCTATTCGAAAAAAGGAAAATTTATTTTTAATAAACTACAACATCTGACAATCACTTAACAAACGAAACGTCAAATTTCGTGGTAATTTCTTGTTATGCATTTCTTTGAACTTTAAATAGTTATGACCTATTCAATTGCTGAAAGGGTTGACAGTATAGTAATTTTCTTTGGTAACAAAGAAGCACGTTCGTCGAAAGTATGTTCTAGAGTTAGGGGCAAAGTGTCGAGAAACAGGATCAGTAGATGATCAGTAGTAAATAAAAAACGAGAAACTTCTCGTTTTTTCTCAGGGCGCTTCTCGTTTCTCACAGGGCGCTGAACTCAGCGCCCTGTGAGAGGAAATTGGCTATTGAGAGAGGTATTAAAAGAACTAGCATTCGGCGAATTTTGAAACAACATAAATTTCATCCGTACAAAATTCACTTGGTATAACTTGGTACCTACTAAATGAAGATTATTTTGATCGCCGTTTGGAATTTTGTGATGGCGTGAGCGAGCGAATTATTGCTAACTCAAATTTTCTTTATAATACTTGTTTCTCCGATTAATATTAATTTTTTAAATGGTATAGTCAGTCGCCATAATTGTCATTATTGGGCAGACTCAAATCCACGAATTTTCCTTGAGGTACATACCCAACATCCTCAAAAATTAAATGTTTGGACTGGAATTTTTAGAGATAGAATAGTAGGGCCTTTTTTCTTCTACCCGCCAATTTAACTGAAGAACTTTATCTGAAACTACTACAAGACGCTGCTATCCAGGTCCTAATTGACATCATAGAAAATGATGGAAACTCCTTGGAAGAGCAACTGGTCTTTCAACAAGACGGAGCTCCACCACATTATGTTCTTCCTGTGCGTCAATATTTAGATTGTACTTTTTCGGAGCAATGAATTGGATGAAGAGGACGAACTGAATGGCTAGTACGGTCTCCCGATTTCTCCTCACTTGATTTTTTCTTGTGGGGATATCTAAAAAGTAAAGTTTACGCAACGTAACCGGCCTCTCTAGAAATCTTACGTCAACGTATTGTGAGTGAAATGCCAATAAATAACTCTCATGCTAGCAAATGTAAGGCAACGTTTTCAACAAAACATGTACCTATTATTATTTGGAAGTTGGAAGTCATCAATTCGAACATTCATTGAAGCTAGTTCCTATTTTTACGTAACTACTAGATTATTTAACCATATTCTGACGAATCTGTGCTGTTGCGAAAATTAAATGTCGTTAAAAAGATACCCGAATGTTTTTAATTTTACACCTTGTATCTTCCAAACGAATAGATCAAATTTTGATCTATTTAGTTTGGGGAATAGTGGGCGTACTTTCTTTCTGATTGATGTAAGTCGTAAAAGATCGAACATCATTGCTAGTGTTGTTCTGAATTTTATTTAAATATGCTTTATGAGCTTGGTCAATGTCTTTCCTAATTATAGCCCTTAACTGTCTAAACTGACTATACTTAGTCAAAACAAGAATCCAAACGGTGCACGTTATTAGTTATAAAATTAGTAATATAACGTTAACGCGCCTAAATCATTTGTTTCCTTGTAATTATGTAATCATCGTAAATCACAATATTCTAAGCTACATTGAGGTACACCAAAATTGTATATATATTTTATATTTCTGGCAAATAACACTGTGGATCCTTTATGTCGTGCACCGCTTGGATTCTTGTTTCATATTATAAGAGCATACTTATGTACTCAGCTCCTATCTGTTTATATAAGTTACACAGTCTAGATTTGTATTTATGTTATTAAAATTATTGTAAATAGTGTCAATTCCGTCTACCCGGTCAAGTAAAGTCAAGTGTAATGCATCAGATGCCATGTTAAGTGCTGGGTGTTGCAAATTCTGTTCTCAGTTTTAATAACGTCCCTATCGCAATTGGAGAAAATTAAATCTGATATCCGACCGTTAGAATCTGGCACTATTCTAATCTGGGAATATTGGTATTGAGTTAACTCAAAATAATTTAAAAAAGACTGCAAAGCTGGTATATGTTCTGTGGTAGTATTATTATCACCATGATTTACACTATATTGTAGATTCTTTAGTATACTATGCCTTCATTTAAGTAACTTGATGATTCAAGAGCTTCAAAAATGTATTATACTAGGTATATTCTACTAAAGGAAGGAGGGATATAAATTACAAATATACAGTGCCTGAGAATCATGGATCAAGATTCATATTTTTTTCTGATTGAGATTAAACGATATATCAATCTTGCTAATGAGGAATTTCAGAGCCCAGATTTTTCTAACATTTTGTCTCATTTTCCTGTACTTTTTGTTAAAGCAAGCTGTGCACAACTTTCTTAATTACCCTGTATTCAATGCGCTATACAACCTTATTCATATTGTCAAGATTCAAATATGAAGTAAAAGCGGTCTCTTGAACTCTGAACCCTCCGTATTAAACGCAGTATTTGGTCCTATAAGTACTTCCTAAATTTTTTATATTTAGCATATTATATATAGTAAATAAAAATTATAATGATAATAAGTCTCTTTCTATATTTAGATATATATCAAAAAAATTAAATTCAAGGACATAATATTATAGAGATTGCTTAAATATTGGTCTAATAAAGTTTCTTTTTCCTTGTTACCTATAATTTAGATGTACAATGTAAATAACCTTGTTAATTTCATTAACAATGTCTCTTCTTCGCTTTTTTTTTATAAAAATGGTTTAAGAAAACCAATAAATATTATAAATTAATTATAGGTACCATCAAAAGAAGTGAGTTAGAAAATTGTATTTTGTTTGTGTCAACAATACACTAAAACGTATTATTTTTACAGGACTCACAAGTGAATGAACATGCACGCAAAGCTTTAGCAAACCATGCTGCTCAAGTTCTTTCATACCCACCAGAAAAATTATCAAAATATAAGACTACGGCCCAAGTAAGTATTCGAACCATAAATTAATTCATGGATGCATCTTATGCCATTAAAACTGTTTCTCTTTTCTTATTTCTCGTCCTGGTCCTCAAATTAATACAAACAGAATATATCTAATAGTACATTAGATAATCAATTTAAAAACTTAATGTTATTTAGTTCTGTGGATAGGGAGCTATAAAAAATTTCAGCAATTGTGTTCCTAAACTACCTTTCATAGGGATTATACAGATTGTTATTTATTCGTTTATTTCTTTGTTTTTTAGTTTGTTTCTTTGTATATTTAATTATTTATTTATTATATATGTTACAGGAAATAACCGATTTCAGGCTATTTCAGTTTGGCCTAGGACATACTAAAATTTCCTATCGTTGTTAGGAACTTTACATTTTTCTTAGGACATACTAGTATTGCCTGATAGTTTTTAGGACAAACTAAAATAGCCTCATTAGTGGTAGGAAATATCCAATTTAAATTATTTAAAAAAATGCATTATATCAGGAAAATTAATTTCAAGGTAAAAGTATGAAGCACAGCAAGCATTTTCATTAAAAGCCCTATACATTTGTTAAAGGTAAATATGATTTAAATAATGTAACAAAAAATATAGTTTTTCATTAAATAGTAAATAAACAACAAAAGGTAACTACCTTATTTGTTTCTGCAAGAACTGCTTTTGTGACATTTTTAATTGCACAGTATTGCATTTTTAATTGCACAGGCGTTATCTACATGAACACGCATCTGTATCACAGTGTCTTGTGCATTGTCATCTAGTATATCCCTGGATTTTGCCCGAAGAATATAAAATATAAAATGTATAAAAATAACTTAACAGACTTACCTCATCTATTAAGCCCCTATATTGATCACTTGTGATCCCCTATATTGAACGTGTCGAGGATTCAACTTATCTTTCTAACATTTTTTGAATAAAACTTTGTTTCCACTATAATTGTACCATATTTAAAAACAAACTAGAGGTATAGCGGCACAATTCCGATTAAGAAGCTACAACACTAATATCACTGACCATCGAAACTTTAGGATGCAAATTTTTATTCGGGTAGTTTCTAATAATAATCAGGCCATTTTAGTTTGTCCTAAAAACTATCAGGCGATACTAGTATGTCCTAGAAAAAATGTAAAGTTCCTAAGAACGATAGGGACCTTTAGTATGTCCTAGGCCTAGGCCAAACTGAAGTGGCCTGAAATCGGATATTTCCTGTAACATATACACTATTCAACAGGCCCAATGGTCCAAAACTAAAATAGGAACATAAAAGAAAAATAAATGAACAATAATATAACAAAATAATTAACGTAATTAATTAACAACATCAAAACAAAACACAAAAACATACGAAAACACTAAAATACAAAAAAAGAATAAAATATAAAGCGTAAGCGTAAAATTACATATTGTGACAAGATTTCGCCGTACGCAACCAGGCTGTGATTTCGCAATAAATGACGGGACTATTGGATGACGAATCGCCAGCGTGGAGATATAAAAAAAACAGTTTTTGACAGGAGGCTGTCAACATCAGTGTAGTATTAAATAAAGTGTTTTTTTAGAATAACAGAAAAGTGTTACAGTGGTGTCGGAAGTGGGATTTGATTTTAAGCTTGGAAGAACTATCTAGAGCTTGGCCCGCAAGTGGGATTTTTAGCTAAGTGTAACGTGTAGTTGTTATTCGTCGTGACGCAAGAGAGCTAACGGTGGGTGTGGGTGTTTTCTAAGAGGACTGTGGAAGGTTCTAGACGTTTATTCATGAGTGAGACAAACACCCAAGTGTGACGGATCGCCGTGCTCGTCTCGACGTGAGGAAGCTAGCGGAAGTGCTTGGAACGACATAGAAGACAATCGAAGTTTCGAGAACTTTCCAAATAAAAGTATATGCCTGTCACTAGAAGTCAGGAAGCTACTAAAATGGAGGAGCAAATGGCACAACTTTTACAAATGATGCAGACCTTAGGAGCTCAAACGCAGACCATAAAGGAAGAATTAGGTACAAAAATAACACAGCAAACCGATAAAATGGATGAGCAAACACAGAAAATAGCAGAACAGACACAGAAACTAGAAGAACACGTTCAGAAGATGGAAGACCAAGCACAGAGATTAGAAACCAGGCTGGAAGAACAAGTAAGTTCAATGAGAGAGGAACTACAAGTACATGTCCTTAAAATGGAAGAACAGTTGGCAGAACAAGCACAGGAAGCAAAGGAGCTTCAAATAAAAATGGAAGAAAAGCTTGAGGAACAAAAAATAAAAGTTGAAGAAAAGATCCAAGAACAAAGAAAAGAAATTAATGAAGAACTGAGTCGAATCGAAGAAAAACTGTCAAAAAACTTGGAGAGCCTAGCAAAGGAGGGTGTGATTAAATTAGAGGAACCATCCATCGGAAAACCTCAGAAAATGAAGCCTCCCGAGTTCGATGGGAAAGCCCCCTGGAGCGTGTACCAGCGCCAATTTGAAGCAGCCGCAACAGCAAATCGATGGTCAGACTCTGACAAAGCCACTGCTTTGATAATTGCTCTGCGTGGGGAAGCGCTCGACGTCCTACAAGGAATTCCTGCCGAACAACAGCAGAATTACGAGAGGTTAAAGGAACATTTAGACATGAGATATGGTGACAAACATTTGCAGCAGGTGTACCAGGCACAGCTAAAGAGCCGCCATCAGCAGAGTGGAGAAGATCTGCAGCGTTTCGAGGCTGACGTCGCTCGACTTGTTCGGTTGGCTTACCCATCTGCTCCGTCAGAGTTTTTGAATCAGCTCTCGGTGCAGGTATTTATTGACGGTGTAAGAGACACCGAGACACAACAAGCACTACGCCTGGGGAGACATAAGACCCTGAATGACGCCCTCGCTCATGCCCTAGAATTTGAAGCTGCAAAATTAGCCTCCAAGGGACATGTTAAAATACGGGCAATCACGACAAGCGAAGCCACGGAAAATGAAGATCTACTGCAGCAATTGAAGAAGGTCATTGAGAAATTCAGTGGCAACTCCAGGACACAGGATGGACAAACTGACCAACGGAGAAGCCGTTTGCCTCGATGTTGGAATTGTGGACGGGTAGGGCACTTGAGAAACCAGTGCAGATCCATCCCTAGGAACGGAGAGGGTCGTGACTCTCCAGCCAATGATCAGGAAAACTAGATTCAGCCAGTTTTAGGGGGCGAAGGCTGGCTGCACTCTCCCATCATGCCCCACCGGAAGAAATCATACTGTCCCGTTTTCAAGAGTCCGATTCTCTGTTAGTAGATGGCACAGTCTTTGGCCGAAATTTCCAAATGGTTGTCGACACTGGAGCAGCAAGAACAATCGTCCATCCAGATGTAGTAGGTACTTGGCGCATCAAGAACCCTACTAAACAATTTGTACTTACAACTGCCAATGGACAACATCTGCCAGTTAGAGGCGAATGCGAAGTGGAAATTGAACTAGGGGACGTGAAGTTCAAACATGGAGCCTTGGTAGCAGAGATATCGGATGATGTCATCTTGGGACTTGACCTGTTACGAGCAAAGGGAGTAAACCTGGATTTGGACACTAGTACGCTTCGAATTGGAAACCAAGAAATAGTGTTGTCTACTCCCACCAACGGCAGCGTGATTCGAAGGATACTTGTCAAAGAAGATGTTATACTGCCAGCGCGGGCTGAAACTTTGATATCCACGGTATTAGATGGTGAACCATGTGGTGGCATGGTGGGAGTGGTGGAACCTAGCAACACAGAGTTATTCGCCAAATCTTTACTTACCGGACGGACTTTAATTCAACCCCAAAATATGACGACCATGGTACGAGTGGCCAATTTGAAAGACTTTCCCCAGAAGATTCCCAAGGGAACTGAAGTAGGAGTTTATGAACAAGTCACATTCGTTAGAACATTAAAAGAGGGGGAAAAAGTTGAAAAGAAGTCGCACAAGAACATCCTACCGGAGTGCTTGAAGGACATTGTAGAAAGGGCTAAGTCTAGGTTAGCTGAAGAAGAGGTCTATCAACTGGAGGAGCTGCTACTACGGAATCAGGATGTGTTTGCACTGAAACCAGGTGACTTTGGACGGACAAGTGTAGTTAAGCACCGAATTGACACTGGGTCAGCATTACCAATTAAGCAGTCTCCTCGAAGAGTTCCGCTGGCCATGCGGGAAGAGGTTAACCAAATGCTAACCGACATGCAGGGTGAAGGCACCATCGAACCCTCGCAGAGCCCTTGGGCTTCTCCGGTAGTTCTCGTGAAGAAGAAGGATGGTTCTACCCGGTTTTGTGTCGACTACAGAAAACTAAATGAGGTCACAAAGAAGGACAGTTACCCACTACCCAGAATTGACGATACCCTGGACACCTTGGCAGGAGCCGAGTGGTTCTCCACCTTGGACTTGAAGAGTGGATATTGGCAAGTCGAGGTCAGTCCAGAAGACAAGGAGAAGACAGCCTTCACTACTGGCAATGGACTATGGCAGTTTAACGTGATGCCGTTTGGCCTCTGCAACGCTCCGGCCACATTTGAGCGTTTGATGGAGACTGTGCTTCAAGGCTTGCACTGGGAGACCTGCCTGTTATACCTGGATGATGTGGTGGTGCTGGGAAGATCCTTCGAGGAGCACCTGAAGAACGTGTCTGAGGTCTTTCAGAAATTAGAGGCAGCGGACCTAAAACTTAACCCAAAGAAGTGCAGTCTATTCCAGAAAGAGGTCAAGTATTTAGGCCATGTTATTACCCCTGATGGTGTCAAGACAGACCCAGAAAAGACAGAGTGTATCAAGAACTGGCCAGTACCCAAAGATAAACACCAGGTTAGAAGTTTCTTGGGTCTGTGTACTTATTATCGACGCTTTGTGCGAGGATTCTCTGATATCGCCAAACCTCTTCACAAATTGACTGAAAACAACACACCATTTGATTGGACTCCACGTTGTCAGCAGTCGTTTGAGGCGTTGCAGAAATCTCTCTGCACAACACCAATTTTGACTTACCCCAGAGCTGGACAACCTTTTATTGTGGATACGGATGCAAGCAATATTGGTCTTGGAGGAGTTCTTTCCCAATTACAAGATGGCGAAGAAAGAGTAATTGGATATTTTAGCAAGGTTTTGTCAAAGGCAGAGAAGAACTACTGTGTAACCCGTAAAGAATTGCTTGCCATCGTCAAAACCTTGGAACACTTTCACAAATATCTTTATGGTCAGGAATTCCTCCTAAGAACGGACCATGCTTCCTTAAAATGGCTATTGCAGTTCAAGAACCCGGAAGGACAAATAGCTAGATGGTTGGAGCGCCTCCAGGAGTACCGATTTGTCGTGGAGCATCGGGCAGGCAGAAAACATGGAAATGCGGATGCTCTTTCTAGAAGACCCTGTCTTGCTAACTGCAAACACTGTAGTGGTCTGGAAAGAAAAGAGGGCTCTTTTATTCCTTGTAAAGTGGTAACTGTCCTACCCGAAGACAAGTGGAGTCCAGGGGCGATCCGGAGAGATCAAGAAGCCGACCAGGACATAAAAATGATTTTGGAATGGAAAGAGGTGGGGAATGAGCGGCCAGCTTGGTCTGAGGTCAGCGACAAAGGTGCAGCATTGAAGAGCTACTGGGCACAGTGGGCCTCCCTCGTAGTAGAAGACGGTATCCTAAAGAGACGGTGGGAGAACAATGATGGAACCGAGGTCAAAAATCAAGTACTACTTCCGAGATCTCGAGTCAACGAAGTGCTGCAGGAAGTACATGGAGGCACTGGTGGTGGACATTTCGATATCAATAAAACTCTACAGAAGATTAGAGAGCGATTCTACTGGCTAAATTGTAGGGCGGATGTAGAAGATTGGTGCCGAAGATGTAGTACCTGTGCAGCCAGTAAAGGACCAAAGACCCGTTCCAGAGGACGTATGCGCCAGTACAACGTGGGTGCACCTTTCGAGAGAATAGCTATCGACATCGCAGGCCCTTTCCCTAGAACCCAGGATGGAAATCGTTACCTACTGGTTGCCATGGATTACTTCAGCAAATGGCCCGAGGTGTATCCACTCCCCAATCAAGAGACGACTACGGTAGCTGAAGCGTTAGTCGACAACCTGTTCTGCAGATTCGGGGTCCCTATGGAACTGCATTCAGACCAAGGCAGAAATTTTGAATCAGGTGTCTTCCAAAAGGTTTGCGAGTTAATGGGGATCCGAAAAACCAGAACCACTCCATTACATCCCCAATCAGATGGAATGGTGGAGCGCTTCAATGCTACGCTGGAAACCAACTTGAGGATGTTTGTCAACGAGAACCAAACAGATTGGGACAAGCTCATTCCACTATTCCTGGTAGCGTACAGATCTGCTGTCCACGAAACGACTGGCAAAACTCCTGCTAGGACTATCTTCGGGAAAGAGTTACGCCTTCCAGTAGACTTAGTATTTGGCCGACCTGGAGAACCATCTACGGACACAGACACCTACGTTGGCCAATTAAGACATAGACTGGCAGCGGTACATGAAAGCGTGAGAACTCGAATTCGAATGGAGAGTGACCGAATGAAGACTCGATACGACGTCCGGGCCAATTCGTCTGGTTTTCAACAAGGCGACCTGGTATGGTTGTACAACCCTTGTAGACGGAAAGGTAGATCTCCGAAACTACAAAATAACTGGGAGGGTCCCTATACAGTCATCAAGAGGATAAACGACGTCGTCTACCGGATACGAAAAAGCCCCAACAGTAAAATGAAAGTCGTCCACCTGGACCGTCTGTCTTCCTATAGGGGTGATTCCGATCGAGACGATCGGTCTTAAGGAGGGGGCAGTGTGACAAGATTTCGCCGTACGCAACCAGGCTGTGATTTCGCAATAAATGACGGGACTATTGGATGACGAATCGCCAGCGTGGAGATATAAAAAAAAAACAGTTTTTGACAGGAGGCTGTCAACATCAGTGTAGTATTAAATAAAGTGTTTCTTTAGAATAACAGAAAAGTGTTACAATATTATAAAAGTATAGCAAATAGTGATACGAAAAAAATAGGAGAAACAAAATAAGGCAGCCTTGGAACCTTAGTTATCTACCAATAGTTGCAATTTAAGCGTTTACTGTTTAGATTTACTGGTACCAACATGCAAAATGATAATGTTCCGTTTGGGTTTATTAATCCATAAATCGATCCATAAATCCATAAATCGCGTCCCTTCCCTATAATTGAGAAATATTATAGGATTGAGATGTTTGAAAAAAGATTGTACGCTACTTATATCTTTCTAAGGACATATTCGTTAAAGTTTCATTGATATGAAATTTACCCATTTTATAAAAAATCGAATTTTAATATATCTACAGGTAAATTCCTAAGTCAATTTTGGTGGTGGTGACAATTTTTAATAGAACGGAAATAATATTTGCAGCCCATGTTTATCAAAATAGACAAGTCGACATAAAACGTCTTTAACACAGCTTTTCTAGAATTTAATATTTACATGTTAAATATTGAAAACACATAATAAACTATCTTTATGTGTATTTTAAATATTCATATAAATAAAAACTTTAACCGACAATGTAATAATATGTATGTAAATAGTTAAAACTGATTGCATACTACGCCCCCTGCTTGAGAAATGCCAACTTACTACTTAAAATATATTCACACACCTATAAGAAATATTCCGACCAAAAAGTAGCCGCAACATTTATGGGAAAATAATTAAGCGATCAAATGAACTTACCTGTGAAGTTCGATCGTAATTATATGAAGGTCCAGTCCGAAGATATTACATAATTGTTTACATTGTAGTACATGCTTCTTCTACTTCCGAGCACAAGGTTCAAAGAAAATTTCAAAGCTTGCCCTGTCCCGCATTGTCACCGCTCTGTCAGGCCGGTCTGTCATCATTTTGTTTAAAGTATCTACCTCTAAATTTTACGGCAGACTGGGATATGGGCCGGGATGTAATATCTTCGGACTGGACCTTCATATAATTACGATCGAACTTCACAGGTAAGTTCATTTGATCGCTTAATTATATTTCAGGTCCAGTCCTCGATATTACATAATTGTTTACATTGTAGATGTTCAAAGGAAGAAAGGGGGGCCGTAAAACAACCTGATCGAAAAACATATTATATTAAAGATATTAAGTGCACTATACTCGTGTTAACAGAGATAAGTGATATAAACTGAAAAATGCAACAAACGACTTATATAATATTCTATACTAATTCGTGTTGTCTAATACAGTAGTAAGAAAACTGTCAGTGTTTATTAAAGGCCTGTTATAAAACCTTGCAAATGTATTGGCTTTTGAACTCCATCCTGGGGACTTTCTCACTACATCCATTGAAAGGCCTTTTCTCGCGGCGGCCGAGGTGGAGGCATGTCTGACCGAATAAGGTTTAAAAAGACATCAGAATTGATACCCGCTGCTTGAAGGATGTCCTTCGTCCAACGGCTAAGGGTTTGTTTTCGTACTGCAGTGTACGGTTTTTTGTAAGATATGAACAATGTAGTCGATTGGGTTTGCCTCAATGGTTCAGTCCTGTCTAAATAATCTTTCAAATTTGACGCTACACAGATCCAAGGATCGTCAGCAAAATATGGAAGGTCTAAACACGGTTGTAATGATTTTGGATTCGAAGTCCGGGACAAAAATCTTTGCACCTGAACTAGAAAAGTGTATATTTGGGAGGTTTATCAAAGAAATGGTTTGCAATCGCTGCCCTGTAACTAATGCCTTCAGAATAACTAATTTCTGGGACAATAGCTTTAGACTGCTATCCTCAGAAGTTTTTAAGTATGTGAGGACTAATTGGGGGTCCCACGTACAGTTGTACTTTGGCGTAGAAGGTCGACGTCTAAAAATGCCCTTTAGAAAGCGCTTCAAACGTAAATCATCCCCTAAATTTCTTGAAGTTATTAAGGAAAGGGCCGATCTATGGGAATTCAATGATTCTTATATATTACGAGTTTTGTCGAATATATCCTGGAGGAAAGATATTATATGTACTGTTTCCCCTTTGAATGTTGAAATTCCAGCGCGGTTACAGTATTCCTACCAGTATTTTAAGGTTGTGTTATATTGTTTTATTGTATTGTCACTTAAAGAATTTTCCATAGTGGTTATTGTGTTTTCGGCAATACCATTGCGCCGAAACGCTTCCCTGATAGCCTCGCGACAGCCAGGGTAAGCTCGTTGGAGAGGGGATGCTTCCTTTTGCTGAAATGACAAAACAGCATATTATCAGAAGGGCCCAGAAAAAGTAAAGTACTATCTAATAATTTTAAAAACAGTGGATACCAGGATTGCGACTCCCAAAATGGTACCACTAAAATTCCTGTTGCTTGGTCATTTACAATTTTTTGTAAAGAGCAAAGAATAAGGGAAAAAGGAGGGAAGGCATAAAAGTTTAGGTTACCCCAATGGACCGTAAATGCGTCTATATTCTCCGCCTCTGGGTCTAAGACCCATGAAAAGTATCTTTCACATTTGTCGTTATGGAGAGAAGCGAAGAGGTCAATTTCGGGAAGGCCAAAATGATCTCCTATCTTTGTGAAAAAATCCGCATTAAGGGGCCATTCCTTCTCGGCATGCAAAGCACGAGAAGGCCGATCAGCCTGCCAGTTTTCACTGGAAGGTATGTATAATGCGAAAATTGAAATATTCTTGACTTCGCACCATTGCTAAATTTCCCTAGCTAAAGAGTTTCATTTCGGAAATTTGACGCTCCCCATTCTATTTATGTATGATAAGGCCGTGGTGTTATCTGTACGAATTAAGATGTTGTAGTTTAGCAAGTTTTTTGCAAAGCATTTTAATCCGTAATATATAGCCTGCAACTCCAAATAGTTTCTATGGTTGTCTGTATCCCGGATGTCCACCATCCGAAAGTGGTTTCTCCCCTACAATAAACACCCCAGCCAGATAAAACTTGTGTTCTTAAAAGTTCCTAAATTGAAAAAATCCCTTTTGAGGTCATTTTTTAAAATTGGAATTTTTTCAAGCCATCTTAATTCTCTTTTGACGTCATGTGAAATGTACAATTTGCCACATAATCTTGGTGATGTGAAAGCAGTGCACGATACTTAGCTGTCTCTAAAAGCTTCGTATATAGCCAGCCGTATTTGACCGCTGGGCATGCGAAAGTTATAAACCGAGAAGTTTTGCAAACTTTATAATTTTGCAGCTCTTGCTATCGATAGTCTTCAGAATACATTTCTGAATCTTTTTGCGCTTATCAGGCAATTCCATTGTCATATTTCTGGAATCAATAATGAAACCGAGATGTTTAAATTTGGTGCCAGGAGATAGCACGCCCTTTCCAGTATTAATTAGGAACCCAAGAAATTTTAATAGTGAAGTGGTCAGAAGAGTGTTTCTGGAAGATTTCTCCTCTGATAAACCCAAAATCAAGAAGTTGTCAAGCTAATTGACACAGCGTGCACCCCTGGCGCGCAAGGACTGCACTACTGGTTTTAAAAGTTTGGTAAAAGCATAAGGCGCTGATGCCAAGCCAAATGATAAGCAGGTAAATTCGTACAACTTGTTTTTATAGCAAAACCGTAAATACTGCCTGTGATCTTTTTTAATTGGAAGTAAATAATATGCGTCTTTTAATTCAATAGTAGACATTTGTACTTAATTAATCTGCTCGCCGTTCGCGCATCCTCCATTTTGAAATGTGGAGCACAAATGTATTTATTCAAGTTTCTTTAAATTAAGGATGGATCGCTTCTTGCCGTTGGGTTTATCGACCAAAAATATTCTGGAAATAAACTGATTACGTGCAGGGTAACATCTTTGAATAGCGCTAATTTTAATTACGTTTGAAATTTCGGTTTCAATGGTTTTTTGTTCGGTATTATTAAATTTAGTTGGTGCAAACGGTCTTGGTTGGAAGGGTGCCTCAGAAAAAGGTAATGAATAACCTCGTTTCCAAAGCAATACAATTGCATTGGACGTGACTGATAGCCAATGTTCATAAAATGTATTTAAGCGACCAGCATAAAAACTTTACCTTTACCTTTTTTCCCTCCGTATCCTTTTTTCCCCGTTGCTCCACTGAGAATCCTTCATGTTTTCCCATTGGTAAATTCTCGAGGATTGGCTTCTGACCGGTACCAAGTCCCTCAAGCGACGGACCGGTCTCTGTGAATTTAAAGGACGACTGGAAGAGGGAAGGTTCCGATTATATGTCCGTATCTGAGCTCCTCCCCCTCCTCTATCTTGTCCCCTATATAGTGAAGCCTTCGGCTTGTTGGCAGTGATCTTTAGATCCTTGCTGATAGATTCAATGGTCTTTAATGATTTTAGCCTATCCAGTAAATCTGTCCCAAACAGATATTCTGATGGAATACATTTGTCTGCCACTTCCCCCAAATTCTTCACGTGAGGGATGATAAGATTTTTCCTAGTATGCGAAATACGGTGGAAAATATTCGTCAGGATTCTGCCAGAATCTAAGAGACTAGATAACATATTATTTTTAAAGTCTGCAGGTACTTACTTTATCAATGTTAGTTGTTAAACTTTTCGCTAAAGCGCAAATTTATTTGCCTAATTCTAAGAATCTAAGATACTAGGTAACATTTTATTTTTAAAGTCTGCAGGTACTTTATCAATGTTAGTTGTTAAACCTTTCCCTAAAGCGCAAATTTCTTTGCCTAATTGGTTCTGAACTTCACATTGAGAGGCATCTATTGTTAAATTTTGTTTTTGTAAAGTCGCAGAAATTTCTAGATTCAGCTTCGGCGGGGCTAAGTTTGCTAAATTGCTAGGAATAGCAAACTTGTTTAAAAGAGTTAAACAGTCCTCTTTTTTAAGTCCATTTTGTAACAACGAATTCCATCTAACCACTAATTGGTCATGTAGTGTAACTTCATTTAAACATTTCTTTTCTGGATTTTCGCCTAGAATTTCCAGAATGTCTTCCGGCAGCGACACATCATTGTGAATTATCAGGCCGTCAGCATCAAAATTATTTGTGACGCTGCAAGCGTCTATATTACTTTCAGAAGCAATACTCCAAGTATCGCTTCCAGCATCCTGTGAATAGGGAATTTCCACTCCAAGTGGCAACCCCGAATCAGCACTCGCTCGATCCAATCGAACGCTGTCAGGTAATGTCGACCGTGCGCGCGGTAGATTGTCGCCGTGACGGGATGAGGTACGAGAGTTGGAACGTAGCCGCTGTCTCCTCACGTGGCGAGTGCGACTGCGTGATGGAGATGATGACAATGAACGACGGCTGAGTAGTTCTTTCTCTAATCTCTTTAAACGCTTTACCAATTTCCTGGTATTTTCTGACTCACTACTACTAGTTGACCTATTACTAGTACACCCTAGTTAGAAGAACAGTCGTAATTTACGAGTGTTCTTGGATTTACCCATATTTCAGGGGCTGAAAAGAACGTTAGTATAAAACAGAGACTGCCTTCCTTAAAAGGCAATCTCCTTCTTTGGATTACATAGGAAATCAGATAGATGTCAACTAAAAAATAAATGTAAAGGTCTACTTACATAAGATAGTCAAATTCCTCGGCTGTAAATTACAGCAGAGTTGCTTTTCTAATCATTATATCGATACGATATGTACGAGCGTGGTGACTGCTCGGAGCACAAGAAACACAATGATGACAGACCGGCCTGACAGAGCGGTGACAATGCGGGACAGGGCAAGCTTTGAAATTTTCTTTGAACCTTGTGCTCGGAAGTAGAAGAAGCATGTACTACAATGTAAACAATTATGTAATATCGAGGACTGGACCTGAAATATAATACACTATTTTGTATTATTGTGTATTCTATACTCTGTTATTTAATAATAGATATTATTAGATATTATATAATGTACTGTTATATATTGTGTAAAAAGTATTTGAAAATAATCTTGTACAATGAGAAATTTTTTTTTGTAGAATAATTTTATCCGTGTCCCACGTTAGGAAATAACTGCATGGGAATCTCGGAAACTATAAGAGATACAAATTCGCTTAAATAGAGTAAAATATGCGTATTTAGAGGGATAGGTATTAGAATAGCGTAAAGAAATCTCAAAAATTGTTTTTCGCCTTTGAGTTATTTTGAAAAAAGTAATTTTTTCGATTTTCGTTTTTATTTTTTTGTGGTCTTATTTTTGTAGATATAGGAAAATTAAGAGCACTTCTTCATTGCAGCTTTTAGTGGGCTATAATGCCGTATTATTAATTTTTATCTGCACCCTGAATATTTTTATGCGGATTCTGGATGATATTTCCATCCCAAATTCACCCATGTATCGCACATTGTGATTAGTTAAGTTTTGCTGTACTTTCAATAACCATCATATTTCGTTCGTTACGGCCCTGTGGCCGGAAGCCTAAATTAACGTATAACAGTTATTAGGAACACTCTTTGTGCTAACTACATTTTTTGTCAATACAAGACTTTAAACCAATCATTTATTACCGAGTAATTAACAATTAACATTTATTTGAAATAGCTCCCAATGATCAAGTAAGACCAAATAAATATATAAACAAGAAAGCTTACCTAAAGCAAAATCATTATAATAAATGGCGAGAATAAGAAAAGCAAACCTCTCGTCAATTGCAATCTATTGTCATTCATAATTAACAAAGTACATGCAGCGGATGAAATAATATATCAATTCTTCAAAATCCTTGCTTCAATCCACAGTGACAAGATGTTAAAGTTGGTTAGAATCTTAGGTTGTTAGGTTCTTAGGTTCATAGGTTCTTAGGTAAAGTTGCTTAAGTTCTTTACTTAGAGCATTTATTATAATGATTTTGTTTTAGGTAAGGTTTCTTAAGACTTTTGGTGGAGGTTTTCCACCAAACGGACCAAACAAAAACACAACAAAAACTGCTGTCGAAAAAAACAAAACTGCAACTTTGCACAAACTTTTTGAAGACTCGAGGTTTTTGCGACACTTGCTGTTTTGTTTTTCGAGTCCCGTTCGGGAGCGGTAAGATCAAAGAGTTTGACGTGTTTACGAACTGAAGTCTGTCTAGAGGAAACAGCAAGTTGCGTTTTTAATGCGTACCTAGTTTCTTTTCAGCTCTCTTTGTGTAAAGTAAATAGTGTGGTTAAAAAATATTAAATTTGTAAAAATAAACAATAGGTAAGTTAATACGAGACGTTTATCAATAGATATTACAATGCAGTATAAATATAGGTATACTACCGTGTTAATTCGAAAGGAATTAGCTCTGAAAAGGAATCTAGAAAAGGAAAGCTAGAAAAAGAATCTGCTCCAAAGAACACAGTACAAACCAACCACCAGCCATGATAAAAAAATCATCTTTAAACATTTCCAAAACTCTTGTCTTCAAACCTCAAAATTTAAAGCAACGCACTAGTTCGTTTGGTGGAAAAGAACTGAAAAGTAAAACGAAACTCCGATGAAACTTTGTCTGCTTGGTAGAAACAGAGTTTCAAATTTGTCCGAGTTTTGTTTTTTGTTTTCTGTGTTTCAAAAAATAAGAACAAAACAGAAACTCGACTAGTCCGTTTGGTGGAAAACCGCCTTTATGTATTATGTATTTATTTGGTCTTACTTGATCATTGCGAGCCATTTGAAATAAATACGTTAATTGTTAATTACTCGTTAATAAATTATTGGTTTAAAGTTTTGTATTGACAAAAAAAGTAGTAAATGTTACAGGTTAATTTAGGTTTCCGGTAACAGGGCCGTAACGAAATAAATATGATGGTTGTTGAAAGTACACCAAAACTTAACTAATCGCAATGTGCGACACATGGGTGAATTTGGGATGGAAATATCATCCAGAATCCGCATAAAAAATTCAGGACCGTATTTAAAAAAAAATAGTTGATGATGGTTCGGCGAAGACGAAACGTTGGAGATAAAAATTAACAATACCGCATGATAGCCCACTAAAAGTTGCAATGAAGAAGTGCTCTTAATTTTCCTATATCTAGTAAAAGAAGACCATAAAACAATAAAGACACGTTGCACACCCAATATAGACGCTTTTTTACAATTGCGTCATCAAATTTCGAACTATATTAGTGATTTAATGAGAACCTTTCTAAGTTGTACAAAGCATTATTCGAAAAAAAAAAACAGAAAACAGAGTATACCTACTTCTGTACTGGTTTAAAAATTGATATGAAAATCTTGTTTGAAAATAATGACAGCTACCCAAAGTTGCAAACAAGTGAATCTATTTGATTTATATTAAGTAGGTACTTTGTAAACCTGAAAATCTTCATTTGTAAGGGGGGCAGTCATACACATCCATGTTAATCTCTCAGGTATCTGGTTAATATACTTCTCACTTTGGCTTACGATTCATTTTATTAATATATACAATCTTTAATTTTATTTGCAATAACCCATTTTTATTGAAATGAAACTGCTAAAAACCATTCCTAAACGATAGGTATTCTACTAAGTTATGAAGACAATACATTTTATAGTCATTTCTAATATACAAATTTCTTGTAATACTAGTATATTCTTTAAAATTTACTGATTTTTCTAGTCATAGATCCTACATACTGCACAGAGTTTGATTGAATTTCCGATAAGGTCAATAAAACTTAATTTAAAAACAAAAGCGATCCGGTTAACATATTTCTATTCAAAGTTAAGGAAATGTCTTTCTTTAGTATCGTCACGCTCGTTATGCAAATCGCGAGCATTTTCATTTGTCTCTATTTACGTTTTGTGTTACAGCAACAAGGGAAGGACTACGCATTTTCCTACAAAGTGGTGGATCATTTGAGGGGCGACGACTTCTCTCACTCCCAGTCCAGAAATGCCAAGGCGACGAACGGGGAATATCGCGTCAAACTTCCAGATGGCAGAGTTCAGATAGTGTCATATACGGCAGACAAAAACGGCTATAAGGCCGACGTCAAATATACCGAAAATGAGGGAGTTACAGATCAACGTGGTGCGCCACATCAAGGTTGGTGAAAGCTTTCCGTCAGATAAGTTTTTATACAGCAGAAAAATTAAATAAATTGATGCCTCGCTCTTTTTCCCCTAGAAAATGATATAAAAGAAAATATTTGACGCATTAGGAATGGCGAAAAGTAGATATATTTCCGAGCAGATTAATATAATTGACATGTGAAAATGTGCACATGTAGAAACATATTTATGTTTTAATTTAATATAGACCATAACAAATTAATAAAATTTGATATTAATTTTAATGAGCATAATTTGTGGTTTCGTTAATTAAGTAGTATATGGATTAATTTAAATGCAGGACTAAATTTGTATTAAAAATTTAAAATAATATAATAATATTTCTTTCAATATAAATTTAATTAACAATATTGTTGGAATTATGGTTTATTATACATATAGGGTGCAGCAATATTCCAAGGATATTTAAATTTTCAATGGTGTTGGGCATTATGTAGTTAACTTCAATTCGATAGATAATTCTATTATCCTATCTATTCTATATCTATTATCCTATACAGATGGTAAATCAATAAATTTATAACTTCTATCTATCCTGTCCCAAATAAAATATTTGTTTTTCGGTTATTTAAAGGATGACCTTCGTCAAAAAAAATTTTGATAACACAATTGAATAAATTTCTTTTGAGTCTTTTTAAAAAAATAATATTAAAGGGAGACATTTAATAACAGTTAAGTCCATTTTAATTTAATAACCATTAAACAAAATTTTGAATTAATAAAGAGAAAAACAATTACAGCACGATGCTCGCGCATCTGCTCTGCAAATCTGAAACCTCTTTTGAACAGAGATTTCGAAAATGTTAGATTAATTAATAAAATTATGGATGTCTGGCAAAGAATGCAGAAGTTCTATATGACCTCTGTACATTACATATCTTAGCTATTAGCAATAATTTAACTATTATAAAATCGGATGATGGAATAGATTATATTATCTTTCAAAATTCTCTAAATGTGTTCTAAGTTCCATACTGTCAATGTTTTTTACTTGAAATTGATTATTGAACATTGAATATTTACTGAATTAAATTTTATCAATTTGGAAAAAATCCAAATTATATGTAAATAAATTCGGAACATTCGTCTTTTTAAACCCTGAAATGTATTTGAATTTACTACCGAGTTTCTTAATATTTACTTTCTCATCGCATAAAGCAATTTTAAATTTATTTTTCGTATCTTACCAAAATTTCGTCATTTATTTCAATGTGATTATCCGATAAATCGAGTTTGAAAGAAGTGAAGTGCAACGCAAAGACCGAAGCAAAGACTAAAATCGTTCTATGTAATTTAGCATCCAATTTATTTTTTTCATAATATGCTTTGTATTTTGTAACTAATCTTACCACATAAATTTTATTTAATAAAATATTTAATGTATTTTAAACTTATAATTACATTTTCTTTTTCTAATGGTGGTACGAAAGAGGCTCGAGCCCTAAAGCAGCCACCATTACTGGAGCATACTTATCTGACTTTACCAAAATGTCACCGGTTATTCTGCTCACATTGCAAATAAATCAAAATTTACCAAAGAAGTAGATTATGCAAGTAATAGCCAAAACATAAGAAAATATATTTCACGAAAATAAACCAATACCTAAGTATAGCATATTATTACGGAGTACAAGTTAAATTCAGTGTTTTGATTTGTATTGATATAAAACTGACATATTTTGCATTCAGTATTTCAACTTTTATGTTACAGTGGAACTATTCCGTCAATTATTGTCCACCGGGACTTCAACATTATTCCAATATAATACATTTTGAATTAAAAATGTCAATCTGACAAATATTTTTTATCCTACAAACCTTCTACTGACGACGAGTTCGGGATCAACTTGAAACTTCTAGAAAAAAGCGAGTTAAGTGTTTAATTTCTTTTGAATTTTATTATATTACCTAACTATTTCATTCAGACATAATCAAAATATCATTTGTAATATTACATAATTTTGAATAAAACTAAAAAAACACTGATAAAATTTAGATAATTTATCAAATATTTATTTTATTGCACATTAGATAGTGGTTTTATGGGACAAACTTTAGAAGTTTGCCTTGATACTGCGCTTTGAATATTTAATTTGTATGCTTCTTCTTTCCTGTTTTTTGTTATTTTACGGGTGGTGTAATCCCAAAAGAAGCTACAATGAATTATTTCAATACATTTTTCAAAACTACTTGCACAATAAAAATAAAATGGTCTAAGGCTTAGATGAAAAATTATGAGAAGAATGATGTATTAACACAATGACGTCACAAATAAATTGTTGATATATTTTATTTGAAGTATCAGTAATGCGCTTGCTTATGAATTAAGCTAATGCTCTAGAATACTTCGCATTTTCAAATTTAATCTTGGAATGAAAAACTTTTTGTCATTAAACTTGACTGAGGTTTTTTAAGTAGGTATCATTCATATTTTCCCCAATCGGCTAGTCCTTTGTCAAACTATTTACGTATTAGTTATCAATAAGTTCATAGAAATTACTGGTTTCATTACAGTCGTAGAAAATGTGTGTGGAGTGGTAGAAGTAATTGAAATTTGATGTTACGTGAAAAATAAAAACATGTATTAACTTTTAGGTAAAAAGCCGATGAAATAATGATCCAACATCCAGAATCTAACTTTATTCATAATTATTTATCCACCCAACTGCCGCACCAACTTATGCATTCCATTCCTTTCAAACTTAAAACGTAGAGTGAACTAACACTTGTGAATATTTATATACAATAAAAGTACTTACTGTACCGGCATTATTGAATTGTCAGGAAGTAGGTGACAGTGACATTAATTTAGCACTTGATTGTTTTCTTACGTCATCATGGCCAACTAAAAGTAACTGAACTTAAAAGCCGTAGCAGTTTTGCAATAGAAAAATATTAACTTGCCATTAGCCATTTTTAAAATATTTTAGTCGAATTGCCCCCAACGACATTAGGATACTATCAAATTTTCAAAATTTTCAAACGGCTAGGTTTCGAGATATCGATCGCCGAAATTCGTCGTGGGACACCCTGTATATGTGTACGGATTTTGCTATAATGTTCTAATCAGAATAGGTAATATAAAATTCAGTGGCTCTGTCTCCAATAATTAGGGAGATATATGTACCTAAAAAGGGCGAGTCATAAAAGCAATGTGTTGAACGTGTTTAAAGCATCTGTAGCATACCAAGGAACTGACTTTTTCTTTCTAATAGATTATATTCATGGCAGGATCTTCTTTAGACATATCGCCCTTACTGATAGAGACAAGCCCATGAAACCCAACATCAACCTAATTCGTTGAACGTGATGCAATCGTAATTAAATGTTCTTTCTAAATCCGTAAAACTATACCGGGTGTTGTGCTGAAAATAAGAAAATTGGTGATACTTTCTGAAAAGCTTGAAATGATGCCAAAAAATGAAACTTAAATATGTATATTGGGAGATCCGAAAACTTTACAAAAAAATATATTGACGACCTCGTGTTGACTTTATTCTTGATCCCTAATTTTTCCCTTTAGGGAATTCGTGAATTCCCTAAATAGAAAAAAAAAATTCAAATGAAATAAATTATGGTTTATATTTTAGATCAAACCCTCCAAGTACAAAGAATACCAGTTCGTGAACTATATCCTGTGACTGAACCAAAATACCTGGACTATCAGGAGGATGTTCAGCCTCCGAACCATAATATAGTGTTGCTGCAAACTGTAGTCCCGACACAAATCCCAGGGAATTTTAATAGCCATGTCGGTATTGTAACTCCCAGTACTGCATATTTCAATGCTGCTTTGAATAGAGATTTGCAGGTTTGTATATATTGTTTTAAACAGCAACTGTGCCACTGACAGTGAATAGACGTAATAGAACATTTATCAATAACATCAATGTAACTACGATGTACAATGAAGTAATCGAAATATCTCAATAGTGACAGCTGATGTTAATATAATTAGAGTTTCCTAAATTAATGATGGTGTGTAAATCAATTTAAATCAAGCGCAAAAAGACTTGATTTCGACGAGAGATCATTCAGATTATTAGAAATGAGTGCCACATTATAAATTGTTTATATTTTTTAAATGGAAAATTACATTTGAAAAACGTCGTTACATAGAAAAGCATAATTTTTCTTTGTAAAATCGGTATATTAAAAAAAAAAATTTAATTTATATTCCACCACATATCAACACCAACTTTTTGAGATAAAGATAAATAAAATCTGTGAGCTATGTGGCATCTATCATAAAACTTAATCAAAAGCAAGTAAACAATGGGGTATTGATAAGTAAAAGTTTCGGTTTTGTGTGTCATATAGTTCCTGGAGACGCACAAGGATAAAATATGTAAACAATCAGATTTGATCGTTATTAGGGAGATTTTGAACCCCTTAAATTTTACCTTATCGTTATCTTAATCGTTATACTGAGCATGCGCAGTGCCAAAATGATACTCTTTTTGGCACTGGGCATCCTCAGAATAACGATACCGATAACGACGTGCTAAAATTTAAGAGGTACCAAAACTCAGGTAGGTTTTCTTTGCAAAAGTCTGTATGTAACTTTATCATGTTTTATTTTAATGTCATAACAGCACATTTAAAATCATTATGTTGTTGGAGATATTTCGGGGCTTTTCAGCTTTTCTTGAAAAATGTATTCTTTTAGCAAAATAGTATGTTTTTATTACTAATACTTATTATCGTTAAATAGTATATTATTCAACGAGCGGTAATGTAGGTAATAACTCACGCAGATGAAGTTTACAGCTCGAGCCGCAGGCGAGTGCTGGAATTCATCAAGTGAGTTATTACCATTATCGCAAGTTGAATACTATATTTTATTTACGATTATAATATCCTCCCCTCAATAATAATAATAATAATGGACCGTTCTATTTCACCGACAGAGTCATCTTCGCATCGTGCGTAGTGATAATAATTCACAAGTGACTTATCATAGCTCACGCTATTTGTTTATGGATACAATTAATTGTTCAAAAGCAATTCATTAATGAATATACATCTACATATCTAATAAGAGTAGATAAAGTAATATAATACAGGTTTTATTAGTTAGGCAAGTATATCGCCGTACTGACGTAGTTTTCCACATACCACCCAAACACTATACTGCGATCGACGCGCGTTTTGCCAACTTGGTTGGCGAAATGCGCGTCGACGGATATATTCACACCAAAGGTTCCAACCCCCTTCAAGAGTAGGCAAGTATAGAACTATTATTTGAAATCGAAAAGTACAACCGATGGGATAGATTTTTATTTTCATATCGTATAGTAATAGTATAACATTATGTTTTTTGTGATATTTGCATACTACTGTACTGCGTGTCTTTATGATTATTATGTCGCACAGCACAAGGTCATTAATTTCACACTATAATAGCCTTCCAGTGTTTGTATTTGGGTTGTCAATATCAGAGGAGCACAGTGTTTATACAGGGTGTCCCAATTAAGGAAAAAAGTTTTAATAAACATACGGCAAAAAATCCTTCCTTAAGGACCTACAACTCCTTAAAGATGCACCCCCGAAAAGAGTTTTTATCAAATAGCTCCGAAACTTGTGACCATAGAACATTGAAATTTTGGGTGATTATTAACATTTCTACTTTCAACAAGATTCAAGGAAGACCTTAAACTAATCATAGCTTGGGGAATGTTTTAATGAAATAATAATAATAAGTGGTTATATTTTTCCAGTGTCGGTTCTTTCATGTTCTTATTATGTTTTTTAATATCCTGGTTTAGGTACTCTTGTAAAATAGGTTCAATTAAATTTTGATATTGATCCGTTTTGTTTTTAATTTTTCATTTATTGAATAAATCAATTCCATCTCGGTCTGCTATAAATTATTCATACTTGCAACAAAACTTTGAAATCGATTTTACTCAAAATCGGTGCATCTTATCGAAGTTCAATAAGAGTAGCTTTTTTTGTAGAAAACTCTACAATTTTAGAATTTCATACCACACCCTTAAAAAATTCACAGAAGAAAAAGTTGGGGTAGTTTTTGCCCCTATCTTCTCAAGTTTGTCCTCCTGATTATATTTTTGAAATTGTAATGACGTCACCTTGTTGAAAATAAAAAGGTAAAAAAACACCCAAAATTTCGATTTTACTCAAAATCGATGCATCTTATCGAAGTTCAATAAGAGTAGCTTTTTTTGTACAAAACTCTAAAATTTTAGAATTTCATACCACACCCTTAAAAAATTCACAGAGGATAAAGTTGGGGTAGTTTTTGCCCCTATCTTCTCAAGTTTGTCCTCCTGATTATATTTTTGAAATTGTAATGACGTCACCTTGTTGAAAATAAAAAGGTTAAAAAACACCCAAAATTTCAATGTTCAATGCTATTCGATAAAACCCTCTTCAGGGGTGCATCTTTAAGGAACTGTAGCTCCCTTAGGCAGCACTTTTCGAGTTATGTTTATTAAAATTTTTTTCCATAATTTTGAAAGTAGCATCCAAAAGTGAAGTTTGGCAGGCTACCCTGGAACAATCTGTATACTAAAATCGATTACTGTTGAAGAACTGACTACAGTGCGTTTACGAATTATTAAAAAATACATCAAATGTTTTCTTACAGAGACAACCTTATCCAAAAGTGGAAATCTACACGACTAATGCAAGAGACTACAGCGTTGGTAGTTACATTCCAAGCACCGCTTCCCCGTATTTTGAAAAAACCATAAACAATGTAGAAAGGAGAATTATTTCGCCCGAAATTACCAACAACGGCAATCATGGCCTTTCTGCTCCAACAACTTCATCGTCGTTTGTTTTGACAGATTACCAGGGACTGGTTCTTGACAACGTTAAGCTGGTTTCGACAACCAGTTCCCCTTTAGGTGTTCAAAATCATGTGACTTCAACTACACCTTCGCCGTTGGACTTTAGCGACTTATATTCAGTTGCGCAACGGTTTTAATTAGCATTACTTTAGATGACTAGACCATTTTTTATGATAGTTTTTTACAGTTAGATATATTTAGATAAAACATATTTTCCGCATTGAAATCCATTCGCTACATCCTGTATATTTTTTTAATAAATAATATAGTGCAAATTTATAATTGATAAGTAACCATTATATATTTTACTAGGTTAAGTATATATGCTTCTTTATTTGTATATTTTTTTGAGGATTTAGAGGTGAATCAATTTAAAATGATCTTGTCTCTCGAACGGACAGCAATCAATGGCCAACTGCCCATTGTTAGAGTTTGTTACAAAGTGACCAATCTATATTGGCAATTTTGTATGTAAATAAGTAAACAGTTATGTTTACATGAGACAAAACAAATTCGTCTCGTCTCGCCTGTACTTTATCTGGCTTCAACGAAATTTTATGATTTAGATCTTCGATATCAGCGAAACGAGATAAAATTCGGCGAAAACTTGTTAATATAAATGTTTTTAAATGGGACAATTTTTTTCATAGAGAGTTGGAACATTATCTCACTAACACATTCAGATAGAGATTGATGGATCTGTGTCTATAATAATAAGGAAGATAGATAGGGCCACTTAAATGTGGAGTAAAATATCCCATTTAAAATATAATCTAAATACTTATAAATAGATTAAATATTATAATCGTATTATGCGGTAAACAATTCTAATTTAACATAAACCCTGATAAACTTTTGATGCATGTGGTTATTCTTAAATTTTGCATAATACCACACTGACAAAATCAACTAGAATTTAAGAGGAAATTATGAGGAAAAAGACAAAATAATTACAATCTTGAAAGGGGTTGAAACCTTTGGTGTGAAGATAATTGGCATCATCTGGAGATGATTAAAACTGAAACGTGGTCGAATGCAGTATAGTGTTTTGGTGTTATGTGGAAAACTACGTTAGTGTTAAAATAATTACAAACACAAAAATTATTAAAAACAAAACTTATATCGATCGGGTTCTGATGTTTTTATGCATGAAACGAAATGTTTTTTTTTAAATATTTTTAATGTAGGTATCTTCGAGACCGAAACATATATCGTTTCATTTCGGCTTCTATTTTGAATAAAGTAGGTGATTATTTCGTCTCGTTTTCTTTACATCACTTATAAAATAAATTACAGTCATAACTAAAGATGAAAGAAACATTCTGCTAATTTCAATTGCGTTTTGGGGTGGTATGAAATAATTTTCAAAGTTAAATAGAAGTATATAGATTTTCATCTGTTTTATTTCGTTGAAAGTTATCAAAGACATGCGTATACAAATATTATACAGTGCCCACAATATTATAAAGTACGGAACAAATTAATTATTTCAGAATACCGAACATTTTAGAAAATTTCTCGGACAGGTCGATTTTTAATTTTAATTGCGAACCTTTTTACCTATGTTTTTAGCTATGACGTCATCGCTGCTTCGTCTATGATGTCTATGCTGTTTTTTAAGGAAACGCCCTGTTAATTCCTGTTAATTTTCTGTTATTTATTCACGATAAATCAAATTGTTTAACTTCAAAAAATAATACTTTTAACGTCTGTAGCTCCAAACTTATGAACTCTATAGATCTCAAGTAGAATAGGATTCTCAAATCAGCTCTCCATAGAGAATTCAAAAATGAAAAACATTACAGGGTTATTCCATTTAAAAAAACAGCAAATGATGTGATAGCAGAAGCAACGATAACGTTATAGCTAAAAACATAAGGTAAAAAGATGCGCAATTAAAATTATCGACCTGTATCTTGGAAAATTCCTGTGAGAAATTTTCCAAAATATATTCGTATTCTGAAATACTGAATTTATTCCATACGTGCACCTTGTATATTTATATATAAACTTCGTTAAAATTGAATATGCCCTTGTTTGATTTTATTTGGCTTGAATCGCCTCTGAAAATGGTGGAAAACTTCTAGTTCTACTAAGGATTGTTTATATGTATATTCCTATGTTAGGTATACACGTTTACTAAACATAGTACAAAAATTACGAAAATGAACGTTGGAAAATTTTGGCTCAGGTCACTATACGTCACCTATAAGTGATAAAAAACAGTAGATAATGTCTGTAACTTAATTGTGGTGCGTTCATGATTCATTGTATTCTCTTTTGGGATTACATCACCTATAAAATAATAAAAAACAGCAAACTAAAAGCGTACAAATTAAATATTCAAAGTACAGTATCAAGGGAAACTTTTAAAGTTTGCCCCAAAAAAACATTGTATAATATGCAATAAAATAAATACTTGAAAAATTAACTGAATTTCATGAGAAGTATTTTAGTTTTATACAAAATTTAGTAATATTACAAATCATATTTTGAATGATGTCTAAATAAAATATATTATAATAAAATTTAAAAAATTAAACACTTCCCTAGCTTCTTCTAAGCATTTCAAGTTGATCCTCAACTCGTCCTGAGTAGAAGATGTCAGTTTCCTGGTTTTTTGTTATTTTACGGGTGGTTAAATCGTAAAAGAGGATACAATGAATGATAATAAAAAACAATGTTTTAAATAAACATTTTTATAAAGGATAGTTTTGTTTCAATTAATAAGTAATAAATTTGACAATATATTTTAAGTTTGTCCATTGTCTTAGAATTACATGAATATTATAAGTATGATCTCAAATTTATATGATAAGTTATTTTCATTATGATAAAATTAAACAAAAATATACTGGTAAGCATGAAATGTAGATTGACACAGGCTCGGCATTCTTGTTTTGAAAATATAAAATTCATTTCGAAATATATAAAATCATTTTTAGAAGCAATCTATAGAATTCAGTAGATCTAATTCTAATACTTATATGTACAATTTATAAAGATCAAATTGAAGTTTATTTAATTAATAATTACCATAAGGCTAAATTAAACTAACCATTTTATTATATACCTACACTAACATTTTGATGTAAATAATAATAAAATAAAGTGTAATGAAACGTAATGTACTGCTAAATTTTAATGAATAAATGTGCATTGAATTCAAATAGAGTTTTATTGCTTGTAAGAAAAACCATATCTTCGTATACATTAACCTCGTTTGGTATTCTCCACTAGTGCCTGCAAGGTGCTAAACTTTTATATCTACCCTTTGTTAGTAACAGAAGAAATTAAAAAATTGTCTGTTATTCTAAACTTTAAAATCGTTTCATTCTGATATCAGTAGAAATGTTTTATAATAAAATAGGAAATGTTAAATCAATTATCTGTTTGGTAAAGTAACCACGCAGAACATTAACTTACTATTTTAGTAAAAAATAGTAAAAAAGTATAATAGTAGTAAGTAGATAGTAAAAAATAAAAGAGATTTAGCTAAAGTTACCTTTAAATATCTTGGGTAGTATTATTGAGTCAGTTGTATCCAAGGTATTAAAAAGCAACTTTTACTAAAGTTTCTTTAAATTTGATCATGAAACCGGTTCTAAATGAAATATAGGTACATTGCCAGACACAAAATTTTACCAAGAAGTTAAATAATTAATGGAAAACTTTATTTCTTAGTTTAAACTTGTTTTATATAGTAAAATGTATATACCCAGTAATAAAAGAATCCGCTGGGTGTAATTGTTAATAAATAATATTGGGCAATAAAATAGCAGTAGAATCGTAAAAAGAGCAGTAAATTGACTATCAAGTCGATTAAAATGTAGACTTAAAAGGTTCTTTACAATAATACACTTATATGGGCACTTACTACCATAGAAATAGTACACATTGAATAGTAAAGCTAAAAGTGTTGTTAACTTTAATATACATATTACTTTACTTAAATTACATTAATGTAAAATACCTAATGATGGCTCAAATACGTTATTCTTTTTGAATAAGTTGATGTTATCAAACCACAGAGGACACAGACCAGAGGCGAAGGCTAGTGATGTTTAATGGCTCATTTTCTGTACTAGTTACGTCTACACTAAGAGAAATAATTGCTTAATTCTAACAATACTACCTTACTATACTTTGAAAAAAGTGTTTAATGATTATATTTAAGGGCTATTGTAAATTAAGTATATCAATACAATAATTCACCTTATGTAATGTAACTAAGCTACATTACCAATATTTGTGTTTCCTTTAAGTCTGCTGTTTAGACTGTACTAATACATAAGTATATTAGTAGCAAATTATTGTAGTTGCAAGTGCAAAAAATTTGCAGTGCACACCAACAAAATTCAGAATAAGAATAAATGAATTAAATATTAAATTATTTAATATAGATGGATATAAATAAATAGTCCATGTGCTTTATCATCGAGATGTACCTCTAAATTATTCTAATACAGGAAATAATCTTACGAAGCTTGGAGGTATCTTGGTCTACATGTAAAGTTTGCGCTGTGTTCAAATTTATGGCTTTTTTTGTTAGAACTTGTTTAAAAATATGTTGTATACTGGTGATTGTTATTAAAAATGCATATGATTTTACAAAACCAGTGTAAAAAATATCAGTCGGAAAATAATAATTATTGTATTACTACTTCAGTTATTAATAAAAGCATAGGTACATTTATAAGCAAAATTTTGATAATTTTCCTAATTCTAATAATGACCTGCAACTTATTCGGGTTATTTTCTGGGAATATTAGAAAATAAAAGATCACATATGGATAATAATAAATCTTTTATTTGCAATAAATGACATGAAACATTTATTAAAAATACATAAAACAAAAAACTGAATGACATTAGTAATATAAGTAATATAACATATCAGTCACAACCACAAGTATCATTAAACACTTCTTTCAGAGTATAGTAAGGTAGTATTGTTAGAATTAAGCAATTATTTCTCTTAGTGTAGACGTAACTGGTACAGAAAATGGGCCATTAAACATCAAAGACGCCGCCACTAGCCTTCGTCTCTGTTCTAGGTCCTCTGTGGTTTAGTTACATTACATAAGGTGAATTATTGTATTGATATACTTAATCTACAAAAGCCGTTAACGATAATCATTAAACACTTCTTTCAGAGTACCTATAGTAAGGTGGTATTGTTGGATTTAAGCAATTATTTCTCTCAGTGTAGACGTAACTGGTATCGAAAATGGGCCATTAAACATCAAAGACACCGCCGCAAGCTTTCGCCTCTGGTCTGTGTCCTCTGCGATCAAACTGTAATCAGAATATTCCTATGTATTTCCCACAGAAAATGTATGTATATAAGTATTTTGGGTGTGCCACCGTGATTCCATCGATCAATTATGGAAAAACTATAATTAGGAAAAATCTGAAAATTTGATAACATCGATTCGCCTAAAATATTTTCAAGTTAGTGGCACGTCCGGTTATATCGGAAATAAATATCCACTTGCTTGCAAAATTAGTTTGGCATAACTTTTTTCTATTGAAAAATGCTACGGTTGTAAGTTCAGTTACTCTTAGTGCCACCTACTTGCTAAAAATATCAACAATTATGCCGGTAATATAATTATTAAATTGCTACTATTCCGAAAACTACAAATTTCCGTAAGACAACCTTACGCAAAATTAGCCTTATTTTTTATGCTGAATAAGATAAAATTAAAAAACACGGAATTTTCTTTTGATCTGACACTTTTTCCTATTTAATTTGTATTCTTCTTTTTTTAAGAATCATGTGTCAATTATTATATAAAGCTAGGTCCCTTTCTACGTATAAATCAACCCAAATTAAATAATAAAAACTTCCATACAGTTAAAATTCGTAATTGATTTTCGGTCTGCAAACGTAATTTTTTTACGTAAAATTTTAAATGTCTGTCATAAATGTCAGATTTAGGTATAGGACAATCAATATACATGAAATTTGTTTAGAATCACATGTATAATCTAAAATTTAAATAATATAGTGTGTTCTATTTAAAATAAGTAGGTTGACATTTACTTCCGGTATAATCGGAAGTGCCACCACCTTGAAAATATTTTGGCCGAATGGACCACGTCGACCTTGGTATGTTACCAAATTTTCAGATTTTGTTTATATCTAGCAAATACACCGCCTTTTTTTTAGTTCGTTGTCATCATAAATTCATAAATATGATTTAAATTTTTTACTTTAGTCAATGTGCCAACTATCCTAACTTTCTTTTTAGACATTTGGTTTGAACCTTGAAAGGGGTTGGAACCTTTGGTGTGAAGATAACAGTGACGTAGTTTTCAACATAGG
Organism: Pogonocherus hispidulus; assembly: GCA_963924545.1. Taxonomy (NCBI): domain Eukaryota; kingdom Metazoa; phylum Arthropoda; class Insecta; order Coleoptera; family Cerambycidae; genus Pogonocherus; species Pogonocherus hispidulus. Next base: position 75,387,144 of record OZ004692.1, on the reverse strand, counting down.
GGCTAAACACTATACTGAACTCGACGTGCGTTTCGCCAACCAGGTTGGCATCATCTGGAGATGATTAAAATTTAACGATGATTAAAAAGTAAATTTATACAATCAGATATTTTAATATATACTACTTTATAATTTCTTTGGCTGATTGTTTCAGTGTGAATTTCAAAAAATAAACAATTTTCTTAAAAAATAAATAAAAGTTAATATAAAAAAAAAACACTATAACCGTAATTTTGTTATTTGAAATATATGGTACTTCCATTCTATTATAGGTACTTCATTTAATTTTTAATACAAAACGTTTTGAATGTTTCAGTTAGGTAATTTGATTGCATAGTGAGTAACCCCGCTCTTCTAGAGTCAACACTAACCTTATGCTAGTAATAATGAAACTCCCTTAATCTCTATCTCTATTAGCCATTGATTTATTACCTACTAGTAGAACTGTTGAAAACCATGATTGCTGAGGTATAAACAATTATTTGGCAAACGTGATATTTAGGTTTAGGTATATTTAAAATATAAAACAGGAATCGAAATTATTTAGAAAACTGCACCATATCTCTACTTCCCTTGTACGTAAAAATCACCAGACCACAAAAGGCAAACCTAAATTCTTACTATCATTATTAAATTGACTATCATTATTAAATTGAATGTTCACTGTAGCAACTTCACTATATAATATACAATACCAGCCATATTGAACTACCAAAATGGTACAGCTAAGGATAACCCTCCTGCAAAGGAATTGGGGGTACTGATCTCAAATCGATATGCATATGAATGAATTATGCATATGAAGTTTTCTGTATTGCTATTTTTGAAGTACCTAGTTGAATTGATTTAACTAAATGTATCCCTAATTTTGATTGATACTGTTAAGCAAAAAATGATTAAAATTAATCACTAATCATTGAATATTACTTAATAATATCTAAGAAATGTCAGGTTAATCGTTTATGTATACAATTAAAATATAAAAAATGATGGATTACATTAATTTTGTATGATTTCTGATTATCTAACCTCTTAATGTAAGGACAATAATAAATTATTATAATATGTAGATATCTCATATAGCAAATCATTGTATTGCTTCATCGCATTGATGATTTTCTAGAAAATATTTTTTAGTTTATCAAATTATCTTTTCTGTCAGGGTTATTGAGTTGCATAAATAATTAATTAATAAATTTGAATTGATATACGAGTTGCATATTGGATTTTGATAATTTATATTTTGTGTAATGATGCGAATGCAAATAAAACAGTTGTAGAATAAATGATTTATATTAATTAAACACAAATTTCTATCAATATTGATTAAAATATGCAAAATGTAAACTTATACCTATTAGTTATGATTATAATTATTTCAAACGATCCATCAGCTAATTATTATATCCATTTGCTGAATTTTTGTTAATTATTTCACTAATAGTATTATTACTTTGAACTACAGGGTGAATAATATTGAAACCCTGGAAATTAATGAATAACTTAAAACTAATTTTATGTATTCAGCGGCCAAGACGCTCTTTGGTTTGATACAATGGATGAATATATAATAACTGAAAACAAAGACCTGTGTTAATAAAAAAACAGCTTTTCTTTCATTGAGCATATAGCCACACTTCTGAAAATATAAAACAAATAGGAAATAAATTCTTATTTCATAAAAATAACAGTATATTCACATTATAGATGGATCTAAAGCGTGAAGTGACCAAGTAAACAATGATTTGGGCGTGAACGTTCTTTGCGAGCAGCACATACAGGGTGTCCCTGTGTGAGCGTACAAAAATTTACCAGGGGATGGACCAGCCCAAAATAAGAATAAAACTCTTACAAAAAAAATTCTCTGATGCACGCCTCACGAGTTATAGGGTGTTATTTTGGAAACAAAAAAAAACAATTTTCCGCAATAACTTAAAAACCGTAGCGTAGATCTAAGTGACGTGTACATCTATTAAATGTCATTAAAACTATATAGTGTTTGTTTAACTCTGACATCTGTGGTGGCCTAGGTCTAATTTTCCTTATGATTTTGTCTTCTTTACTCTTGCATATCCTACTTTTTCGTGAATTGACCAAGTTTTCCTTAATCGGCTACTAATTCTGAACACAAAAGGTGCTCTTCCTATACAGCTCTAAAATCAACCATTTTCGAGTAAATTGAGTGTAAAATACCGACTACTTTCCTTTATGCAGAAAAATACATGCAAAGGAAGTCATAAGGAAGAGTAGGCCTAGGCTACCACAGGTGTAAGATTTAAACAAACATCATGTAGTTTTAAAGACCTTTAATAGATGTACACGTCGCCAAAAATTACCTAAATCTAGGAAACGGTTTTTAAGTTATTGTGGAATTTTTTTTTAGAAATAACACCCTGTAACTCGTTAGGCGTGCATCAGAGAAATTTTTTTTATAGGAATTTTATTCTTATTTTAGTCTGGTCTACCCCCTGGTAAATTTTTGTACGCTCACACTGGGACACCCTGTATATTACTGCCGCATATCCAGGAAGGTGGTCAGGTAGCCTACGTGCTGGCACTATAATTATAATTACAATAATTTATTTCCGATTAATACACATAATTAATTAATTCACAATAGTGAAATTACATAAATGAAATTAGGTAAGTATATATTCATTAACCTAATACTAATTACCACGAGACACTTAGTATGTCTAATTAATTAGTATAACAAATTTTTTTAGTATAAAATGGAAATAAAAACAAATCCACTGAAGTCCTAAGACTAGTACGTGGATATAGTATCTTTAACCTTACGACAATGAGGTATTATATTTTTTAATTAACATTTTTAATTCTTAACCAAGAGCAAAACATAAACAAAATATTATTTTTACTGTAGATATAAGAACAAAATAACAGGAAAAGAGAGAATAAGAGAGAAAGTATATTTCTTCGTGATTCTGCCAGTATTTTAGCAGCTGTGTCTAAAATATTGTTACAAAATCACCGACACAGTGCCCGAGTGCGGCGTTGTCAAATCTACTTTTTCTCAGCCTTAAGAGAATTATGCATAATCTGGCAACACCGCCTCTAGGGGTGCCAGGGACAACCCCCTAAGGGCGAATCTCAACCCTCTAGGCCGTCAAATAAGAGATGGCCTGGATGTCTGGATGTCCCTCGCCCGTGTTCTCTCGATCACATAGGTGTCACCAATGAACGAGCGCGTGACTTAAGCTTCTGATTAACTTGGCTGTAAGTTATTTATTGAACTGCCCTGGTATGTGGATTATTCATGGGTATTCGACAGAAATTTCTACGAGGACCTAGAAGTCTAGTCCACCTATATAAAGGCCGCGGCGTGCCAACGAAGAAGTCAGTCTTAATCAGACAGCGATCAAGATAAGAAGCAATGCTTAAGTGAAATAATTGTAATTTTCGAAGTGTTTTCTGCGTGTTTTTAAGTAGATATTGTACATGAAGTATTATGTTATGTTTAAAGTGTTAAATAAAGATGTTTACTGTTGTATAAAAGTCTCACTTATCTTTAGAACCCCGGAAGAAGTAATAGTATTGACCCAAGTTATATCTTACATAACAATAAGTGATAATATATTGACAATTTATTAATAAGAAGGTAGTATAAAATTTTCAGAGCAGTTGCTGTTAGTTGAAGAGCATGCATTATTTATGCTGTTGTCTGTTATGTCTAGTTTAATCATGCGTTTATACACTCAGAGTTGTACAGGGTGGCCAGTTAAGCGAGGTAAGCGGCTGTATCTTGGAAACCGTTCACCGTACAGCTTTCGGGAAAAAAATTCATTAGTAAATACGGCCAAGAGAAATCGCTGGAAATTATTTTCAAGTTCGTAAGATAGCCGCCAGGGGGCGTAACAGTAGCAGTGTGTTGGGAAACGGCGATTACTCTAAAATTTGCCTTGACAAGGTCTACTGATAATACTTGGAAACAAATCTCGCATCTATTATGAACAACTTTCCTTACATACATTTTTCTCTAACTCTTCAAATAAAGTGGTGGGGGTAAGGTGAACATTCATTTAGAAAAAATGCAATATCTCAGGAACACCTTGTCAGATAATATTAAAATTTGTACCATTTAAAAGAGTTTTTCTTGTTCTATCAGCTACGTTACAAGCGATGTCTTTGTTATTTTCACTATGGTCGCTAGGTGGCGCTATTTTCAAAAATGAGAAATTGTGTGATTTTTCTCGAAAAATTTAAATGTAATGGTATAGATATTACACTGATACAAAAAAGAGAACTAAAGGCCAAAGCCAATGGTGAAAACCGCAAGTCCCTATCTTTTTTCTAACCGGAGATATTAATGCAAAACTATTAAAACAGGTATTCAAATGAAATAAAAAAAGTCACAGGTTTTCTAAATTCTAGGAATACTTTCTATTAGAGATTAAAAAGTGAAATATTTAAAAACTAAATAATTTTAAAGTAATTTTTTTCTAAAACTGCTTTATTCATGGTATTGCAGTCATAGCCCAACTATACTATGTGCGGTGCTATACTGTTCCGTTTTGCGGGTCCTGCGACACGGGAGCCGTTTAACGAGAATTCCTTTTTTGATTCACATAGCTGAGAAAATACGGCACAAATGTGACAGTGATGATAACACTTAATATACCATCCCCCCGAAAGGCTCTCGTCACGCGGGATTCGCAAAACCGCACTATGACTATTAACTATTAATTCACCGAATATTATACTATAAAACATAGTAGGTTTAGAAACAAAAAAAGAATGTCTGTAATAATAGAAGAAATGTCAAATTATTTTTTTAGTGTTTATTTTATATTTAATTTGAGCATTAAAATGCCTTTTACTAATGACGAAAATGTTGATATGATTGCTGTTTACTTTGAGTGTTTTCAAAATGCAGCAATAGCTGAAAGAGAGTATAGGATGCGGTATCCAAATCGCCGACATTGCAGCACAACGTATTTTCCGCAGTTAGTACAGCGCTTACGTACCACTGGAAGTTTTCGCAGACCTATGTTTCAAAGGCGTCGTAATGCTAGAACCGAGGAAAATATTATCAATGTTTTGGCATATATAGAGTTCAATCCCCATGTTAGCACCAGAGCATTGTCTTTTGAATTGGGAATATCACGGACTACGGTTCAAAAAATTTTAAAAGAGCACAGGCAAGTTTATTATCTCTTTGAAGTATGATTAATTTTGAAGTATTTTTCTAAGAGATCCTAACTTTATACTAATGGGAACTCGTGGGAAATATATATTTTTTATTTTTAGATTTCACCCTTACCATATAGTTTTACACCAAGCTTTGACTGAAGAGGACTTTGACCGGAGGCTGGATTATTGTCATTGGCTTTCCGGCATGATCAATCAGAACCCTCAATTCATATCCCAAATACTTTGGACAGATGAGGCTACTTTTCATAGCGACGGTAGAGTAAATTTAAAAAATATGCATTACTGGTCAGCTGAAAATCCTCACTGGATGCGGGAAGTTCAGCATCAAGGTCGCTGGAGTATTAATGTCTGGTGTGGTATACTAGGGAATATTGTTATTGGACCCTACTTCTTTGACCAGACATTAAATGGCAATCTTTTTCTCGAGTTCCTTAGAAATGAATTGCCGGCTTTATTGGAAGATGTACCCCTTCAAATTAGGCAGAATATGTTTCTGCAGCTTGACGGATGTCCAGCACATTTTTCAATTAACGTGCGTGAACACTTATATCAGACATATCCAGACCGATGGATAGGAAGAGGAAGCCTGTTTCCCTGGCCAGCTAGGTCACCCGATTTAACCTGCCTAGATTTCTATTTGTGGGGACGATTAAAAGATATGGTCTTCCAAACTGTTCCTACGACCAGGGAAGATATGAGGAACAGAATTGAACACGCAATTCGTAGCCTGCCAGCAGCAGAGGTAGAGGCTGCTGTATTGTCTACCCGAGAAAGACTCGACCAATGTGTGGCAAATGATGGCAGGCACTTTGAAAATCTAAGGAGGCACTAGCATACTTATAATTAAATCCTTAATTTCTTAATAGTTGAAATCTAATGTTCTATCACACGAAAGAGTGCGAGAGATTTTAAAACAAAAAACTACATTTTTTGAACTTGTGATAAATTGTTTAAACTTTAAGCACATATTACTTATAATCAATTCGAAAAATGTTTTATAGGTAATTTCACATGTCAAATAAACATTTCTTTTGTGTCCGTGCCTACTTGTCTTTTAGCATTATGCCCGGGGGTCTAGATAAATTAGCTTTAGATGAGTATATTAATTTTCCATTAATATCTCCGGTTAGAAAAAAGATAGGGACTTGCGGTTTTCACCATTGGCTTTGGCCTTTAGTTCTCTTTTTTGTATCAGTGTAATATCTATACCATTACATTTAAATTTTTCGAGAAAAATCACACAATTTCTCATTTTTTAAAGAAGCGCCACATAGCGACCATAGTGAAAATAATAAAGACATCGCTTGTAACGTAGCTGATAGAACAAGAAAAACTCTTTTAAATGGTACAAATTTTAATATTATCTGACAAGGTGTTCCTGAGATATTGCATTTTTTCTAAATGAATGTTCACCTTACCCCCACCACTTTATTTGAAGAGTTAGAGAAAAATGTATGTAAGGAAAGTTGTTCATAATAGATGCGAGATTTGTTTCCAAGTATTATCAGTAGACCTTGTCAAGGCAAATTTTAGAGTAATCGCCGTTTCCCAACACACTGCTACTGTTACGCCCCCTGGCGGCTATCTTACGAACTTGAAAATAATTTCCAGCGATTTCTCTTAGCCGTATTTACTAACGAATTTTTTTCCCGAAAGCTGTACGGTGAACGGTTTCCAAGATACAGCCGCTTACCTCGCTTAACTGGCCACCCTGTACAGTATTTAGTAATTCAATTACTTTCGGCATGTTAAATACAGTATTTCGAATATTTTTCAATTTTGGTATTTGGCATTTTGTATTTGAATTACTTTGCTAAAGCATTTAAACTTACTTAAATGTATATTATGATCTATTAGAAACCACTTAAAATAATTTAGTGTTCTTTAACCAATTAATTTAAACAAATTGCATCCGATGCAAGAGAACATAACGTTATTAACAGAATTCTGTACAACCTAAATGATTCACGTTTTTTATAAAAAAAAAACGCTGTTTTTACTAAATAAACATATTCGGCGTTTATCAAATGACAATCTGCACGTCACATTTTTCTCCTAAGCTAAATTTTATCAGTGAAATATAGGTAAATTGAATTACCTATAAGATTTTATATACAGTGAGGTTCAAAACTCTGGAACGCCCCAAATAACTTCCAAAATATTGTTTTTTTGAAAAATCGCTCGGACCCGTCGATTGTTATTTTTAATTACACATCTTTTTCTACAAAAACTTTTTATACAGGGTGTGTCGTGTAACAGTGGCCAATACTAACTTTCTTATTTTAAATACAACATCCTGTATATTATTACATTTTTGGATTCTACATAAAATTCTAAACACTTTTTATGTAGGATGTCCTATACTTATCTTAAACTGTTTTGGAAATATTGACAGGTGAATATTGGCAACTTTGACACCCTGTAAAATCTAAACGGTTTGAGATCAAGCAAAACGTTTTGCATGTTCCTATCTTAACTTTTCAGAAGCTATCGTTTGGTACTAATTTCAGAAAATTTTGAAAATTTTTAATTCCTGGATAAATTTGAAATTACTATCAAACGATAGCTTATGAAAAGTGCAAACCGTTTTGCTTGATCTCAAACCGTTTAGATTTTACAGGGTGTTAAAGTTGCAAAATGTCAATATTCACCTGTCAATATTTCCAAAACAGTTTAAGATAAGTATAGGACATCCTACATAAAAAGTGTTTAGAATTTTATGTAGAATCCAAAAATGTAATAATATACAGGATGTTGTATTTAAAATAAGAAAGTTAGTATTGGCCATTGTTACATGACACACCCTGTATAAAAAGTTTTTGTGGAAAAAGATGTGCAATTAAAAATAACAATCGACGGGTCCGAGCGATTTTTCAAAAAAATAATATTTTGGAAGTTACTTGGGGCGTTCCAGAGTTTTGAACCTCACTGTATGTATATAAGCTATTAACAAAGGAAGAATTAGCAAATATGGTTTATGCCGTAGGAAAAGTTCATGGTAATTGTTTATTAGCAACTCTTATTTACAAAATACATAATGCACATTTACAAAGATTTCCTTTCACTTGTTGTTTTAAATAACTAAAGGAGAACCTTGAAAGAACTGCAAATGGCAACTATATGAGAAAACTACCAGTACACAATTAACAAACTATCTAAATTTTTAAAGATTTATTGGTATATGTTAATTCTAATTCCCAAGCTACTTATAATTTACGTTTTATATGTTTACATTTATTGAAATATTAAATTATATGCTGAAAATATCCGTCATTATTCTCGACACACAATGACAAAATTCTTTAATAGTTCCGGAGGTGTAATAAAAAATGCATTCATTTCTGATCTTTATTGTACATCGTCGATGTTTGTCGGAGTAGTCTGCTATATCTTGTCCTCAATATAAGAAAAAGAGAAAAGAAAACAAGAAAAAGTTATGGTAAGATAAATCTGGGGAACCGGGAGGCTATGCAAATGGACCTATTCACCTATCTGGATAAAAATTATTTGGATATTCGTCTTAGTATAGGACTATTATACACAAAGTACTCTTTAGTTTAATTGCAAAATCTAAAATGAGCAAAAAACATCGTTATATTTAAAAAAAACAAAAATTTATCTGTAGGTCTCTAGCTAGTGGAACACCCTGTATAACTGAAAATATTTTCAATTTGTCGATCTTGAGAAATTTTCATAAAAAGAAAAATCAATGCACCCGTCTTTTTCGCCCAGATATTTAACTTTAGCGTACTAGTGGGACACGCTGGATATCCTGTACGTAATTTCCTTTATGCATCAGCGTTTATCCAAGAAAGCCAATCATGTACGAGAATATGTTTCTATAACCAAGTAACGGAGTTATTTGCTAGGAAAGCGTAGTAATATAGTTTATTGAATGGTTGTATAGGGACGGAATGCTGATCGGTGTTTTATAGTTCATGTATTACGAATACAATGGAAATAGAATTGGAATTGAACTTACATGTATCTTGATAAAACTTTACGTCTTTCAATAGTAAAAATCAATAATTCATTTCTTCTATAATATACTATCATAACTAGAAATTCATGAGAAATGTGCAGAAAATTCGAAATAAGTATTTCATAAGGTCTTTATTATAGAAAAATATCGGTGAATGTCCGAAATAAATTGCAGAACTTCCTGTATTCCATCAATTCACAATTGAGTTTACTATCTAGATTACCATGATAAAATGTTCTTCAATTTTTAAGGTGTAATAATAAGCATTGAAAATATATACCTTATTCTCCTATGTTTTCTTGCCGAGAATTAATAACAATAGAGATTTTAATTTCTTATACGTCGTTATTTAAGTATAAGTAAGGTGTCTAGTGTGGTATTACGTATATTTATTTATTTATTTATTCATACATTCTTCTACAGGTACAAACCCAATTACAGAACAGGAAAGTTAAGTATAATACAAACATATAACAGAAAGAAAATAAATTACGAACAAAGAAAGTACCTATAAAAACCAGAAAAATTCAATTAAAATAGTATATAAAACATTAAACACATCAATCTAAGCATACGCATTTAATATCAGCGATATTTAAATGAAATACAAGGTGGTCCCCGGGAGCGGGAATTCGTAACTATGTTGTACAGTCGGCTGTGTGGATTGTTTTGTTAAATTATCTGTCACTAGGTATATGCCATTTAGTAATTATGGAGCAGTGGTCAGGTGAGAAACGTGCTTTTATGATAAAGTCATACTACAAAAATAATAACTGTGTGGTTGCCGCCCAGCGGCATTTCCGAATTTATTTTCAAATTCCACGACATGGCAGAATTCCCTCGGCTCATGCCGTAAAGGAATGGGTACGTAAATTTGAACAAACAGGTTCAGCTATAAACGTCAAGCATAAAGGACCAAAGAAAAGTGTAAGGACACCAGAAAACATCGATCGCGTCAGAGCATCTGTAAACCACAGTCCAAAACGTTCAACCCGAAAACGAGCTCAGGCGTTAGGAATTTGTAAAACTTCTTTGCATCGAATTTTGCACAAAGATCTTATTCTTCATCCTTATAAAATTCAAATAGTTCAAGCACTAAAACCAACAGACCCCCATGTCGACTACATTTTGCTGAAACTCTGCTTGAAAATGAGATGGATGTACACAATTTGTGGATGTCTGACGAAGCACACTTTCATTTATCAGGCTATACCAATAAAGAAACTTGCCGTTATTGGAGTTCAGAAAATCCACAGGAGCTCCATGAACAACCGTTACATAGCCCGAAAGTGACAGTATGGTGTGCAATGTCTTCAATGGGAATTATCGGTCCCTTCTTTTTTGAAGATGAAAATGAGAATGCTGTTACGGTCAATTCTGCGCGCTATGTCGGTATGGTTAACCAGTTTCTAAGTCAGCACTTGAACATGTTTCCACAAAACAATCAAACATGGTTCCAGCAAGACGGTGCTACTTCACACACCACGATAGCGTCATTAAATGCTTTACAAAGATTGTTTCCGAGACACGTTATTTCCAGACGAGGAGATATTGAGTGGCCTCCAAGGTCTCCAGACCTAACGGCTTGCGATTACTTTTTATAGGGCTACCTAAAGCAGAAGGTTTTCGTTGATAAACCAAGAACCATTCAGGAGCTTAAAATAAAAATCAGTCAAGAAATTGCTAATATTCCTTTGAATGTGTTGCGTAGTGTTATGGAGAATTTCCACGAAAGGCTTCAGGAGTGCATACACAGAAGGGGAGGTCATTTACCCAACATTATTTTTAAGAAATGAAAATTGCATATTAGTAGTTTGTTAATGTTGTATTGTATTTTATTTAAATAATATTACTTTCAACATATTAAATTATTTAAATCTTCCCACTCCCATGGACCACCTTGTATATCTAATCGAGCGCCTATTAAGTTATAACAATTGCACATTATATAAATAGGAGAAAATTTAAGCACATTAGTATGCGGAGTAATGAGATAAAGTGAGTTATTTTCTCTTGAGCAGAGTCTTGGCACGCAAAAGTTTAATTTCTGCAACAGACCACGAGCAGAATTTCTGCAACAATCGATTTTATTGTTTACAATTTTAAATAATAATGCTACAGAATGGCAGTGACGTCTCATCTCGAGACTTGCCATTGAATGTCTTTCTTGCAAACATTCCTGTGTGAGTCCAATGGGGGAAACACTCCATCCGATTTAAAGCTGAGATACTTAAGAAATCTTCTTTGTACCGATTCGATGTCAAGAATATACGAATTATGGTGCGGACACCAGACAGGTGACATGTTCTGGTTTGGGTCGAACAAAATAATAGTACAAAGTTTTAAGAGTAGCCAGGTTAATAAAATCTTTACTGTTTCGTATTAAAAATTCGTACGATTTAAACGCTTCCGAGACTACATTATCAATGTGTGAATTAAAAGACAATTTTTGATCAAAAGTGACACCAAGATCACGAAATGTATCAGGTCAGTTCAAAATAGTACCATTGGGTAGTCAAATTCTGTTTTACAGATTTCAGAGTAAAAGACATTATATTGCACTAAGAGGCATTCAAAGGAAGTCTATTTAATTGACACCAGTTATCAATTTTATTTAAATTGTTTTGAATACGTACGTATCATATTTTTTATTACGAAAAATAACTTGAGATCATATCTGCACACAGGAGATAGTGTACATCTAAGCAGTCGACAATGGCATTAATAAATATATTGAACAGAAGGGGACCCAGAACAGACCCTTGGGGTACACTTGATAATGCGAGGTAATCGACAGACTTGAAACCATTAAATAAAACAAATTATCGCCTATTTGAAAGATAAGATCTAAACAGGTTTAGAAGTGAGCCTGAAAGTCCAAAAGACTTCACTTTTTCTAGTAATATTTGGTGATCAAGTCTGTCGAATGTCTTAGAAAAATCAGTATAGATTGCAATGAACTTCAGATAAGCTAGGGATGTGCAATTCCACTAGCTTAAGTTCACTGACATTACTCCGGTAGCTCAGGGAGATTTATGATACTAGGGCGTAGTATTCGTAGGACTGCTTTGAGTGTTGACAATTTATTTGGGCACCAGGATAATTTTTAGATATAAGAGACAAAAAAAGAAAACTATATAAAATTTAGTTGAATAAACTATAATCAAATAAGCAAATAGTATTACAATTGAATAATGAAGTTACTATTAAACAATAATTCAAAAATGATGTAATATTGACTAGAAAAAATTAAAAAAAAACTGACAAATGAAATTTTAAAGTTGGGTAACTTTACAAAAACTTTTATGAGGTTCGGTGACACTCTTACAATCTCGTGCCTTCTCTTTGAGATCAGTACTCTCACCCTTAACATGTTGCTGATGATTGGCTCCAGGTGGACTTGCCGTGGCCAAGTGGGGAAGCTAGAGCTTTAGTCCAGATGACGGTCACGTACTGGCTAAGTCGAATCCTCTTATCTAGGGATCTGCAGGTGGTAAGCGTCCAGAGTTCTTTAGCAGGTTATACATTTTGCAGCCAGGTTACAGCAGGCTCGTCTCAGAAGAGTACATACAAAGAATTGTTTGTGTTAAGAGTGCCCCAAAAGTTACAAATATATAGATGAACGTTCACGGCTAGTGTAGCCAAGATTAAAAAGTATAAATATTTTCCTGAAGGGAATGTACCAGAAAATCTGGTTGTTGTCAAATACTCTGCGAATTATCACAGGGAAAATTATAAACAAATGAAAACAAAACCTGGAAGGTGTCAACCTTTAGTGACTCTACCCCCAGAATGAAGCAAATAAAATTATCCAAAAATTTGCATTCAAAAGAACTGATTACAGTTCCGCCACTCGCCAATTATTCTTAATAAAAAACTCTAATCATTACTATTTAAAGATAGAATAGTTTAGAAGGAACAAACAAAAAAAATAATAAATAAAAAACCCTCTATTATCTGACCCAAAATTCCAAAAACAACGGTTTCATAACCGGTTAAACAAGGAAATATTACCACTCTAATTAGGTAAAAGAGAAAAATTATTCCATTAATATTTCAAAGACTGAGTGACAAGTTATAAAAATTCGTATTGATTTATTGTACAAATTTGTTGCCAAAGAACAATAATCAATGAACTTACAAATATTAGGAGACAGGTTCCAGACTTCTAATCGGCGTGCATGTGAGTTATTAAAATCTCTACAAAGTAACAAATTACTTAACCTATTGCAGAAATTCCGATATTAGCAATTTAGTCTAGCTCACAATCATATATTATAACGCTATAATAAGAGAAGATAAGATAAACGTAAGATAAATGAACTTAATTCCCAAAGGGCACAATCAAGTGGTATTGAATAGTCGCAATCCAATTTAGAACAAAATGGAGGCAAGAAAATTCAAATTTATTTGTTTCGTGAACCTAGGTATATTTTCTATAAATCCCCTACATAGAACACAGCTTCCCAAATTTATAAAATAATATTGAAACTGTAGCCTACTGTTCTTGGTAGTATTGCTGCTCACCGTATAGGGTGACAAAAAAAATCTCACTGACCACTGAAATTACCTAAAATCCAGGTAAATCCTGATTATATATGAAATATAATTACTTAATAATAACAACAAATCGCTATGATCGTATTTCTGTACTAATAATTATAATCGCAACCAATAATGAAAGTGAATAAATTATATATATCAAATAGGTAAAATAACTCACATGTGCCTACTGTAAAAGCCTGGAAACGTCTGTCTGTTCCTTCCTAATTACACCGGCCAGTCTGTTATATTTTTTGGTGGGCTACCGTTTACTAGCCAATCAGCACCTTCCAGCGCGTCATTTGAAAAATTATTGAGAACTCGGCAACCAAAAATTAGGTTGGGTGTTTTACGGGGTGCATAATAGTCAACCTCATGGAACGACTTAAAAAGTACGTTACAAGATGACATCCGTTTGTAAGTGATGATCGATTGATTCGGCAATAAATTGTGTAACAGTAAGTAAATTCGATGTGGTAGATCTACCTTCCATAAATCCATGTTGATATCTTTATTGGTTCTATAGATACGTCTAATAGGCCGTCACTGTGGGATACCCTGTATATAATCACAACATTATTAGACGCACAATTCATTACTGGAATGAACTAATTTATAAATCTATGCTGCAAAAGTGGGCCTGCTCTTTCGGTCGGCTACGGCCTAATTCGCCGCCACGGTACCGCAGTGAGCTAGAGGGTGTTGTGGCAGCATTTCTCGGTCACACTGCCTATTATGATCTGGGTTTGATTCCACGCTCCTGCTCTGGCAATATGGGGTGTTTGTCTGCGTTTTTTCAATGCGTAACCCTCTTCCGGCAAGCATTTGACTTTGGATTTTTTGTTTAATTTATGTGGTGTTTTTAATTTTAATTAATTTAACTTTACTTTTTTTTTATTAATTTTCATATTAATTATTTATATCTAAAATATGTGCTTAGTTAGTTGTAGTTTAGTTAAAAATGTAAAAATGTTTTCCTGGCCGTTTTATATTATACAAACTATGTACAAACCAAAGGGCATTAATTAGAATTATTAATCTTTTTCTTCAGTGAAAACAAAGGTAATTGTAAATAAATATAATTAAATGTAATTTCAATTGTGCCAATAAAACCAAGTTAATTATAATAAATATAATTATTATTATATGTGCACCTATCCTGGCCAATGCTTATGAAACCTAATATAAACTAGTCATTCTGATTTTCAACGGGAGGTGGGTATCAACTTAAGTGGGACAAAAATATATTTTTATTTTGATAAAGCGTTTTCCTACGAATATATTGAAATACAAAGATTAGAACGAAAGAAAGGTTATACTCCTGGGAAGTAAACATTTGAACTTTGCAAATAACTTATTTCTAACATTTCCTTTAAGACACTTTTGTTAGACCGAAAGTGTAGATACAATTCTAGGGGTAAATAGTTAAAGTTATCCCTGAAAAAAACGCCAGAGACTTATCAAAGTAATAATGGCATGAGTTTTCTATTAAACAAGAGAAATTGAAAGAATAAATGAACACAGGATTGTACCTAATTTCGCCACTATTTTATGTTTCTTCATATATCGCTCACTATAGAGCACTTCTATATTCTTACTATTAAAATTACTCTTAAGATTCAATTTCAAATATCCATTTCAAATCATATATCCTTAGTGATGGAGATGGGCTGTTTTAACTATTTACTATATCATGCATTCATAACAAAATATTTTATCGAAATATTCAAAGATACATATTAGGGTGTCCTATTTAACTGTCAAAAGATGTGTTAATTAAATGTTTGCCTAATCGTACGTACGGTAATGAAAACATTAATGGAAACAGATTATCTCCAGGACATGATACAACTACACTGATATGCTCATAACTTGACCAAATTTCGTTTGTTCTGCGCACGACGTCATTCTTGATGCTAAAATGGCGAAAATTCAAATGCGTTACTGTCAACGTGACTGTCAGTGATATAATTATTTTCGTGTTTGTCAATTGTATTCCCGTATTATTATAATTGTGAGGTCCGAGGGTTATCAAGTTGTCATTTTTATATTATAGGGTGGTGTTTATTTACAGTAGTGCTTCTTATTATCTCTTCAAATTATAAAATTTAGGTTAGAATTATATTCGGTAGGTAGATCGGTACACAGAATGCGGTTTGAATTAAAATAAGAAAGATTGATATTAATCAACTATTATTTTAGTTTCCCTGTATGAATCGTGTATTATAATTCCATAATCGACGTTTCTTTTATATTGTTATCTTTGTTTACAAGTATTTTATTTAATTTTGTCTCAAAACTGACGTCACGCTCATCGATAGACCACGCCCCCATGCGCATAGGCATATCAGTGTAGTTGTATCATGTCTCCAGGACAACTCTATATGCTATTTATAGTGAAAGATCACATGAACTGGACCAACATGGTAGTCTATGATTTGGGTACTTCCGGGAACAAGATTTCGAAATAGAAAGGTCCACAAATTATATAACGTATTTTTCTGTCCTATCTATAAGTACGTGACTAACTGCAACTTTCCCGTTATTGTCTCCTGAAAATTTACCAATTAGTTTATATTCCTTTAGGTATACTGATTAAATTCATCTGCCATTCTGTAATTTTTATCGTCAAAATAAAAAGTTATTTTTGTAAAGATAATTTTTGGACTTATTTAGTTGCTTCGCAGACAAAAATTGTCACACAAATGACAAGTCACAATATATGTCACAGGTTCCTGCACTTGCAAACGTATTGCTTATAATTTGTAATATATAATTACAAATTTTATATAATACTCTTACAGTTCTAGGAGTTGCCGACATTATTTCTGTGGGCAATTTGTTTAAATTTTCAAAACAACTTTTATTCTGTCACTGACTGTCAAAATGACAACTTGATAACCCTCGGACCTCACAATTATAATAATACGGGAATACAATTGACAAACACGAAAATAATTATATCACTGACAGTCACGTTGACAGTAACGCATTTGAATTTTCGCCATTTTAGCATCAAGAATGACGTCGTGCGCAGAACAAACGAAATTTGGTCAAGTTATGAGCATATCAGTGTAGTTGTATCATGGCCTAGTCTACTTCATTTTAATTCTGTGTCATCAATCAAAGGTGTGTGTAGGTATCGTTATTTTAGAGTTTAAATAATTTACAACTCTGTTTGGAGTGGGAAGTTTCTTGGATCATATAACTATATTTTGCAATTATCCACAATTATGTTTTGGTTTAACTGAATAGGTGTTTGAATACATTTGTAAAGTAATTCTAAAAATATTGTTTCCGAGAGAGTATAAACCAAAAATAATCCTGATTGATTTAGAAAATAATGGTTATCCATTAATAGGGCCCTGTTTTTCAATAGAGAATTAACCCACAAGGTAAAGTTAACTCTGGATTATTTATAAAGATCCGTTTTTAAATTGCAAGTTAATTTTCGAGTTAAAGTTAATTTAAACTTAAATTAGCTCTCAGATGAGCGTAGAGTTAAATAGAAATGTCAGAGTTAAATACAATCAATTAGTTTTGTGTGTTTCCATCCAAATAACATGGATGATATGAATGCACAGGGTTTTAGCAACGATGAGGAGGTTAGAAAACTATTAAAGAAAATCCCGTAATTAGGGAAAGACCATAATTAGGAATGGACCAAACTATTTTCAGGAGTGAGATTGGTATGATTTTTTTATGTTTTCAATTATATAAAACAACAATAGAAACATTAATCGAATAAATACAAGATATTGTAGCCTATTCTACAAACACGTATCTAATAAAGCAAATGATAGATTGAATTTTATATTTAATTTTTAACATTTTTAGGAATAACTACCTTTCAGCACAAAATCAACTCCTACCTACTTGCATTAGGGTATATGCTAGTCGATTGTTTTTAAGTGTAGCTGGATATTTTTGTGGAGTACATAAATCCACCTCCAGCAAATGCATAAAACAAGTATCTAGTCCAGCGATATCAATTTAGCGACCAAATTATAAAATACAAAATGTTATAATACTTACAATTTGCACTATAATATCAAAAATAACAAATGACAAATATAAACAGTTACAAAACCTGAAAATACTGCAAAATCTCGAAAAATTAATACCAATCCAATAACATTTTTCGCAAACTTGCAATTTACTAATTCGAACAGAAAACATGATTCAAAAACAGTTTGAAAAGTTAATTCATATTTACCCAGGCAATGAGGTCCGGTTTTTCAAATGGAGGTTAAACTACGAGATAAATAACTCTTATTTATGATTTAACTCTGAAAAATATTTTGAAGTGTTTTTCAATAAAAATTTGTATTAGAATTAACAAACCCCAAGTTTATGAAATATAGTATTAAGTTGGTATGTCTTTTTCGGAATTTTATAGTATTTTCGGGATTTTGTACGTCTGTCATTTGTGTTTTTAATTATTTTGTACTTACTTGGCTGCAACCAATATAGTGTCTACTACCCGCGTAAATCTTGCTATATTATAGAAGTTCTGTTTGCATTGTGTTATATCTTCTGCAGTTTGTGGCATTTTTATATAATTTGGTCTTGAGAAAGCTATACAACTTGACTCATTCTTCTTATGTATTTGCTTGCGGTGGATTTATGTACCCCACAAAAATCTCCAGTCACGTTTAAAAGTAACCTAGTAGCATAGAACCATAATGCAAGGAATACCTATTTGATTTTGTGGTAAAAGGCAGTCATTCCTAAAAATTGTATGTGTTACCATACAAATGATTATTTGAAATATCTGTCTGTAGGATATTCTATAATACCTTGTATCTCTTCTACTAAATTGTCAACTGTTCTAGGGTATGAACGAAAACGAACAAAAAACTCATGTCTATCCCATGCTTCGAAGTGGTTTGGTCTATTTCTAATTATTTTTGATCTTCCAACACTTCATCGCTATTGTATGCGTTTATATCACAATATATTTTATAAATGGATTGAAATGCACTGAAACTATTATGAATATAAAGTGCAGCCTAATTGTGTTAAGTGTAATAGATTTACACTTGGTTATATTTAAATTGACATTTAGACTTAACTCTCCCTTTATCCATGGGTTAACTTAACTCCATGTTAACTCTAAATAGGGAATTAACTTGCACTTGAAATATGGATTATTAAAAACAATCCAGAGTTAACTTTAACTTGTGAGTTAACTCTCTATTGATTGCAAAATAACTTACGGAATCATGCAGCTTTCCATAAGGATAGGCACTAAAAAGTAACTAGGAACATAAAATATCTTCACATTTATTATTAGGTATTACTATCCTTATTACAGTTGTATGACAACCAGGATTGAAATTTGATGTTTTAACTTTTATTCTAACGGGTACTGTTGTTGCTATTTCAATCCTTAAAGAGAACTGTAGAGTCCCGCCTAAGATTCATTTATACATAAAAATAAAATCGATAGATTATGACATCGCTCTATGTTCTATGTATGCAAAGTCGGAGATCCCTTGTATATGAAATGATAGGCAAGTAAAATATTCCCACTCTGCTCTAAAAGTGGAGGTTCTGCAAAATTTCAAGGTTGGGGGTTGCTCGTCTCCTGGCGTCGGTTAATGGCCTTCGTCGCGGAAAAATTTGGTGTCTTTCAAACCTTTTAGGTATCATTGAATCGTGCAGCATAAGTGACGAAAAAGAAATTATAAAGCAAATTAAATAAATTTTAGTGTAATTGTGTAATTGATTAACGAAGTAGGTACTTCAAGTTCCGGTTTGACGCATGAGATGACTTCTGAAAATGTTTATGAGTTATACTGTTTTAATTTGTTACATTACACCTACGTAAATCTTTTTTCTTGTTTTTTCTCACTCAGCTAGCTTCTGAAAATATTATTTTCATTTGAAATATTTGTTAAGAGTATAAAGCTTTAATTTTTGCTTTTGTTTGTTTCCACCAAGACTTTTTCAATAAAAGGAAATTAAGAAAATAAATATCAGGACTTCAAACAACAGTAAGCAGTAAGAGTGTCAATGGAAAAAGCAGCAAAAAGAAGGAAAAGCCTGGCTCAGACGTCGTCAGCTAATAAAACATCCCCTATCGAAATTCTTTGAAATCTAAACTGCTTTGTCAATAGCCGTTTGATTTACTCTGGGACAGTGGTGTAGATGGAGACAGATCCTTTTCATATTGCCTTTGTAGGTTCTTTATTTATACTCAGAATTTCTTATAAAAGGTAAGCGTATTTTTACATATTTGATATTTAAATATAATAAATGGGATACTTAAGATAAAAGCTTTTCGGTCCCATAGAATAACTTATAAATGCTCATGAAGCACACATTTATTTGGTTCAATTCACCTGTTCATAGGTACTATACAGATGTATCACTTAAATCAGTAACATTCTCTAACTGCATTTAAAATTTTTTCATAAATTAAATTGTATTTAAAAGATTGAAGGTCATTAAGATCTATTTATATGCACAAAAACATGCACAAATTAAAAAAAAAGAAGAAATTATATTGGGCGCATTAAATTGCCGTTTGTTTGTAATAGTGATTGATCAAATTAGTCATGTTACGGCCGCTAGTTTTGACAAAAATAGTAATTCGTATTCTTAAAAGACCAGATAACGATCTCCAGTGATTTTGGAGCTGGCTATCTTGATTTACTTTTATCTAGAAGTATGAAAATGTAGAGCCATACAAAATGCATATAGTAACAAATTTTAGCTCAATAGCTCAACGGTGTAGATTAGCAAGTTTAATGAAAACTTCTAAAACATTGGTTAATTGCTTTATAGCCGTATGTATATCTCTTTAATGTAATAGTAGTGTGTAGGATGCAACTTAATATTTTATCTGTGGATGTTAAGCGCTTGAATACGTAATGTAAATTTAATAACATCGTTTGATTATAAAACTTCATACAGTTGCAAAAGTTTACAAATGATATTCAGTGAAATTTAAATTCCTAAAAGGGATTTAAAAACATACATTGCAAACATGGTGCAATTTTTATATTCTTGTAATTTGCAAGAGTGTAATTTTCATTAGCCATTAAGCCAAGCCGCTGGACGTGAAAACTAAAGGATTTGCTTAGCATAAAAATTAAAGGCATTTTCCAAATTACAGTTTCACCTGAGCGTTTTCGTTTAATTTAATTTTAATTATAATCAATTTGTTTATAATAGCATTTAAATTTTATCTGTGGAAAGAAAAAAAGGGACAAACAGACATTGGCATAATGTGAAAAATAAGATCGACTCAAATTAGTTGTTATTCATTAATTAGATGTAAATCAGTTTTTAATGCATATAAACACTAGGTATACCTTAAATTATTTACTTCAGGATGGTAAAACAATGATAATCTCGGTGTATAATTAAATCTGTCCTGATTTCTTGTACTATTAGAGATAGACCCGTATCAAATATTAAGGGTTATCTGACGAATACATTCGTGAAATAACGCTTTATTTAAATACAAAGTATCGCATTAACTTTTCATAAGTATAAGTCAGTTCTGAAATTGAATGTGATATAAAATCGCATAGGTAAATGGGGACGTGGGCAAAGTTGGACCTTTATTAGAATAATATTTCCCGAAAAAAAAATCATAATTCTTGTACAAACTGAAATTTTATAATTATT
Source organism: Pogonocherus hispidulus (assembly GCA_963924545.1). Lineage (NCBI taxonomy): Eukaryota > Metazoa > Arthropoda > Insecta > Coleoptera > Cerambycidae > Pogonocherus > Pogonocherus hispidulus. Next base: position 75,365,807 of record OZ004692.1, on the reverse strand, counting down.
TGACTTTGTTTCTTTAATACCATTCCTCAGCCAGAATTAATTTTAAAGGATGAAAAATCCACATTGCAAAAGAGAAAACTTTCCAAAATTGCGGGTTAGTATACTTTATTTTTACTCAACATTAAAATAGTTATTTATTTAATTTCTTAATTTTTTATACGAAGCTATGGCCGAGGTCCGACTCGTATTCAGCAAGACTAGACGACTATTCCACAGTATGATAGGTAGGTCCTCCTCTGCTTTGGCATCTGCCTTTCCTGCCAAGAACTTCATCCCTCGAGGTATGGGTGTTTCCTATCTCTTTCCAATTTCCACGCTCGGTGCAGATCGGCTTTTTCTTGGTACTTAGTAAATAGTATCCTATCCTGTTGATATCGGCTTTTCTTGCCAAGGTTTCCGTCCGTAGAGGTGTTACTCTGTCTGTTGGCTATCTCATATATTGCAATAGAATGAGAATTAACGATAGTTGAATGTTGAAGTTATCATAAAAAACGCTACCTGTACCAGAAATATTTGAATTCTTTAATAAATGAACATTATAAGTTTAATAAAGATATCAATAACGATGAAAATTGTATATTAAATAATTATTATTGCATCTATTTAGAAAATTATTACAAATAAGGCTAATAAAATAATTTATCTTACGTGAATATCCGTAAATGAGTATACATTGTCATTTAATTTGATTCAAAACATAGTTAATATAATAAGAAACCCAGAGCATGGCATATCAAAATGAAGAGAAATCTTCATAGAATAAACCAATAGCATAAAATCCAGTCCAAAGATAATTTCCAGTGAGAAAATTACAACTAAAAACAAAATTGTTAAAAATTGGTAAAGAAATTTGACATGAACTGTCATAGTAAAGGAAAACACCCATGATAAGAATTACAGATATAAATAGAGACAAATATCAACAATTATATGTTATAAAATTGTAAGAAATCTTTGTTAAATAGAGTAGAACAATCAAAATTAATGTATGACATAATTTTAAGTTAGAATAACTAAAAGTGAGTCTAAAGTGAAAAATTAGAAAGGAGTCAATTAGTGAACATAAGTGGGTGGACACTTTAGCAAAATAAACAGGGAAAAATCAAGAGTTAAAAAAATAGGAGACTAGAGAAAAAAAGAATAGTTTGTTATGGTAACAGGGGATTCTAGAATTTTGGAAGAGAGAAGTAGCATCGTTTTTTTAAGCAGATCAGACAAAATTGCATAATTTCGCATAAATTTGAAATTAAATAATAATCAAGTAATATAAATTTGTAAAATAAACTCACCTGAGTGAATGAAACTGTGAATCCAGTGCTTAAAATTGGTATCCAGAGAAAGATAACCAGCAGCAGATAAGCAGGTATCCAGCGAGCCTGGGAAGTAAATATTTCCCAGCCGAAATCCAAAGAGAGAACCAGATTTTCCTAAAACACGACAAAAAGGTACAGTGAACTGTTTATACAAAACTGTCAAATTGAAAAATCTACTGAGAACAGAAACTTAAAGCTTTAAACTTCAAAAGATAGCTATCAAACAAAGATTGAAACATAAAATTTTCATTAAGAACTAAACGATAACTAAATACTTACTTGGACACATAGTATTGAACAATTTAACCACTTTTAATAACAATTTAACATATAAAACTTCCGGAAAGACATTTGTTAGAATAGGTTAGACACCATAGTTTCCAACAGTAGTAACATCTAGTGAGTGAAAGAAATAGTTTCATTGTAATTTAATAAAAAAAATATAGGCAACCCATATTGCAAGTACGTTACATAGTGCAAATAGATTAAGAGGCGTGTTCACCGCACAGTATAACAGGTGTGTTCACCACACATATTGCACTACGGAGAGCTTATTTTAATAAGGAATAGTAGATATAGAAATAAGTTGATAGGAAAGAGAAAAACTAAAGTGAATTTGTTTATATTTGTAATTCAATCAAACAGGACTTTAATAAAATCTGTTTCTTGTTTAAAATTTAACCTTCTGTTGTATTGCTAAAAAAAAAAATAAAAGAGATATATAAAGAAAATTCCTGCAAGAACCGACTCCAAGGTAAGATTCTCATACTCTAAAGAGCAAGCAAGGGTAAGAAAAACTCATTAAAAAAAAAAAATATATATTAACAATCCATTTAATTAGGTTCACAACGTAAGCATACAAATCACAAAAGTATAATAATTTTGGCGCCCAACTTTAGAGCCTATAAAACCAAATTTCATATAATAAAAAAATTAAATAAATAAAATAATTAAATCAACGAACACCAAAAAAAAAAAAAATAACATATTAATTTGGCTCCCAACGTGAAAGGCCTGGAAAAGCAGGAAATAAAAATAAAATTTTTTGAGATTGAACAAAGCTACTTAGGTCACAATAAAACAGGATGGATCTACGAAGTGGAAAACTGACAGGAGAGGAAGCACCATCAGATGAAGAAACTGCGACAAGTCAAGAAAGTAGAGAAATACCAGCATGGCAGAGTATGTTAGAAGAATATTTATAAAATCAATAACTAGAAAAATAACAGAAATGGAAGGAAGAAGTATGGATAAAGAAGGACATTTGGAAAGAATAAAGGAGTTCATAAGAGAAAGCGTAGAAGGAGAAGCTTTAATTTGGTTCAACGGAATTGAAAATGACATAAGTAGTTTTGAACAATTTAAAATTAGACTAATTTCACATTTTTGGGGAGATAATGCTCAATCTATAGTTAGAGAAAAATTGTATTTTGCAAAATTTAACCCTAAATTATCTAATAGTATGACTAATTATGCCCTGAAGCTTTACTCGTCAGCACAATATTTAACACCCAAGATAAATGAGCAGGAACTTGTTTTATATATAGCTCGACAATTTAAACCCGAAATAGCAGAGACAATAGCAATACATAATATAGGAAATATAGAACAACTGTATGCTTATTTGATGAGAGTAGAACGTAACATGCCAAGACTAGCTCAAAATAATAATGTACGAAACAATTTTCAAAATTCAAGTAACCATAATTTTAATAATAATTCACAAAATTTTACTAGACAAAATGATACAAATCAAAATCAATATAACAATTTTAGGCAAAACAATAATTTTAGATCAAATAACAACAATTTTAATAATCGTACAAATCAAAATAACGTTAACACAAATTTTAGAAACAACAATAACAATAATAATAGATATAATGATAATAATAGTAGATACAATGATAATAATAATTTGAACAATAGATATAGTAATAATTATAACAGAAATTTTGATCGGAACAACAATGCACAAAGAAATCAATACAACAATAATAATAATTACAGTAGAAACTTTAATAATAACACAAATTATAACAATGGGTCACGTAATAATGATAATTTCCGCAATAACACTCGGCAAAATCCAGATAATTCACCAAGAGACGAAAATAATTTTCCTAGACGCCAGGTAAATTTTCAATGCCAGCGAAGCTCAAGCAGATCCGAGGAAAGGAATGAAATTCGAGGTAATGATGGTACATTTAATACACGACGTACACAATCATTGGACAGATCACCTGAAACAACACAAACACAACATAATGAAACACAAAATTTTTAAATAATTGCAAGTCAAACCAAACAGTCAAAATTTATAATAATAACTATACACACCCCAGAGAATTCATAAAACTAGATGAAAATGTAGTAATGAATCAAAATCAAAATTTAATTTATATAAATTCTAAATTTAGAGATCAAAATTTTAAAATTTTAATAGATACAGGATCAGAAGCATCATTAATTAACCAAAACATAATAGAAAAATTCCCAGAATTAAATCAACATATTATTAAAGTAAATAAAGTAACATTAGTAGGTCCAAACAATAGGAAATTATACGAGGTAAACAAAATGGTAAATATTACTTTAGAATTGCATAACAAAAATATCTTATTCCAACTTTTAATAGTACCTAATTTGACAATGAATATAGTGATAGGATCAGATTATTTAAATAAATTGAACGCTATAATTGATTACCAACAGGAAAAATTGTGTATAAATGATACTTGGATACATTTTGAGACTGAAAAGATAAATAGTATGATGGAGGAAATAAAATGTGAACAAGGAATGATAAGTAGAGATATAGGTAGGAATGAAAAAGAAATGTTATATATTGAGGGAAATAATTATATTTATGATGATATGAATAATGATAAAGAAATATTTATTGAATTAATTAAATTGAATGTAAATAATAATTATGAGAAAGAAGTAAAGAATATTTTGAAAAGATATGAAGGATTAGTATCAGATGAAATGAGAGTAGCAAAAAGTTATGTTCACAAATTAAAGGTCCAGAATATAAATAATTTTAAAGTTAAGAATTATCCAATACCATATATGCACAAATCAAAGGTAAGAGAGGAAGTTGATAAATTATTAAAAGAGGGAATCATAGAACGAAATAATACACCTTATATAAATCCACTTGTCATTGTTCAAAAGAAAAATGGAGACATACGTATGTGTTTAGACGCAAGAACAATAAATAAATACACCGTACCACAGTACGAAGCACCTTTAGTGATAGATGCAATTTTGGGAAGAATAACTGGTGCCTCTGTATTCACAAAGCTCGATTTAAAACATAGTTTTTGGCTAATACCTTTAGAAAAAGAATCTAGAAAGTACACAGGATTTATGATAGATGGGGAAGTTTTTCAATTCCGGGTCACTCCGTTTGGCTTGCAAAGTTCATGTTCCGCATTAGTAAGAGCACTACACAACATATTAAATAAATACGACACATTTGTATTACATTATATAGACGACATACTAATTTACTCAGACTCGATAGAAAACCATAGAAAACATTTAGACATAGTACTACACGAACTTGACAGTAACGGACTAAAAATAAACCTTGACAAATGCGAATTTTATAAAACAGAAGTAGTATATTTAGGTTATTTAATAAATCAAAAAGGGATACAAATGGATGAAGACAGAATACAGACAATCAGACAGTACATAAGACCACAAAATTTAAAAACTTTAAGGGGATTTTTAGGCATGGTAAATTATTTTAAAAGACTTATACCAGACTTGACAAATTTTGAATTACCACTAATCGACTTATTAAAGAAAAACATAAAATGGACTTGGACTGACAGACAAGAGACTGCTTTTCAAAACATTAAAGACCTTATAATAGAACGACTAAAAGTATACCATCCTAACTATGACTTACCTTTTACTATCAGAACAGACGCATCGATACATAGACTTGCAGGAGTACTATTACAGACACAGGACAATACAGAAGTACCAATAGCTTTTGCTTCACGAGTAACAAAGACCCATGAACGAGGATATAGTATTTCAGAATTAGAATTAAGCTCAATCATTTTCACAATAACAAAAATGAGATTTTACTTACTTGGCAATAAATTTAAAATACAGACAGACAATCAAGCACTGACATCAATTTTACACAACAAATTTGGAAACAACAGAATACACAGATGGGCACTTTTACTGACAGAATATGACTTTGACATTGAACACATACCGGGAAAACATAATATACTAGCAGACGCACTATCTCGAATGGACATTAAAATGACTGAAGACAATCGACTTGTTAAAATAGGAATAAACGTATTCAAAGACGACACTGGCATATTTTCATTAGACACAGTAATACACGACCAACAGAATTTAATAGAGACAGACAAATCAAAACTCAAGTACATAAACAACATATACATCAAAAACATTGGAGAAAACGAACTATACGCTATAACAGAAAATTTAACACATGACATAATACAAATACTACACACTACATATGGACATATAGGAGTACACAAAACGTGGAAACTATTCAGAGAAAACTACTACAACAGACAAGACAGACAAATTACAAAACAAATATTAAAGACATGCCACATTTGTCAATTGGGCAAAGACAAAAATAGACATTACGAAGGACTACCTAAATCTATAATAACACACAGACCATTACAGACGATAGCGATAGACTTCATAAGCAATTTAATACCAAGTTACGAAAACAACAGACATATATTCATCATAGTTGACATTTTTTCAAAATACGTAAAATTATATCCATGTAGAAAAACAAACACAAAGACAGTCATAACACTGCTAAATAAATACAGACAAGACGAAGGACTATATGAACAATGTATTTTAGATAATGCAAGTTATTTTAGAAATAAAAGGATACTAAACTACTTTAGACGAACAAATACAAGACCAAAATTTACAAGCATAAGACATCCACAGGCGAATCCAGCCGAACGATATGTAAAAGAGGTATCGAAATATTTGAGACTATTAGTAAATCAAGACCAACCAACATGGGAACAACACTTGACAGACGTAGAGACATACCTAAATCACATACTGAACAATGTAACAGACGAATCACCAATTACCATATTTAAGAATACACCACCTAACAGGCCATGGACAAATAACACACCACATTACGATACACTTATACATAAAGTAAACACAAGACTACAGAAAGCAGCAGACAATTACAGAAAACGAATGACAAAACACAATAAAAAGATAGTGACATTTCAGAAAGGAGACTTAGTTATTGTAAGAGCTCTGAGAGTTCCAAATCGCAGCGAAAACAAATGTGCAAAGCTAATGTTACCTTATGACGGACCATATCAAATAAACACGACAAACGGGACAAACAGTTATGAATTGAAATACATAAACAGTGACAAAATTAAAGGAATATACAACATAGACCAATTACATCCATACTTTGACTGACTAATAATGTAATACAAAAACACACCCAAAAACATCATGCATCACAACACAACACATGTAAAACACTCAGACATATTGAAAACATACATACTTATTTAAATGTGACATCATCATAAATTGATTTGACAAATTTTCTTATAACAATAAAATTTTCAAATAAATTTAGGAAAATTGCAATAGAATGAGAATTAACGATAGTTGAATGTTGAAGTTATCATAAAAAACGCTACCTGTACCAGAAATATTTGAATTCTTTAATAAATGAACATTATAAGTTTAATAAAGATATCAATAACGATGAAAATTGTATATTAAATAATTATTATTGCATCTATTTAGAAAATTATTACAAATAAGGCTAATAAAATAATTTATCTTACGTGAATATCCGTAAATGAGTATACATTGTCATTTAATTTGATTCAAAACATAGTTAATATAATAAGAAACCCAGAGCATGGCATATCAAAATGAAGAGAAATCTTCATAGAATAAACCAATAGCATAAAATCCAGTCCAAAGATAATTTCCAGTGAGAAAATTACAACTAAAAACAAAATTGTTAAAAATTGGTAAAGAAATTTGACATGAACTGTCATAGTAAAGGAAAACACCCATGATAAGAATTACAGATATAAATAGAGACAAATATCAACAATTATATGTTATAAAATTGTAAGAAATCTTTGTTAAATAGAGTAGAACAATCAAAATTAATGTATGACATAATTTTAAGTTAGAATAACTAAAAGTGAGTCTAAAGTGAAAAATTAGAAAGGAGTCAATTAGTGAACATAAGTGGGTGGACACTTTAGCAAAATAAACAGGGAAAAATCAAGAGTTAAAAAAATAGGAGACTAGAGAAAAAAAGAATAGTTTGTTATGGTAACAGGGGATTCTAGAATTTTGGAAGAGAGAAGTAGCATCGTTTTTTTAAGCAGATCAGACAAAATTGCATAATTTCGCATAAATTTGAAATTAAATAATAATCAAGTAATATAAATTTGTAAAATAAACTCACCTGAGTGAATGAAACTGTGAATCCAGTGCTTAAAATTGGTATCCAGAGAAAGATAACCAGCAGCAGATAAGCAGGTATCCAGCGAGCCTGGGAAGTAAATATTTCCCAGCCGAAATCCAAAGAGAGAACCAGATTTTCCTAAAACACGACAAAAAGGTACAGTGAACTGTTTATACAAAACTGTCAAATTGAAAAATCTACTGAGAACAGAAACTTAAAGCTTTAAACTTCAAAAGATAGCTATCAAACAAAGATTGAAACATAAAATTTTCATTAAGAACTAAACGATAACTAAATACTTACTTGGACACATAGTATTGAACAATTTAACCACTTTTAATAACAATTTAACATATAAAACTTCCGGAAAGACATTTGTTAGAATAGGTTAGACACCATAGTTTCCAACAGTAGTAACATCTAGTGAGTGAAAGAAATAGTTTCATTGTAATTTAATAAAAAAAATATAGGCAACCCATATTGCAAGTACGTTACATAGTGCAAATAGATTAAGAGGCGTGTTCACCGCACAGTATAACAGGTGTGTTCACCACACATATTGCACTACGGAGAGCTTATTTTAATAAGGAATAGTAGATATAGAAATAAGTTGATAGGAAAGAGAAAAACTAAAGTGAATTTGTTTATATTTGTAATTCAATCAAACAGGACTTTAATAAAATCTGTTTCTTGTTTAAAATTTAACCTTCTGTTGTATTGCTAAAAAAAAAAATAAAAGAGATATATAAAGAAAATTCCTGCAAGAACCGACTCCAAGGTAAGATTCTCATACTCTAAAGAGCAAGCAAGGGTAAGAAAAACTCATTAAAAAAAAAAATATATATTAACAATCCATTTAATTAGGTTCACAACGTAAGCATACAAATCACAAAAGTATAATAATTTTGGCGCCCAACTTTAGAGCCTATAAAACCAAATTTCATATAATAAAAAAATTAAATAAATAAAATAATTAAATCAACGAACACCAAAAAAAAAAAAAATAACATATTAATATCCTGTCTACGAAGTGTTAAACCAGACACAACGTTGTGGGGAATTCGCAAAATACTACCGATTTTCCATGTAAAAAAATTGAATGATAGAAGATGCGCTGAAGAACTTGTAAAAAAATATTGTACGCGAATTAATTCAGGAGGTGGTTTCTTGGATTAAATGAAGGGGAGTTTTCTATATAAATTGATGCTCCACTTCCAAGTCGTATCCCCCAAATGGCAGGGTTGAAATAATTTCTTTATTTTTTCCTAAAATTTGGGAAGGGATACAAAAATAAAATTTGGGAAAAATATTGTATCTACTTACATAAAGGTTTCTTACTTTAAAAATTATTTTAACCCCTCTTTCGTATTAGGGGTGAAATTTGCAACCCTCTTTCGTTTTCTTATTAAAATTTTTTATGGAAGCGGAATTTTCTTATTTAAAAATATGCGTTAGAAAGTCTAATCTAATTTTTTTGCTTCTTTCAGTTTTTTGATAATTTTCAAGTAAAATAATACAATGCTCCTGCATGTTTAGCACAGTCATTTAATAGGAAAATTTACAAAACTGAAAGGCGGTAGTATCTGCAAGAAGTCCTTATGTAAGTATATTATGTCCCCCAAATTTCATCGCCTTTTTTATCCCTTTCCAAATTTTTGGAAAAAATAAAAACTCAATTCCAACTACCCCTGGAGGGTATAATTCGGAAGGGAGCGTTTAGGACATAAGTTTATATAAGAAAGTGCGTTTAATTTTAGCCAAGGGAACAAACACCTCCTGAAATGTTTCGCATATATTTAGGATCACCCAGTGAGACGCTCAAAATTTTATCATTTTTAAATTTTTTTAAGTATATATGGTGGATATAAAAATATTATTATTCCTTAAGAGTAATTAAATAACAACTCATCTTTCTCAAAATACACAAAAAAGTTATAATTTAATTACTTAATTAAACATGATTTTTCAATTTATTGCTGCTTTTTGTTGTGAACGGTATTTGATTATATGGCCAATACGTATTTTATCCTTGTTCGGAGTTGATTGAGTTGCTGATAATTAGTTTTCTGTTTGTTTGGAGGAGCTCACCTCACAACATATTTCACCTTTTGAATCTCAAGTTTACGTTTGAACCAAAGTAAAAATAAATAGTCTAAGGACACATTATATTGGAATGGTAAATTATAATGAAACAGTGATGGAAAATATATTTATTTTTTTTATAGGAACATATCAAATAATTTAAGTACACCGCAGTCCCACTGATGAGAAAGCCAAGATTTAATTCCTCACAATATACAGTTTACGAGGTTGTCCGATATTAAAGGAAAGCGGCAACGCAAAGGAGAGTTAGATATATTTATTGGAATTCATAAGAAGATAAATAAACATCATCAAAAGGAAATGAAATATATAACTTTTTTATTTCTTTTATTACGTTCCTCTGAAAGAAGTTTGCTATTTATTCTGGTCTGAGTAAACAACTTTTGTCACTTTTAGTCTAATACGTTAACGTTTTAAAATATGTAGAATAAATACCTACCTACAGTTTTTAACAGAATATTGCAAATAATGCCGGATAATTATTGAACTGCTACTGCAGCATCTTTTGTTAGTATACCTATCCTAAACGGAGGCTGACGTTTTAGTAACGCCTCGATGGGCGTTTAAAAATTGGCGAGATCTCGAAAAAGACCAGAAGGTTTCAAAAAGTTGTAAACAAATTAAAATATCCAAAAAACACACTAATAACAAACACAAATTAACGAAAAACTTATGATCTTTTTTTATCAATAATTTACTGGATTAGATTGCTATTGCGTAAACTATTGATACTTTATTATTGATTTAGTTGTAAACAGTTCAATAGTCTTTAAAACCTTTAACACTGACGAAGTCATCCACATAACATTAAAACACTATACTGCACTCGACGCGCGTTTTGTCAAGTTGGCATCAGCTGGATATGATTAAAACTAAACCTATGCTAACATTGTGTCCTATTTATACCTAAACTATTTCTACGGTTCAGTGAACCGTCGCGACTGCTCAGTGAACCATCGTGACTGCCCAGTGAACCACCGCGACGGATCAGTGAGCCGTGACTTACTAACCAATAAAGCGGACTATATGGGATTGGCCGTCTTTCACCATTCATACTATTTTTACATTTACCAATTTCCAAATTCTCAAAAGCATTCCAGCTGTCTGGAATTTGTCACATTCCTAAGTAGTCTCAAATCGCTATTATCTATTTTATGGTTGTTCTCAAATGCATGTTGGGCGACACTATGGACATCTGTTCTACCATATTTGAGATGAGCCATATGTTCCTTGAATCTAGTTTGAACTGACCTTCTCGTTTGTCCAACATACTTTTGATTATAGTCTTTACAACTAATTTCGTAAATTCCCGGCTTTTCCTTAGTTTCTATTTTATCTTTTGTATTACCTAAAAGTTGTTGTAGTTTATTTCTCGATGAATAAATCACTGACATACCTATATCTTTAGAAACCTTACCAAAGCCACGGGTGAAACGAGGATCGTATGGAATAGATATTGATTTTGGGTTTTCTCTTTCATTTTGAAAAGTCGAGGTCGAAGTCTTTTCAAAATGAAAGAGAAAACCCAAAATTCGTATCTATTCCATACGACCCTCGTTTCACCCATGGTTGTGGTGCGTTTTGATGATTCATAGCTTCTTTTGGGATTACACCACCTGTAAAATAACAAATCGCAAAAAACCAGAAGCATACAAGTTAATTAATTACATTCTTCTGGTTTTTTTGCTTTTTGTTATTTTACAGGTGGTGTAATCCCAAAAGAAACTATGAATCATAAAACCTATGTATTCTATACAATACCTCTATTTTATATAATTCCAGAAGCATAATAGATTTAAATTTTCCGCATTAATTCATCCTGTATATAAGAAAGGAATTATGCATTTTATGTGCCATTGGGATATCTTATGGACTAGAGAAAGAGTGATATTTTATTAAAAAAATATATAAGATTTTACAGGCATTTGCCAAAAAGTCAGGTAATTTATATAAAACCTATGTGTTCTATACAATACCTCTATTTTATATATTTCCAGTAATATAATATATTTAAATTTTCGGCATTAATTCATCCTGTATATAAGAAAGAAAATATGGTGCATTTTATGTGCCCTTGGGATATCTTATGTTTTATAACACATAATTTCATATCATAACTCATAAAAAATATTATACAATTTAAAAATATAAGCTAGACACGGCCGGAAAATCAGGGAAATGTAATAAAGTAATTTATAGTCTGCAATAAATTCCGGCAATATGAAAAGCTTTGAAATATTAAATCCTACACACAACGCTTTTTCGTGTTTTATAAAAATTATTGCATTTGTTATATAAAAAATCGGGAGTGAATTCATTTATTTTATTGAAAATGTATGAACATTAAAGCAATTGTTGTATTGTACTGGTATTTTGTCTGCTTGTACTGTTCTGTGGCATGAATTAGATTGAAGTTGTCATTTATTTTATCTATTATTATAATATAGTTTTAGAATGATTGTGAAAAGATTCTGAATTTCAATATGGTTTGAATGTTAGCTTAACAATTATTATTTCATTCATATGAGCGGAGAGTGGGTGAAGCTAATTTATTACAGGTTTTATATAATATTTTGGTAATTTTTAACGCTATTTGTCACAAAAATAAAATATATTGATGTATCTTTTCAAGCTATTTTCACTTTAGGTAAGTACTAAGTTTACAGGGCCCGAACCAGTGCTGGGGCTTCCGCCTAGTTATGTAGCAAGGTCCATTGGAAATTGGATCAAGGTAAGATCAAAGGAAGAATGGTCAAACGTGACTGGGCTGCGACAAGCCAGGCTCTTAATTGAAGGGCCTTGGTCGAACGCAACTCGATCAATACTTGCGCTAAGTCGTAACAGCATAAGGATTGTCACAGGACTGTTGACAGGTCACGGACATCTTAACAAGCACCTTAACACTATCGGTCTTAGTGACACTAGAAGGTGCAGGTTTTGCGGACACGATGACGAGGACTCCATTCACATCCTCTGTCGCTGTGCCTGCCTCATGGTCAAGAGACACAAACACCTGGGCGCAGCATTTCTTCTGCCTCAGGACATTAGGGAGCTTCCCCTACAACGGGTTTTGGCCTATGCGCACAGCACGGGTCTCTTCCAATAGCTCCCAACTAGCGGCAGGCACAATGGGTCGAAAGACCTGAGTGCTGTGGGTAACCGCGCCGCCTATCAACAACAACAACAAGTACTAAGTTGTTCCTGTCATCTATTTTTGAAGAAGAATTTTTCTGGTTATACTGAAAATAATACCTATGGTGCTTTGTTAAGCTTCACCCTTTTTAAGCAACCTTTTTTTTAAATAAATTAGTTACCTACCTATTTGTACTTTGTGCGTATATTTTAATATTTAAAAATACCTCACTTCACTGGTTTTAAAAGCATTTATATTTTGATATTGTCATTCCAAAATGAGACACATTGATATTGATTATTGGCTGAATATATTACTAAGTATTGTAACAAAAAAGTTGTTTAAATAACACAATTATAACAATTCGAAATTAAATTTAGTCTGATTTATCAGAATCAAAATCAGATTTAATCTATTTATTTCTGTCATTATAATGTTAATAGGTATGTCTCATTTGCCTTGTAAAACTCGGTGACCTTATGTACAGGGTGGTTCAAATTGGTTGGTTCATGTAATAAAATTAACATAATAATATTTCACATAAAGTTATTCCATTTCAACGTATCCATAGAAGTCACGACCAAGCTAGAAAATTTTTTAAAAATTTAAATTAGCTTGAATACTCATGGATTATACACTAAACTAGTGAATAAAATTTACGGCAGGGCTAATCGTGAAGATTAAGAAAATGATGTTTTCTTGCATAGCATGTAAGATAAAATCCTAATTATATCAAACTACACAAATAGAAGTAAATAGTGATGTTACACAAAATATGGTTCTAAAATTTTGAAAAAATAATAATTTTTTGAGTAAAATGTAAGATAATATTTGAAAATCGAGAGCATTTTATTAGATGTTCAAATTGTCTGTCTTCTTCTGCAATGCAACTCTGACAAGGTTTAGTAACGCTAGCAATATCATTTTTAATAATTAAGGTGTTATTGCGTTTGAAATGCGTCTCTTGTTCTGTTCATTAATTCTTCGACAGTATTGGATATTTCCTTGTAAATAATATTTTTAAGTAGCCCAACAATGACAAAATCAGATGGTGTAATGTCGCAAGCTCGAGCGGGGCAGCGAATGGGTCTAAAATTATATAAAATAAAGTATTTTTAAGATAAAAAATACTGAAAAATAAAACAACCAATCCATTTTTCCGCAAACAATTCTTCAAGATATGCCTTAGATTGCCAAGCATTGTGCGCAGGGGTATCACCTTGTTGAAAATATATATACTGACGATTTAATTAGCAAGAGGAGCATTGTCTAAATATGCTATCAAATTATTTTTCAGTATTTTTATATAAAGCGCGCCAGTAAGATTTTCAAGAAAGAAATACGGTCCTATTAAATGGTTGTTAATCAAACCGCACCAGACACTAAATCCAAATCGACCTTGTCTATTTGTCGTATCGGTAACATGGGGATTATTTTGAGAATAGTGATAATTATGGTTTCTATTAAATATTCTATAGCTACTTATATAAGACTCAACCAGTCGGTTTAGCCAAAAATCGAGAAACGCCCTGTAGCTCGAAAACTGTAACAGCTAGAGAGATGCGGTTTGCGCTATTATCATTTTTGTCATATTGTCGGAAAATGAGCTCTAGACTCGTTTATCAGATTTGCTTTATCTATGACAGATTCGCAGTAACTCTTGAAAGCCGACCAATTTCAACCACCCTGTACACTCGTCAAAGTTTCCTATTTCTAAATATTACATCTAAACATTTAAGAAATATTTATCAAGAGTTTCTGAGATAAACCATAAAATAGTCCTTCCCCTTGGGGGTTCTCCCTGGGACCCTTAGTGGTGGTATTTCCAGACTGTGTAAAATTTCCCTAGATTTAGCTGAAAAAGAATTTTGGCAACATCATATTCGGGCTTTCGTGAGTAATCGTGTAAAAATATAATGTTTCTAAATTGAGTTTTTAGTGCACAATGTTAATCAATTACTTCATGAAATAAAAATTTATAATAATTCAGGATAAATAATAACTTGTACAGTTTCAGTATTTCTCAATAGGCAAATCCTTATTTACTTTTTAGTCTGTGAACAGAACAAAAGATGTATTATTTATAATTAAAATAAATTCACAAATAGTATCAACAATAGTGTCTCATTTTCCTCTTGACAAATTTAAACATCGCGAATGGTTTTAGAATTAAGATAATAGACTACTTTTATACTCTAAGTATCTACTTGTGGGGCCAGACGTTCTCCTTTACTCAAAGCGGAAAAAAGTATTACGGAAACATTAAAAACGCAAAATTAAGAAACTAAATCTTGTGGTTTCATAGATAAAATATAAATCGGCGTACATATGGAATAAGTTTTTTAATAATTGTCTGTATTTTTTTTATGAAACACTAAACATGTACGAAAATTAACAAGTTGCTGAGAATTTACGAGAGTCGTCCTCGAAAATTACTCAGTAGAAACATTTATTTATTATTTATAAATCCATACATGTTTAGAAAATACAAATAAAACCCCAAACAACATTGTGAATTTCTTGCAAAATTGTGCCCCGGTTTATGGCCTTTATGGCCTTCAAGCGAATGTAGACTATACAATATTACTCTAATTGAAAGTGCCTCTAAAAAAACTGAAATACTAATAATAATTCATTATTTTAGTTTTGTACATTTCTTATGTAACAAGTATATAATAATATAATAATAATATGTACTTTATTTAGCAAGAAAGCTACTTATACAAATTTTTATACATTTACACTATAAGAAGTTTTTACATAATAGAACTATTTACATAATATATAAAGAGAACTACAAGAAACAGTAGGTATAACATTTAGTAAGGACCATAAAATTTGGTTTAGTAGCCTAGATTAGATTAGTTTTTATATTTATTACCATTAGGGTACACTCCTTAAATAGCTAGTACATAAATATGTAAATCAGTCTATTGACCCAGTAAATTGTTTTATTTGATCCGGTAAGTTATTAAATTCATTATAGCCTCTATAAAAAAGTGATCTCTTTGCTAGTGATGAGTGATGTCTTTCTATATGAAAACAATTTCTTTGACAAGTATCATGATTGTGTAGATTTCTAACATAAGTTAACTTATCACTTAGGTATGTGGGTAATAATGATCTTTTCAATTTATAAATAAACTGAAACACCCTTAGTAAAATTCTTTTCCTAACTGTCATAAAACCTAAAGTTTGCAACATACTATTTATAGGTGTATACCTGTTGCATTGCAAGATAACCCTCATTGCTTTATTTTGCATTTTCTGTAGCATCTGAAGTTCGTTGTTATTTATGCTAATGAGAACCGTTGAACAGTATTCAAAATGGGGTGCGATTATTGTTTTATAAATAGTTACTCTTGCAAACAATGTTAAATTTCTAGATAATCGTCTTAAAAAATTGATTTTTTTAGCTATTTTTTTTTATAATGTATGCAATATTTTGCTTAAAGCTCAACTGTTCATCTAAAATTACTCCTAAATATTTTATTTCATTAACTCTTTCTAGTGTTTGACTGTTTAATTTAATACCATCAGTGAGTGCAATGTTATTTAGTTTATGTTTTTTTCCTAGTATCATCCATTTACATTTGTCAATATTTACTTTAAGATTATTATTACACAGCCACATATATAGATTATCTAGCTCTGTGTTTACTGTATTTATAATTTCGTGTATATTTTCACCAGATATATACAGCATCGTATCATCTGCGAAGAGATGAATTTTACATGTTTTTACTGCATTTATAATGTCATTGATAAAAATAATAAATAATATTGGACCTAGAACTGAACCTTGGGGAACACCATAAGACGATTTTTTTACACTTGAAATACTTCCACCAAACTTGGTTCTTACAACAAATACAAGTACAATACAAGTACAATACAAGTACAACAAATAAAAAGCAATACAACGACAACAAGAAAAGAAAGAAACAAGCACAAAAACTATAAGAAAAACTAATAAATCAAAATTCAGTACTTGATCTTTCTTAGCTTCAACACAGAAAAAATAATAGATTATAGGGTATGTTATTATTTAAGCTTCCTATTATTGAAGTTATTAAGAATAAAACTGAAACATGTCAATCCTCTGTCATCCTCTAGTCATCCTCTGAACATTTCTCTCTTTTCTCGGTTAATACATGAGATAAAACTTATATAAATAATATTTGCATAAGAAACTCTATATGTCTTCCTTTTTACCTTCCTTGCTTCCTTCTTAACTTATATGGATGATGCAGAGTATCAGAATAATTATGTGTCTGAATTTGCTTCGATTCGGTAACAACTTTAAAGACAAGTGAAAATAACAATAATTGTATGAAATATAGTGGAAAAAAATTATCATTTTCGGGAATTCTTATTAAATTTAGGTGACCAATTAAAAGATAACTTAGATTAAAAGATTACTTAGTTTTCTCTATACATTATTTATGTTTGCCTCTTGAAGCACCGCCTCATATTGATTATTCTGAGATATTATTATTAATGAAACATGATCTGTTTTTAAAGATCAAGGCAGCAAGGCAGTTGTAATCCCAGAATTTATGTTAAGCTGTATAACAGAGTATGTAAATTAAGTACTTATATAAACTATTAAAAAAGCCTTGTCCGGTTATTCAACAAATTGCAAATTATACTTGCTCCTAGAACAATTCCACAATGGTTTGCCCGCTTTTGTGGTAGCTTCTTGCTAATACAAAAGCGAACAACAAATGTATTAAAAACAGAGATTGCAGGTGTGCTTACTATAGATATTCTAGTTATATTTTGAGTAATATTTCACTAACTGGATGCAATTAAGGCAGAACAATAATTTAAGTTTTTAATTCTAAATTCAAATAATGTTCCAGAAGTTTTTGCGATAAGTAATGATATTCTTAATTTTTTTTTATGAATACAAATTAAAAATAAAATTTACGATTATGGCATTACAATTAAGGGCACCAAAATTCAGTTTTTCTTGGTTTACCAATTTTTTAAGTTTATTTTATTCTAAGTTTAATTTGTGATTTTATCCACTCATAGAGTAAAGCGTATTGCCATTTATTGTATTACACTGTTAAACAACAATAGTTTTAATAATTTCTAATTCTAGCAAATCACATTGTTAGTGTAATTAATTTATTTGCATACAATACCTATGTGTTAATATTGGCGGATCGCCAAATGTAAATTAAATCTTTATTTCCTCTCTGCTTTTAACCATTAATTTATCTGTAATTGAAATCACCATTAAATTATGATGTCTCAGTTGCAGTCTTCTGGATAGGAGCCAAAGAATATAACGGTTTTTGCTCTAAGACGCTAATTCTCTTACTGAGGCAGTGGCGTAACTACAGGACTCTGTTACCGTATATTTAACGTGAAAACATTTCCAGGGCCTTGTTACGGAGGGAAAATAATAAATTTTGCAACAAAATATGAAAATAGTTTTTTCATGATTGAACACTTAACATTGAGTCGCGGTGTGTTGTCGAACTGCTAGTTTTTCTAGTCATATAAGCTTCCAGTGTTTGATGTTGTCGCTACACTCAGATTTAATGATGCATTGTGTAGGTCTAATATTCGATTATAAAAACTAATGCATATCGAAGCTTCTGACGTCATTTAAAAAAATTTGAGTATATTCTGTCCTCGTTTTATTTTACACTTTATTGAGTCTTCAATGTGTGGCTCTGCTACCGTGCAGAATTCGCATGTCATATTTGATCTATAACAGTAGCTCCAGTAAGTTATTTATTACAGTAAACAATTGAGGATTCGACAAATTAAGAAATGTTATAATTTGCTTATGAACATTTCCAAATTTGTATATTTTTATTGTCGTGTGCCTTATTGTAATTACGTATATTTTTTTTCGTACTTTGTAGAAGCGAGTTAATTATTGTGTACTTACAATTCTATTATTAAAACATGATAACCGGAGGAGTAATAAAACATGGATACTCTGTCAGGATGGGTCGAACACTTCAAATGATATGGCTGATGACTGACTCGAGCATGATTGTGATACATGGTAAATCAAGAGGTACCACACCCGTTTCACCCTGAAACTTAAATAAATACACTTGAGCATCTTACATCCAGCAGAGAAGAGTTTGAAGGCTCCTAATAATTTATAATGGAGAATATGGTAACAGTCTAGATTAATATAAGATTCTAACAGCATAGCATAATTACTTTATTAACAGACTGGTAAAGTTAATATAAGATACTAGCAGTATAGTATCAATACTTTGATGGCAGTCTGGAATAACAAGATATAGTATATAAGTATAGTAACAGTATAGTACCAATATTTTAATAATAGTCTTGGATAAGTTAGACACCAGCAGTATAGTATCAATACTATAATAAGTCTGGATAAGATATTAACACATTAATACTTCATTAACAATCTGGTATAATTTAAGATACTAGCAGAATAGTATCAATACTTTATTAACAGTCTGGTATAATTTAAGATACTAACAGTATAGGATCAATACTTTATTAACCTAAACCGTCATCGTTTCAGATACTATTAAACAGTTAGTACTGAGGAGTGCAATGGAGCATGAAACACGACAGTCATTTCGCTGTTTTAATTAGGATAATCATAAATTTGACATTTTCATTTTCATCTCCAGTGGTGAACATATATGGCAAACGAGTCACTTTCACTTAGAATAAGCCGTGGGAAAATTAACAATTTAATATAATATGAGTAGACAAAATATGTTCAATGTGATAACATATTTTACGTGAACTTGTTATAGAGTACACTGTAAAAAGAGAAGGCGTAAATGATTAAATACGTGTTGCCAATCATTTTTTTTAAGTATACAAAAATTAATACTTTGTATATTAGTTCCATAATGGAATTAATTTTATATTTTAATTGCACGTTACACAGTGTAACCAGTCACCCGAGATTGAATGGAAATTTGTAATAAAAGTAAAATAAATTATGGTATATTAGTTTTATATCTATTTTCGACTTCGTAAGCGTAGAGTTTTTAGAGATAGCGCACGTTTGATAGCGTAAATCACGCCTGCCTTTGGCATAAACTATAGGATAGGCAACTGGAGTCAACTCAAAAATAGTTCCTCTGTTACAAATATTTTACCGAAATTCGAATATACAAGTTAAATAGATAGTTCAAGTACACAAAGTCCTTTGAAATAATCACGGGTAGTTTGCAAGGTAAGACGTTGATTTCTCTACTATCTGTCCTTTCCCTACCCGACATTATTTTTCCGACTCGAGTATTTTTTCATCAAAAGAAAGGCTGAAGACCTACACATTGATAACAGAAAAAATTTCCTCATTCCTCTGTATGCAGATGGCTTCGTTATATTAGTAGATTCCGATATAGATGTTAGTAGAAAGATCAGATTCTGGGAAGAATATAGGGCTGTAAAACACTTGTTTGTAAATCTACAAAATACGAAAGTTATGAGTTTTTCTTGGGCACCTTACAAGTTAAATTAGTATTTCGATAAATAACTAAACTCGACCTGTTTCGCGCTTATTATGCGCTCGTGAGAGTACCATAGTTAGTGGAATCGATGAATGATGCGACATGATTGCCTAATGGGCATCGTGAATGTTAGTAGTGGTGAGAAACACACCGTAGTGCCAAAGATAATTGCAAAGGCCCAAAGAGGGCACTACGGTGTGCTTCTGACAACTACTAATGTCATTCATATTTGCATTCAGAAAAATATAAGATGACAGTAGTAAGAAAAGGTAAAAAGGAAAAATACAAGATGCTGTTCCACAGCTGTTTGGTGTTATAAACTATAAAGTATAAAAAAGTACTTTTTCTACTGACATATGTATATGAAAACTGCACTTTTTTCACAGTCTACTCAATGTGAAAGTGCCACTTTCGCTCTCTAGAGATGAAAATATTTTCGTCTGCATATTCATGTTGCCAGTACCATAGCAACGACTACACAAACAAATAAAACTTAAATTGTAACAATTCGTTTATAATCTTATTGCATATTATTATGGACTCAGAAAGTTGTCAGTAGAAAAAATTACATTTCAAACTCGAGATGAAATACAGTTTTTTTCGTTCGTTGAAATTGCCCCACTCGCTTCGCTCGTGGGCAACTTCTCATCTCACGAAAAGAACTGTATTTTCATCTCTTGTTGAAAAATATACTATTTTCAAAAATTCCAAACAAGAGATGGCATCTATGATTATTAAATAAGCGGTAAATAGTTATTTGTTTAACTAGTACAAAAAATACACGTTTTCGGGACGAGTTAATGGTTGCCGGACGACGCGGAGTCCGGCAATTTTACGAGTCTCGAAATAGCTATTTACCTAACAAGTGCGGAAAATAAATTTTTCCGCACGAGTCTGCCGTTCACCGAACGACGCGTAGCGGAGTTCGGTGAAGCAGACGAGTGCAGAGAAATACATTTTCCGCAAATGTTAGGTACAATAGTTTTTCTACAGACGTGCGGAAATAAGTATATATAATTCGTAATAATTTAATAACTTTTAATAACTATGGCAAACATTAACAATACATAGTAAACAACAAAGAATAAAATTATTCTTTGTTATAATTAACATGGTAGGTAACCGAAAACTGGCAATTATAAGCATTATTAATTAAACTGGGAGCATTTTGATGGTGAGCTTCGTTAGCAATAATGTTGACACTTTTTCTTCTCAACTTGTCATGCTGGTGCTGTTTCACTAGTTCATTGTTGTCAGCAATAGCATCAATTTCACACGCGAAACTTGTAGAAGGTAAGGGCGAAGGCGGAGGTACACTTTCCTCGAAATTTTCTCCTTTAGAATATAGAATTTGGTTGGCTATTCGTTTTTTGTTCCCCATGGATTCGTCCACATATGATTCTGCAACTTTCGTCGATTGCCATCCCCCGAGACGTTTCAAATTAGTAATATCCACTCCAGCGTCAGCCAACATGGTAGCCGAATAGCGTCTATAACAATGTCCAGTAAAGCTCTCTGGATTTGGAAGTTTCAAAAAAGCAGCCACATCGGATGGCATCTTACCAAACTTATTAATGCCAACAGTTTGAATAGTACATGTACCTTTTTGGAAATTAACAAAAAACCTTTGATGCGGTGTACTTTTGGGACGCAGAGACATGTACTTCTTGATTAAATTAAGATTTTTTTCTCCAGTTATTACAAAGCTTCTACTCTGGTGAGTCTTGCTATCCGGTATTTTCACCAAAAATAAATCTCCTTGTTCGACTACGTTTTCACACAACAGATAAGTCAATTCTTCGCGCCTACAGGCTCCAGCGATTCCAATGATAGTTGCGACTTTGATTAGTAAATAAGTATCGTCAGGCGCAACGCTTAAAAATTTTTCAATATGTTCCTGATTTAACACTTTAGACTTTTTTGGTCTAAAACCTATCATTTTCTTTTTTAAAAAAGTAATCAATTTAAAATGCCTGCTAATATCAACGTTTTTCTTAATTTTTAGTATAGATTTCACCATTGAGTACTTGGACCACATTGTAGAAGGTTGAAAATTCTTTGAAATTTCTTGAAAGTAAACTAAAAGTACCTCTTCTTTACTGATGTTCGTTATTTTCTTGTTCATGCACCATTTGACGAACTTTTCGTATTCTTGAATGTACCTGACTTTGGATTTTTCTGGAAGCAAATTCATATCTACTTCTTTTGCTGCGCTCAAAATATATTCTGGAACCCCGTCTTCCATGGCCAGATTGTCAAATTCACCTTCAATCATTCTAATAATGCAGAATTACGAAAAATACACACTTTTAAAAAGCAATTAATCACAAATAAATAATAATAATATCGAAATGTCAGTTTGTTGATTTCTAATGATTGTTTAAGCGTCCTTAGTAACTTGGAAACCTGGTAGCTAAGCAAGACGAAATGCATTAAGCCTGTTACACACTCTGAGATACATATCAGAGACGGTCAATTAATGAATTAATAAATAATAAATAATTATTGTTGCTGCAGTCCATGTTGGTACAAAATATTGTTATAATTTCCTGTTATCTCCATTCACGTTGAGATATGCATTGATATGTGTATCGCGACAAACAACGATGCGTGTATAGTAATTTTCAATATTACGTGCGGAAAAATATTTCTGCACTAGTGCGAAAATTTTTTCCGAACTAGTGCGGGAAAATCAATTTTCCGCACGAAAATCAGTGCGGAAAATCGGGTTTTCCGCACGGCTATAGAAAAACGTATTTTTTGCACGAGTTTAACATAATATTTTTTTTCCAACCGCTTCTAATTAGCAAGTCCAGTTTACCGATTCGTCGGAGTCACTGTCTGTTTCTATTTTTCTATTTAATTAAACTTCAATATATTATGTGACATGCAATGTCAATGTCAAATTACTTTTCGGTGCTGTAAAACTGTACAATAATCTCTTTTTTGTACAGTTGCTATGGCGATCTCAAACAGTTCCGAAATGGCCCTCTTTTTATACAAAATAATTTAATGTTATAGTGTCTTATTCGTATGGTTGGAAAAAAAAAATGTTTTTAACTTGATCTTACGGCAAAAACTGAATATTTTTATAATTTATTACGAAATACTCATAGAAACAGAAATTTCAAGGTTTTGGCTAGACAAACAACGTAGCATTTCATAAAGTAATTAAATTAGCTAGTAGCATCGGATTTGTATTAGAATTACTGCTTTGAAGTTGTACTTCTTATGAAGCCTAATTAAAGTAAACGAGCAAAATAACGCTGTCAAGTACTGCCGACTGGGAACTGTTAGAAGAATGTAAATAGTAGGGGAGAATTGAGTAGTTTCTTGATAATTGTAAATGTACGGGCACGGTTACTTGGTTAAAAAACTTTTTAAGTTTTATTAGTTTGCTTTTAGTGTTGAGTATAGCGAACGTTACATTTTTTATTATGCACGTCGGAAAACTAGACTAATTTTGTAAACATAACCTCAAACTAAACCGATTTGAACTTATAGTGGCCCGTAAGTATGAAACCTTATACTTTTCGTTTTTGACATATCCATTTGAATTGCAGTTATACTTTTGGTAGTTAGTATTAAATCAATATTTACTATTATTAGAGAAATCCATTTGCCACTATGCAGTAATAATAATAATAATATTTTTTTTAAAGGTAGGTCAACTGTTACTAATTTATTCTGTATTAGTGAATTTATTTCTGATGCGATTGATGACAGACGGATGTTTTATATACAGATTTCTCCAAAGCCTTTGACAGGGTGGACCACGATATACTGCTTGCTAAATTAACCTCTTTTGGAATTTCTTATAATCTAATAAATTTACTTAAGGCTTTCTTAACTAATAGGATTCAGCAGGTAGTGTATCGTGGGTGCAAATCTGTTGAAGTGCAGGCAACGTCTGGTGTCCCTCAGGGATCAATTTTGGGACCCCTTCTGTTCAATTTGTTTATTAACGATATTGTTGACAATTTATCGGTCGGCTGTTTGCTGTACGCTGATGGCTTAAAGCTGTTTCACAAAGTTACTAATCTTAGCGATTGTCTTTTGCTTCAACATAATTTGGATCTTATTGAGCCATGGTGTAACATAAATTGTTTGCCTCTAAACCCTGCTAAGTGTTGCGTAATGTCTTTTACTACTAAACATAATGTATTCACATTTGATTATCAACTTTCTAGTAGCATCCTCCTACGACCCGATACTATGTGTGACCTTGGAATCATATTTGATAAAAAGTTGTCCTTTAACAGCCACATTTTGCAAATAACCTTAAAGGCTTATAAAGTCTTTGGATTTGTTATTAGGAACACAACCACTTTAAAAATGTAGATTCGCTAAAAGCACTTTATACCACATTAATTCGACCAATTTCTGAATATGCTTCAATTATTTGGTGTCCTAACTACTCTATATATATTGACAATCTGGAAGGGATTCAACGACGTTTCTTAAAACTGGTTGCTTTTCGAGTTGACGGGCATTATCCTCAAATTGGTTTTCCTCAGGCTGAACTTTTAAGTAGATTTTTACTTGCTTCTCTGAAGGATAGACGTCACCTTGCTTATTTAACTTTCTTATATAAATTGATACATAGCCATATTAACTGTAGTCATATTTTGGGCATGCTTAGCTTTCGCGTCCCAAGAGTTGAATCGCGGCAGAATAACCTTTTTTATTTGCCAACAGTGCGCAGTAACCTAAAGAAATATTCTCCTTTACATAACATGTGTAATATTTATAATGAGATGACCTCTCCAGTTGATATTTTTTCATGTAATATTAGTAGCTTAAAAAAAATTACACTTTGATTCCTTTTTTGCCCGTATTCTGTATAGTGCAGTAATATATTATGTATGTTTTATTTAATGTTTGCCTTTGTATTTTTTCGTATTATGTTTCTCTCTGTACCACTTATTTTTTATATATTCGTTGTTTTGTAATTTTTAATATGTATTCGTATTCTGTAATTGGGTCATTGACCTGTTGAATATTGTATATGTAGATAAATAAATAAATAGATAAATAAATAAATAAATAATGGTAAATAAAGGTAATATGAAAATGTATATAAACATGAGTTTATTTTTGCTTTTCATAATATTAAATAAAATTTACATGATCATGATAATGCTTCTACGATGTTTATTCAATAATTAAAGGCACTTTGCTGTACTTTTATTTTTGCGCTGATAAAGTTGTATATGAATTAAAATAAAATAAATGTCAAAGAATTGTGAAGATATACGAGAAATACCTTCTGCAATTCAAAGCCGCCTTCAATCAACAAACTTTTTGATCTCGCATTATTATGAATACATACAAAATACTGTGTAACTTTTGAACATGCAGCTCTAAAACATAAAATATAAGAGAATAAAGGGTGGGAATTTTAAGTGATTTGCCCTATAAATTTCCAAGTAATCCTGGTGTTCTAATCCTGGAGTAAAAGCAGCTATAAAACATTGGTTCCTTTGAAGAAGAAGTCACATTTAATATTCTCCTGAAACTGTCTGTCTTTGGGAATTATTTTTGTACGTATATGCACCCTTAAAGGAAGACTTACTAACTCTGGAATATCTAAAAGATAATATTTAATTAGGTCGTGACTTTCGTGTTCTTCCGTATCTCCCCTAGGAAATAACACCAACTTTCAAAGTTCGGCCAACTAAAGTAGCTCAAGCACCCCGTCGTCTTTACAAAACTTGGTAGGCTGTTAAGACTTTGTACTTTGTTAAATAAAACACTTGGGATTTGTTCCTCGATACCATGAGCTAATTTCTGAATGCCAATGTCGTTACATAATTAGCTGTATACCTACTATGTAAATACTTCATTTCTGGAGATTTGACAGTACTGCACCTAGAACTTAAATACATAACTAAACATTCATACTTTTCGTAAATGCATGGCTTTACATTAAAATGTTTTTTAAAGCTGTTCTTATGACATTCAAAGATTGTTACTAAAAAAAAATTTGTTTTCAATTGTATGCCCATAATAATGCCATAACTAACTTCTAATTGTTTATTTGAAGGAGATACCGAAAACATCTACTCCACGGACTATGTGCCCCGAGTTGCGTTGCATTACTCCGGCGTCTCCATGGAAGTCGCCACATCTTTCATAGAGACCAACCACCAGACACTGACCGATTTCGTGATTATTATGCGCTCGTGCCATAGATAGTGGACTCGATGAAAGATGTTGCGACGTTATTATCTAAGGGGCATCGTGAATGTTAGTAGTGGGTAAGAAACACACCGTAGACACACACCACCCCTATGGGTCTTTGCTATTATCCATCTGACAATTATTGTCTAATTCACAGACAAATAGCAACCGACTTTTATGCAGGTGCCATCATAGCAGTGACCTCTATTGCCTTTGAGGTATACAATCCTACTTTATTTGAAGGAGATATGCCGAAAACAATTATTTCACGGGCAATGTTCCCCGACTGGCGTGGCATTCCATTTAGATGCCGGAGTAATGCAACGCCAGTCGAGGCACATTGCCCGTGGAGTGGTTGTTTTCGGCATCTCCTTCAAATAAATAAATAGGATTGTTTTCCTCAAAGACAATAGAGGTCACTGCTATAATGGCACTTGTGGAAAAGCAGTGTCAAAATTCATGACACAATTTTGAAATAAATAGGACACACAAGCCTAATGTAAAACGTATATGGTTTCAGTTTGAAACCATATTGAAAGAAGATTGAAATTTGGCTGATCTTACCGGGTATACTATAAGCATATAGTTTATGTAGACCTAGTTATTTACTGTTTACATCTTTCTTTATATAGAAATTACTGTGTCCATTTACTGTACCCGACAAATTTCGAAGTCTATTATGAAGTCTATTACTGATATATTTTAAAAAAGAGGATGGTTGCTAATATTATATATGTAAATAAAATAGTTTTAACATTCTTTTGACTTTCTCATTAAGTTACTAACGAACGAATGTTAATTATAATTGAACAATTATCATTTCTCTTGTAGCCATGTTCATGTTACCTGCTAACCTCATTTATTTAATTTAAAAGTATCAACAACAGAGAACATTTCATTTATTTATAAGATTTAATGAATAACATGATGTATATTTTATCTATAGTTCATATGTTATATTACTTGTTAGAACCACCATAGAACTGACGTTCATAAAAGATAAAAGTAAATTACGTGGCACCATGCCCTATGGTTTTTGTATTCGTTTATGAAAATTCAATTTGCAAGAACTATGCAGTGAATTCACGTATAATGCCTACAAAAGTTAACGTTTTTATTTTACATCCTAGGCAGGCACAATGGGTAGGTCAATGTTGCAACAACAACCTCTGTTAGTAGTGGTGAGAAACATACCGTAGCGCCCTCTTGGTGTGTTTCTCACCACTACTAACATTGACGATGGCCCTTAGGCAATCATGTACCAACATTATTCATCGATTCCACTACCTATGGCACTCTGACGAGCGCATAATAAGCGCGAGACCGGTCCGTCTCTGATTGTTGGTCTCGATGAAGGATGTGGCGACTTACATGGAGATGCTGGAGTAATGTAACGCCAGTCGGGGCACATTGCTCGAGGAGTAATTGTTTTCGCCATCTCCTTCAAATAAACAACCACTTTTGTTATAAAAGTTTATAGCTATTTAGCTACTTAGCTATTTACCCAGAGAAGTAATAATTGACTTAGATAACTATCATAAAGTACTGCAAATGTCGGTAAGGCAGGACTAAAATATGACAAAAGAACATACAAAAATTAATTTAATTGTACTATTATCATTTATTTATTATTACCAATTCATGGTGGAGAAAGAAATACATTTCATCTGCTTATGCCTTACAGACATTAACGATAAATTCATCTGTATTTATTTCTCACAGCCGAGCATAATAATAAGTTATTATCCTGAAGTTTTCATATATTTGCAGATATTTTTATTGTCCTCCTTAAAACTTTAAGAACAATAGATTACAGGCAATCTGTAGTGGTTTTAAAAGATGAACCATAACAGTACACATAGCTTTTTTGTAACAAAATAATTTTAATTTAAATATATATATATATATATATATATATATATATAACCTAGATACTTTAAAAAATATTGGACATATATGTGGTAAAAATCTTATAATCGTATTTTTTGTTTCTAGTTTTTATTAACCCTAATTATTAGAAAGTATCTACATAGATAAGATGATTTAGATCACGACTCATTTTTTATTATTTTGCTACATTTTTAATATTATTTATTTGCTTATTGAACTGTTTACATTTTTCTTTATATAGGAATTAAGCAAAAAAGTTAACTAAGAGATAAATTATTAATGAAACTATCAAATATTGTTATTGATAATATTTATAATATATAATATAATAATATAATATTTGATAATGTCATTAATAATTTATCTTTTAGTAAATTTTTTGGCTTAATTCCTATATATAAAGAAATATGTAAACGGTTAAATAATCCAATAAATAATATTAAAAATATGTTATAAAAAAATACCAGAGTTATTATAGTACCTACCCATATTATTAGGAGAGATTATAAGGTTAGACAGGTATATAGGTACCTAATTAGGAAAATTTTATTAAAAAACATTAAGTTATCTACAAACTGACAATTTTGACATTGTTCAATTGTCATATATTCTTGTAATTTTTCAACAATTCTTAGATGTTAAGCCTCCTGCCACACATGTCCCTGAAGAGGCCGGAAGCAGAAATACGCATCGTAGATTATGCTAAGGAGGATTGCTACAATTTCAGTTTTGCATAAAAAAAAATCATTAAAATTCAATATAAAAGGTACGTAACCATTAATATTTCATTATTTAAAAAATGCAGATAACACTACTAAAAACAAAAATTTATTAAAAGCAATAAGTTGAGGGTATATGAAGATGTGCCGTTCTAATTCAATGTTAGTCGGTGCATGTTGCACGCAAAGTAGTTGTTTGCGACATATCTTAAAAATAATAAGGTTATTCGTTTCCATATCTAGGGTAATAGGTAACAAGGAAATATAAAACTTTATTGAACCCTAATATTTGATAATTTAATTAATAATCTATCACATAGCTAACTTTTTGGCTTAATTCTCTATATAAAGAAAGATGTAACCAGAGTAAATATTCAGCAAATTTTTATATCAACCATTTGTTATAATGAATTGATTAAAAATATCATGAACTTTACTATAAATTACCTACTGAATGAGTTCTCAGTTATCATTATAAACCTCTAATGATATCCTTATTGGACCCTAGAAATGTATTTTTTAAACCAGGTAACTAATTCAGTTTCAACGACAAAGTGGGAACGGAACTGATAAAGGTAGTCAAGTTTAAATTTGCAATTTAAATAATTAAACCGTAAGACGCCTCTAATTATGTGCATTTGAAATTGCCCCATGTGTTTTCCTTTCATTATTTGTAAAATTTTCCACATTCCTGTTAACATTTTCGTTGTTCCGAGTTAATTGTTACTGCAAATTTTTGTAAATTAAATCAACCAAAACAAAGCGAATGGTTGAAAGAAACGATGCTTTTTATTTTCTGTAATATGCTTAAATATTGTTGTTTCTGCCGAGAGAAGAATACAAGAGGAGGAGATGAATACTAGAAGGTAATTGAATGGGATATTCATGAGGTAATTCGGTGTACAGGATTTGCCTAATGTTGATCGTATTAAAGATAAAATCCTATGAAAATAATTTGATGTTTGATTGGTCCCTTTGGATTTACATAAAACTGCCTAATGAAAACAAAACAAGGCAGTGTTTTTAACATTGAAGCTTTGTGTACAGGATAACTATACTAATATGACTACAAAATTCCTGAAACGCAATTAAATAAATATGAAATAAACTTGATGGTTTGGAAATAAAACTGTGCAACTGGGTAATATAATATATCAATTAAATTTACATATATATATAACCGGTTAGTGTTTTAAACCTGAAACCTTCAAATATCTCAAGAAGAAATAAGCACATACAAAAAAATCACAGCCTCCTATGGGAGACTGAGCTATAACTAAAATTTAATCATTTAGCGGAGGAAATGCAATACATAGTACTAAAATTAATTCACATAGGAACCTATATTTTTTATTACAGATTCGGATTCTACGGCTAGAGATACGTAGGATTAGACATAGAATCCGAATCTGCAATAAAAAACATAGGCACACCTATAGGGAGTGGGGAGGTGGGCTAATTTTAGTACTACAGGGTGCGGCAGCATAACTTCCTTTTTTCAAAACTTAATAAAACCCATTGTATGAATCAGAACATTTTTATTTGTTTTTTATAATGTAGGCGCATGCCTAAAGTTTTGTTTTATATAGTTTTGAAGATCAAATCAGATAGGTGACGTCCCCCATTCGCCATACACTGAGTAAACCGATTTCTGGCGTTTGTCATGACTCTTGCCAGCATAGCAGGGCGTTATGTTGGCAATTTCTTCTTGGATGTTGGTCTTCAAATCTTGTGGGGTCCTTGGACGGACAAATCGATGGCAGTTTTGAGGGAACACTTCCCAGAGCGCCTTCATCTCAATTAGGGGCGATTTGGAGTGGCCGGCCCGTTCTCCCGATTTGGCCCTTTGTGATTTTTTTCTATTTTTTTCTACAAGATTTGAGGACCAACATCCAGGAAGTAATTGCCAACATAACGCCTGATATGCTGACAAGAGTCATGACAAACGCCAGAAATTGGTTTAATCAATGTATGGAGATTGGGGGACGTCACTTATCTGATTTGATCTTCAAAACTATGTAAAACAAAACTTTAGGCATGCGCCTACATTATAAAAAAACAAATAAAAATGTTCTGATTCATACAATGGGTTTTATTAAGTTTTGAAAAAAGGAAGTTATGCTGCCGCACCCTGTATAATGTCTGTAACTTATTTGTGGTGCGTTTTGACGATTCATAGTTTCATAGTTTAGTTATAAACTACTAAAATTTTGGTTCGGCAGTTAAGCTGCTTATGATTAATGCAATTTTTTAAGGTCTGAAATTTGTATTACCCTTCAAGCAATACAAATTTTATACTGATAAGCCATTTTTAAATGAGTACCAATAAGAAATTCCAGTAAAATAGCAATCTAATATTCTACCTCTCTGAGGCGAGCAAAGTTTAAACTTTGACTTACTACAAATTTGTTAGTCATATCCATTCCTTAGATCTAATTAATTTAATTACCTATTTTAAGTAGGTATTTAAGGTAATTACTACCGTTTTTCACCACTCAAATCAGTAAATGAAATTTTAAATTAAACAGTATAAACAGCAAAGCAATATTCTATATAAAAAAGTTTACCACTGCTTTAATATAAATTAAAGCATAAGAAAAAATGCTATAGACTATAGTAATGGATATAAGACTTACTTACATTCCTAGTAATGGATATAAGAATTTATGTTCAAGTTCAGTTTTCATTTATAATGGAATACATTGAGCTGATTCTGATTTAAGCTTTTATTCCTATCTTCAGATCTACATAGACTGCCGACGTTATTGTGACAGCACTTCCTTAAAGAAATTTGTATCATTCTTTAACCAAATTCTTGTTGATTGCATATAACTGTTCAGAATAACTGAGTGTTTGTTATATTTCAATATATGCTTAGTTTATTCTTCCATTGTAAAACCAAGCATGAAACAAAATGTGAGTTCTCTTTTGTACTCCACTGAAAGCTTTCAACCAATCATGGCTTTAAAAAATTATGGAAGTGTTTATGTTTATTTTGACATTTGATTAGTTTGTTTTGTTTTACAATTTTCTATGCTTCTACCATTCCTTACCATAACAGGTGGGTACCTACTTTATTACTTAAACATAATTTATTTTTTAGTTAAGATATAGGTTAATATGTTGGTTATAGTTATGGAAAATCTTAAGGAATAACATGTTTCGTCATCCTCTTTGGTTTTTCGGAAATTGACCGGTTTCTAATTCTCCGTTATAAAATAATTAACAATACCGGGATATCAAAAATTATCTTGGTCAAGGGTGGTTGTGGAATGTAAAACGTGTGTCTTATTTTATTTTAGCACAATTCCGACACAACAAAACATATTCAAAAATTTAAAGTAAGACACACGTTTTACATTCCACAACCA
This sequence comes from Pogonocherus hispidulus, assembly GCA_963924545.1. NCBI lineage: Eukaryota > Metazoa > Arthropoda > Insecta > Coleoptera > Cerambycidae > Pogonocherus > Pogonocherus hispidulus. The sequence continues at coordinate 75,333,103 of OZ004692.1, read as the reverse complement.
CCCTTGACCAAGATAATTTTTGATATCCCGGTACAACCATATATATTCTACAAGAAATGCTACACGTTTAATGATACTGACAATAGGTACTTAACGGAAGCATTATACTTCTTTATTTAAATTATCTTACCTATTTATTATTTGAAACACCTATTATATTTCTGGTATTTTGGTAACAGCATAATGTACCTATTAGGTCGAAAATATGAAGCATTTTCCGTACCTAAACATAAGGGACTTTTTGAACCCCTTAAAATTTACATTATCGTTATGGTTATGGTTATTCTGAGCATGCGCAGTGCCTAAAATGATACTATTTTTGGCACTACGCATGCGCAGAATAACGATAACGATAACGACGTGCTAAAATTTAAGGGGTTCAAAACCTCTCTATTGTTGAATTTTCCAATATAGGAGAGATATATGGACTTTAGAGATTGTTGAGTGCAATCTTCTTTCACAAAAGTCTCAAAAGTCCCGGGAACATTTTACAGGTGAAGAGACATATTTAAAATTGGAGGACTGTCTTACGATCTAGTAATCTTTATTTTAGAGCAGTAGTGGACTTCTCCTCCCTTTTTAATTCTTTCGTGAGAGTAATATCCCAACATTTCTAAATGTAACCCATTTCGTGTTGCACCTCAATTTAATGGTGGTAAAACACAAATATTTTTACCGACATTCGAACAAAAATATTCAAAACCACATGAGTGAGTACAATTAGAAAAGTTTAATTAGATTTACTAATTATTTATAGTTATGGTTGCGTAAAGTATCTATAGCGTGGATATCTGAATTAGCATCAGAAACCAGCAATGACAACCAATAAACAACGAGGTCAATTATTATCGAGAACAGTTGTTAGCCAGGATTCGATAATAGCCGATCGAAATGTCCCGAGAGGGCTCTTTATCCGGAACTGTCATAAACACATGCACCCTTACAATGAATACATACGATTCATTAAAACTTCGGAACGACCCAACTGATATAATATTGGCAGTATCTTTGATCGAGCCATAACTATAATGGAAAATGGGATAGAATACTCTTAATCTTTATTTAATATACTATGGTTGCGGAAACTACAAAAGCAAGCGCCTTTGTAGCTATAGAAAATCTATAATCTATAGAAAAATTTCAATTAGAAGTAAACAATAATTATCTCCTTGTACCTATATTATATTTATAGAAAAGTTACTGGGAATATTATTTAAAATCTCAACTTTAAAAGCTCAATGCACAATTAGAAGCACAATGCACAACTTAATCTACAATTATTCAAAAAACAAATGACTCCAGTGGTCATTTTGAATTTATAAATGACTTACACAGATTACACAGGTTGTTAAGGTGCATAACATTTTTTGGTTGTTACCTATACTCTTATGATAGTTATTCAATTGCAACAAACTTTCTGTAAAGTAGGAGATAAATAAATGAATAACAAGTTTGTAGTAATGCAATTCTTAAGGTTATTATAATATTTTTTTTCTACATCCACATTTCTGCTTTACAACTACGAGATATCCGCATTTGTATATACGAATAATATATAACCCACTTTTATACAGAATTTACTGAAGTTTAGCCACTAATACCAGAAGATGCAAATAATAATCCACCAGAGTTTTATATATCTGTTTCGGTACTTTTGCCCAACTTTGTAATATACAGGGTGTTACAACATCGTATGTCACAAAAACTTTGGCGAATTCTACGAACAAAAACAGGAAAAAAGTTCTCTTGGTTCGTTTTCAAGTTATAGGGGTTTAAAATTTTTCGAGAAAGAAATATTTTATTTTACAACTTTTTTATGAATGAAAATATCGTTATACAATTTAGGGTACTGCATGAACTAACAATACGATATTTATTATCGAAATATGGTATTTCAACTATAATCAGGGGCGTAGATACAGGAAACGTCTAAGATCTTAGGGAAAAAAATATGTGACGCTACTGCTACAGTTTCACACTGCTTTACACTAATTTTTATTGAGTGTGTTATTTAAGATGAGCTAATTAACCATTTCAATTACAAATCTCTTAAAAATTTAAACAAAACAAATATGTACCTACTTTGAATAGTGAATTTTGAAATAAGAAAATATTATATATGAAGCTACATATTAAAAGAGATAAGAATATTGAATTAGGCGAGGTAACCAGTTAATAAAATAGATAAACATAAGTTGACAGACATATATATTATATGACAGTATATATACAATATTATTTAACAAAAAATTTAACTATACGACAAGCATACCAATGAAATAGTATTTGTAGATCCTCGTCAATTATGTTGTCCATAACAGTCTATTGTAGTACCAAGTACAGTACAGTATTCAAATGTAGTACCAAGGCAAACATTTAAGTTTGCCTCAAAAAACCACTGTATAATGTGTAATAAAAATAAATATATGACAAATTAACTAAATTTCATCAGTGGATTTTCAACCAATCCTTTGGTTTTTAACAAAATCAATTACAATGATCAAAAGATAAAAAATTATGTTTACAAGGTTCCATGTGAATAAGGTGGTTGGTGAGATATCTAGCTAGACTATTACAAATAAAGGTACGTGAACATAAAAAATTTATCAGAAATTACCAAATCAATCTATATTAGTACCTACATTATACTCATTGGACAAAGGCGAAAATTATATAAAAAAAGAGAAATTAATTAATAGAAAACTAAAGGAAAGTGCTTTAATTTAATTTATAGATAATGGTGATGATTGTATCGGACAGAAACGATACTTTTGGATCAAAGGTAGTTTAATTTTCTCCTGAAAAAGGTTTCTATTCTATGTTCTCAGTGGAAAATTAATAATAACATAGTGATCGCTGTACTTGATGAATTCAATGTGACAATTTTCAACAAAAGCTAGCTAATGACGAAGAGTCGAGAATCGACTTTAAATAAAGTATTGAAATTAAATTAATCGTATTTTCAGATTTGCTTTATGATTTATTGAATCATTCTTATTGTTAGTACAATATTTATCAATTTATTACAATTTTCGTTTCAGAAAATATTCTGAAGCAAATAGTTATAGACAATATAATTGACGAGGACCATATTGCTACACCACAAATAAGTTACAGACGTAAATAAATGACATAAACTTGAAAATACCTGGACAAAATCATGCGTCTGATAATATCTGATTTAGCTAGCCGTAACTAATAAGCTCGGAACAATACGTTGTGGAAAATTTCTGTTTTTAAAATTGTCAGTCGATACTTAACTAATGAGTGAGAGAGGGTGCAACATACAGTAGTTTTCATGAAGAGGAAGAAGAAAGATGATGAATGTTATTCGTTCATGATATTATTGGTTTGTCGCATCAATGTCAGGGTATTCTTTCATGCTTTGTAAAGATGCTACAAAAATACCTACTACAGCTGCTTCACGCTACAATAGATCAAAACAAATACTTCATAATAAATATGAACAACCACAAAGTATCAATAGTGATTAACGCAAAATGCGTAAATATATTGACAAGTTCATGCCACCGCCCGACCAGTACCGGATGAAGATGTATTCAATAAGCCGGAATGTAGCTTCAGCAGCGCAGTGGGCTAGATCGTGTTGTGGTAGCATTTCTCGGTCACACTGCCTATTATCCCTATTATCTGGGTTCTATCCCCAGTCCCGGTACTGGCAATGTTGATAGGTATAGACTGTTTATCTGCGTTTTATTTATTTATTTATTTATTTATTTATTTATTTATTTAATACAACTGCCCAAACACATGCACATCCAATTACAAGACAGGAAATAGTACAATGTTATATGTAACTAAAAGTTAGGGAGGAACATTAGTATAAGAATAATTATAAATGATAATATACCACAACGTAATAACAATACAATATACAATAACATAATACAATAATGATTAACTTTGTTTTATATCCTTGAAGGAACAAGCAAATATGTCCAGATTAAGTTCATATAAAATGTAGTTAGAACACATGGTATATAGCGGAGAAAATTTTTATACATTTGTACGTGGAATTTTTAACCTAAATCATGAAAACCAGCGAGTCTGCTTTTATAGGGCATTAAACGGAATAGAACTCAAGATGTTCGGGCAATCAATATTTAATAAAAATTTATATAAGAACATTACTGAAAAATAAATACGATGTGTTATCACTTATACGAAATCTAGTTTGGATTTCTAGGATTGGATAGGTATACACCGTCGACTTTAAAACTAAGATATTTAGCGTAGGTGCTTCCTCTAAATTCCTTTCAAATTTGCCATATAAATATCATAATGTGGACTCTAGACAACTATTGCGTATTGTAATTTTGTCCTGACAAGCTAGAATTTAGAAAAACAAAACCTACATTATTATAGGAACCCGAAATAACTGAAGTAATAATGTGAGACAAAAGTTAGGTTAGGATTGAAAGTAACACCGAGGTTCTCAAATACAGTACACCTAGTCAGTATGCTATCATCGATGTTATAGTGAAAACTTATTGGACTGGCTTTCTTTGAATAAGGCATTCCACAGTATTTGTCAATATTTAATGATAGGTTGTTATCGTTACACCACAAGTTTATTTTATGAAAGTCCTCCTGCAGAATATTACAGTCTTCATCAGAGTCGATTGTTGCAAACAATTTGAGATCATCAGCGCATAACAAATAGTTCAGGTTAAGGTTTTTGTAAGAATCATTTACAAATAGGACAAACAGGAGGGGCCCTAGGACGGATCCCTGAGACTCTCCTGATGTAGCAGTGATGTAAGAAGAAATATAACCTCTGATTTGAACATTAAGAATTTGATTTGTAAGGTAAGATCCCTGAGGCACTCCTGATGTAGCAGTGATGTAAGAAGAAATATAACATCTGATTTGAACATTAAGAATTTTATTTGTAAGGTAAGATTAAAAAAAAATCGATGTTAGTCCGAAAAACGACAACTTGTGCTATAGCAATCTATGATCTAATCTGTCAAAGACTTTTGACTTCTCAGTAGGTATATATTACTTACATTGACCTTACTGCCACGATCTAAAGCGTGTGCAATAAAATGTATGATCTCAATTGAATACTCATTATATTCAAGATTATTGAGAGCGGTGTCGCAAAGACGCCAGCACAATATTTTAGCAAGAAAGCTGGAATGCCATCTGGTCATGTCGTCATTTCATTTTTAAACAACAACCACATCAGTGACATTCTATACCTAGACGAAATAAAATGAAAAAGTAAGCCTTCTACTATATATGTTTATATGTAGGCATCTTATACACATCCTATATTTAAAGAGACGTGCCGTAGATGTAACAGACAAGTGAGCAACAAGCTTGACACAGTAATTTTTATCTTTACATCTAAAATAACAGTAAGATTCTCGCATAGCACATTGCATTTTTCGGTTTTATATAAGCAAGTTTCAATAAAATACATTTTTTCTACCTTCTGTAGCTATATAAATGAGAAGGTTTAAGCCGACTTATTATATTTCTTTATTATCTCGACTTACCTATTTGATTTTGATTTTTGATAGCAAATGTGTCAGTTATCATCAGTTAGTTAAATGGGACCGGCAGTTAGTGACAAATTTTTGGTTCTGATTTTAGTTAGTATTCTATTCAGAGGGTATTATAATGCGTATATTCTCATGACGAAAAGGGATGAATCTTGATGAATAATGAAAATTGAGTTTTCATTTCTTGTTTACAAATGATGCGGTTTAGTACGAGTTCAGTCAGGCCGCCATGGTTTTTAAAATGAAGTTCAACACAAAAAACCACCCGGAAAACCATTCCTCGGAAAACCACTGGCATATAGTGACCGTAGGTCCAAAGGGCTGTTATGATCACGTGAACTTGTATTTGAATACAGAATTTTCTGCCTTTCCGAACAGGTTGCTAATGATAGGTATACAACTTTTTGTTATAAAACTGCTGAAAAACATACCGTTTATGCCCAAGGGCATACGCACAAATAAAAACTCCTTTTCTATATAAAGAACCTAGGATGACTCTTTGACCCATTCATTTTCATCATGAGTGTATACGCAATATAACCTCTGAAAGGGATATTGACTAAAATCACAACCAAAAATCTGTCACTAACTCCAGATAAATAATAAGAATTCTATGCATAGAATACCGCACTCTGCATCGAACTAAAACTTTTTTGTACCTGCAAAAATATTTCTCTAATAAAACCAGTTGTCAACTTGTGGCAGTGCATTTATTATTCATGAGATGTTGGAAGAGTGCCCATATGTATTTATTTACCAATCCGGAGGGGAACAGTCTTGTAACTCACTGGAAAATAGAACGGTGCTTACGAATTTACAAAATTGTTACACGATAAAATTATTTGCTTCCCTGCGGTGTGGCTGATTAACATGAAGATTGCATACATTTTGATGGAACTTGTTCAGGCTGGCTGTCATAAATAGGATTCCTAATGGCGGTGCTATGGGTAAGTAAGGTCACATTTGACTTTTAGAGATGCTTTTACTTTTTCGTCAGATTGCTCTGAATGAGGAATACTTTGGTTGCCGAAAACTAAATGGAATGGAATAGTTTTAATAAATACCACTCAATAATAAAATTTTCATGAAACGTGGTAAAATAGTGGTATGAATTTTTTATATTTAATAATCAACTACGAAAACATAATGAAACTATAGGAATAAACTGGTACACAAAGGATTTTTTGTCTCAAAGATAGATTCAAACTCAAACATAAATTCCATAGTAATAATAAAAATGTAAAAAATTATTTTACATGTAATAAAACTTAACTAGACGCAAATTAAAAGATATACTGAAGAAAAATTTATATTCGACAACTACAGATGAACTAAGTAATTAATAAAGAAGAAATTTGCAATAAAAGCATAAATGCAAATAATAATAATCATCTCATTACGCCATTCATATGTAGATACCTACCAAATTTATGAAAAAGCATAGCTACCTTATAAAAGAAAACACAAGGTAACAGCTAACCATGTAGGTAGACATTACAACAAAAAAGTGTAATTCCACAAATTCTCCACACAAATACTATGTATAAAATACATTTTCACGATTACTAAGTACAGTTCATACATAGGCCAATCAAAACAATATTATTTACATAATCATCCTGCTGCATCAGTGAATATTATGAAAATTAGAGTAAGACAATATGTTGAAGAGGATGAAATGCATCGAGAACGGGAGACACCCAAACCGCTAAAAGCAGAAGAATAAACACTCATAAATAATCTCATAAATATATGTAAAACTTGTTGGAACGACTATGGCGAAACACACAATTCCCAAAAATACCCACACTTTTAATTTTATACATATTCATAATCCAAATTTCACAAAAGAACAATTTTAAGAAATTACTGAAATAAAAAAACAGAAACATATAAACAGCCAGGCTGATAAAAACAGAGAAAGGAAAGTTAACAACATAGCATAATATATTGTAATATAACAAAAAATAAAAAATATTTTACGCAACTTACCCACCCACTACTTTTTCGATTGTATTAACAAAGAAAAATAAAAAACTAGGCTAATTAGGTAACTGCTAAAAATATGTCCATTAACCATCAATTTGTTATGTTAATTCACTGCCAGTAAAGGGGCTGTGCACTCAATCCAATATTACATTTAAAATAAATCACATAAATATCAAAATTCTGGACTGTATAATGAACTATTACTAATAGTCTAGAACCAGGGTGGATCAGAGCTTATAAAGCAAAATTTAATTGTAGACAAGTTGGCTTTGGCAACCAAAACTAGAGATCACTCTTAAATTCAGAATCCCAGGCACGCACATTAGAAAAATCATCAAGGAGATTACAGGCTAAATGGAATCAATATTACCTTGTCTTGGCTATACAGCAGGAGAGAACTACAAAAAAGTTCAGCCTGAAATTAGGAATAACCCATTGTTTACAGAAGTCAATCCTTTCTCTGTTCACATTAGTCGGATAAGTTCTCAATGCCTGTATGGAGAATATAAACTTAAAGATAAATTAATGAATACCCCTATTGAAATAGCGGAGAAATATATAATAAAATTGCCTGTATATGTATAGCTCGTTGAAGTATCAACCAGTAAACTATCTGCTAAGCAATAAGCTAATTTAAAGTAAAAAATCATTATTACGGACTACTATGTCTAAGCTATATTATAATTAGCTTAATAGAGATTTGTACTCACTATGTACAGAGCAGTCCATTTTTGATGGGAATCCAGGGTATCTCGGAAACTACAAGATGCATAACAAAACCACTTGCACATCCTCGAGCTACTTTTTCCAGTTTGACTTAATGGTGAAATCAGATCTGGTCTACTTTGTTTAGGTTTTGAGATACAGGGCATTTCTGAAATTTTGCCTTTTTCGTCAGGGCCCTGTAACTTTTTTATTTTCAGACCTACAAAAAAGGTTTAAAGAGGAAAGTTTTAGATATTTTTAAGTGGAATCCATTGGAGTAGCAAATTTTTTTTTATTGCGTCCCGTTTTTTAGATACAGACCAAACTTGTGTTTTTTTAAATGCAACACCCTGTATATTTCTAGTTAATTCGAAAGAACTTTCAATTCTGGTTACAGTAATATATAATAAATAGGGGTTTATTTGAATTTAAGTACCTTTATTAAACATTTTTATGGTTAAATGGGGGGGAAACGCGTATTTCCATTGATTTATTTCCTTATAAACTACATTGAACTCCTGTTTAATGTTATACTTAATATCTTAATAGTAATATAACCAAATACGGTTATATATAATTTATATTTGTAAAAATATTCGACATTTTTATGTTTCCATAATTAATTATTATCTAGTATTCGGAAATATTTAAATCTTTATATAAAATAGTGTGTTTAATTAAATCAAGAGTTTTAATATAGTTTATAAGGAAATAAATCAATGGAAATACGCGTTTCCCTCCATTTAACCATAAAAATGTTTAATAAAGGGACTTAAATTCAAATAAACCCCTATATAATATATATTACTGTAACCAGAATTGAAAGTTCTTTCGAATTAACCAGAAATATACAGGGTGTTGCATTTAAAAAAACACAAGTTTGGTCTGTATCTAAAAAACGGGACGCAATAAAAAATAATTTGCTACGCCAATGGATTCCACTTAAAAATATCTAAAACTTTCCTCTTTAAACTTTTTTGGTAGGTCTGAAAATAAAAAAGTTACAGGGCACTGACGAAAATGGCAAAATTTGAGAAATGCCTTGTATCACAAAACCTAAACAAAGTAGACCCGATCTGATTTCACCATTAAGTCAAACTAAAAAAAGTAGCTCGAGGATGTGCAAGCGGTTTTGTTGCGCATCTTGTAGTTTTCGAGATACCCTGGATTCCCATCAAAAATGGACTGCTCTGTACATTATTGATAATGTAGGTATATATTAAGAAAATGTATAATAAATATATATAAACTGAGTGTCCGGCCCTATACTTAAACATAAAAATAATAATAAAACAAACACTGTCTAATAATATACAATTATTCTAAATTACCCTAAAATAATATTAATATACTAACAAAGTTAAAAAAAAAGAGTCGACTTAGTTCGACTACACCTATATGAGAAGTTAGTAACTTGATGTAAAATATTAAATATTAAATTAATAGTAAATGATAAAATATTAAATGATGGAGCACCACATTGTATGTGTTCAGTAACTTCCCATAAAATAACAGGTTTTATATAAATCTTAAACTAAGGTTTGTTCGTGGCGCATTCGCCATTTTATGTTGAAACTACCACAGATGAATAAGGATAAAACTACTCAATTATAGAACATATTATGCACTTATATGTACAGGGTATGTCACGACAGACGAGCTAAATCGATATGTATAGAGAACCAGTAAAGGTAGAATTTATAGTATAATTTTTTTGTGAAATTAGTTATCAACTGAATTTTTTAAAATTCCTGTATTCTGTATGATACTAAGGCTGTAATTCATCTTGCAGATTTGATTTTTTAAATTTTAAATGTATAGTTTGTTATCAGGTTCAGAATGTTTTTTAAAAATTAAATATCTCGAAAACGGTACAATTTAGGGAAACCGGAATAAAGTGATTCTTAAATTTATCGGGGAATTAAAAATACAGTAAAAATGTATTTTTCTTCATTTTCATTCAGTAAATTAAATTTACTATTGTCACGAGGACAGTTATATACAAAGAACATACTAAAAATTGTTATAAATGTTTTAATAGTACAAAGCTAATCATTTTTGTTGATAATATAAGTATATCAAATTACATAGTTTACTGTTAACTACGCTAGGTTTCATCAAATTCATATGCATTCACCTAAAATGACACGTAACTTTGTGACTGTTTGAAACTTTTACACTTTTATTTATTTTTCAAACAAAAAACTCCATATACTTTTTTTATTTCTGAAACTCTGAGTCAAACACCCAAATGTGTTATAAGGCATCACACATGGTTTTCGGGAAATATTATTTTTTACAAAACTTTATATATAATAACTTTATTGCAAACGTACATTATTAATTGGAGACATTAATAATGTTAAATAGGTATATTAAATTAGTGGTATTAATGTTTATATTGTTATTCGTCAATAGTGGAAGTTTTATTAAAAAGATTTTAAAGTCTACAGTTTTTTGCATAGACATCCACGTTTTCTCTATTTTATTATAAAACATTGCATACATCAGCATTAATAGTAGTTTAGGTATGTACCATATACCAACTACCTGAATGATAAGCAACAAAATATTAAGACTCCAACCTAGTGTTTTGTATCTTAGTAGGCTGGTACTGCAACAAATAGTCTTACTTGTATGTTCACGAAAATAAATGATGTACCTATTCAACTAACAATAATCTTATCCTGAGGGTTTAAACAATATAAACAAAACACCGGCATTCAGAATTTTTTTAATTTTCTGGCAAGGTATTTGACGAAACTCCGCCATCTACTAGGAAAAGCAATAAATATAAAAGAGTTGCAGCACAGTTCCCAAAAGTGACATCCATGTTTTGAAGTTTTCTTCCTCTCCACTGAGAGGAGAGTTTCTAGATAATAAAAATATGGAATAAATCATAGAAAGAACAGTACAGATAATATATTTCATCAAATATTATTTGCTTTTAAACACAATACCCATATTGATATATCCCTCTATATATCAATATACAAAGCAAATCATATATTATATACTGCAATTAGTGTCATAAGTAAGTGTTGATTACAAAAACATTATACTGGTAAAAGTTGGAGGAGCATAAGGGGTATATTCTGCAAAACCCTTGTCCTGTCTTATTACAAAGGACTTCTACCTCGCTTCGGAGAACAAACATAGTACCTATTCAAGAAAACTGAATATGCCTAAAGCCCATTGTTGTTGTTAGGGACTCTGGCATCCTACCTAGTTCTGTTTATTCTTCACTTGTTCCTATAGATCTATATTGTGAAAGCTTATTAATTATTTTTTATTACAAGCAACAATATCATGATGCCTTAGATAGGTCGTTGCGTATGTGCGCATGTCGATGTGCAATTGCATATTTGAACTTCACATGCATTAGATCACTTTGATTTTGTATTTTTTGAAACACATAAATATGCGTACGATATTTATTATCTTGATCAGTGCTATATTTTAACATTGAAAATGTTTTTCTTATATGGAGACCGAGTTAGGAGTTTTCGTTAAAGGCCAAGGCGGTGTCGTGATCGAGTGGCGCAAAATATATAGTGGAGTGGATGAAACCTACACCATCTTGTGGAGCATGTTTTAGTTTTGGTGTATATGTGGTGTGATCTCCAACTTTTTTAGTAGGGCATTTCTTTAAATGGTCGTAAGATGCGTTATCTGCAGATTTCGAAAACATGTGTTTCTGAGTACATGCATGCATCGCTATTAATAAAAAACGGCTAGACTTACTGCCCTGAATTTTAGCCACTTATGCACAAAACCTAAGCTCTTCGAATGGTATACACCTTTTTTTGGTAGTACACCCATATATTATCAAAAAAATTACGTAAGTTTAAAACTTATGTAGCGAATGAAATGTAGTCTATAGATATTGAAAACTTTAAAAAAGATAGTTTATAACTGTAACCGTTTCCGAATTATCGAATTTTTAAAAAGCGGTAGCGTTTATTAGAGTAAAGTATTATGGAGCGTTCAGGCTTATAGCGCGAATACTAGTGCCTCTATATATTACAATAATATATTTACTTTATTTTTTTATTATTATTATTATTTATTATTTACCTCGGCTCTAGCTCTTTTTTTTATTAATTTATTTTATTTTCATGAGTAATCTCTGTCTCAGTAGTCGGTTCAGACCAGAATTTTCTTACCACTTTTATATCATCAATACATTAAAACATGATAAAAGTATAAAAAAAAAATTATTTTTAATTTCTTTTCAATTTAAATCAGGATTTTAGCAAATGATTTATTAATCAACAAATTTATGTTTCATTTAACTTTGGATTTGGTTCTTGTCCACATCCACATATAATTCTTATAATTATAATCAAATTTCTTAACTAACTTATATCTAATAAAAATCAATCATATAGATTATTTTATTTTCCCTGTAACACATATGCAATTTGCACTACTGTTAATCTATATGACTGGTTGCCTGTAGTTCGTATTTTAACTAAGGTTGTGTTCCGATATTAAACTTTGTTAACCAAAATCCCGGTTAAGCGTTCCACTAAATAAAAATTCCTGAAAATTGTTTAATTTTGGAACTGTGGTCACCTGAAAAAGGTTAACCAAACGTCAAAATATTGACCGTGCTCTGGGAGCGGTACATTGGTCAACCGAAGAGTTAGCAGGTTAGGTTTTAGCGTTGAGAGAAGAAATATCAATTCTCTCAACGACTTTAATTATATTTTGTTTAGATGGTGAAGGCAGATGGGGTGGTGTTCTTGCGTTAAGAGTTATACCTAATAAATATTTATAAATTCTACTTTTCTGTATTGTATTCTGTAGTCCACTTGACCAAGTCGACTGAAAGCTACACTTATATCTACTTATAAACTACTTATATCTTACTATAATATACCAAATTATCTGCTGTTTCATTTATTTTTTGACTGAAGACTAGAGTAATAGTTAAGCACGGAATATGAAGGTATTTAAGGTTGAATGAATCCCAATAAAAACAATTCATCATTCATGTTGATTAACCAGCCAGTTCCTTAATTACACATTTTTCAGGTTTACCAATATTTCGGTTAACCGAAATCCTGGTTGGTCGCGGATAATATCGGAACACAACCTAAATACTAACTCTACTCTGTTAAATTTCAGTTCTATGATTTTCTAATAAAAAACTTTATGTGATTATGTCCATCACTCTCAGTTCAAATAAATGTTTAAATGATGTGAAATCTTACAGTTTGTGAAAGTTTGTGCACTGTTTTATTTTAGTTCACAAGTAAGTGTTCTATTTTCCTTTTAAATTGATCTTCATTACAATGTCTATATGTTTTAACTCTGATGCTGAAATTTTAAGGTTATGAGTCGTTATATTTGTTATGTATGGTAATTTTATTATTTTACTGATAACATTTCAATATTCTAGTTATGCCTTTTTGTCTTTTTAATACCTTATTGTCCTTCCTTAAGCTTTTCTTGATACTCGATTTTGTTGATAGTGGTATTTGTCAAAACTGCTTCAATTACTTTTGAAAGTCATCGGAATATTTTTAATGTATAAAATTTTCAACTTTGCTGCCTTTTCCCATATAATTCTACTTTTCTAAAATTCAATTTCAAAATTGCGTCTCTTCCCTTAATTTTTCGTAACCAACCTCTTTTTTCAACAAAATCTATTGTTTTTCTCCCTGTTTCCTTGCGTCCCTTTTAAGTTATCTTCACATGATGAATTTTCTGTTCCTGTTTCACTACACTTTTTTTTAACATTCACTGCACTATGCTTATTCCATATATATATAATACTACTATATCGCGTATTTCCTATGTTAGCCCATAAGCGGTTTCTCCGAAAACATCAAAGGACAAAAGATATAGTGCTATACTGTTCCAGAGACTGTTTGTTCGATTTGCGCATGCGCAGATTTTGTCTATATCCATGGTTACGGAAACTGACACATTGCTTATAGGTTGACACAAGGATTGTTAACTGTTTACAGGATTGCTCGATCGCTCAATTTTGTCATCCGCCTTTGTGACGTCATAGAAGATATATGCAATCGAATTGTCAAAATATACCCATTTTGTGTTTGTTATATTTCATATTTGCAAGAGAATTTTCGTATTTGAATGATTATTAATATTATTATTTATTAAAGTTTGTAATAACAGTATACAGTGTACCTATTTCTACAAGTTCGAGATCTTTGGATCTTTGATGACGTCACAATTATGGATTACATTGTAGTATTGGCGATTCAAATTACCGATGAGGGCGCTGCAAATTGTAAACAAATATGGAGGAAGACGAGTAAAAATTTAAAATTTTACATTTCATATCATTTAGCATTTAACTGTTATGTAAATTGCAGATGAATTAGTGTTATTGAGTTTATTTGTGGATAATTATAGTGAATTTTTGTGCTTTTTAGTTTGAAATAAACAATAAAAACAGTGGTAAAGGCAGTCGATATCCCAGAAGTGCTTTTTTTTATTATTTATATGAATTTTTAAGGTTTACACACTCTGTGGTTTACACCGTTGATAGGTGCATGTGGTAGTTTTTTTTAATTGAATTTTGGACAAAAATACGTGACTGGCGGTAGAATAAGTGTATGGTAATACTTTAATAGGTATTGTTTGTGTTTGGTATGGTGATAAGTATTGTTAAATAATTGTTATTATTTTTAGGTTAAAATATATTAGTTTATGATTTGTAACTAATAATAGGTAGGTAAGTAAGTGCTTAAGTATAGATATTATACTAACAAAGTGTTCGCGATTATTAAATTATTATACTTTTTAAGTGAAAATGAGTGAGGAACTCTTTCTAACACTAGGATCAGTCTTCTCCTATCTGAAAGCTGCAGCAGAAAACAGATGTGTTGTAGAAGGAGAAGAACTGTTAAATTCGAATCATATTATATTAATTGGAACAACAAATGTGTCTCCAGTAGAAATAGATGTGTTAGCACTATGCCTACAGACAAGTTCAGTTCAGAGTAGACCACACGAAATACGAGGAAAACTGGACATTGTTCAAGGGAAATTACATATTTCTGAATTTAAATGTAGCTGTAAAGCTGGTTTATCTGGAATATGTAAACATGTTGCAGCTGTTCTTTTAAAATGTGCCAGGTTGTATTTACTCCATATTTCAAATGTGGCAAATCGAGCCCTTTGCAATTGAATGGCTAGCTGCCTTGATTTTATTTTTATTTCGTTTTTCTGTTTTGTCCTTTAAATTTTAGGTCCCCCATTTCTTCGTTAGAGAAGCTGTCAAGTACAGATATCTCCTGTTATTGGTCCAATAAAAGAAAGCGAGTTGCAGAAGAGTATGAGGCTAAACCAATATTGGAAACCACTTGCTTTCAAACTCTTGTTGCTGGGAAAAAAGGATCTTTAACATCTGAGCAAGAAGAAACATGTTTTAAGTTATTGACCTCTGTTTGCAAGGAATCAAGTTTATCTATACATCTGTAAGTTTGAATATATTTATTAATATAATGAAGTATTTTTTATTTTTGTTTCTATTGGTAATCTAGGTATTCATAAGGTTTTAAATAATTTCAGAAAGGGACGCTCGTCTGCTTTACCCATAGAAAAAGAACAAGACATTCCAAATATTTTAAAAACGATATTAATGTGTGCTGCTAACTCCGAGTTTTTAAGAGGCTTGGATATAAAACATGATTCATTTTGTCTGAAGCCTTGTTGCAGACAATTTGTGACAAATATACTATCCAGCACTTCTTATGAAGTAGCAGCAAATTCGGCTCAGAGATCGGACATTTGGAATCAAGAAAGGCAGTATCGGATAACGGGTAAGCATAACATAGTTTTCAGATTAGCAGTGCAATTTGTGATCCTTAAGAAGCTATAAAACTCAAGTACCAAATTATAACAATACTTGATTGCTTAATATAATTACAGATAACATAATCAGTCATTTAATTTTGTAATGAGGTTTCTTTCTGCATTTCAGGTTCAAGGTGTTATTCGATATTCACATTCACCCGAGGGGACTGGGAAGTCAAAGCCAAAAATTATTTTTGGCCAAAAAAATTTTCCAATAAATACGTAGAGCATGGCTTAAAGTATGAAAGGGAAGCATTGGCTAAATATAAATTAGTCAACAATTATGATGTTTATGAAGTGGGGCTAGTGATCAGTAAACAACTTCCTTGGTTGGCATACTCTCCTGATGGCATAGTTATATCTGATGGATTCCCTACTAGACTGGTAGAGGTAAAATGCCCCTATGATGGTAAGTACTTAAGTTAATAATTGTAGATAAGAATTTTGCACAACTATATGTTCTGATCTTACCACGTATCTGATATGAGAAGTAGACTTATAGTTCAAACAATTTGTTAGAAATTATGCCTATAACAATAAAAGGATATGTAACTCCAAATGTAATTAAAAAAAATAAATAAATAAATAAAAAATTATGCGGTTATAGACATGGAAGTTTACGGGTTTTTTCTTAGCTTTAATTATAGATTATTGAGACTCTAAATATGATTCAATTGTGCATGAAAGTAAGATGAGAGTACTCTAGTTCTATACTTTGCATCTTCATTGAGTTTTGTTCTAAAGCTATATCATTCTAGGTATATATTTTGTTTAACTATGCTACAGTGAAGAGGAAAAGTAACTTTGAAACATCGATATCTGTAACTGTGTCGTTGACGTTTCCTTTTAGGAACTAAAGGATAACACAAATCTTTTTGCTATTTAAAACATTATCCCCACAAATCTTATTTTATTCTTAATTAATTCTGCCTTATGGAGAAGAGCACTACATGAGAGATTATAAATAATTAAGTAAATTGTTTTTCATATCACTTTTTATATCGTACATTTTATAGGAGTTCTGTCTTCATAATTATTATACTATTAGGTATGATGAAGCTAAGCTGTTAGTATTTGAAATGTATCAGAAAAGTAAATATTTAAATTATAATACTTTATTTTTAGGTATTGACAATGATGCCATTAATTTTGTGCATACATGCCCATATTTGCAATTGAGTAGTGATGATGGTCTGAGGTTAAAAAAGAAGCATCAGTACTATGGCCAAGTACAATTAGGAATGGCTCTTTTAAATTTAAAAATTTGTGATTTTCTTATCTATTCAGCGAAATCAAAATCATTTTTAAATATTGTTGTTCCTTTCGATGAACAATTTGCAAAAGAAATGATATGCAGCATAAGTGAAAAGTATTTCAAATTTATGTTGCATGTCATCTGTGAAAGAAAAGCAATATGAAAGCATTTTTTTTACAAAATTTAAATATGTTTAGTATAATAGTGGTGAGAAACACACCGTAGTACCCTCTTTGGGTCTTTGTTACTATCTGTCTGACAATTATTGTCAAATTGACACAGCAATGTAATGCAATGCCAGTCGGGGCATATATTGCCCGTGGAGTAGTTGTTTTCGGCATCTCCTTCAAATGTTTAGTATAAGTTGAGAACAGTATTTAATGAAGCTTTTTCTGTCTTTTTTTTTTTTGAAAAAACTGATTGTATTACCCCATGTATTGCAGACTCTTGGTCTTATTGAGAGCCACACACCACTCATGGTACACCGTACACACCATTCATGGTTTAGCAGAATATCAGCTTCAGCAAGAAAGCGTGATGATTAACCCAATCCAATTGCAACACATTACCCACCTCTGTTTCTTTTCTGCTATAGTTCTGAACAAAATAAAAATAACATAAGGCAGCCTTTGTGAAAAGGATCTAGTAGCAAAAAGGTAAATATGTAGGTAGATATGAATGTACTGCTAGGTAATAATTTAAATTTTATGCATGTTAATATTATACCCGCTTCAAAATTTTCATTGCATACTTGCTTAGAATGTTGAACGAGTTGAAGAGAAAATCGCATGTATTACTTTAATTAAAAGTGACTTTCTTCAACTTGAAGTTTCTTTAACACATTAATCATCAAAATATCACTTATAATCTTGCTAACCCAGTATATACTATTACAATTATTATTCTTTTACTCTTCGGAATATAAAACTTGTTTGGCCCTAACATAATTGCTTTCATATCACTTTCATTTCTGTTACATTTCTATTTGCTTTGCTATTTGTAAGTTATTTACAGAGCGAGGATCTACTTATTATTTTCTAATATTATGAAGTAATATTTATGTATATTTGTTAAATGATTTAATGGAATGAATGAAAGTAAAAAAAGAAAATGTATTTATCATCTGTAAGTAGTGCATGAACTTAGTGCAAGGTAATATATATAGTAGTTCGTTGGTTTACATTTTTTATTTTTATAATTTGTATAAAGTAAGTCGTTCGTTGGGAGACATGGATGTAGTTGTAGTTATAATGTTTGGCTCTTGACAGTCTTACTGTTAATTTTCCTAGCTTTTTAAATGTATTCTTATCTTTTTTATTACATAGTTTAATACTAAAAAAAGAACAGCATGTGTAGATAAATTTTTTATTGATATCTAGGGACCGAGGTCACTTAGATTTATGTAAAAATTTTAATCGAAGTTTTACCAAGTTTAGCTTTTATATCTTTGGTTCCCTACCCTTTAAATATGATTATGAACATGTGGAAAAAATAAAGAGTATTTTACTTTATTGTGTTTTTTTTTAAGTAAATAACAATAATTCTAAGTAAAACCCTTGTCAAATGTGGAGTAATTAAAAAACTTAATTATTGAACGCAACAATTTATTTCTTTAGTAGTTGCAAAATATATTTACAATTGAACTATAAATTAGTAAGAAATGTACAATTAATTTTTTAAATTTTAACACAAATAATTCCAAATTTCCTGGTAAAAAACTATAATTTGCAGTTTAGGAGATTTCTAACTTCTTAATATTACCAATTTAAGGTAAAACATTTATTACATAGTTTCAACATGAATTGATGCAGTCGTAAATTCGCTCTTCTAACTGCTATGATTACAGAATATCTTCAGCATCTTTCATAGTAGTAGTCCACCTGATATGTACACACATAAAACAAAAAGAAAACAAGTGTTACATCAAATTAAATCGGGGGGAAAATATATAATATTCGTAAAATATAAATAATAATTAACTTATTTATATGAACAGGAATAAATAAAAATTTTGAGATTACCACCATGATCACCACGGAAACAGAAAGTGGTACAGATATAAGGTACCTGCAACTGTTGAAGGAGAATTTACTTTAAAGGTGATCTTTGCCGTGCTTGGTAGGTAATGATATTGCCATGGTCTATTCCAATTGTTGACATCTGTTTACCCCTTGTACGGTAGTCATTCTTAACGGATGACATCATTGGTTATTGGCAGCTAAACATGTGATTAAACATCAATAAGACAGTTTTAAACATAAGTAGAAAATTGTATACATTAAAATGTTAGCTAATTTTACAAGTAATCAAATAATGCTCGGCCAACTAAATTGTAAGTAGGTACAATCCTGGTAAAATATTCATGCCACGGAAGGAAGAAATTCAGTGCAAACGTTACTGGACAGTTCTTGACCTGAGATGTGAAGGGTAACTTACCTAAAACAAAAAAAAAAAAAAACAGAAACTGTTTCTAAAAGAATAAAATAGAGTTAAGGTAAGTTTTTCTTTAACACTTGCTTAAAATTTCTGTGTACATAAAAGAACAGAAAAATTAGTCTACTTTAGTGATGTTATCTTTGCAAAGTATGCCATGCATTGTTGAAAATGAAAGTAGATAGTCAGTATTTGGTTCTAAATTGGGAATTATTATATAGAATATAATTGAAAATATTTCCAATGATTCTACTCATATAATCTCGTATTTCTTTTTAACAATTTATCACAAATCTTGCCTAAATAGCTTCACTGGACTACAATTAAGAAATTTATTAAATGTTCTACTTTAATTCGTTTTGCTCTGTACCTACATAGGAAATGTTCAAATTTTCATTTTTTTAGATCTAACAAATATTTTCTCAAAATATTAGTGAGCAAGAAAAATTTATAGGTATAATTTGATCTTGAGTGGTATTCGGTAAAAAAATTTCACGACAAAATAGATTTACAACTTGTAAAAGTTAAACGTGGTTAAATATAAAAGGCTTTGATTTACCTTCAATGTCAAATTTCGAGAAAAATATGTCAGTTGTACTTATATAAGCGACTGAAGTTGTACTTATGTGATTGTACCTCCTGTCACTTTTTATTATGTAAAAAATTTCCACTAATACCTTCCAGAGTACTCCAGCAGTAGAAAATTTCTGAAGAAATACATAGGTTGTCATGACAAAGTTAAGAAATGCTCCCATTTTATTGGCATATAATTAGTATATGTTGGCGTGAAATTTGTAATCTCCATACTGATTGAATTATTCCCGGAAATTTATCGAAGGGCACTAATATTTTAAAAATTATCCCAAGTCGCAGACGAGGGATACCTAATTTTCTTAAAATATTCGTGACCAATGAAAAATTTCCTGTATTGATTCAATCACAGGGGGATTCGGGTAGAGAATTTCAAACTCAAACCTAATTAAACTTGAAAGATATTGAATATTTTTATCACGAATGAAAAAAATTCAAACTTAAATAGTTAGTTAAAAATTATAGTGGCAAGTAGTTCTATGCAACTTGTACTTTACATCAAAAAATTATGTGAATGTAGCTTTTCAAATAAAAAATCAAATTTTAAAAACTAAACTTAAAATCTGGTTTGAGAAAGTACTGGTGTTTGTAAATTTACCATTCCACAAACAATTAACATTATGTCATCTATCAATGGTACTATACTATTCGGTAAACTTGTATTTAAAATATTAAAAATTCTTATTCTTTGGTTCACTCGTTCAACATGAACCCTAGCCTTAGAAATTAGAATGTTTTCCCTTGATTCACTTTCAGTAAACTGTTTTTTCTTCCTTAAGAAATGAGGTCTAATTATTTTTATAAAATTTTGAGAACAAATATCTATCAAAAAACCTTTATCAACCATAATGTTATCTCGCCTTGGTTCCAATTTATTTATCAAATTACTTTGTGTGAAAATAGCATTATCAGAACTTCTACCACCATAGCTTTTGGACACAAATGTAATTAATCCAGCTGGACTAACACCAGTCATTACTTTAATAGTTTGCCTTCCTTTATAATGTGAATAGGTACGAACACGACAACATAAACATTTAGGTTTTTCTATCGGAATTTCTAAGCAATCTAAAACTATTCTTACATTTTTAAAATCACTAAAGCAGATAGGGATATTTTGTTGACATTCCTCAAAAGATGGCCAATGAATACAAGGTTTTAAAATGGTCGATAAGTAAGTTACATATTCAACAAAAATGTTCTTGCATGTCTGCGAAGTAATTTTAAACAAAAATGAGAAGGATGTTAAACTTTAAAGCCATTTTTAATTTCATGAAAACTAATACGATTCTATCTTTAATTGTCAATTTATGTATCTTCTTATCTGGATAAAAGTGACTAATTAGTGTTGTTAGGGAATTTAATAATTCAAATGAAGTTATACCAGTCAAAGAATTTAAATGAGAGTTTTGCTGTATGGCCGAGGTAAATGTTGTCAAAAGGTCACCACTAGATACTTGAATCTGTTTATCAACAAAATAACTCTGATTATTACTGATACTCATACTCATTAAATTTTGAACAACAACTTTTTCATCCTCCGTTAGATCGTCATATACCCTTTTTTGAATTGGTTCATCACTGTATTCAATGTCATCAGCAGAAGCCTTTTGTTCACACAAGGGTGTGGCACTAACTGTTACATTATTACTTTCCTTACCTTTTATTCTTTTATTTAAACGTTCCTGGCGAAGATTTACACTTTTCAATGTCTTATCATCCAAACTGAAACTTTTTTTTGGTAGATTTAAGGATGGTACAGTAAATCTCTTTAATTTAGGTCTCACTAATTTTGTACCTAAAAAATAGAATCATTTTATTGCTTTATAACTTAACAAAAATATATTTCACCTTCTGCACAATAATCCTCAGCTTTAAAATGTCTTGAACATACACGCAGGTGTTCTGTCACTGACTTCCCCATTAATAAAACTCTCTCCCATGCACTTCTTTTGTCCATCTTCTCTTCAATTCCTAATGCATTTAATATATTCACACGAATACCACTTTTTTTTTGGAAAATAATGAAAATGTATACTTCTATTACTCCCTTTTCTGGAATGACACCCAGAAACACAGCAGTTTGTATTGTGTTGGTTTCTTTTGGATGCCATTTCAAAATAGGATCTACCCACGTAAAAATAAAGATATACACACACTAGTCACTTCGTTTTAAATTTAGGAATACCAAAAGGTCGCAAACACCATTAAATATTACAAATTTTCACGTTAAATAAACTAAAATACGTTGTTTACTAATGACCACTGTCAGAAATTATCTTTTAAATAGTGTTCAAATATTTTCATACAGAGGGCGCATTCATTTTTGGAATCGCCAATAGGGATCGAGCAATCCTGTAAACAGTTAACAATCCTTGAGGTTGACAGACTTTCCAACTTTCAACTTTTTTTTAAAAGAAGTCGGTAGACAGAGATGAAGTATTTATGCTGCATGCTTATTGGAAGTTGCGAAATTCGTGCGCATGCGCATATTTGACTAAGGTACTCTCAATAAGGCTAGAGATTGTATGTCGGCGCCGTGTTGTTTTCGGAATTTTTGGGCCTCTACCCGCGATATAGTAGTATTCTTATTTCTAATTACAATTTCCTTAACCTATTTCTACAAATTTCTGTTATGCTTATTAAGAATTATATGTTATTATTTACTTTTAAAATATTGGTTTTTTTACATTTAGGTGTATATCTACCTTAACATTGTCAAATTTTGACATGTTCAAATTTTAAATATTATAATTCTATTTTAATTGTTAAATTTTACTTTATCCTGTTTATTTCAGCTTATCTTTGTCTTGCTTTTTGTTATATTGATTCCCTGTCATGTTTTACCTTCATTATATCTGAGTTTTGTCTGTTTCTAAATGTTTTAATTTGCATTTATCGACTGCAAGTCATGGATTTTTCTTTTAAAATATGCCTGAATAAATTTTATTTTGCCAAATATTTAATTAATCTTTATTAATTGTTATGATTTCTCTATTTTATAATATTTCGTTATATTTTAATTATCTAACAATAATAATAATCCCTCATTTATGTATTTTCTAGTGTGTTTGAATGATGTTTGTCTGAAATGTTGTGATTTGTATGTCTGATATATTGTATTTATTCTTGTAGTGGTTTTGAAAAGTCTTAATATGTCTACCCCTAGAGAGAAGCGAATTGAACCGGCGATTTGACTCCACTAATAAAGATAGCGCAGCGCTCGATCGGCGAGCGGCGGCGTGAAGAGTAATGGGAAGTGTTCAGTTATAATACCGTACTCGCTTAATGGAATAGGTTCTCATTTGCGATCGGCGCGCTTATAATTTGCGGCGCGCAAACACCATATGTTTGGTGTTTGCTCCGTGGTTGCAAGGATTGTAAAGAGTAGATATCGGAATTTGTATATTTTTGGAGTAGTATACAGCAGCCGGAAAAATTTTATAAGCATCAACCTATATGTGGACTTCGCAGAATTTTACTTACTACCTACTCTTCTTTCTTAAATTTTTAAAAAGCGCTCGCGTTTATCAGAGTGAAGTATTACAACGCGCTCAGGCTTATAGTGCGAATAATGGTTACTCTATAGACGTCTACCCTAGAAAGAAGCGAATTAAATCGACGATTTTACTCCACTAATATAGATAACGCAGTGCTCGACCGGCGAGCGGCGTGAAGAGTAGTCGGGAGTGTTCGAATATAATCCCGTACTCGCTTAATGGAATAGTGTCTCATTTGCTAGGACGATCGGTGCGCTTATAATTATGTTTCATATATGGTGTTATCATTGCCAATGTCTTCGCGGTTGCAAGGATTGCGAAATCTGTGATTTTTTTTTGATCTGGCAAGAATAAATTTTAAAAGATCTAACTTCATTATAATGAAACTAAGTATCTTATATACAAGATAAGTAAATCTTTGACATGTTTGTATATTATATTGAGATAATTATTTCGGCATAATACTAATACAGTATTTTTTTTTCAAGAAATTGTAAATATGCACATAAAAATAGGAAATGTTATATTTGGCTTAGATATTGACCTACATTTTGAATTCTCCTGACAGCAGCAGCTCGTTTACAATAATCAATTCTGCATTCATTCAAACTTTTATAGATGTTTCTAAAACTTGGAATTAAAATCTAGAAAATTAACGAACTAGGTACCTAACTTCATTAAAAATTAACTCGCTAATACAGTGCTTTCGTAAAATAATGAATAAATTCGCAATTTTATGAATACCCAATATTTTTAAAAATCGCTTAGACCCGTCGATTTTCTTTTATTTTTACCTTTATTTTACATATATTTTATTTTTTACAGTCACTCAATGAAGCTACGTCAGTAAAAGTTTCAAATTTTAAATGAGACATCCTGCATTTTTTACATATTTGGAAAGATCTCGTTTTTACGAATACGATCATAGAAAGTTTCATGGGTCTATATCTAATAATAAGGGAGATCTAGTTAAAAAACTATACACTAAGATAAATATGCTAGGAAAGAGAATGTCGATTCGTTGCTAGGCACAGAGTCTTTCTCCAACTCATTACTCTTATGGTCTCCTTTTTGGGCATATCTCTCTTATTATTAGAGATAGACCCATAAAACTTTATACTTATGACCTTATTCGTAAAAAATCGTTCTTTTCAAATATGTAAAAAAACACATTGTGTCCGTTTAAAATATTAAGCCTGTATCGACGTAGCTACATTGAGTCACCCTGTAAGAAATTAAATATAAGTAAATATTACTGTCGAATATATGTCGAAATAAGGACAATAATAAAAGAAAATCGAAGGGTCCCAGCGGCTTTTAAAAAAGCATATTTATAATATAGCTGGTATTTATAAAATAATGAATTTATCCACTACTTTAGAAAACCATCAGCAATAGTTTTTATAAAATAAATGATACTATTACTTAGTTTTCTTATAATTAAAAAATACTTCATGTATTATTAGGTATTAGCTTTCTGAAGATAAATAAGAGGAAATGCAAAGAGTTAATTATCGATCATTTATTATATAGGTCCTTCCGAACTGTGTTATAATGTGGAGTGGTATTAATATAATTGTGAATATAATTAGATACGATTGATAGTAGGATAAGCCTTAGGGTTCAAATCATAAAGTTTATTAGATCCGAATGTAATAAATCAGGGTTTAGTATAATACACAGTTGAAAAATATCGTTTGAGGCAAAATCTACTGAACTTCCGAAAATGCGCTTTAATTAAAAATAAAGTTAAAAATAATAACAGACTGATTTCTAACAGAAATTATCATGCATTGCTTTGACTTCTGAGACAATTAAACATACATATATTAACTCTAAATATGTGTAGTAGTTAGTATACACATATATACATATATAGTAGCACTATACGATTCGAATATGTTATATAGTGATTGAAAGAAAATTATGAAAAAATAAACAAGCACATAATGTTTGTATCTTATATAAGGTGCAGTTGTACGATTCATGGCTATTTTTTTTATTACACCATCTGCAAAATAATAAAAACAGGAAATCAAAAGGCATTAGATGCATTTATTGTCCCCTCATAAATGTTCACAAGTCATGTGACTAGTAACTGTTTTTGAAACAGCAAATTTATTTCCTTTACTTTGGTGTCTGAATCAAAGTAAGAGAAGATTTAAGGGAAGTAAACAAATAAGTCAATATTCCATTAAAACGCAAGGTTACGTGTTATGGTACACCATTAGAGTTAATTCCAATTGGTCATTTTGCCATTTGAAGCAGCTAGTCAGCGATCACATTATCTAGGGTATAGGTGAACGGAATATCACTATTTACTGAAGAAAACCATTATGATTGATAGCATGATACAACTACACAGATATGCTCATAACTTTCGTTTGTTCTGCGCATGACGTCATTCGTGAGGGAAAAATGGCAATGCGATGCGAAAATTCTTAAGGGCAGTGATATAATTATTTTCGTGTTCATCAATTGTTTTTTCCTCGTAACTGACATCACGATGCGCATTGGCATATCTGTGTAGTTGTATCATGATTGATAGTTGATTTGATATTTGTGCGTTATTTATTAGAGTCCGTCATCTATTGTTTTCGTTGTGATTTTCTGCTATTCTTTCTTTATTCCCATTTGCTTCATTATTATATCCTACTTATTTGAAATCCAATAGTTCTTCTTAAAGTTAAATTACCTAAGTAAAAACAAAATTTATTAAAGAGAATTCGTATATCAGTTTGAGGCATTATGCCTTTTACTGCAGAATAAGACGTCTTTAGTTTAACGGCTCATTTTGCGAGTGGATCTAGAAACGAAGACGAATCATGGACATACTCCTTGAGATCCTGCATTGAGCAATTTATCACCCAATTTCCAGAGGTAAACATTGACTATGAGACCTTAAACAACAGATGTGCAATTGTCAAGAGACTTAAAACCAAACACTGCCTTTGAAAAGGTAAATCCACTGGCAAATTTAATAGATGATATACAGCAACGGATTAATCGAGGTCCAACAAAATATGTGTCAAGTTGTCCGCTCAGTCGAGTAACTTTTCGTATTATGTATGACGCAATATTCACAAGTTCAGTTTAAAATTGTCTGAATACCTATATTCGGCTTGAAAACTTTATTTGGAATGAATATTAAGTTGTATTTATATATACCTAATGAAATTTTTCTTTTCGTGGACCTCTCAATTGGAGCATGCCATAAAGCTTTAAAAAAGGACTGAATGTACATCCATACAAGGTCCCATTGATTACTACCGAAGATAACTACCTACATTATTGTGAATGGGTTCTCGGAGGGATGAACAATAATTCCTTATATTTGAAAGTTTTTACAGATGAAGCATGGCAAATGGTTACACTTATCTAGTTATGTAAACAACCGTGTAGGGAGAACTGCACTGAATCTAGGATTTGTTAGTTAACCGTTACCAATCCTCTAATATCGGTTGGCTATATTCGGTGGCCACGTTACTTGTAAACATTTATAAAGCCCCAGTATAATTACATCAAACTTCTGTTATTACAGATTACTAACAACGGTCAAGAAATCTGTTTTGCTTACTGCTTGTAGAATAACGAACTACGATAATTAAAAATTTGTTGTCTTTCGACACTGTTTCGTCTACTTTCGCTCAGTGTCGATAAAGTTATTTAAAATCTATTTGTCATCTACTTATTGGGGACATATTTAGCTTTGGGTTTAGAAACTTTATTGTTGATTATGTATAGATGTGAAGGGAATTCAATTAAAAGAGTTTTAGCTATACATAATTTTGTATTCAATAACAAACTACTAATATTATTTGATGATTTAAGTTCGAGCCAAAGTTTTGTTTACTTCAGCAACGCTACATGAATATAGGGGTTCACATCTTATTCAAGAAAGTAGAGAAACTTGGGGAAACTTCTGGGAACTTACACAGTGTTTTGTTAGGTACTTTGTCTCCGACAGTGGCCTAGAATGCCCACCTGTTTATAATTATTGTTCGAACAATAATATTAATCAGTCAACAGTTAATTTCCAATTTTCTGGAAGACTCTAGAGAGACTATTATAATAAATAATATTCCAGATTGAAATATAAATTGTAGTTACCAGTTACATAACAATAATGTAAAAATATGTCTACCCCTCATAGTAATCACAAGGATTAGCCCGAAAATCTGTGACATACTTGTGCGGGATAGGGTGCGACATATTTATTATTCAGTAAACCACAATTGCGTTTCAGAATGAGCTAAACCTGGAAAACTCCGGTTGTTGTTGGAAGGCGTGCTATGCGCATAGGCCAACAACGGTTCTAGGGGAAGCTCTCTAATGTCCTAGGGCAGGAGAAATGCTGCACCCAGATGTTTGTCTCTCTTGACCATGAGGCAGGCACAGCGACAGAGGATGTGAATGGAGTCCTCGTCATCGTGTCCGCAAAACCTGCACCTTCTAGTGTCACTAAGGCCAATAGTGTTAGCAGCCAGCAGTCTTGTGACAATCCTTATGCTGTTACGACTTGCGCAAGTATTGATCGAGTTGCGTTCGACCAAGGCCCTTCAATTAAGAGCCTGGCTTGTCGCAGCCCGGTCCCGTTCGACCATTCTTCCTCTGATGACCGGGGTTTTCCCATTCTTCCTCTGGAAAAGCCCGGTAGAAGCGGAAGTAATAAAATGATATTTAAAAAACATAACTTTACGTCATGACTTAAAATTTTATAAGCCTATTACAAATTTGTCTCCGCTATATTGACTCATTATACTCAAGTAAGTGGATAAGGAAACAACACTTTTATCTATTCATCAAAAACAATCGTTACAGCAAAATGTACCAAAACCCTGAAAAATCGAACTTTTGTCTCAGAAGCTGGAAAACCAAAGATAATAGAAAATTTTACTAATTATGTGGTCTACTAGTCAGATGGAATTTTCTCAAAACATGACAATTTGACAATGATAATGAAAAAAATGAGAATATGGCATAATTGTTTTGTATCCTTTGATTTTCCAAATATGCAAATTTGTCCACCCTGTATATAAAAAGTATGTATATTTCAAATATATTTGCGCCGTACTACCTGTTTGGGAAACGGTCATTATAAAATTTATTTATTAATGAGACAGATGCAGTTGATAGCCATATGAATGGATATTGCATTGTTAATTTTTATTTTGATAAGGTTTAATTGTTGTGAATTGTTCCATTAAATGCAGCGGTTGTATCTTAAATGAAAGATAAACAAATATATACCCTAAGTGAATGGACATTCTGATTAAAAATAAGCCTTCCTTAGTAGAGGGGGGACACCCTCCTTAACCTGGAGAAGATGATAAAGTGTGAGTAGCACAGTGTAAAAGATATTTAAATTTGACGCACCTTTCTCACTGTCTCGTGTAAGTGGAAGGAATTTTCGAAAGCCTAAATTACCATATCAAAAGCAAAGTATGAAAAAAGTTGAAAATATATTCAAATATCTTCTGGAACTGAACATAATAACTTGTATTAAAACAAACAAGGTCGCTAAATAATGCACTTCTCAAGTGTCGAGCTTCTATTTATAACTCTGATATCAAAGGGAATATCTTATCAAAGGAGGCTATGGTTTGGCCTTAGTAGGGCTGGTCTTGGATTGGATATTCGTTACCAAGGGATATGTTTAGTCAGATGAAACGTTGAGGAGTACTGCGAGATTATTGAAATTCCAATTATTATAATATGGGTCTTCTAATATTCTTCTTTAAAAACACATAAATATGTGGCGCGTCGTTGTTTTTAACTTTTTTTTCATCCTTTATATTGGCAAGTTTTAAAAAAATGTTGAAATATGATAATAAAATAGCACTAATAAGAAGCTCACTCAATTTGCTTTCATATTGTTTGAATTTCATTTGCAATGGTTAGTTATATAGTTGTTACCTGTAAGTTATATTGTAGATATATGTATTATATTACACAAAGTTAGTGTTACCAATATTGTATTTGAAATGGTAGTAATAGGTTATACCTACATGTTGCAGTTTTCATAATTTTTTTTTTCTTTTTTGTATAGATTTATAGGTTAGGTTGTTGAAATAGTTACCATCTTGGTTTCGTTCATGTATTGTTAGATATACTTAGAGTAAGGTCCCGTATATTATAATATGGTTGTCCCAGGTAGAGACATATTATAGTTATTACGACTGTGATGTTATATTTCTATTGTGGCGTCTCCCCTGAAGACAATCAGTGTGTGCACGTACAAGTATCTCCTATACTTCTGTGTTTTGTTTTATTAACTTTGTTTATACATCCATTCTGTTATGTATTGTGATATACATTTCTTTGTGTACTTTGTGTGAATAAAGTTATTATTATTATTATTATTATTATTATTATTATTATTATTATTATTATTATTATAATTTAAATATGCAGAGCTGAACGATTTCTTCCAGAACATTATGCCTCATATAATTCAATTTCCCAAAGCGTTTTACTAGTTATCTGGAAATAATGTTAGTTATTTACAATTATTATTATACTGTATTGACCGTCACCACATGAGCGTCAGTCGCTCCTATCACCAAACGACAGACAGATGTTTCGATGTAACTGGTCTCTTAAGTGTTGTACAGAAGCCATACCTGGCTTTAGATACCTATAGATAACATGCACTATAATTTTTGCACTATTAAGAAGTTGAAAAGTTTGAAATTGTTTTCTGATATTAGGGTAGAAAAAACAGGTTAGCCATAATAGAATTTTAAAATTGTCAACAAATTTTTGTTGCCAACTGTAAAATTTTTAGGAATTGTTAGGACAAAGAAGGGAAATGAGAGAATGCTAGCTGCAGGTCAGTTCAAAGAAGTTCCTAAAAATTTTATATATTGACAACCAAAATTTGATATCAATTTTGTTTTTTTCAACCTGTTTTTTCCAAATTTATAAAAATTTAACCACCAATGAAACTTTATAATATAATCTAAAAAGTTTGCCTCAAAAAACTACTGCATAATGTGCAATAAAATAAATATTTTATAAATTAACTAAATTTCATCAGTGATTTTTAAGTTTGATACAAAATTGTGTAATATTACCAACCATATTTTGAATTATGTCTAAATAAAATAATTATTATAATAAAATTTAAAAGAAATTAAATGCCAATCTGACATTTTTTATCATTCACATTTCTCATCAACTGACGACGAGTCGATGACTTGAAACGTTTGGAAAAAGTGAGTTAAGTCTTTCTTTTAAATTTTATTATAATAATTATTTTATTTAGACATAATTAAAAATGTGATATGGAATATTGCACAATTTTGTATGAAACTGAAAAACCACTGATGAAATTTACTTAATTTATCAAATATTTATTTTATTGCATATTATATAGTGGTTCTTGGGGCCAACTTTATAAGTTTGTCTTGATAGTTTAAAAAAAAAATGTGTATCCAATTTTAGTTTTATCGTGTATGTTTATGTTTACAACAGTACAAAATTCCTTTTTGTAAAATAAAATATTAAACAATTCACTTACCGTGCCGTACCTTATAAACAATTTTATTGCGTAAACTGACAGACTCGTAATTGTACTGGTAACACCTTCATTAACGTAATAGATAGAAGTCATGATATAATAACTGCGATGTTATGTAAATAGGGTATTACGTAATTAAGAATGTTAATCTGATTTGGCTCTTTACTTGTCCAACGGGGATACAAAGTGTCTTTAGCTGATTTTCCCAGGAGTTCGAAGCAAATTTCATATTCAATTCATGCCATGTACGATCTACGTGAAATTATAGTTTGCTATGGTACATAATCATAAAGATAAAATGCCAGCACTGATTGAAAAACATTTTTATCGGTCTTACATATGATGATATAACCATACAATGATCAATATATGCTAGAATATTATGATCATATTATGGTCATAATATATGATATGATATTATGATCATATTATGATGATAATATGTTTACCCCTCATTCTTATCACAAGAATTTACACGGAATTAAAATATTTACGCGGGAGATATGGGACACCTTATTATTCTGAGCCAATCAATGAGTAGCTCAATCAATAGGTTCAGTCTCGTAGGTTCCACAATCTATCAGTTGTTATTGGCTGATGGGTAACTACTTGCTATATAACAGTTTCTATCGAACTCTAAATTTCTAAAATTGTACAGGGTATCCAAAATAAGACTCTTTATACCCTTATCTCAGAAAGTATAAGAGCTAGATAAAAAGAAGGTTGTTCAGTAGAGACCTATAAGACAACTAAAATAGTGTAAATAGAGTTTATTTGGTAGACAATTAGACTCAGAAATATTTCGCTGTATCCTTATTACCATATGGGGCGTTTTTGAGAGCTGGCTCGACCAAGCATATGCTTAAACTATGAAAAATCTAAAATGTCTTATATGTATTGTAAAAAATTAACCTGTTGATGGTTGACTATCCCCCTAACTAATAACGTTTTTTAGAATTACCTCATTCAATCAGCGAGTCGTGGTTACGACTTATCAGCATAAGTCGTTCCTGAAACTTAAATGCGGCCCATTGAATAATAATATGCCGCCGCCCCCACACAATCGCAGACCAGCTGACTAATCCTTGTCTAAATACCAAAACTGCATATCTAACTTCTATATGGGACTAGGGATGTTTTCAAAAACTTGGCAAAAATGAACTATTCTGACTAAAAGCGGAAATATTTCCGCCGTAAAAAATCCGATTCACATCACTACTTTGAATAACAGAGTTTCATAAAGCTGTGACAATATTTTTGTCTGAACTAAAATCCATAATAATTGCTGAACTACAGTAATTTTATATAAGTGAAAATTTAGAAAATTTTCTAGAAATTCTAAAAAATTTAAATTTTTATAGAATAAACAGAATGTTCTGTCGATCAACGCTCAATTTGGCGGTGTAAAAATATAGAAAAAATTTCCAAAACTTACTCTCCATCCAATATTCTAACGCGATGAAACCTTGGTCATTTAATAAATTATAATAAATATTTTTCATTTAATAAATTATAATGTGGGTATTTCATATGGATGGACCACAGCCTTCTCTAGTACTAGCCATGAACTGAGAAAATTGCAACACTGCATCCCGTCCTAATTTCAGACCGAGCGATACAGTTTTGGTAAATGGTGCGTGTGGTAAACGTGTGGTATTAAATCATCCTATATATTTGTGTTAAATAGCGTTTAATTATAAGAGATAATTATTTCAGACCGTTGTATATTAAAGTATAATCAATGTAGATAGTGCCGTGTATTACCAATTTGATATGTAATATCATTTTCCCGAGTTTTTACATGTTCTATTTATTAGTTGGGGGTGAAGTGAAATTAACCTTGAATAGTGAAAATGCCGGCACGGTGCTGTGTACCAGGGTGTAAATCTAATTACGATTCCTCTGTAAAAAGTAAAGGGGTAAAACATATTTTTGGATTCCCTAAGGACGACACATTTAAACAAAAATGACTCAAACGTATCCCTAGGAAAGAATGGTCACCTACAAAATATTCCGTTGTTTGTGAGTTACATTTTGATCCTAATAATGTCGTTAAACTTGACAGACATCTTTTACAAGACGGTACATTAACAATGATTGCTTGTAAAGCAAAATTAAAAGTGGATGCTATCCCATCTATTTTCCCAAATTTGCCTAAATATATGTCAAAGGAAAAGTCGATTGTTCGAAAAGATCCTGAATGTAGGCGCCAACAGCAAGTTCAGCAACATGAAATGTTGATACAAAATTTTGAAAAGTCAGATCTTATTGCAAATTACAATGATTTTATAAATAATTTTTCGGAATAAGTTAATCTTGGTGAAAGTTGGAATAAAAAAGTCTTGACATCTAAAATAATTTTTTATACAATAAATTTCGATGGTGAAATAGTTAAAATTGAAAATCAGATATCAATAAATAACGACCTAACAGTTAAAATATTTGTAAATCGCAGTGAACTGTATTTTAATGAATTAAAGTGGATTTTAGATTTTGATATGAAAATTAAGAGATGGTCTCAACTTCAAAATTTATTAGATAGATTTAAATATACCTATTATTCAAGTAACTCAGAAACAAGCAATACTCAAAATGCATTGCAACAGGCGTTGCTGTATTTAAAACAAGCTTTAGATTTTTGCGAAAACGAGACTTTTTTATATTCTAAACAATTAAACATTATCGTAGATCAAATTAACCAAATGACAAAGTTAAAAAGGAAATACTCTGCCTCCACGATAATAATGGCATTTATGATTTATATTCAGTCTCCTACTAAATACAATATGTTACAGACTTTTTTTATTTTACCTTTAGACTTTTTTACTTACGACTCTTTAGAAATTGACTTCCTTAAAACTGAAAACCAAAAAGATTTTCTGCAAGTTTAACTTTAGAAAGTATAGCTTCGGATAACTTTGACTTAGACTTCTTAGACACCTGTGTCTGTGGAAATAATGTAAATTATATTTTAGGAATAATTTGTTCAATATTTGCAAACGTTCTCTTAAATAACTATGTCAAAAGTAGCTTATTACAAACAAAATTGGGAATGCACGTCAAATACGATCGGCCACAGCCTTCTCTGCTAAAGAGGCTGTGGGTCGGCAATCGGACTAGAACGTCGGCGTGGAGCGGTGTTGCCAATTTCATTTCATGGCTAGTACTAGAGAAGGCTGTGGATGGACCCTTTACTATAACCAATAGATTCTGTTTAAATTCTGAAAGTTGAAATTCTTTAAATTGATTTACCTGGTATCGAGAAACTCACTATTGCCTCTGCATCTACGAATAGAGGCCATGTGAAACCTTTCCCAGGTACACAAAGGAGTATTGGCTTTCGAGACCACAACTGGGACCGACAACCATGTCGAAAAGTGTCTTACGGCTTCGCGATATGTAGGCTACTAAGTGTATTTATCCATAATTCTATTTGAACATTGCTAATTAAGATAATGGCATATGTTTGGTTGTTTACTCTTTTTTAATATACAGGGTGTCCACATAGTGCGCGGAAGTCCAATATCTAGGTTATCAAAGGAAATATTTAAATTTTTTTTCTACAGTGTTGCCTAATTTCTCGAGCTCCACAAAATAAGAATAAATTTTGATGTACAGGGTGTTCAGTTTATTCTGTACAGGCACTCACTTTGTTATTTTAAATAGCACTCACTATGTTTTTTATTATTTTATCGAATTCTACGTGATAAATTAAGGAGAGTTTGTCTAATCCACCCCTATCAAAATATCAATAGTTTTCGAAATATCTGACTTGAAATTTTTTTTCTTAAAATAAGTCACTTTTTATACATGAAACATTTTGGTTGTGTGAGCAGCTAGAAACAATTAATTTTTGGGATACTGTAGAGGGAGGATGGCTCTTTTGAAAGATGTATCAAAAATTGAATGTATATTGCATACAGAGTGCAAAAAAATTGTGTCAAACATACAAACGAAAATTTCCAAAATTTTCACTAATTCAAATGGAACACCCTGTATTTTATTAAACCATGAAATGCACTTCGCCAGACTCTACAATTTTGCAATAGCTTTTCCTTTACCTAAGTTGTGTAGTTTTTGCAAATAACGCATTTTTATGGAAAAAATCCGAATTGCCCGCGTTTGTTTATCGAAATAAATGTAGTAATAGCCCATTTTCTTGAAATTTATAGATATTTGGATTTTTAGAATACAAATTTTTAAATTAATTATTCTTCCTTATTTTTTTATGAAATCAAGGTGAGTGAAATTTAATCCGCACATTTGCGATAATGGCATTGGCAGTAGATACAAAATTTCCCACTCCATAAAACATCCTGCGAAATTTCATAAATTATTTAATTCTGAACTATTTCTGACTATAAACGTTTCTGTTTTAGAAACTTTTCACATTCTATAATAGTAGCAAATTTTTTTGTTTAAGGAGGCCAAGGACTATTTTTACTGGATGTGATTTTAATGAAAGTGCTGACCTCACTTATACTTTTTAATACACGAACAACGACAGTTCCATATTGGCATTCTTGCTTTACTTACAAATTCCACATGGTTAATTGCTTAATATAGAATTTCACATTCAAGGTGTTTCGTACTGGATTCTGTGAGCCATAATATTCTGTTTCAGATTGTACTACGTCGGTAAAAAACGTACAAACCGGTTATTATCATTCGTGATAATAAAATGGAAAATACTTCTGTTCAACAAAGTAATACAAAAAGGCAATAAAAGTAAGGAGTTTAATTTATCTTTTATTTAACGTCAGTGTGCCTACTCGATTAAGATCAATCACCGAGCCAATAGACGAGCGAACCCGAACCTGTAAATTTTAAAGAACCCCCAAATTCTTATTAGGTAGATTCTTACTTGCTCACCATCACTTTTCACAGGTTTTTTACATCTAATTCAAGGACTGATACGACTTCTACACAAACCTGGCTTAAGTTTGTATAGCTTCTGTGAATTCACTGACTTACAAGCCACTAGAGGGTAGGTAGGCATGGCAGGCAATAATGAATGAATTAATTAAGTTTAATTCTGATTAATTCAGTTGATACTGTGGGCGCAGGATCAATATCTATAAGGATTATACAAACAGGAACCAATTTTTAATGTATTGAGGATTTATTTCAAGTAAGTATAAACATTTTTATATGTTACAAAACAAATAGGAATTTATAAATATGAAGAGTTGTAGTCGTAGAGAAACAAAATTATTTTGTTTTTCTATGAATATATTCAGGACAAATAGAAATAGTTAAGGAATAAAGCAAATACGAGTAGTAGTAATATAATAAATGAAGTTGGAACTTTGGCATTGATTCTAACGGTGCTTACTGTGGAGGTACGAAGTATCTAATGGAGATAAATTTAATTAAACAGATTGTGTTTTATTTCGTCGAAAATAAACTAATAGATATATTATTAATTAAGTTAATTAAATATTATGATTCAATGGGTTTAAAATTCACTTATTACCTAACCTAACCTACCTACAATGCATGCTATATGTACCCACACTATTGAATGACAACGACATATCTTATGTACTTATTGATATTATTGATACTATTTCAGTAGAATTATCTAGATCACTTTAAATATGAAAATATAAAGGAAGTGTCAACTTAACAGCAAAAATATGTGTATGTATATATACAGCTATCTAACCAAGATAAGTAATACTTGCAATTAATAGAAAGGGCTTTGTTCTTGTTGTTTCGACCCGTTGTGCCTGCCGCTAGTCAAGAGCTATTGGAAGAGACCCCTGCTAACACCAGTTCTGGTGGAAGCTCTCTAATGTCCTGGGGCAAAAGAAATGATGCACCCAGATGTTTATGTCTCTCGACCATGAGGCAGGCACAGCGACAGAGGATGTGAATGGAGTCCTCGTCATCGTGTCCGCAAAACCTGCACCTTCTACTATCACTAAGGCCAATAGTATTAAGGTGCTTGTTGAGATGTCCGTGACCTGTCAACAGTCTTGTAACAATCCTTATGTTGTTACGACGAGCGCAATTATTAATGGAGTTGCGTTCGACCAAGGCCCTTCAATTAAGAGCCTGGCTTGTCGCAGTCCAGTCCCGTTCGACCATTCTTCCTCTGATCATTTCCTGATCCAGTTTTCAATAAACCTTGTTATCTAACTAGGCGGAAACCTAGTTAGATAACAACGGGCCCTGTATACTGTATACTTGAGCCCCTTTTAGCCAGTGCATCGGCCTCCTAGAAAAGGCTTTACGGAAGAAACTGTTATTGTCCTATAATAGTACTTAGGTACTGGCAGTTAATAATATAATAACACAAATAACAAGTTTAAAATGAAAAATGTATCTTTATCTCCTTTTCTACACATAACTCAGACACAAAAAATACTGAAGGCAATATTTATTTTAAATTTAATCTAAGAAAGTACGTATCTGTCACCGACGATCGATCGTTCTGGGAATGAATGAAATGAGTTTCGTAGTTTTTCATTTACGTCCTAAAGACAGATACACATGTGTCATGCGTTGTTTTTGTAATTTGACTGTCCGTGCATAATGCATATGATAGAACTGGAAACAATTGTGATGGATTATGTGCCATAATTTCAGTGTCGATACGTGGAAAATATTTTTTATGCGTTTATGAGTTACTAAAAGAAAAAAGAAAAATCAGAAACATGCTAAGGTAAGTAGGCGATTTATTATTTTTCCTATTACCTACATATTCGCAAGGTACTGTTTAAGTACAATAAATTTATTCAGTAAAGAAAAACTTGTTTATTGCATATTACTTAATTCATTATTATTAATTTACATGCAATCAGTTGGTACTTTTGAAGAAAAATAGTTATTTACGTTATAAGTCTGGTAAATACATTTTTACAGTACGAGTAAGATGTTTCCCGACGAGCCGAATCCGCAATTTCGAAAAGAGTACTGGAAAAGAGTTTACCAGACGTATGACGCACAACATTTTATTTCATACTTTTTAAAAACAACAGGAAACGTGATTAAAGAATAATTTTATGTGCTGGGAGTGTTTTTGGAATTTGGATTGAATGCATACCTAGCTGTGAGACAGTTTATCTAGAAACGCGACACTAACTGTCATCACGTTATTAACTGTAAAATGGATCAAGAAAAATTATTAATTCCTGAGATTATTGTGCGGAAATCTGAAGAAGCCATGTGAAACCTGATACTCAAGAAATCGCCAACTCGTGACGACAAAGACTATAAACTTTTTTATCAGTCCTTGAAAGTGATTGGAACTTTTGGTGTGAAGATATCACTATCGTAGTTTTCCACATAATACCAAAAGACTATAATACACTCGACGCGCGTTTCGCCAATCAAGTTCTGGAGATGATTAAAACTCAAAACATCTCAAATCTAATATAATATATAATATAATGTTAATATATTAATTAATAATTATTGTATGGGAGTCAATATTGTAAAACTACCATTTTCGGTAGCATTTTGAGGGTATATTGGTATATTTCTTGGTAACAGTAGAAGCTTGATAACATCAGTTGATTTATGATGACAACTAACTCTAAGTTCTTTCTAGTTTTTAATAATAATAAACCGATTGATTTACTAGGTATAGATTGTAAGTAATTAATATTTCAGATATAAAACTGTATAGTAGCATAAACTTTTCAGCTTTTTGACAAGCTGAAGGTTACAGTCTTGCCAATCATTAAAATACAAAATATATCGCAGAACACATACATGACAGTACTGATGAGAGAGACATTAGGTTCATAACCTTCTGATAGTCTATGCTACCTTCTGTGTGTCTGACAATTCTGTCAATCTACAGATTTATTGGACCTATTTTGCAGATCCCACTAAAATAGTCACATGCCGCTCCTAGCTTTGAAATTATTACTTAAAAGGAAATGTCGGAAATATCTTTTTTGCAGGCAAAAGCCTAGACCAGCATTGAATTAGTTCGGCATTTCTTCCTCCTCGCCAAATACGCCCTAAAAAGCAATAAAGATTATCTACATAAAATATCCAATACGCAAATAATAATATACCTGCATATTGTAGGATGTGCATGAACCAAATCAAACAGAAACGTCAGCAACTGTAAATAAGCTCTTAAATTAAGATGCCAAGGCCTTAAAACAAATCTAGATATTATTTAATTTTATTTTCCTTGGTTGGTACAAAGTTTACAGGCGCCTGCCGTGGGACTCTGTAACTTAACAGAAATAGAAAAAGGAAAAAATAAAGAAAGAGAGTAAATTTCTATCTATTTACAAGTAATACTACGTATTAATTTTTCTACAGGGCTCGAATACAGTCGCCAATAAATAATTGTTGTATTAACAAAGCAGAAAATGTTGGGTTAAATTTAGGGATTTCTTTTATTTCCTCTGTTCTTCTGGCAGTGTTTATATATACTTACCGCTTCTAAAACTAGTGGGAAAGCAATTTATAGTCACTGATAGTTACGTTTGTATAAAACGGAAAAAATATTATGAATTTTTTTATTCCTTATACCTGAATTTAATCGTAGAAGTTGAGGAAAAATAGTAAAGGTTAGATATACTGTATACACTTGTATTGACAGTAAACAAACTAATTATCGCTAATTTTTAATCGAATGATATATTTTCTATTCGGTATACTTGTTGGACCTCGATATTTATTACAGATTTACATGCACAGACACAAGCTTTAGATTCATTCGACGCGACGTATTTTTGTATAAAAATATAAGTAAATTCATATAAACCTGTTTCTAATTAGTTATTTCAAAATGTAAATTAGATTGGAGAAAAAAGAATGTAGTTGTACATATTTATATAATCAATTTTTGCTACACAACTCAAAAACTTTTAAAATATGTTATAGATATTACGAATTATCTATGATGCGGAATCTATAGATAAATTAGTATAACGTAACGCATAATGAACTTTTCTTTTAAAATACTACGTTATTATAAGGAAATAAATTACGTACTCAGTATTTAATAAGCCATATATTCCATTATTACCTCACAAATCTCTCCAAACTTGGTTAAAAAATGACGCCAAAAAAACAAGAAACAGCATAGAATCGTATTCCGGAAGCGCGAACAATACCGAATACCCTTATGGAGTTGCTCATAGAAAATAGAAAAGAAATTTCTTTTCTATTCGGTTAGAGTTCCACTGTTGCTATGCTAGATTATTTTTTTGCTAGAAACCAGCTTACTTAAATCCTACTTTATGATTACTTATCAGCATAATCTATTCACAATATATGCCCGACAGTGTTACGCAATCCGTTTTCCTAGATTTTATCTCCTAATAAACCCAAAATGTGCTTTGAGCTGGGAAGGACGTGGTCAGATTAATATGATTAAATTGTCAGAATAGCTTTGTACAAACTTTAATAACCACGTCCGAGAAGAAACTGTGCGAGCTTATTGCAGTGACACAGCGCCGCATCGGATATAATTTGCATTGCTTGTGCACATATTGTGTGCTCCTCGGTGTGCTCTAACAAGAACAAGTTATCATTATTCATCTTCAAGAGATATTGATGCATGATAGTTGTGTATTGTTATCTACATCGAATATTCATGAAATAGGTATGTTAATTATAATTTAAAATAGTCAATAATTATTAACAAAAACTTTACTTAGCATAAATAATAAGTTCAATAGGAGCAGCTCCGTAGCCGAGCGGTTAAAGACGTCAAGTTTCATCATTCTCCGCGATTGACGGCGGTTCGAATCTCACCGCGGTTAACTTGTTCTAATTGCTCCTATATGAGATATGTGTATGAAACTGTGCACAGTATCTACTGCAATATTACTGTATAAAGGTCATCACCCATTTGTCTGCCACGGCACAGCACGGCACGACACGATCCGTCAAAATACGGATACAATGCAAACAATGACTACCGCTCATGTTGTTCATTCATTTGCGTTGTTTGCATTCTATTCACGGGCCGTGCCGTGCTGTGCCGGACAAATGGACAACCAGCTTTATGGCTAACAACCTACTGTTATTAGCCAATCTGCTTTAATTAATAAGGTTTTCCAGGTTTCCCTTATTCTCGTACTAAATGGTAGTTAAAGATAATATCGTAATTCATTCCAGAGCTCGGCGGCCCGCAAAATAAAAATGGAATCAAACAATGGAAGCAATAATATGCCGCCCCCTCTCCCACACAAGTCTCTTACTTCTGGGCTTATCGTCAAGATGAGTATGAGGGAAAATTTTTATGCAGGGGTTTCTCCCAATTTTCTATCGATTAATATTGGTGTTGAGGTATGACTTCCGGTTTCACCGGAAGTCGGTGTCAACTCACTTATTTCAAATGGAATATGCTATTTTTTTTTAATTTTGGATTCAACGTCAAATTTGAAGGTACGTTTCATAAGCATACCCTATCCTTATTCTTAATCGTTTTCGAAATATTTTGAATTTTTCGGCTGAGTAGCCACTGCAAAACTAAACATGATGGACAGAGTATTTGGATGCCTTTAATTTCAGCCTTTAATATTGAACAACAAAGCAATTTTTCTGGATATCTTTCTGCAAAAAGGAAACATCCCGATCTTCTCCTACTTTCAAAATAGTATCCTCTTCTCGTATGAGAATATTTGTGACTATTGAACGTGTCATTTTTCGAAAATTTAACCTAACCATAGGTATAATTCTTCCTGTTTGCCCGCCTGAGTGAGTAATCGCAAGAAACCATTCGCAAAACTACATGTCAGAAAATGGTTTCCATTAATGCTTCTTCAAAATTCTGTGAATATTTCCTATTGATAGATAAAAATTTCTTTTGCAGTTTCTAATTGACGTATGTTGATAAGTGGTGAAAAATGCCTAAACATTTATTTCATTTTATTCGTTGTCCAGTAATTACTACTTTTAATCAATTTTCGGGAGAAACATTTCAATCTCAGAGCAATTATTTAATAGTCTTTTGTCCAAGTTGTGAGTTGGTCTGTGTTTTTCCAGATATTTCTCTGCAAACACGGGGCATGTTCTGATAATATTTCGATTACACTTCTCCTAAATGAAAGGAAATTTAAAAAGTTACACCTGTTAATGTTATTTTATTTCTTTATATTCTTGTAACCATTCTAGTGAATTTTCAGTATTTTAAATGTTCGTACTTAAATGTTTATAATAAATGCATGTTGTATTAGTTGTGTTAATTACTTCAAACAATA
This sequence comes from Pogonocherus hispidulus, assembly GCA_963924545.1. NCBI lineage: Eukaryota > Metazoa > Arthropoda > Insecta > Coleoptera > Cerambycidae > Pogonocherus > Pogonocherus hispidulus. The sequence goes on along the minus strand of OZ004692.1, from coordinate 75,290,558 downwards.
CAATTAATTGTTCTAGTGAAATTTAGTGAATTATCAGTATTTTAAATGTTCGTACTTAAATGTTTATAATAAATGCATGTTGTATTAGTTGCCTTAATTACTTCAAATAATAGAAATAATTGTTGTACTTCTGTCTGGTTCATTTTCACTGTTTTAATGAGTAATATAAAAATAATGGTAATTCAGCACAAATATTTATGTAATTGAAATTTTATCCTAAAAAACTATTCAAATTTACGTTAATTAAATTTTGTGGGGATTCCCGATTGGGAATTTGATCTATAATATGTATTAAAATAGGATGAAATGTATTCCAATGTTTAAATTTATTTCTATTAACTTCCTTTCGCTCATAATAAACTTTCGCTCATGATAAAACCACATTTTTTTTAATTTAGATAGGCGAGGGACATGTGAATATCTCTTCTACTGAAGGTCTACGTGGTACAGCCTGTATAAGGGGGAATGAAGAAATATCGTGAGAGAATACCTTCACACAATATCTTGTACGGTATCAAATAACAGTTTCTATAAAATCGTAAACTATTCTTTTTAAAATCTTTGAGGAATATATTAAATTGAATGAAATTAAATTAAATACCACATAAATTAGACAATCCCTAAATCCAAAGCTAAACACTGTTCGCAAGAAGGATACACATTGAAAACACAAACACCCCATACCCACCGACTTTGCCAGTCCCAGAGCTGGGAATCGAATCCAGACCATAATAGGCAGTGTCATCGAGTAATGCTGCCACAACACGCTGTAGTCGACTGCGCTACCGTGGCGATATTGTGAAACCATAATATATTCTATAGTTTCTATCGAACTGGAAGTTTTGGATATTTAAAAGTATTATCAATAAGTGTATATATACATTTTTCTACATTCAAAATTTATACCTCAAGTGTTTTTAAAGATACTTCTAACAGGCCGTCACCATTGAACACCCTGTATAAACCAATAGAGCTGTGAAGAACTTATTAGACCAGTCTCCAGTAATCTTTCAAGTACCATTAGCTTGTCCAGAGTCCCACAATATCGACCACAACTATCCACAAATTAGCAATCCAGAGTAAGCCATCAGCTTTGTTTTGCTGTTTGATATTTGCCCTTCCACGGAGGATCAATTAGTAGGTTTAGCAGTGGAGAGAGAGAGACACTCTTGTATGAATTGCGATTGCCCTTTAGGGCCTCCCTGCTAGCGTGTTTGCCTGGCGCACACATGAATATAAGCCGGATATTAAGGCATAAGGTAAAGATACACGGGATTAAGCTCGCTTTATTTGAATAAGGGAACTTCCACAGTTGTTGCTACAATGGGGATTTGGTATTTATCATCAGCCTAGCGCGGCGCATAATTTATTTATTTTGTTAGGACCAGGAGGCTGTTGTGTCTTAGGAAGACACAACAGCGGAACTTGGAAATCTGTGAAGTAAACAGAGCAAAAATGTGGATTCGTAAAATTGAAAGAAGAGGCTTTTTATTTTTATAACTGCTTTACTGGTGTTGAATTGTGTTTATGTTGGATGTTATAATTATGCTTTATTATAAAAGAATAGTACTTATCAAACATTTTTCTGTAAATTTGCATGTGAAGAAGAGTTTTATTGAAGTGAATTACAAGCTACTCTTCATTTAACTTAATTCTCAATTAATAAAGGTAAAACATTAATACTATCTTAAATGAAATAATAAAAAATATCTTAGTAGTGGTGAGAAACACACCGTAGTGCCCTCTTTCGGTTTTGCTATTATCTATCTGACAAATATTGCCAAATTGACAGATAGATGACGATCTGATTTTCCGCAGGAGCCATTATAGTAGTGACCTCTATTGTCTTTGAGGAAGACAATTCTACTTATTTATTTGAAGCAGATGTCGAAAACAACTACTCCACGGATAATGTGCCCCGACTAGCATTGCATTACTTCAGCATCTCCATAGGAGTCGCCACCACATCTTTCATTGAGACCAATAAGCAGACACTGACGGGTTTCGCGCTTATTATGCGCTTATCAGAGTGCCATAGGTAGTGAATTTGATGAACGATGTTGCGACGTGATCTAATGGGAATCGTAAATGTTAGTAGTGGTGAGAAGTACACCGCAGTGCCCTATTTGGGTCTCTGCTGCTATCTGTCTGACAATGATTGTCAAATTGACAGACAGATAACGACCTGCATAATAAGGGCGAAACCGGTCAGTGTCTGATGATTGGTCTCGATGAAAGATGTGGCGACTCCTATGAAGATGCTGAAGTAATGCAATGCCAGTCATGGCACATTGTCCGTGGAGTAGTTGGTTTCGGGATGTCCTTCAAATAAAAAATATGTTAGTTATAATTTTATATCATTTACATTACAAGTTTTAAAGAACACAGTAACAGTAAGCACCAGACACTTAAATATTATGGTATACTAAACTTAATTTATTTTAAAGTTTAATACTGAAAAAGGTGATGCAAGGTGTTAAAGAGTGTAGATTTTTCGGTTCTATTTTAAGAAAGTTTAAAGATATATCTGCATAACCAAATAGATATCTCCAAAATCGCTTATACTTAAAAAAAAATTATAATTGAAAATTCTACTTTAACATAATAAATTTTCTTTAATTTCTTGATTCTCTGTAGGGTCCCTTGCGAAGGTTATGTTAGTTAAAATTTACAAACTACATTAACTGGTGAAAATATAATTTATCCGTCTCGGATCTGATTTCGTTTTGACAGCGAGAAACAGATGTTCTAGATCTCTATAGGCTAACTTGTCCATGTAATCTGGTGGTCTTAATACTTGTCAAAACATCTAAGTAATCCATTTATTTTTCTCTCAAAAGTACTGTGAAGTCCGTTGATACTCCAGAATGTATGGCTATCATTTGTCTCGTTATATGCGATTCATTGATATACTTTGTCCCATTTAAAGTTTACCAGGCTAGAACAGTTGTCGAATGAAAAACATATTCATGAACATACTAAGAACATTCAGTAGGAAGGAAACTAACTGTTCGAGAATATTTGGTACATTATTGGGTACATTTTTAATCATGTTATAGTTACCTATTTAATAGTTATCAAACAATTATAAACTTATACTTTAATATATACTTATAATAAACTTATTTGTTATTGACATTTATGTTGAAAATGCTGTTATGACTGTATTTACAAATATAACTGTGATTTAAAAAACACTGTAATGTTTCAATATATTATAGGCTATTTTTGGGGGAAGACTTTAAACTGTTGTACCTACAATGTTTTGCAAAAGTCCACTGCTTTTAGGTGTTGGCTGTTGAGTTTATTTATACATATAGTTTTTAAATTAATTTGACACAGACAAATCGATTGAAAATTGATCCACTTGTTTGCGCAAAAATTTGTATTCAGGTCAAAATTTCCTTCTAAAAATCAACCTACAAAACAAAAAGGTTAAGTTTAAATTGCCCGCCTTTACTCTGCCGATAAAACAGGAATGTTTTATCTACATTAAATATTAGTTCCGAAAGCCCCTCTTCGTGTCGCATGGATTAATTATTGTCAATTGTCATTTCACGTGGTGCCAATTTTTAACACGGAAAGGAGCACTCTCTATTTTTATATTGTAATAAGTGAATATTGTAATATTTGACATTACAATACTTCCAGAAACTACTAGTTTTGTTTATCGTCTTAGATTTGTTATAATTACAAGTTATAAACTTTTTTTATAACATTATGAGAAGTATAGATGGTAGATAAAACGGTGTAGGATATTATTCGTATCGTAATTTCATTTTACGATACTTGATGGGTTATCAAACTCGGCCTTCGACCTCGTTTGTCAAATGTATCATCGCGTATCGTAATGGAAATAACTACTACTGAGCTCTTATGCACTTTACCGAGTTCTACACAACTTTCCGATCTCAATCAGGACGAACAAAAAACTGACGCAAAAAAATTAATTTCAATAGTTATACTGTTACAATTTATAATCAAATTGTTATATGAGTTTTTGAAAGAGGCGGTCTCCACTCAATAAGAATATCAGCTTCGTAAAAATTATATACTCTATATGTACCTTTCATATATTATGAAAGGTACATATAAACATTCCTTACTTTTAAACAATTGCTTCTTCTTTAATCTATTATATTAGTAACGTGCTATTCTCAAATTTATTGCGTTACCATACTATGCATCAGCAGTTTTGTCTGGAAACAAGTATATTAAATTACTTTTGAACATTATGAATTTCTATGAAAAGATGATAAGATGTAAACGTTTTGAGAATATCTTCACTTTCCTGAGATTTTTAGTTTTATCTTTGACTTGATTTAAATAAATTGAAAATCAGATGTAATAAAGAGAAAAGAGCGACTGAAATGGCGTTCTAAAGGTTCCTTAATATGTTGTAATCGAGTACAAGAACGTACATAACATATGGAATATATAATATAAGGCTATAAACTTTACATCAACTTGGTTCAAGCTCTTTCCCGAAGTAAGTGCATATCTTTTATTGAGGTTTGTAATGCACATAAAATATTTTATACGTTTGATTTTAGATATTTGTGTGTATAATGCCTCAGTTATCTATTCATTTCGCATTCAATGTGATGAGATACATTTTAAATATAATTTGTATGTATGCTGTGAGTATATAGTACTATAACATTGCTGACAGGAATGATGACTGGCTAAAAGGCTGAAAAGCTGTCAGTATCGGCGCTATCGATAATAACATGACATGTAATTTAAATGTATCTATTATAAGGTAGCTACCAAGCCATCGGACTATATAATCCACTGAATTTCATAGGAAGTAGGTAGCTACATGGTTTAAATCAACAGTATTTTGAAGTATCTAGAATATAATGCATCTAAATCAATGTTGGAGTATGATATCAAGTTGCTGGACAAAAATGTATTGAAGTAAATATTATATTTTGACTTGTAACGAACTGCCGACCGGCAGTATGTTATTAATACGAGCCCCCCCCCCACAATGTATCAATTTCTATATAGCTTATATACATTCAAAATAGCTTTAATAAATTTATTTACTTAGTAAAACGAGTTACTACATATTTTTAATCTACAAAGATGGGAGCTTTTATGTTCTTGAATATGATTTGATGGTATTTCAAATAATACCCATTCATAACAATATATTCTTCTGAGTCACTGTAAAATCATGAATAGGTAACAACTTTACGGGAGTTACGTGGAAATCCAGGTCTTTTACTATTTTTTTTTCATATTTTTAATATTTATGAACTTATTCACGTTCATTATATATTTTGGATTGCAAAAATGAATATATTTCAAGGAATGCCATTCCTTAATGATACTACGCAGGTTGCTGGCGAACAACAACTTACGTATATGGCATAATATGGTTTTGTAAATGAATAGCAGAATGCGAAAAATAGCAATATATTTGGGAAAAATCAAGTTTCAATGGTTTGAATCAACACAAGAAAATTATTATTTAAAAATATGTAATACAAAATACGCCATTTCAGATACAATAAAGAAGTTGATAGCAATGGTTTGAATCAACACAAAAAGAAAAGAAGTTGTATTAATATCAGCTTTTCACTCATTGTTTCAATCACACATCAACTACCTATGGTGTGATAATTTGGGAGTCGTCTCCACATTCCGTTAGAGGTTTTAGATTACAGAAAAGAGCTATTAGACTATTAGCGAATTTGTCTTTCAATGAACCGTGTAGAGAACGTTTAAAAAAACTTAGAATATTACCTCTGCCTTCTTTGTATATTTTCCACAATTTGATGGAGATTTATAAAAATAAAAATACATTTGAATCTAACTCTAACGTTACTATTATACAAGGGGTGGAAATGTACTTAGAGCACTTAGGCATCGTTTGGAAATCAGAAAGAGAAACAACTTCAAGTGAATTTATTTAATAAATTGCACGATGAAATAATATTAGCTTCTTTAGTTTCAAACGAACCACTAAAAATTATTTGGCACACCATTGTTTCTACACAGTGGAGGAATTTATTGAGGCCAGTATTTCTAGTTTCAATAATTTTTTACCGGAACTTTCACCGACTGGTCGGTACTTCTCTCCATTATAAAATGGGTGTAGTATGTTTCTTGACCTATGTTTGTTTTTACCATTGTTACATTGTTTGTACTCTTGTGACTTGCTATAAATGTATTTTATATATATATATATATATATATATATATATATATATATATATATATATATATATATACAGGGTGAGTCAATAAGAACGAATTCTTTAGTATCTCCTTAAATAATGGAGATAGAGTAAAATATTGAAAAGGGGTTTTGTTTCATATCTTTATTTCTACAATCTAAAATTATTTTTAGATATACAGGGTGCACCGTTGAGGGGTTACAGGATCCAACATTTGTTTTTTATATTGAACACCCTGTATTTTATACGAGATTTTGATTAAGCTTAAAATTCCTCATACATTGATGCCCCGCTTGCTGATCTTGTATGCGGGGTTGCCAAGTTATTTCGGTTTTTCTAAAAATTTGGGGAAAAACATAACCTTGTAAAAAAATCATACTAACCTTGTTTCCGATAATTAAAGGTTGAGATTCGGTATTTAGATAATCAAACCCTTATACTATAAACCGATATTATCGTAAAATTATTTGCCTGTACAGGGTGTTTTTTGTAAGCAACTGAAATGGTCTGAATATAATGTGAAAAAACTCGTTTTTCTTTTATGGAATCCCCTGTATATTATAACACCAGACAAACGAGTATTAAATAAGCTCTCAAATGATATATGGTTTGCTATATCTAACTCTAATAGTTTTCAAGATATTCAAATTTATACAAATATGGCAGTGACTTCTTTGTCGTTTATTTATTCAGTAATTAAGTATTTCAAGAAAAAACATATTTTCTAAAATTTTTCTTGTTTTGTTCAAAACTGTCGTTTTTTTAACTTTTCTTACTACCATGAACAATATTTTGTATCTATTAAACAGCCAACGGTATTTCCGTAATTTCAAAAACACTTGAGTTAAAAAATCTGATAGGAACCTAATAAACTGATAAACATTGAACAATATATTTTTTAAATAAATTAAAGAAATCTAATACTAACAAAAAATAATAAGGGATGAAAAAACACAATTTTAAACGTCCACAAATTGAATATATCAATTTCTAATATAATATTATAAATAATACTGCTGGAAATGTCCCACCACCTTGAGCAGTGCATCGTATAACACGTGTTACAAAGGTGTCTCCAGCGTTTGTGAGCACTTGTCTGTTTATCTGTATAAACGAGTTTATTATTCTTTCCCTCATATCGTGAGATGTAGATGTTGTGAGTGGCGTCTGATAGACCATATATTTTATAAAACCCCAAAGAAAAAAAATCCAATTTATTATGATCTGGCGATCTAGCTGGCCACATGACTGGACCATCGCATCCAATCCAATTGCATGGATATACCTGATCAAGATCATGTCTCACTGCAGCAGCATAGTGAGTAGGTGCTTCATCTTACTGAAACCATAATCTGCGAACTGTTGTCAGTGGCACATTGTTTAACAGATCTTGGAAATCATTTTCTACAAAATTTAAATAATTTTGCCAATTTACGTGTCCATCGAAAAAGTATGGGCCGACTAAACGGACACAGTCCAGTTGTGCTGAAACTGAGGGTTTCTGTGCTGATCACATGAGGGTTTTGATCACTATATTTTTTTCTTCGGGGTTTTATAAAAGATATGGTCTATCAGACTCCACCCACAAGACCTCAGGATATGAAAGAAAGATAAGAAACTCGTTTGCACAGGTAAACAGACAAATGCTCACAAACGTTGGAGACTCCTTTGTAACACATGCTTCACGATGATTGCTCAAGGTGGCGGGCATTTCCAGCAGTATTTATAATATTATATTAGAAATTGATGTATTCGGTCTGTGAACGTTTAAAATTGTGTTGCTGCATCCCTTATTATTTTTTGTTAGTATTTGGTTTCTTAATTTATTTAAAAAATATATTGTTCAATGTTTATCAGGTTCCTATCAGATTTATTAACTGATGTGTTTTTGAAATTACGCAAATACCGTTGGTTGTTTAATAGATATAAAATATTGTTCATGGCAGTAAGAAAAGTTAAAAAACGACAGTTTTGAACAAAATAAGAAATATTTTAGAAAACATATTTTTTTCTTGAAATACTTAATTACTGAATAAGTAAATGACAAAGAAGTCATTGCCATATTTGTATAAATTTGAATATCTTGAGAATATCTTGAAAACTATTAGAGTTAGATATAGCAAACCATATATCATTTGAAAGCTTATTTAATACCCGTTTGTCTGGTGTTATAATATACAGGGGGTTCCATAAAAGAAAAACGAGTTTTTTCACATTATATTCAGACCATTTCAGTTGCTTACAAAAAACACCCTGTACAAGCAAATAATTTTACGATGATATCGGTTTATAGTATAAGGGTTTGATTATATAAATACAGAATCTCAACCTTTAATTATCGAAAACAAGGTTAGTATGATTTTTTTACAAGGTTATGTTTTTCCCCAAATTTTTAGAAAAACCGAAATAACTTGGCAACCCCGCATACAAGATCAGCAAACGGGGCATCGATGTATGGGGAATATTAAGCTTAATCAAAATCTCGTATAAAATACAGGGTGTTCCATATAAAAAACCAATGTTGGAAGCTGTAACCCCTCAACGATGCACCCTGTATATCTAAAAATAATTTTAGATTGTAGAAAAAAAGAGATGAAACAACACCTCTTTTCAACATTTTGCTCTATCTCCTTTATTTAAAGACCTACTAAAGAATTCGTTCTTATTGACTCACCCTATATATATATATATATATATGTATGATATAGTTAAATAAAATCTATCTATCTATCTATCTATCTATCTATCTATCTATCTATCTATATGATGGTCTATTATCATTAAATTAATTTTATTGCACCGCCATCAGTATTGACTTTGGAATATTGTAGAATTTTTTAGAAAAAAATATATATTGTTTTCAATACTTGTATTTATTTTACGATGTAATGGCAAACGGCTTATTAAAGAATTGCCGATAGATACGTAATGCAGTTATTAATATGTAGAGATCTTTGATACTCTCTACTTTATATTATGGCTATATTTAAATGAGGAAATCAAAATTTAAATAAACTAATTACTGTGTTTTTGTATGACACGTATAACAAAAGGAATTAATAGAACGCTTTTGTAACACAATAACAATGTAACAAAGACCATGGTGTTTATTTACAAAGTTTTTATATATAAAGCAAGTGTTGGCTTGTGTAGGATTTTACGATGCATGAAATAACTTGGACATTGAGAATCACAACAAGCTATTCCAATAGAGTCGGGTTTCTTTAGGGAGCACATTCAACGTTATTTCTGCTATATTCACCGTTTGAAGCTATGTGTATTTGGTTAGGAAAAGTTCCGCAAAAGACGCAATGCTCCTATTTTTCAGAGGATCTTCCTACTATGAAGGTAATCTTCAATATTTTCTATGAAGAAAAATTAAATTGCATAATACGTAAAGTTATGAAATTTTTCCTCACAACACAATTATTTGAAAATATATTTTTAAATGAAAATTTGACAAATTGAAAGCAGGGCTGTATTAAATACAAATTCAGTTTTCATGAAAACCCGCAACATCAAAAACATCTGATAAGGCTGAAGCTTTTATCGGTATCTTTAACATTTTTATGATTTTTGGTCTGATATTGACAGTGGTTTGTTAATAAAGTTACTAGTTACTAATTTTTCTAAATTATGGGAAATTTGTGACTATTAATAATTAATCTATTTCTTAAGTAATAATCATAATTATACTGATATATACTATATCAATTTGAGTAATTATTTCCTAGCTATTAATATATTTATTATTATTAACCCACAAACAATTATTGAATTGTAACATATTACAACCGATACTAAGAAAAATATCACTTTTTTTTATAAATTTTGCTATTTTAGACTATTTGTACCTAAATGTGAAGCCTAGACAAACAGAGAAAAACCAATAGGGTAATATTCTTCAAGAAATGTACGTGTTGCGATTAGTTGGTGAAAGATAACTAGAGTGGAATGTATTGTAGAGTTTGGGTTCAGTTTCAATGATGCACTGACGATGCTGGACTTGATGAATTAAAAACCTCACGCTGTATTTCAAAACATATATTTTACTAAAAAATACACTATGTTTGACCTGACAAGCGTGACAGACAAAAATGTATGCGTACTGCTTTGGGTGTTCTTGCAGAATGAATGTTTCTCGGCGTGTCGTCCCGCCAGATTCCCCACTCCTCACGTGTCACATGCGTGTCATATTTTTACGTCATAATTCACATAGGTAGAGGTAAAGACAGAAACATAAAACAATAAGAGACAGAGTTTGGAAAACCAAACAGTACGATATAAAGTTGTAAACGACGATGTATATGTAAGAGTTGCATCAAGACACAATATGGAATTTGTAACGGTTTCCTACACCGTTACGTTAAATCTTTAAAAAAATAATACGCAGCTGCACGTTAGACACTAGGTCCTAGGCACCAAGTATTTTTTGTGCAGCAGGAAGAAGACGGCAGACGGCAAAAAGGAAAAACTCCCAAACGACTTTCTGAGAGTCCTTGCGATCACAATAGGGGTAGAGATATTATTATTAATATTATTATTATGAAGTGCAAAATTCACAAAAATCTCGTAGTACTTGAGAAAAAAGTTATCTAATATATTGGGAAAAAGTCAAGATATTGTGAATGATCTCAATATATTGAATTTTTAAAAATAAAAAAATATGTGTGACACCAGGGTGCTTTCTTATTTAGATACTGGCTACACAGAAATAAAACTCAATTCGTTCAATATTTACAGACTGTAAAAGTCCTGTGTTAAAAGAGTCAGAATCGTAGTCCACCTCGGATATGCAAACTATGTAATAGTGGATATTCTTAAACTCTATAATGATGTGCAACCAGTGTTATGTTGTTTCACTTCATTAAGAACTAACTGTTCAAATAATTCCGCTACCGCTACGCAATTAGCGTGATAAGGGCAGTAGTACTCTGCTATGCCGTCGAACTTACAACCTGAGATTATTCGTAAGTCGTATCACGAATTTTCAACTTTATTGCGGTCATTATATAAGTTCTACTATAATACAAAAAAAGAGGAAATATCAGGTAGCCCCATATAACTAAATTCAGACCACTAAAACTTGTGTCTATCACAAAACATCATGTAACAAAATACATACATATTTATTTGGAGATGCCGAAAACAACTACTCCACGGCCAATATGCCCCGATTGGCGTTGCATTACATCAACATCTTCATGGATGTCGCCACATCCTTCATCAAAACCAAATACCAGACAATGACCGGTTTCGATCTGTTATGATCTCGTCAGATTACCATAGGTATCGGAATCAATGAATGATCTGGCGACGTGATTGCCTAAGGGGCATAGTGAATGTTTGTATTGGCGAGATACAGTGAAATACACCGTAGTGCCCTCTTTGGGTCTTTGCTACTACCTGTCTGACAATTATTCTCTAATTGACAGACAGATAACGATCTGCTTTTTTAGACAATCATTGTCAGACCCAGGTAGTAGTAGCAAAGACCCAAAGAGGGCACCACGATGTATTTCACTGAATCTCGCCACTACAAAAATACATACATGTTGCTGTATAAAAACTGGCATCGCCTTGTGTTCTACTGTTGTATTCACAGATATAAAAGTTAGGTACACTGGACTTAAGCCATATAGAGTATTCATAGTTTATTTAATGTTTATAGGCATGGACATTTAGTTAATACATATAAATTTGACGAATATAACTTTCCTTTCTCATATAGCCCATCCTCCATTGCATCAATGAATTTCCACACAATAAACCAAATTCTGGGAACAGTTTGTTAAATTTCAGGGCCAACTCATGACCAATTTCACATAGACCTAACTTATGCTACAAAAATTACTAATTATAGAATCATAGAGTCATGAAATATTACATACATAGTTTTAAATAGGGTAAGCCAAGATAGGATCATTAAATTCAGATGAATTGTGTGTAAAATTTACAATGAAGTTGTATGTAGCAAAATTAGCAAAATTAGGGCATTTCAGCATTAAACGGAAAGTAATAAATAAAATAATTTGTCATGTCTTAGTTTTTGATAATTTAGCACTTCTATACCAAATAATTTGTTTATCATTAAACTGGTTCTTTTGGAAACTCAAATGTTTTTTAAATAAGCTAACCCAATTCTACCATACTATTAATTAAAAAGGAACACTACATAGCTTATTATTGTGGTCGCCTTGTAAAACTTGCCAGCAGATCGAGGTGGCCATATTTCAACGGCAGATTGTTACTGCACTAGCGGGATATGCGTCATAAACGTACCAATGATGCATATACACAGATATCGGCCAGATTTATACTCACATGTGCAGTGTATATCGCGGGACATTTTGGATGCAAAACTCGTGCATATACGCTGAGAAGTCGATTGAAATTATTGTTTTATAACAAACTTGATAAAATATGCTCATGGAACAGTGCAGCAATATGAAACCTATATTTCTTCATAGACTCCGACATTGTATCTAACATAAACTATTTAAATATAGCAGATAGTCAGTGTATCTTTTTCATTGAAAATTTATTGGACTTTAATGTGGTTCCAACACTAGAGTATATTGTAGTCGTACTATAATGTTCTAAAAAGTTCTAACTCAATTTAAATTTGTTAATATCTCTTTTATAAGTTAAAACCACCATAACACAATAATTATAAGCACATATTATGATCATAATATAAAAATAAAATGAACTATACCTATGTGACAGAAAGAAATTCTATCCCTGATTTAATTTTTCAGAGGTTGTTAATAAAAGTTCGAGAAATATTGTCAGACAGACAAGAAAATATAATGAAAGGAATAATATTATGTATTTATTTTGAAGGGAACTAATTATAAAAAAAAATCGGGAACACACTGGAATTATGTAGGTATGGTATTTCAGGTTAAACAATAGTTTTGAAATGGTTTATACAGGGTGAGTCACCTAAGACCCCTCGGTTCATTGTTCAGTTTCTATAGAATATACATTTTTTTTCCTTTTAGGCCATTATGTACACTACTCATAGCCACCACTCATTTTAAAATTATTTTGGAACATACAGTATGACCCACTATAGAGGGGTGAACCAAACTTATATTTTTTTAAATGGAAGATTCTGTATGTTCGTATACGATTCGCTTTTTTTTTATCTGAAAAATGATATTTAATTTTTGAAATTCAGACTCTTAAAAGTTATCTTCAAAAAACCCATTTTACAGGGGCGCACTAAAAAATCAGCGATTTGCGATTAAGGAAAGATATTTTGCAGACACCTAGTACCATCTTCGTTCTTCATCGCTACAGTTCTAAAATCTGCTTTTTCTGTACAGTGAGAGAGTGTTTTTTATGGGAGTAGTAATTTATTAATTTTCAATTAGCTCAAACTCAATTTTTTTAAATGGAATGGAACACCCTATATTTTTCAATCGTATTCTATTCGCCTTTCGTTTAACTACGAAATGATATTTTATTTTTGAAATTCGGATACGGCGTTGCCAAGTTATCTTAAAAAACGCAAAGAAGCTAAGTTGATGCTAATCGCAAGGAGATGAAACCTCGAGTAGAAAAACTGGCTGTCATGTTAAAACTTATTAAATGTTCCAATCAACAAGTGTTCTTGTTGCTCTAGTATCAATAACAATGTCAGAAAAAAATTTATTCGGGAATCCGAAAATTATATTTTTCAAAATCGTTAAAAATCCAAAAATTATATCGAACTTATTTTAATATCTGTTACAAGCAGCTTGTTTGGCTTATTTGCACTTTTTCAATCTGTATGCACTGCGGAAAGTTATTTTTTATTATTATTTATTACACTCAATAATAAAGAAAAGAGATAGTGCAATAGTAGTAGATACAACCGAATCACAAGGGGTACAATATTTATTGAAATCGATACAGTTTTTAATTTGTGAAAGTATATGTGGCTATAGTTTATAATAAATATGAAATTCATGAAACTTGAAAATGAAATTATATAACTTAAAAAAAGAAAAATAGGTTAAAATCGGAAATATAGCTATTTTTATTTGGTTTTACAGAAATCATGAGTACCACTGAATTAAACGCTCGACTCTTCATTTTTGAAACCTCTAGTCTCATAAGAACGGAAAATATTACACGGAAAGAGATTTTTTTTATTGTAACTCAAAAGTAACTTTTCAACATGAAATATATTTGATTTGTTAATTCCATTAAAATACCGGAAATTGACAAAAAAATCGTGTCTTTCTACCTTTAAACATAACTAAGATGCCCATGAAAAATATCGATATTAGGACACCCAGTACAATGCTTATACGTTCTTCTTATAGTAACTTATATTTCCTGCATGTCAAAATAATACAAAAAGAGGCATATGTAGCGTTAAAATTTTTCTATCTAGATCCTTCCAACCCAGTGATATATGAACACCTTGATAATACTACGGTGTTACATATAAACACATAAATTTATTGTATGATACTGGCAGATAAATCCTTTCAGGATCTAGGAGGGAGTCTAGAATCGCTCACAGCCCTCACAACTGAAACGTAATATTTCAAAATAATTTGACACTTTGACGACTTGTATTACCCCATAACTTCATATACGATTTAAAGTCTGTTTACATTCTCCAATTATGTTGTTTACCCATGTCTATTTGTTACACAAGGATGTGTCATGGACAAACAGGAATGTTTGAATTTATGGGTTTTCTCCACAAACATCATGTAGTTTGAGTTCACTTTAGATTGTGATTTTGTCTGTTTAATAACAGAAGTAATCTTCCGATTTTATGTACTACGTAAACTTGACAGAATTAAAATTGTAGGTAATGCGTAAGTTTTCATATAGTCTTGATTTTGTATGCTTCCTATATAAAAATGCAACTACTTATGTTTCGTGGCTATAGTTTTATTCATCAGTCAGAAACACTCTGTTTTTTTTTAAGTTCTGGTACGGGGTTTGTCTAATATTGTAAACGTTTAGTTACCTTTGAATCACAGATTTTTGAGAATATTTAGTTTACTATTTCTATTCCAGTGCTGTTTTAGATAATAATGTTAATCAGCACCCTCTAGAGAGACAAGTTGGAAGAAGCCGGAAAACAATATAGTAAGTAGAATTTTTCTGAAGTAGGTTAATATTTTGTGGAACTCTCATCCATGCTAGAAGCCTCAAAATATCAGTGCGGGGAATCATTTTCAAAGCAGCACCTAAAAAGAAACACAAATTTTTAATTATTTATTTTTTTAAATATCTTGATGATTGACGATATATTATATAAAATAAATTGAAGAGATAAAACTAAAAGTGTCACTTTTTTTATAAAAAAATTTTATGTAGGTACGCCAATGTTTACTTCGTAAGTGAATTTACAGTCACGTCTTTAAAAGGCACGTCAACTTGTATTGAAGATTGCACTGAAGATTTCATATTTAGCACATTTCAAATGAAAACTAGATTGTTTTCTATTAAAGTATCGAAAATTATATTTAGGTCTAAGAAGTAGTGTACGTTTAAGTGTAAGTACAAACAATTTAGATACCAAATTTTCATTCGTCCAATGGTTAGGACTGAAAGTGTGAGAGCTACGTGCTGCCTAATATCTACGTCCCCTGTTAATTTACCGAAACGGGTTTTTCCGAATTTCCATATCTCGTTTACTTTAAACAACATAACAATGTTAATAATTAATACAGATAATTAACGAGATGTAGAAAGAACTTCTACTGTTTGACAGATGGGAGGTTACAAGAAATATCCGATTTCAGGCTATTTCAGTTTGGCCTAGGACATACTAAAATTTCCGTTGTTAGGAACTTTGCATTTTTTCCTCGGACGTACTAGTATTGCCTGATAGTTTTTAGGACAAACTAAAATAGCCTCATTAGTGGTAGAAAATATCCGATTTAAATTATTTAAAAAAATGCATTATATCAGGAAAATTAATTTCAAGGTAAAAGGATGAAGCAAAGTAAACATTCTCATTAAAAGCGCTATATTTAAAAGAGATCAAAGTTACCTATAGACCTAAAATGGAACGCATTTGTTAAAGGTAAATATGATTTAAATAATGTAACAAAAAATATAGATTTTCATTAAACAGTAAATAAACAACAAAAGGGTAACTACCTTATTTGGTTCTGCAAGAACTGCCTTTGTGACATTTTGAATTGCACAGTAATTGGTATTTTCTACATAAACACGCATTTGTATCACAGTGTCTTGTGCATTGACATCTAGTCTATCCCTGGATTGTGCCCGAAGAATATAAAATATAAAATGTATAAAAATAACTTAACAGACTTACCTCATCTATTAAGCCCCTATATTGATCACTTGTTAACAAACACATTTAAACGTGTCGAGGATTCAACTTCCCTTTCTAACATTTTTTGAATAAAACTTTGTTTCCACTTTAATTGTGCCATATTTAAAAATAAACCAGAGGTATAGCGGCACGATTCCGAATGAGAAGCTACAACACAATATCACTGACCATCATAACTTTTGAATGCAAATTTTTATTCGGGTAGTTCCTATAATAATAATCAGGCCATTTTAGTTTGTCCTAAAAACTATCAGGCAATGCTAGTATGTCCTAGGAAAAATGCAATGAAAAATTTTAGTATGTCCTAGGCCAAACTAAAACGGTCTGAAATCGGATATTTCCTATAACATACATAACACATAACTACGAATAGTATGATACTACTATCTATCATCTGTAAACGTCTTATTTAAATAAGTAAGTACTAAAACAAATTAAGCCAAAACAACTCTTCTCCTGGTTATATATGCCTCGCAGAGCGCTGAATTATAAAGTAAACATTTGCCGCATTCTGTCTAACACAGAATCAAAATATAAGGATTCGTATTGCAACGAAAACTACGAGGAAATACTTGGAACCCACATCGTAGGATGTCATTAATTGCATACCGGTTTATATCATTTTATGATCTCGTCAGTATAATATAAGTGATCGTATTTTAAAGATGCGAAGACCCAAGTACTTAACACAGTTGGTACGTTTTGCGTAAGCAAACCCTATACCATAGCGCCACCAAAGCTACCATTGGTAGTTTTCGCAACACAATCCAAATTAAAATAATCATATGAGAATCGAATACAGTAACGAGATGTAGAAACAAGTTCTACTACTTGACAGATGGGATGTACATAACACATAACTACGAATAGTACGAATATACTTTATATTCATCATCTGTAAACGCCTTATTTAAATAAGGACTTAAACAAATAGCGACAAATATTTGTCATTGAGTATAGTGCGGTATTTCACAAGCTTCACTTTATCGCATTCCTGGGTATCTTATCGACTGATGGACGGACATATGGGATGTAGGGTCTATTTTTAGTAATAAAACAGATATGTCCTTAACCTAAAGTATCAACTTTAAAAGTAATATATTGACAAAAGCTGTATTCTAAAAATTAACTGTTAATCTCTATTTAACACGTCTTTTTTAATATCGTCGGCTAAATTACGCAATCCTCGAAATTTATTGAGTGTTTCCCTGTTCTTTACAGCTATTATCGGAATAGGCTACAGTTATCCAAAGTACCCATTAAGGGTACTTTGATTAACCGGTTGCTTTAAAGGTAAATTGGTTGTTATAGGAATAAGTGATATTTTATGGGAATAGTAAAATTTGGATTGGAATTTCAAGTTCTTAATGTTGTTGTTGTTGTTGTTGATAGGCGGCGCGTTACCCGCAGCACTCAGGTCTTTCGACCCATTGTGCCTGCCGCTAGTTGGGAGCTATTGGAAGAGACCCGTGCTGTGCGCATAGGCCAACACCCGTTGTAGGGGAAGCTCCCTAATGTCCTGAGGCAGAAGAAATGCTGCGCCCAGGTGTTTGTGTCTCTTGACCATGAGGCAGGCACAGCGACAGAGGATGTGAATGGAGTCCTCGTCATCGTGTCCGCAAAACCTGCACCTTCTAGTGTCACTAAGACCGATAGTGTTAAGGTGCTTGTTAATATGTCCGTGACCTGTCAACAGTCCTGTGACAATCCTTATGCTGTTACGACTTAGCGCAAGTATTGATCGAGTTGCGTTCGACCAAGGCCCTTCAATTAAAAGCCTGGCTTGTCGCAGCCCAGTCGCGTTTGACCATTCTTCCTTTGATCTTACCTTGATCCAGTTTCCAATGGACCTTGCTACATAACTAGGCGGAAGCCCCAGCAATGGTTCGGGCCCTGTAAACTGTATACTTGAGCCTCTTTTAGCCAGTGCATCGGCCTCCTCATTTCCTAGTTCTTAATGTTAAAACCGGCGGCGGCACCGTTAATTGGTGTCATCAATGGTGAAACACTACAATGGAACGAGGTAAACAGTTACCCATATGTACGTAAATCTACTTGATTGAATAGAACGTAATCTGCTAGATCACAGTTCAGTTGGCTGTGTTATAGTTGTTTATTGATTTGAGAGAATTTGCATACGATTTATATTTATTTTCCTCGTTTGCTTGGAAGGCTTGGTAAGTAGAACCATCATATTCCGACACTGAAAACTGCAAATTAATTTCAAAAATCATAATTAATTGTCGAAGTAATCTATGTGTGAAATTAGACAAAAACATGTATAAGAAAATTGTGGACCGGTTATCCGGTATAGATTTTAAATCTATATAGGTGCATAATTAAGTCTAAGTCATTTTCAGTAGTCAGTCTTCAGAGTAAGTTTCACCTTCCAATGATGAAAAGTGATTGAAAATGCGTTATTTTATTTTCTGACTGTGAAGATGAAAGCGGTGTAATGCTGAGCTTTTGTCTACATTTATCTATCGGTTCATATGTAAAGGTTGATTAATCTATGGTATTATATTCGATATATATATGTGGATATCCAACATGCCCATGATTTAGCAGATCACATTATAAAAATTGATCACATAAAAATAGTCTATTGATATGGCACACATATGATTAAATATTTAAATGATAATATGTTCTCCAATAATTATTTATGTTGATTTAATTTTGTTGTTGTTGTTACATTTGGTATCATATTTGGAAATATTAAATTTAAAATGAATTATTAAAACCAGTGCTTGAATATGTACCGTTTTGATGGAGGAACCCCTTTATTGTATTATTTTTATGTTTATAATATTTTGCAAGGAGTTTAGTGCATAATTTTTCACGAACAGTGTGTGATATGCGGTATGGATCGTCTTTGCAGTAAAATGGCATTATTTAAGTTATGATGTTATCTGTTGAGAATTAAGAATTGACCTAAATTATTCACACCGCTCAGCATTATGTAAAAGTTTCGTAATATGTATTGTATTGTGAGGTCAATTTTGTTCTTGATGAAACTTAACCTACAGTTCTACAGTTACCAATAGCATTCACTTCAAATAATATAATTTTTAAACGAATGTCTATTTTTATTCAAAATTCAAATGTTTCATGTGTACAACTGTGACTATTTTCAATTAAAAGTTTGAACTGATTAACTGCGGATGTCCTTGCCTCTCCATTTCCTTCACATTTTGCTGTTTGAAGGCCCACCAACTTATTGATTTGATCTATGACAAGAGCTCCTGGGGTATCGCTACACTCTCTTATTGAATTTAACTTTCTAGTAAAAACTGGTGCTGCCCACTTCCTTCTGTTCCATCCCCTTACTCTGTAGGTGTTGTTGACATTTTCTGGGCCCGATATCAATATTTTGCCTCCACTATATGTGCACAACGGAAACGAAGGGCTTACCTTAAGACAAATTATAGAGTTAATCTTGGTAATATTAACTATTCGATGCGTGTTAATTCTACTATACCAAAAATCTGAACCACTTGATATTAAAAAGTGATCCTGAATATTATCATCTAATTTTTCATCACTAAAGCAGTCTGACGATGCTACCAGATAGTTTCTTGAGACGATAACTCCTGCGCAAACAAACTCTGTAAGCCTAGCATCCTCGTAGAGTTTTTCTAATATAGACACCAACAGTGGTTGACCACATGACTCTAATTTACTATGATGTCCATATACGAAAAACAAACCAATCATTGACATTACAAATGAACCGCTTACACACAATACTAAAATTAATACTGAACTGAAGGGACTCATTATTTTTAGATGACATTTGCAATATGTCAGTTAGGCACTATTTCAATTCAATTCAATTGTTTCAGTACATTTTAGATAAATTATTGGACATTTAGTTAGATTCTAAGGACATTATAAAAGGTCTAAACAATGTACAGCGATTATCAGAAGCATGTCAACTAAGTCCTTTTAAAAATTGAATTACGGAAACATGTAGGAGATTTGGAGAAGGGGTGTAGAAGTGCAGACAGGCACCATGTAAATAAAACATGTGGATTTCTTGCAGGACCTAGCAATGCTAAGATGGGGCCGGTAAAATTAATATTATTAAATTATATTAAAATTATTACATATTATTACTGCATTATGTTATTATTTTTAATATAATCTTGTTTTTTTTTCTGAACTATAATGTTTCAGGTTGAGCATTATATTATCTTTGTCCGGATGAACAACTTTCTGAAATCTTTAAATTTTAATTTTCTTATTTCTGCAGCCTCCTCTGTTCAAGTAGAAATGATTTTCAAATTTAATAAATTGCCTATATTGATTGAATATTTATTAAAAACGAACACCAGCTATATGTATACACGAATAAACTTATATCAATACCATAAATTAAAATGTCTGCCCTAGTTGGTAAAGGGAAACGGTAAAGATCTTAATGACAATAGTTACTCGAAAATGTAATTGCAAAGTGGCCCACAATCATGGGTTTGTGTAATGATTACATTTTCTTCAAAGAAGATTTTATATAAAAAGCAGATCTGGGAGAGCATCAAATGGCATATATGTCGGACTGGCTGAGGTGCTATTAGTATGTTATTTTTATTAATTTTTTGTATTAAAAATTGTTGTCATTATCATCAATCAATTAAGAATCAGTAAAAAAAATGTCTTTCTAGATTTTGGCTTCTTTGTTAATTTTTTGATTACTGGAATAAAATCACATGTAAAAATTGAAATTTTTAATCATATCATCATCCTTCAAGTAATAGTAATAAAAGATGATAAATATCCTCGTAAATATCTAAAGGAATCTGCACAAAAGTTATTGTAATAACATGTTGATTCTTATCTCTCTGCTTGGTCGCCTTCAACGACTGTGATTCAAGACTAAACATAACTTTAGATAAACAGAGTATGTAATTTTTGGTAGTTTTAAACACAAATAAAAATACAACTTTAAAACAGTAAATTTAAATTTATTGTTTCATGGGGAAAGTTTAATGTTCATGTGATGCTAATATCCCTACTAATTTATATAAAAGGCAAAAAATCATCTGGCTTTGATGTACTTTCTTCAAAGCTAATAAAATCTATCATATTATGTTATATCTCCTGTACATCCATCGTGTATATAAGGTCGATGCTCCTGTGGCTCGCTTAATAAACTTTTCATTATGAGAAAGAACTTTTTCAGATTTCTTTAAATAATCTATTGTTTTTTCGTTGCACAAAATAGATGGTGTCATACATATTGAAAACAATCGACAAATATCTTTATTATCTAAAGTTTACAAAATTCCGAAACGGCGTATGTACAATTTTGTAACCGATTTCAATGTTAAATGCAATATATTGATACCTAATTAACATGGGTAGAGAACGATCTATAGATATTGCAACAAATATACTGCTTAATTAGGTTTACGAAGAACTTGATAAAGGTAACTATGTTGCATCACTTATGTTTGGCTTATCCAAAGCCTTTGAGAGCCTAAATAAATCATTTAGTACAAGGAAAATTCTTACCTAGGGTTTTGGGAAAATTTTATTAATGGGTTGAATCCTACTTGGAGAACCGTGAACTGATCACGAAAACAAATAATAACCCGTTATATAGATCTTCAGTTTCAGTTCTTTTTATTGTCAATAATGATTTACCGAACTTTATTGGTAAAGGTACAGTAACTATGTTTGCTGATGGCACTATTACTACAGTAGTAGATAGTTCTATTGAGGAAACTTAATTGAAGGTTGAGCAGATTTGTAAGAAAATGCAGATTAATTGCGACAGAAACGCCTTACTTATAAATAAGCAAAAAATTATTTCTATAAATTTTCATATACAAAACTGTTGTAGATCATTCTAAACATGATTTTTCTTACTTATTTTAGTCATTCATGTGAAATTATTGGGTACCTTGCTTCAAATTTAAGTTTTAGTACCTAATCATAATGACACATGTGTGCAATTTATCGAAACACCCTTTTTAGCAATTTTACAAATAAAATCATATTTAACTAAGAGTATAATGGCCTCAACTATATAGAGTTCTAATTTCACAAAAAATACAGAGGTTAATGTTTAATTTAGATCATGTTAGCTGTCAGGAAATGCTCCATATAATACTCCATATAATACTTAAAAAAATACTCCATATAAATTGTGCCGTCAGTTTATATTTTGAAATCTATCACTTTCGCTAAAAGAATATCTCAATAATTTCGTACAGCAATTCGACGTCCATGGTTACATACAAGAATGTCAATTCTCCGACTACCAAAATATAAAACAACCATGTTCTGTTCTCCATTTTGCAACTGTAACAGCCTCTACAACAAGGTTAAATTGATAATGAATTATAATTATTTAAAAAAGTGTGAAATCTCTTTTACAGAATCATACTTTTAACTGTTTAAAGAAATACGAAAAATAAAAGAAACGTTAGATAAGCTTAATATTTTTAATAGCAACAATCTAGTAGCAATACATTTTGAAATATTAGGAACAAGTAGTGAAGACTGTAATATACCTTCTGTGCTGTAGTAGTAACTGTAATAAACGCATTGTAAATATACCTTCTCCATTGTTTGGAGGGAAAACCACCTAGGTGTATAGATGTGGAATTACTTTACTCGTTTTGAAGAATTGCAATAAAAAATACCAATCAATCATATCTCTGAAACAAATCAAAAGCGCAGAATGACGTTTACAAGAAAATATGGCAAGAAAGACAAAACTGACATGTTTTCTCAAATAAATCTCCCGAGATTCATTTAATGTTTCCCAACTTTTATTTCGCACCACATGTATAAGATATGTGTATCTTATAGGCTCAATTTTCTTGTTATTCTTGTACTAATCCCCACCAATTTATTTTCGAAACAATGTCTCTGGAGTAAAACTAATTTAATGTTGTTCGAAGACGAAACGCTACCAAATAAGCCGAGGTGAAGGGTGAACAACAAAGAGGAAACGGAAACGGAGGTGCACATGCTGGTACATTCCCCAAGGCTAAACAGGGGCAAACTGATATTTGCCGCTGCTCAGAACGTTTCTGTTTTAGGATATTTAACTTTAATCTTTAAAGTTTGCTGGGGCACATAATACAAAGACAATACTAATTACGCCTCTCTGTCTCAATGGGGAATTATGGATTGTATAAATTTACCAGACAATTGAGGAACTATTTGTATTGTTTCGCTCATTTCTGATATCACTTAAAGACGAAGAAGAAACGCCGAGGTCGGCTTCCGTGGATTGATTCGGCAAAAGTAAATTAATCAGCATATATTATGGTGTTCGTGTAAACTTGAGTCATGCAACACAAATAATATAATTCTATATTGAATATTTAGTAGCAAAAAGGAATTTTGGAGAGTGAGTTGATTTTATTTACTTATAAACTAATTCTGGTTATATAAACTATATAAAATTATTATTATCTTATGATGAACTTCAAGGCAAACTTTAAAAGTCTGTCTCAAAATAACATCTAGCTGTTTCTTAATGGCTATACCCAGGGGCGTATTGTATGACCAAAATTAAGGTAATTCTGTTATTAAGGTAATAGGGTCCTAAGGCCGCCGTTCTCGAACAAGAAGTCTTCAAAATAAAAAAATCGCTTGAGATATTTTTAACAAATTTGACATGAATTGGTTATTCAAAGCGTACTAAGTTATATTACTAAACATGACATATCATTAAAAATACACTTGCTAAGAAAATCAGTTTTATTGCTAAACGGTAAAGTTTAGCAATAAAACTTTAGTAAAAAATATGAAATTGTGTAGGGATAAAAAATTAAGGGAATGCAATGAAACATATGAAGTCAGATTTGCTTTGTAATATTATACATAGTGTAATATTATTATTCGATAATTCGCAAATGGTTCACTGCATGTATATATAAATTTCGAATATTTCACATAGCAAACCACATATCGAAGTTTGTCATGAATAATTTTAGAAGTATTAAATTTACTAGTAGTGGTAAGAAACACACCGTAGTGCCCACTTTGGGTCTTTGCTACTATCTATCTAGGATACGACAATGATTGTCAAATTGGCAGATAGATAACGATCTGCTTTTCCGCAGGTGCCATTACAGCAGTGACCTCTATTGTCTTTAAGGAAGACAATCCTACTTATTTATTTGAAGGAGATGCCGAAAACAACTACTCTACGGACAATATGCCCCGACTGGCATTGCATTACATCGGCATCTCCATAGACTCCATCGAGTTCACTACTTATGGCACTCTGATGAGCGTATACAGGGCAGGAAAACATTAAAAAAAATATAAAAATACAATAAGATACATATACAATAAATTAGCAAAAACATAAATATAGGTAAATAAGATGCACACATCTATAAAACAGTAATAAATAAAACATTTACAAATAAACTAAAACATCAGATAAGAAAAATAGGTAACAAGTAGCATAGATCACGAAATTATCAAAAATATCAAATGAACATACAAATGTGATACCAACAATAATAACAATAACAATTTAAAACATAAGTTTTGTGCCTATCTTAAAATACATTGCCTGATATTACGTACCGAACAGTTAAAAATGTCTAAATTTAAGTGAAAATTCTTATAATTAGAACACATTCTATAAATTGGGGAATATTTCAGTATATTTGTCCTTGTAGTTGGTAAATAAAACAGTACATATGTGCGAGTATCTACATTGGGGACATTGAAATAAATATGCTGTAAGATGTCTGGACAATCAATTAAATTACACAGTAGTTTAAATAAAAAAAGGATGGAAAAATATACACGTCGCAAAGCTAGGTCCCTTAAACCAAATCTATTCAACAGATCAACCTGTGGCGTACCCTGCTCGGGATAAATGCCGTCAATTCTGAAGCAAAGATATTTGACAAATTTTCTGTGGACTCTCTCCAATTTGAGAATGTGAATATCATGTTGAGGATCCCAAACTATAGCTGCGTATTCCAATTTTGGCCTGACAAGTGCATTGAATAACAAAGTGAGCGTAGAAACATCCGCAAAATGACTTGCATTTCTCATAATAAAACCTAAACTCTTGTAAGCGCTTGATATAATATGACTAATGTGAGGAGCAAAACTCAGCCTGCTATCAAAAATGACGCCCAAGTCTTTAAATTGAGTAGATCTATTCAAGTGAGTATCTTCTATATTATAAAAAAATTCTATCGGAACATTTCTCCTGGTAAAACTGATTGTGTTACATTTTGCTATATTTAATGGCAAACTGTTATTTTGGCACCATACATTAATTTTTGCGAGATCACTTTGCAAACGATAACAATCCGTAACGGAGTCTATAGATGCGAATAGCTTTAAGTCGTCGGCATAAAGGAGAACATTTGTTTCAAGGTTGCTACATATGTCGTTAATAAACAATACAAATAGAAGAGGCCCGAGTACCGAGCCTTGTGGAACCCCTGACGTTGCATTTACATCAACCGATTCATAACCGCGGTATTGAACACTTAAGACACGATTACTCAAATAAGAACTAAAAAACTTGAGTAAGTCGAGTGTCAGCCCAAAATTTGATAATTTATATAATAAAAGACCATGATCTAATTTATCAAAGGCTTTCGATAGGTCTGTGTATATAACGTCTGCCTGGCCACCCTTGTCCAATGTAGAAGCAAGAAAGTGTGTAATACTCAAGAGATTAGTAGTTGTAGATCTTCCAGAAATAAAACTATGTTGAGAGTAAGAAATCAGTGACTTTGTATGAAAACACAGATTGTATAAAACTACCTCAAATAACTTACTAAAATTGCAAAGTATAACTATAGGTCTATAATTCTCGATAGTGGCTTTACTTCCTTTTTTGAAGATAGGACATATTTTTGATCTCCTCCAAACCTCAGGAAATGTTGCTGATTTAAGGGATAAATTAAAGATGATAGAAAGAGGTGAAGCAAATACAGGCGCACAGTCCTTCAGCAAAAAAGCTGGAATTCCATCAGGGCCAGTAATGCAATGCCAGTCGGGGCATATTGCCTGTGGAGTAGTTGTTTTCGGCATCTCCTTCAAATATTACATTTACGGCATTTCTTGGTAATATATAAGTGTATTTCCAAAAAAAGTTTATACCATTCAAAGCGCTTAGGATTTGTGCATAAGTGGTTCAAATTTCATGGCGGTTAGTCTAGCTGCTTTTTTTTAATGGCGAAGTATGAACTCGGAAACACATGTTTTAAAATTGTGCAGGTAAGGCACTCTAAGGCCACTTAAAAAATGCCCTACTAAAAAAAGTTGTCGATCACACCACATATGCCCCAAAATATTTTCTACAAGATGGTATATGTTTCATCTGGTCAACTATATGTATTACGTCACTCGATGGCGATAGCTACGAACATAAACATTTCCAATGTTACAAAATTTACTTGACTTTATTTCGAAAAATGTATAGTTTCGCCGTAAAACCGGCGTTACTAAAATCATGTCTCGATTTATGGGAAACATTATCCTTTTTCTAGAAAAGAGAAATTTTAGTTCTACGAGATTCAATAAAGCTGTTTTTTAATTGACTCAGTGGCTTAACATTCTTTATTTCGAAAAGGTTGTCATGTAATATGCTGGTTGCACGCCACTGAAAATAGATATTAAACTAAAATTATTTTTTATACTGTTATACTTGTTATACTAATATATTTATTAGTTTCAGAAAGAAAAACCCACTTTTTTATTTTCAACTTGAATGCCTTGAACTTGGAAATGAAGTTACTTTAAACTAAGGTATGTACGGCTTAAGCCCTGTAGTTTAGCCTCAAAATTGTCTGCTATCATTTGTGCTCCTTCATTGAAATATATCCTGTATATTAATTAAATTAATCGTTATTAATATTAATAAATAAATCACTATTACAATGAATATTTTCAATTATTATTATAATTATGATAACAAAAGTATGCAGGCTAACTCCCTGAATATATTTAATTATACAGTTTTAAATAATGTAGTTTATTACTCCGGATATTAATGAATCAATAGAATCACTGCAAACAAGGTCAGATATTTTCCATTTTTTAGCATATTCTGTATTTTGCTTTTATTGCTATGAATAAAATTAAAGCCATATTTATTTTTATTTGTGAGGAACATTTACTATTTAGCTGATGCGATAATAAATATCAGTTATGTCAGTGATTTTAGAAACATTGTTACATTTTTTAATATATTATTCAGAGAGTTTCTCGCATTCTACAAATTCCATCGTTTCTAAATCCCATAACAAACCTAAAAGAAAACGTGACACTTATTTGTAACTAGTCGACGTTGTGTAGTCAGCAGTTTCTTAAATTCGCTGCCACTTTGAAATCTCCTTTTTAACTAGAAAGTTCAGGATTCTCACATAGATTTCGTCGAATCAACGTCACAAAGTTGTTCAATATATTCCGTGTTTGATATACTGACAGTTCTTGATTTGTGTTATATAAAAGATACGGGCTGAATATTACCAGAGCCGTTTCTTTATAATACATTGGACATTCTCGCATATAAGAACAGAAAACCGGTGTGAGGATATGAACATCCACATCCACAGATTTCGGTAGGACAATTATTCATAAAGTCGTGGTCACACGTTGATAATTTCCTTGAATTAACGAAAGTATCACTCAGAGATCAACTATTTAGCTTCAGGGTGGTTATAAATGAGAAAATTAAGTAATTTGTTAGTTTGTCAAGAATCAGTTTGTACCATGGAGATGATTTAAAAAAGCTAGGAAGTAAAATATTTTATTGAAGTTGAAACTGCTCGCAAGTTGGCCGGCAAAAAAATTGATAAAAAATTCACAGATTTCGCAATCCTTGCAACCATCGGAGAAATTGGAAATTATAACACCATATTTTAAACATAATTATAAGCGCACCGTTCGTCCTATCAAATGAGACGTGGAGTACGGTATTATAACTAGAGATAACAATTTATAACTGAATACTCCCTAACACGCCGCTCGCCGGTCTAACGCGCTTCTTTCCAGGGATAGACCTGAAGAGGCACCAGTATTCGCTCTATAAGCCTGAGCGCACCGCAATACTTAACTCCGATAAACGCGACCGCTTTTTAAAAATTCAATACTTCGAAAACCGTTGAATATCAATCCAAACTTTTTTTAAAAATTTTTTCAATACTTAGGTTGCATTTCATTCGCTGCATACCTATATATATACAAATTTTGAATATTTCGCATAGCTAACCGCATATCGAAGTTTGTTCTGCATAATTTTAAAATTTTTAACTTTACGTAATTTTGTTGGTAATATATAAGTTTATTTCGAATAAAAGGTTATACCATTCCAAGCGCTTAGGTTTTGTGTATAAGTAGTTAATATTTCAGGACGATAAGTCTAGCCGTTTTTTTTTTAATGGCGATGTATGTACTTACTCAGAAACACATGTTTTCGAATTGTGCAGATAATGCCCTTTAAGGACATTTAAGAAATAATTCCCTACTAAAAAAAGTTGTAGATCATACCTCAATTGCCCCAAGATATGCTGTACATGATGGTATAGATTTCATCTGCTCCACTATATGTATTGCGTCACTCGATCGCGACTTCGCTGTCTTTTGACCTTAAACGAAAACTCCTAACTTGGTCCCCTTATACGAACATAAAAATTTCCAATGTTAAAAGTTAAATGATGTCGTCAAAAGGAAATAATTACATAAAAATAAAAAATGTCAAAATCTCAACAACTATTGAGCAGTTGACCGGCGATAAAATTGGTATAGATATGTTAATAAAATAAGCAGTCCTAGCCACTCACTACGTTTGTCAGACGGGGTGATGTAGTCAAAAAGGGATGATTTCATAAAAATATAAAAATGTCAAAAAGTAGCAGTTGGCCGGTGACAAAATTGGTATAGTTATGTTAAATATTATAAAATAAGTAATTCTAGTTGGCCACTTCATTGTCAGACGGTGTGGTATATTCAAAAGGTGGTGATTATATAAAAATAGTGAATATAAAAATTACCTAAACTGCTATTTGACCGGTAATAGTAGTGAATCTATTAAAAATAATAAGTATCTATGTGGGCAAATATAGGTGCAGAATTTTATAAGCATTTACATGCTGTTGTAAAAAAGAGAAAAATCGGTATTCCATGCAGCAGGTACGCATTTTCTATTACCGATATAAATTTGTTTCAAGACTAAATGGAAATTGGACAAACCTTAGAGAAAGAAAGATGTGAGGACGAAAAGTTTTGCCGGTCAAAATTTAATAGGTACCCTTTTTTCCAGGGATTCAATTAATACCTAGCCTATGATACCCATATAATAATATTCTCTAATATTTCCCTAACATTTTATTTATTTAAGGAAGTAGATTCACAAAATGCCTGTCATATTTGACAAACTCCATATTATTTTGATAGAGAACGGTGCATCGATAATGCATCGTTCGTGCATTATCGATGCACGAACGGTGCTATACAAAACTAAAATCGAAAAAAATTTTAGATTCAACTTCCGAACCTAATAACATATATCATATTTTTATTGATTTCACCATGGTTTCAAAATACATTCGATTTCATTATTTCACTTCTACGTTCTTGTAAAAAATTAATGCTTCCCAAAGAAAAAAGGTCTGTCTGAAACGGAAAAAGTTTTGTTTTTTATCAAAATGTCATAAATGTCTAAATGTTTCAATTAAACATTTTGTTATAATTCTTGTGAGTTTCGATTGTGAATAAAAAAATAACTTAAATATTTTAGTAAATGTCATGGCATGAGATGGTCTATTCATTATAAGAATGTTGGCGTTCGAAATTTCAAATTAGGAACCGTCAATTAGGTCATCATCATGAGATACCCTGTATACGAATAAATGAATAGGTAGCGATTAGAGTTACTAAATGTGGAGGTTTTAACGTTTAAGAAACATCCTGTATAATATTCATACATTCATTTAATACAGGTTACTGCTTTTATATGTTTATAACGATGTCAGAAGCAACGAGTGCAATTAAGTAAAACATTTTACATTTTCAACGCTGGATATATCACACATTTAATTAATGGTTCAATATATACCCTTTTAAATTAACACTCTTGCATGAAATGAAAAGGGTTGTTGTAATAATGGTGTAAAGATATCAGATTAATTAAATTTTAGAAGTTGTTAAATAGCCACGTCCGCCCCAGTCCCAGTGTCCATTTGCATTGGAGGTGTTTAGCATATATAATGTAATTTTCTCGACCTGTTATAATTAGGAGCTGTAAGAATTGTTGCCAACCCCCTCATTTGCAATCAAAATGAAGCCAATTAAATGTTCTTACATAATATATTATCCAAATTCTCTACTTTACCCATGGGAATGCCTCTCAATACAACGGTTGATGTAGAAGGTTTATAGGACATAAATGAATTAAAGGGGTGATATTATTAGAAGCGCTGAACAGTTAACATTGCCTATTTAAGATTGTACAACATCCAGTTTCAATATTTGAAATATGCAGGATAAATACTTGAATTTAATGGATTAATTGTATATGGAATGTTTCCATATATATGTCGACAGTCAGAAAAAATTAATGTTTAACAGTTACATTTTTATATATTAAACAAAGGGCAAGTGGACATTTCGCTCAAAATTTTGAGCTTCTTCTGGACTTGTCCTATCTTTAATAAATAATAAATGTTTAACTGAATGACAAACAATAATTTATGATTCATATTGAGGAACCCATAAGATATTGATTTATTATGTCCAATGGTTCAAGAAAATACTAACAGAATATACATATTAACATATGTAATGAAATTTTGAAATTATTAAATATATATAATTAATTTTTTTACTGTAATTAAGTTTGAATGATAACGGTATATCTGTGTTTTATTAGTTTAATTGTATTAGAGATTCATCAAGTCAAGTAGCTTAAATTCTTTCTAGATTACTTGACATGACTTGATAATCAAATATTTTAAAAATTCAATCCTTGACTTGGCTTGATTTCTTATTATTACTACTTGACTTCACGTCAAGGAATTTCAAGCAACTTGATACTTGATAATAATGATAATCGACAGATAATGTACGAAAACGTGCAAACAGTCCTTCAAGCTCATGCATGTATGTGCATAGAAACAAACTAAGAACACGATACACTAATAGTGTATCGTATATTAGTATATCGTGGCTAGGTATGGGTTTCCCCTTTGCCCGAGCTGACTGGAACAACTACGCATGTGTAGAACTGAGTTGTGAGTTAGTATAGTTTGTAACAGTGTCTCAATGGGGTATTTTCCTTCAATCGAAATGAAAGTGGAAACCTGTATTTTTATAAAGTATATTTTTTTTAATATTTATTAGGATAAAAATTATTAAGATTGAATCGGTAGAAAATTTTTAATTCAATTTTGAAATTTTATTCTATATTCGTGACGTCACTAAACGAAAACTAGGGAATATGTATCTATAAAGAGGCCACACTGATAATATGTGACTAGATTCAGTTTGTAACGACAGTCGACATTTCGACAATAATTGACATTTGAAATTTCCTGTTTGTGTTTGGCTGGACAACTTGACGTGTTGTATTGTTGTTTTCTTGTGAAGTAAACTTTTATTAAACATGGAGCAAGGTTTTGTAGAGGCTAAGTCCGACAATTTACCGGCTATAGATCCTTTTATGATAAAGATCCTATAGATCCTTTCAGAAATAAAAGGGATGAAAAATGTAACCAACCATCCATCTAATCAAACAATTCAAACATAAACAAAAGTAAAGTTGTCACGCAGTGACACCAACCACACAAATGAAAATATCCTAGAAATTACTAAAAAATGGCGCAAATTTCGAATTTTCGCTTAGTGACGTCACATAGATATTGCGCACAATAAAAAAATAATTTATGGACTTAAATGAACCCAATATTAAAATTCCAGAAGTACGTATCTCTTCTTTCTCCAACTACTTTCCATTGCCGATGTAAAAAAAATAGGAAAACACCCCATTGTATGTGCGTGTGCTGTCAGCTGCAATTATGTGTGATTGTTAAAATTTGGACGGAAACAAGAAATGGAAACAGAACCGTTTCAGATTAGCGGGTCAGAATACGCGTTGGAAGAAATAACATCCGAATCAGAAAATCAGATCTTTTGTGAGAAACGATGACAGTAAGGACTGCTTATTGTCAGCAAACGATGACAGTAAAGAAGAAGACAACGCGTATATTGGAGAATCGCTTTTATTTTTTAAAGAAACTGGACAATATGTATATTTCGTTGTTATGTACTATAAACAGTTTATAGTATTGTTTTGATTTTATATATATATCTTTTTATATATATAATTTATAGTTTTGTAAATGAAGGTATTATACAAAAAATCAAGTAGCCTTGACCAACTATCTACCTACTTGATGTCAAGTGATATTCAAGTGATCACGACTGACTGGAAATATTTTCTCTCAATATTTTTGGTTAGAGATTTTAAGTTATTAAATAAACTCTTACATTGGAATTCTACCTCTGTTTTGCTCTGGTTGGTACGAGGACTCTTTTGTTATAGAAGTTCTATTCTCTGAACCTTTCTTTCTTCATTGAAATTTTGATTTTTGTACTATTCGAAAATCTCCATCTATTCACTTTTTGGTCAGTCTTCAGTGTCTGTTTATTTTCTATAACGACGAGATTGTCGTTTTTTCTATCACAAGCACCTTTTATTTTTAACTCCTTTATGCTTTACGTTTGTTACTCAAATTTCTCCTTTATGCTTTGCATCAGTTGCAATGTGAAAATTGGGTATCCATTTTAGGTTCCTGACTCTTAGGTACTGGAATATACTCCTTCTTTCTCAACTAAATTGCTGTAGGTGGTTCTAAAAGTTTCAAAAACTTTCGGAGACATTGGCGAGTCAACAGAAAACAATTTTTTTTTTGTTTGATCTGATTCTTCTGCGTGTAAGAATTTTTTAATTTGATTAAACTAGTTTTATGTCTAATAAAACTAGTTTACCCGTGAACGTTGAACATTTTTTATTATTTTAATAGTTTAATGTGACAAAATACCCAATTAAACAAAGGATATTCAGGATATAAGACAACAAATAAATTAGGCCACACAATAATTAGAATATATCTAAGAAATAACACGGCTTTTGTTTCGAGAAATTTATCGGTTTAGTAGCAGTGGATGGATTTTATTTAATACTAACAAGAACTCGGGTCATTTCGACTGCCATTAAAATTCTTCTTCGATTTTCTGCCTTCTCCGCCGGTTTAATATTTTACCATTACCCATTTAATTGTTGAATATTGTCGGCCGTAACGTCATCTCGTTTCTGGGATTGTGAGCTGGTAAATTAGGATGCCATGAAAGGGTTTTGCCACAATTACTTTACATTGTTTTAATTGCTTTAGGCAAGGCTTTCTTTGAAAGTTAACGGTCCAAATTCAATTATTATTATTCATCCTCTTTTATTTATCAAATCGAATTGGTGTTCATTTGAAAACAAAGCTACGTGTTTTGTTTACAAAGAGTCGTTTGGAGATATTAAATATGTTTTTTTACGAAATTGCGTTTTACAGACTGGAAAAACCAGATTTATTGTTTTCATTTTTATTGAGAAAGTTTCTCTGCGGTCGTCAGCTTTTCGATAGCTCTGGAAATACAATTTTTTATAATATTTATTCTTGTTAAGGCTACTTGGTAAATATGAATCAATGTAAATAACTGCAAAAATTATATAAAAGTGATGGAAAAAGTGTAACTAATCATGCCCACTTGAACGGATGCTGTCTTTTATATACGTTTATCGGCCTAAAACAAAATGTAGGATGAATGGTGTATAAAAATACTACATGATGGCGCGACAGTCGCTGTAGGCATATTTTTTTAAATAGCGTAGTATGCGATGGCATATCGTCTGAAAGATATTTAAATTTCCTTCACGACAATTGTTGAAACGTTAAAATCGAGTAATCCATTTTCGAGTTACAAGCGTTTCTGTCTCTCACTCGGCAAGTGAAAAGACCATAGTTCACTCAAAATATTTAAATGTTTTACCGGAAGAATTTTATTAATGTGATATAATCTAAGAGGTTTGCGTTCTCAATAAAACAAAAAAAATGTATCTTTAGGTGTTAAATATAATATAAGTAAGAAAAAATTTCAAAAACAACTTCAAAAATCAAGAATTAAATATTTTTGAAAAATCTAGCAACACCGCATGATTTTTCGAAATTATTATAGAATAGTCTCAAACTTTTGTAAAAGCTTATCACTATAAAATTATAATTACCCAATTATAATTAAAAATTATGAATACTGTAACTGTCACTGTAACTGTAACTGTCATTTAATATTCTCAAATTTGTCATAAGTTTGGAAAAATACCGTTTATTTAGTGGTTGTCTTTAGGGATAATTTCCAATATATATGTTTAAAGCCATTTTTCTTCATTGGAATAACGCAAAGCCATTTGGACGATTTTAAAACAAGTGTTACAATTAACTGTTAACTGTTAAAACTCTGTGTTAACAATAGTTCAAAATAACAAGCAGTTTGAAACAAGTGAAACTATTATTATCTTTATGGGGATTCATATACTACTAATGGGGTTTTCCTTCGTAAACACGTGGCCATTATTATAATTTTTTCACTCAACGGCATGAGTTGAGACTATTCTATAAAAGTTTCGAAAAATGTTGCCAGATCTATTAAAAATATTAAATTATTTATTTTTGAGGTTGCTTTTGAAATTTTGTATTACTTATATTATATCATTGAAAAGCCAAAAAAAGTTCTATTTGCTCAGCTTAAAATTCTATATGGCGCCCGCAAGAAAAAAGGAAAGTTGATTATGGTTTCTCGCAACCGAAAGGTCGCAATGAAAATCTAAATATGCAGTGAAACTCCTCCAAAAAACTTTGGAGGTACAGGCTATTTTTGAAAACGTCACATTTACTTTTTTTCAAACTAACTCAAAACCTGAAGCGCTAGGACCGGTCTGCAAGTGCCATTAAGTTAGCAACAGAACTGTCTAAAACTTTCCCCTTTAACCATTTTCTAAGCTCTTATAGTTTTCAAGATACATGCATCACTTAAATGGTCCACACTGTATACTGTTAACAGACTACTTAGTATTGTAACAGAGTTTAGTAACTTTTAAATAAAATTTTCAGATTGCTGTAAATATTATTAAAAAAATAACAGTGTTTATATCTCAACAGATCCCCAATAAATCTTTTTCAAATTAAATTGGCACAATCTCAAATTTAATCTAGAAGAACCACTTTGCTCACTGCACCCTATTCCATATCATCTAAGATAGATTTCCTATACATTCTAATTTCGTCGAAACAAATAATGGAACACAAACAAAATCTTTTGTCTAGATTTATATCCAATAATAAGCTTCTGTTTTATGTCTCTTTAATTTGTTGGATGACCTTTTCAATAAAAACCCGAGAATAAGAATATATCTCAATGTATAAATAAAGCGATTTCAGTATAGTGAGCTTAATATAGAATATTCAACATCCCTTTAGTTTGTAACTTTAACAATAGCTTACATTAACTGTAATATTTTTAATAACTATTTAATATTACTAATCATTATTTGAAGTTTATTACTTATTATTTCTGCATAAGAAATATAAATGCAATAGAGATACCGAGGAAAATATTATCTGTTAAATTTAAGAATTAACTTTATCAAATTTTATGTATAGTCTCCTCAAATAAGAGTATAATGTGTTTAAACTATACTAACTTAAAAAATATTTTTTTTAAAATAATTTAGGAGAAAAAAATCGATTATTGTGATTTTATTTAATGCGACAATTCATTTAAAAGTACTTACTTGCACCAATGTGTAAGATTTTAGTACTATCTACAAGCCAAAAAGCCAACAGTTTTTGTGATACAGTGTTCTTATTGCTACACTCATTTGATCATAATCGCTTTACTATTAAAGGTAGACCCAGAAATCTCCATACTAACGTAAGGTTCGTATGGTCTGCTTACAAAAAACCAGGCAGTTCCTTTTAAACCACCCCGTATAGAGTTTTTCTCTATACGGGGTGAGATTATTACCCACGTCTGAATCAATCTTGGTATGCCTCTATGGAATTCATAATTATTACACTTTACTGCACAAAATTTTAGGCAGTAGTGTAACATTAAATTTCTTTGATGTGGGAAAGTACTGTTAACTCACTCTTGAGAAAATTAAAATCCCTGCATTTAATAGCAGTAGAAATGTTTTGTTATGTGGTTTTACTAATTTACAAGAAACTTTAACTATTTAATTAAAACACAGCAACTTTTCATGTTGTGTAGAACTTAATTAATGTAGACAAATGAAGTAAGTCCAAGAAACACAGTTTATATTATACAGGGTGTCCACCTAGTGCGCGTAAGTCCAATATCTGGGTTAATAAAAGAGATAACTTAATTTTTTTTTCAACAGGGTTGTCTAATATCCCGAGCTGCACAAAATGAAAATATATTTACATATTCAGGGTGTTCAGTTTTTCCTGGACAGGTACCAACTTCATTTTTTTAAACGGAAACCTATATTTTTTATGGCATTATCGAATTCTACGTAAAAAATTAGTGGGACTTTGTGCATAACACTGCTATTGAAATATTGATAGTTTTCGAGATATTTGACTTTTAATTTTTTTTTCTTATGTTTCGTCACTTCTAATAGTTGACATAATTATGGTTGTATGACAGCTAGAAATAATTTTTTTTCAGAAACTGTAGAGTGAAGATGGCTCTTTCGAAAAACGTATCAAAAGTTGACCTGCGATATACAGGGGGCAACAGAAATCGTGCCAAACCTGATGGTTTAAAATTTAAAAAATCTCGACTTTTTCAAATGGAACACCCTGTGTTTTATGATTTCATTAGATGCCTTTCTGTAGACTCTACAATTTTATAATAGCTTTCCCTATACCTAAGTTGCGTAGTTTTTGCAAAAAACCCACTTTTATGAAAAATACCCGATTTGCGCACTCCTTTGACGGAAAAAATATTGTAAGGCTATTTATTTTTATAAAATGTATTAGTTTACACTTCTTAAAATAAAAATAACTGAAAAATTTAGATAATTTCAGTTTAATAAACAAGTCTTTATGGAAAGTTACCATTTATTTGTAAATAAAAGTAAAAAATCATAAAAGCTCTACATGTAATTAAGAATTAGCAAAACAGGCGTATGCTTTAGAAGAAGTTCATGGGAATTATTTGCTAGCAGCACGTATTTATAGAGATTTCCACGGGCTGACTGTTTTGAAAATGTGAAAGAAACATTTGAAAGAACAGCAAATGGGAATTATGAGAAAACTACCAGGAGACATGGGAGTAACAACGATAATATTTAATGTTGTGGTTTCTGCTGTTGAAAATCCAAAAATATTAGTATCAGAAAATCAGTAGAAATCTTGGAGTTTTCAAAAGCTCGACAAATAAGATATTGAAGAAGAAGTTTCATACGTATCATATTGAAAACCAAACGGTGTTACCGTAGTTAGAAAAATTATTAGTGAAATGGATGAATATACATAGAGTATTGAAAAAAGAATACGCAATACTCATACAAGCAAGCTAACCTAAAGTAAATGCTCAAAATGTCCACCGTTGTTTTCAACACAAAGCATTAATCTACGACGAAAATGAATGTGAACATTTCTTAACATTTCGGGCGTTATGGTTAGAAACTCATTTTGGATCTTTTCTTTCAAGTCTTG
Source organism: Pogonocherus hispidulus (assembly GCA_963924545.1). Taxonomy (NCBI): domain Eukaryota; kingdom Metazoa; phylum Arthropoda; class Insecta; order Coleoptera; family Cerambycidae; genus Pogonocherus; species Pogonocherus hispidulus. The sequence goes on along the minus strand of OZ004692.1, from coordinate 75,252,315 downwards.
CATATCCGTTGGTGGTACTTCGTATACTCGCTCCTTGATATAACCCCACAAGAAAACGTCCAGAATATTTAAATCAGGCGAACGTGCAGGCCAAGGAACTGGACCACCACGACCTAACCACTTATTTGGATATACGTGGTTTAGGTGTTCTCTAATCTGAAATATGAATAGATAATAGGAAAAGTACTACAACAATAAAATAATCACAGTACCGCCAAAGTGGAATGTGGAGGGGCACCATCATGCTGAAACCATTGTTGAACCAAATAATCAGCGGGCATATTCTGTAGCTGTAGAAGGGGAAGTTCGTTTTGCAAAAAATGCAAATACACATTGGCATTTAAATTGCCTTCAAAAAAGTACGGTCCAACAATATGTTCTCCACAAATTCCAGCCCACACGTTCACTTTGAAACGATGCTGATTATCTAGTACCCTCAATAATCTTGGATTATTGTCAGCGTAGTGATGAAACTTGCGACGATTGGGTAAGCATGTGTTTGAAAATGTTGATTCGTCAGTAAACAAGACATTCATAAAAAAGTTTGGACTTTCCTGAATTTTATCCAATGCCCAGTGGCAAAATTGCAAGCGGTTTAGGTGATCTTGAGGTAACAGTGCTTGATGGTTTTTAATATGATATGGATGAAAATTATTCTTCTTCAGTATCTTGTTTGTCAAGCTTTTGGAAACTCCAAGATTATTACTGATTTTCCTGACACTAATATTTGGATTTTCAACAGCAGACGCCACAACATTAAACTGAATATCGTCATTGTTACCGTCATGTCTCCTGGTAGTTTTCTCATAATTCGCATTTGCTGTTCTTTCAAATCTTTCTTTCACATTTTCAAAACAGTCAGCACGTGGAAATCTCTGTAAATCTGGATTATTTGCTTTGTAAATACGTGCTGCTAGCAAACAATTTCCATGAGCTTCTCCTAAGGCATAAACCATTTTCACTAATTCTTCTTTTGAATAGTTCATTGTATGCACGCTTAGTACTTACTCTAAACCGTACGTGAATATTCAGTAAAAGAAGAAATGACATGTAAACTGATTGTCACAAATTTTATTGCGTGACAGACGCTCACTGCGTTTTTCCCGAGAAAGGAACGTGCGCAAATCGGGTATTTTTCATAAAAGTGGGTTTTTTGCAAAAACTACGCAACTTAGGTATAGGGAAAGCTATTATAAAATTGTAGAGTCTACAGAAAGGCATCTAATGAAATCATAAAACACATGGTGTTCCATTTGAAAAAGTCGAGATTTTTTAAATTTTAAACCATCAGGTTTGGCACGATTTCTGTTGCCCCCTGTATATCGCAGGTCAACTTTTGATACGTTTTTCGAAAGAGCCATCTTCACTCTACAGTTTCTAAAAAAAAATAATTTCTAGCTGTCATACAACCATAATTATGTCAACTATTAGAAGTGACGAAACATAAGAAAAAAAAATTAAAAGTCAAATATCTCGAAAACTATCAATATTTCAATAGCAGTGTTATGCACAAAGTCCCACTAATTTTTTACGTAGAATTCGATAATGCCATAAAAAATATAGGTTTCCATTTAAAAAAATGAAGTTGGTACCTGTCCAGGAAAACTGAACACCCTGAATATGTAAATATATTTTCATTTTGTGCAGCTCGGGATATTAGACAATCCTGTAGAAAAAAAAATTAAGTTATCTCTTTTATTAACCCAGATATTGGACTTACGCGCACTAGGTGGACACCCTGTATAGGATTGACCGAAATATACATTGTATAAAATTTTAATAGGTGTAAGTGTAAAATAAATAAAAAATGTTCCAATACATATGGTCTCAAAGTTACAGCATTTATTTAATATTAAAAAAATTACTAATTATAGTCAACTAAAAGTTTGCAAGTTTAAATTGTTCTTTATTCAAGAGTTTATATTAATATCGATATTATTTTCGGGATTTTATGAGTACTTCAAGCAGATATAATATATTTTGACCCAAATTTTCTGTCACAACTATCCACGGACACATTTAAACCAAAAAATGGATCTAAGAGTGATTTGATAAATAAATTTACGCTCGAAGAAAAAAACACTGTGTATGTAATATTTATTTTAAGGAGATGCCGAAAACAACTACTCCACGGTAAATCTACCCAACTGGCATTGGATCTCCATGGAAGTTGCCACATCCTTCATTGTGACCAACTACCAGACACTGACCGGTTTCGCACTTATTCTGTACCCATCAGTGTACTATAGATAGCGGACTCGATGAACGATGCTGCGACATACTTGCGTAGGCATCTGGTATGTTAGTAGTAGTCAGAAACACACAATAGTGCCCTCTTTTGTTCTTGGCCACTAACCATCTGACAATTATTGTTCAATTAACAGACAGATAGCGACCTGCTTTTCCGCAAGTGCCATTATAGCAATAACCTTTATTGTCCTTGAGGAAGACAATCCAACTTATTTATTTGAAGGAGATGCCGAAAACAATTACTTCAGGGGCAATGTACCCCAGCGTCGTTCATCGAGTCCGCTACCTATTTCACTCTGATGAGCATAGAATAAAGTTTAAGGGTTATACATTACGGAATTATTTCCAATTCAAAATTCAAAAATTAGAAATTGACCGTAGTGGCCCGAGTGATAATAATAATAATAATAATAATAATAATTTTATTTGTCCAACAGTGTAAACACCAATTACAGAACAAAGTATAATATAAAAGAACATGAAAAGATCAAAAGTGAAAAAAAAAAAATACGTGTATGCAAACCTACAGTGTGACTTAAACCACAACAAAAAAAAAACATGTATATATAAGTAAGTGCTCAAATTCGATTTAATTAAAGTATCAAAATTTAAAGTTGACTAACGCTTCTAAAAACATTATGTAAACTTTTTACATTACAGTTAAAGACATCACAGGAGTTACAAATGCCATTATAGCTACGTGTCATAACGCTAATGGGAGACTTTAATCCAAGATTAGTGTCGACAGCAGAACAATAAAATGTTAGTGGAGCACGACTGGCTGATCTAACTGCTAGAAAATTTAACTGGCTTAATATATCAGGACAGTCGATATGGTTATGCAAGAGTGCGTGTAAAAATTTCAGACTGTGGAAGTATCTTCTAAATTGTAGTGAGTCAAAATTAAAACGAGTTAACAAAAGTTTATAGTCGCAGCCTCTTGCAGGATATCTTCTGTCTGAACGAAACGTGAGGAATTTTAAAAACCTTTTTTGAACCGACTCGATGAGATTGATATGAACATTATACATAGGATTCCAAACAAGTGAACAATACTCTAACTTGGAGCGGACATATGCATAAAATAACCTGAACAGTACATCATTACCGAGGAAATCACGACCTTGCCTTATCACAAAACCTAACATCCTAAGAGAAGAAGAAACTATACGTTGTATGTGCTCCGAAAATGTTAACCTATCGTCAAAGTAAACACCCAAATCCTTGATGGACTTTGCACGTATCAAGAAGTCTGAGTTAATTTCATAGTTGAAAAGTATAGGATTCAATTTACGTGTAAAAGAAATTACTTTACACTTCGACATATTTAAATGTAAGTTATTCAGATCACACCATCTCGCAACCGCATTCAAATCATTTTGAAGAAAAGCACAATCATCTATACTCGATATAGAAAAATACAGTTTTAAGTCGTCCGCATAGATTAACTGATTGCAATTGAGAAGAGTAGTAATGTCGTTAATAAAAATAGAGAATAGTAGAGGACCCAAATTAGAGCCCTGAGGTACTCCAGAAGTAATAAGGTAGTGACTCGAGTTGTATCCACTATATGTGACATAATGGAAACGACATGATAAATAAGACGAAAAGAGCTTTAGTAAGTTATCGCAAAATCCGTAATTCTTAAGTTTATGCAAAAGTATGTTATGATCAATCCTATCGAAGGCCTTCGAGAAATCGGTATACAATACATCCACCTGACCGTGATGATCAATGACATTAGAAATAAACTGGTTAAAGCAAACAAGATTTGTGTTAGTTGATCTTTTTTCCATGAAACCATGCTGTACAGGTGATATAATATTTTTAAAAAGAGGATAAATTCTACTGTATAGGGACATCTCAAAAACCTTCGCAAAATTGCTCAATAAAGTGATGGGTCTATAGTTAGTTATATCAACTGGATCACCATTCTTAAGAATGGGACAGACACTTGCTACTTTCCAAACATCAGGAAAACTGCCCTGTTTAAGTAGCAGATTAAACAATGTGGCTAATGGTTGCGCTAACACGTGACAACAATCCTTAACAAAGAAACTAGGAATCAAGTCCGGACCGCAAGTTAATTTGTCCTTGAGTTTTTTTGCTGATGTTATTATTTCATCACAAGATAAATAGTTGATATTTACTGAGGGCAGGTTAACATCCATGTTTTTGCTAATATTTTCAAAATCTGTGGCACCTGATCGAATCAGAACACTCTCAAAATAATGCTTAAAGGACTCGACGAAGTCAGCGGGGTTATTGAGTGAATTGTTGTCAGTGTAGTGCATTGTATCGGGAATCCTACTAGTGCCTTTTTTGTTGTTGATAAAACTCCAGAATTTTTTTGGATCTGCTTTTATATTACCTTCTGTAGTCAGTAAATAATTTTTATAATCTATGTTGGCGAGTGTTTTTGCTCTGGCTCTTAACTTCTTGAAATTATTAAAATAAAACGAGTGATGATCAATATAATATATTGTTCGCCGATTCCTAGAACACCACACTGAGATATAAGTTTTTAATATTAAATAGAATATCATAAATAATACAACATATTTTTCTTTATGTTTTTTTATACAGGGTCCTGCACCACAGCTCCCTTCTTTTGTAGCTCATGAACCGGTGCCTTTATAAATTTCGTTCAAATTTGACTACAAACTATTCGTAGAGAGGCACATTTTGAAAATATTTTCAAATATACAGGGTGCTCTAAAAACATGTACCATACTAAAGTTATGTTTTTTTAAATGGAACACACTATATATTTTTGCATTTTTGGATTCTACCTGAAATTCTAAACACATTTCATTTAGGATGTCCTATACCTATCTTCAACTGTTTTTGAAATATTGACAGGTGAATATTGACATATTTGCAACTTTGACATCCTGTAAAATCTAAGCGGTTTGAGATCAAGCAAAACGGTTTGCACATTCCTATCTTAACTTTTCATAAGCTATCGTTTGGTACTAATTTTAGAATTATCCAAAAATTTTAAATTTTCTGAAAATTTTTAAAATTTTTTATTCCTGTATAAATTTGAAATTAGTACCAAACGATAGCTTATGAAAAGTTAAGATAGGAATGTGGAAACAGTTTTGCTTGATCTCAAACCGCTTAGATTTTACAGGGTGTCAAAGTTGCGAAAATGTCAATATTCACCTGTCAATATTTCAAAAAAATGTTGAAGATAGGTATAGGACATCCTACATGAAATGTGTTTAGAATTTTCTGTAGAATCCAAAAATGAAAAAATATACAGGGTGTTCCATTAAAAAAAACATAACTTTAGTATGGTATATGTTTTTAGAGCACCCTGTATATTTGAAAATATTTTCAAAATGTGCCTCTCTACGAATAGTTTGCAGTCAAATTTGAACGAAATTTATAAAGGCACCGGTTCATGAGCTACAAAAGAAGGGAGCTGTGGTGCAGGACCCTGTATACCCACTCGAAATTAAGCGATGCCATGGTCAAAACTAATAAATATTTTGAAGGTACTCAAAGTACTAATTACATAATTACAGATTTTAGATAATTTATCAATCTTCATGCTGATACGAAAAATTATAAATAAAGCTAAGAAAAATTAAAAACGAACTCAAAATTTTGGTTTTTTTGAAATAACTCAAAAACGAATGTATATATTCTGGATTTCCTGACGGCATATTATTGGTCACAAAATTACGCAACTTTGCCCCAATTTAACCGTTCCCGTATCTCTTATCGTTTCCGAGATCCCAATAGTCAGCCTCTAATTTCGCCCACCCTGTATAGATCGAGGCGGTTCCCGGTGGGACACTGTGTATATATTTTCTTATAGCAGAGCAATTTTTGATGAAAATTGTGACTTTTTTTGAGAGTTACATATAACCAAATGAAACCAACATAGTTTTGTTTAGTATATTATTGTGCATCAAAAATGGCGATTTACCATATTTTTCATTAGGACCGACATTTTGTATTAAAAAAATATGTATAATTCAGGAAATCTGCGTACATAGTTTCTTTATAAATATCATTCGATATCTAGATAACTACTTGCAGTGACTATATTAGTCACTGCCACTTGGCAAATCGAAACATATTTATTTTTGTTTGAAAGTGGATACTTGACTTGACATACAACATTAAAAATAATATATTGCCAAAAAATACCAATTTTTTTTTGTAAAAAAAAATGTTAATGTACGAATTAACATTTCTTGTAGTTAAAATTTCACCAATCGACAAACTTTTTTATTTATGAACATTTTTAAATACAAGCCGGGAATGAAACAAAGGTAATACATTGAAAAAGTTTTTAAAACAAAAAAACTTTCTTTATGCTGTAATATTCTTTCACCGTATTTATCTAGTTTTTTTTAACCGCTACAATAAGTGTTAACCTTGTTTTCTAGGTCTGTAAACAGAATTACTGCCGGGCCTTGTAAAACTATTTTTTCCAAGATTAAACACTTCATGTCACATTTTATATTTATTATACTTATATTGAATTACAATAAAACTATAATTTATTGCTCTAAAATAAAAATTGACAATACGAGCTTACGAATTGCCAGTAAAAAAATTCGCACACAGAAGGGTATAACCACAGCTTACCATATGGTAAGCTGTAGTATAACTAGATTTAAAATTTTATCTCTATCTGAAATATTTTCTTGTTGCTAGCCATAACATTTTTAATTGTGATTGCGCTAAAATCGTGTCGCATCTACTGCTTCTTATTTTCTATAAAGGACGGCTGGGTGACAAACCGCCTGCTGCTTAGATTTAAAAATGATTTATTTTGAAATCAGGGTCTATACAACCTTTTTTTGTTCCAAAATCTTTTTAATGTCTTACGTTAATTTTACTCGCTGCATGTAGGTACATAAAAATTTCTTAAAATAAAAAAGTTTCTCGCTTTGTCAAAATTAGGATGCCTAACAGGTGATTTTTTATATTAATATCCTTTTTACGAAAAAACTAATCTATTTTTGGAGACGTGTATTACATCATAATGATCGCTTACGTTTCTGCTTTAAAATAAAAAAAAATCATGTCGCTACGTCAAATGGTTGACGATATATTAAGTGATATATGTAAAAAATACAGTGAAAGCATAAGTATTAACTTGTGGTGAAAGCAAATGCATCAGTTAGGTCTATTTTTGTTAATAAAAAGATCTGCCCAATAAAAAAAGTCGTAATTAACCATTCCGGATAGCCAATAACTTATAGAATAATACTATTTGTCTGATTTGGTTATACTCAAGCGACTGTTCGCAAGTTTGCTCCACATAGAAAATGTAGCATACTCCACTATTAATTTTTTAAATTTGTTCTGTCGTGCCGTGCACGTAGTGGCAACACAGCGTTGTCTCAATTTATTTCGTCCATATGACGTTCAATGTCAACACGCGCTTTACAGTAAATTGCTTTAGCTTGGCGCGAGTTGTGTGAAAATTCAATAGGGCGCAGCACTTCCTGAGCTAGTTTTGAAGCAAGTTTTGAAACTTGTCGATTTTGTGCGGGTATGTGGAAGTAGGCTTCGTTGACCGTCTTATTCTTTCTATAGTCACTGATATTATACAGTTTTTTCTTCTGAAAGTTTTTGATACTGGGATGTACAAACTAAGCAATTAAGGCATCAAAAGCACAGTGTGCAGCTACCCTTTAAATTAACTTTGTGCTAATTATATTTGATGCAAAAATTACGCTTGCACCGTAATAGAGCTCTCAAAGAACTTCAGACAGCTCCAGACGCTATTAAATAAAAATCACTGCGTTATTGTTCCTACCTGTCTCCTTTATAATATTTTAGAACCGAACGTTATACTAGGTATACCTATGGTCAAATATGTCATAATAGAGATCATAGTAACATAAGGAGAGGATCATAATAACTATTAGCTATTCAAAACAAGAGGCGCATTGGAATAATACGTAAAAGAGTTCTTACAGTTCTCTTCCAGTACAGAATTCCAGTACTTAATGACAGAGAGCGGTTATAATTATTTCTAGAGTCTTATAATACTTCTTAAGTCATTGAAATAATGTTATCTATTTGATAAATTATAAGCCTAAAATGAGCAAACGCCAAAACTTTCATGTTGTATCTATATTTGAAAATTAAATGACAGTAAGTACTTATTCGGAAAATTACTATTGAAACCTAATGAATAGTCCTACGAAACCTGCATCTAAAACTAATACGAAATCAATGTTATTTTATAGCAGTTTCTCTTAAATTGCTTCAACAGAACGCCAGCTCTAATATTACCCCATTCAACAACGCTGGAAGTTTGCCATGAATTTGCAATTGTAAAAATTGGTCTCCCTCCAAATTCGCTGGTTTACTGCAAACCGGTAATTTTCATTTGTGTTATCGCTTTGTGTGTATTTTAATTCTTTATTTACTTTGATATAAAGGTCGTTTTATCAGCATTTCGACTATTTCGTTTTTTGAACATTATAGGGGTAGCAAAATAGCCCAATTGCATATGCTATTAGTTAGCTGGTTGTTATATACCTAAAATAAAGTCTTTACGATATAGTTTATTCTTAAAACAGATGTAAAACATATATGATATTTGCAAAGTTGTTGGCTGTTAAAATAGAAATTATTTCTTCAATGAAAAACAATAAAAGAGGACTTTCAGCCAGATACATGGACAAATATCATACGTTTCGTCCGAGTTTTCGAACTTTTTCAAGATTACCTAATAGCTAATATAGGACGTTGATATTAGCTATTAGCTAACCTTGAAAAGTCCGAAAACTCAGACAAAAGTAGGATATTTGTCCATGTATCTGGCTGAAAGTCCTCTTTTTTGTTTTTAATTGTAGAAATGATGTAAAACATATTTTTGATCATTCGTTTACGATAGTCCTCTGTTACTTTAAAATATTACAAATTTGTTCAAGTTTTAATCACCATCCTCTTTAGATCTATGTAAAGAAATTATTTTAGAAAAATATGTAACATCCACTGGTCTCACCTTTCGCCTATACACAATCGTAGTTATAGTACAATTCTTTAGTTATTTTCGAATCAAATTTTTGACAGATGTGCACTTAACAAAAATGGACATTTTTAGACTAAAAATAGTATATTAAAGTAAGTAAAGTAAAGTAAAGTATAAGTGAATAAAAAGTCTTTAAAACACGCGCGTTTTTTCGAGCACGACGGTGCAGCCGGAGGCCTCGAAATAGAGCAAGTGTTTTAAAGACCAGTTATTCATGAACTATACTATATACTATTACTGGATACTATACTATACTACTATACTATATACTGGATATAATTTTTTTTAATGGTTTAATAAATAAAGGTTTTGAATTTGTTAGTAATATTTTATTTGACGTTACAGGGTAGGTACTCCTGTCAGATCAATAATCAAAAAATTGTCATTTAGACTTCATGTTTCTCGGGTTGTTAATGTTGCCATGGTAACTTTAAAAAACGCGCGTTTTTTTAAAGTTCGATTTAAACAGGCTCAGGCGTGCTTTAAATAGGTAAAATGGGGCACTAATAAAATATATATAAGTATATATTTATCAAAGACGGGTAAAAAAGCTGAAAATAACAAAAAAGACATATCAGAGTTTATTTTATAGAAAAGTTTTATTATGAAAAAATTACAAACTTAGCCTATATTCAAATTTTCTAAAATATATTAGGTATATTATTTGAAGGAGAAGCTGAAAACAACTCTATAGTAGTTTTTAGGTTCTCCACGAACTAGTAGTCCCGACTGGTATTGCATTACTCCGGCATTTCCATGGAAGTCGCCACATTCTTCACCGAGATCAACCACTAGATACTGACTGATTTCGCACTTATTATGTGATCGTCAGAGTGCCATAGGTAGTGGACTCGATGTTGCAACATGATTCCCTTAAGGACATCTGGAATGTTAGTGGTTGCGAGAAACATCCGTAGTGTCCTCTTTTGGTCTTTACTACAAATTTTTCGGCATCTCCCTCAAATAAATAAGTAGGATTGCTTTCCTCAAAGACAATAGAGGTTACTGCACTTGAAGAAAAGCAGGCCGCTATGTCTGTCAATAACACAATAATTATGAGACGCATAGTAGCAAAGACCAAGAGAGGGCACTACGGTGTGTTTCTCACTACCACTAATATACTATATTTCAAAAGTAAATTAAATTATTTTACAAATACGCTCTGTTACTAGTGTAAATAATAATATTCACAATAATATTCATTTTGCTTGATGCACAATGATTTGAAGGCAAGACATACCTTCCATATATAAACAGTACCTACTTCTCGGTACGGTATTTCTCTATTTTGGATCCATTAAATTCCCTAGCGGTATGTTTTATATAAAACAATAAATCGTGGAATAACACAAATCCATTTCAGTAACCTCAATAAATTATGCACCATCATTAGTTTAAAGTTATTCTAATAGTCTTTGTATTTGTTCAACTTTATAACGTATTAGAGTTATGGCAATCCATAAACCAGTCTGTCATTGATCATTACTTTTAATGCCTCTAAGTACTAAAGTCCAGTTTATGTTGCTATTTAAATTTATGATACCACAAAGGTATTATTTCAGAGTTGATTTTATTAAACTACATTTAATGGGAGACTCTTGCGATGTTTGGTTTTGTATAATTTTTATTTGTAGAATAACACTTTGAACTAACATTATCAGGTTTCAAACTGTCAAAGACAATGTAACTTTATACCGTAACTTTTGCCGTAATTTTTCACGTCCTATGATGAAGTTCTGGCTTTAAGTTTCTCCCTGTGAATACTTAAACATCTTATAGATTATTCGCCACAATATTCTGTTAAAACATAACCCACTGAGTAGTGCGTTGAATATAATAAAAAATAACAGTACTTTTAGTTAATGTTGCGAATGTAGCATCAGTTCTCTGTTCTCTTAGGAGAGGGTTGAGAGAACGGCAAATGCTAATTATACGAGAAGAATACAAGAACTCAATACGGCAATACGGAGGCAAAAGAAGAATTCGAGTATTTCCCCAGGGTTTGGTCTACAAAAGTCACTGATATTGACAACTTTGTTTCTAAATTGAACATAAACTGCAAGCAAGTTACATAGAAACTGCATTGTCTATTTTTCTTTTCATGAAGTAAAAACTAAAGAGTGTATGAAGAAACTCGGTATATTGAGCTCTCATAAATATTATGTGGTTTCATGGTGTGTCGTCCGAAGTTCCAAGAAAAGTGCCGACTTCCATCATCAAACGTGAATTGCGCATAATCCGTACCGGACCGAATCCTTCATTTCCGGACTTCAAAATATCACAAATACTTGTATAAGGCTTCTCCATTCTATAGTCTTTATTTCTGTGATTAAAATGTATAAAAATAGATAGGGTATTACATGTAGCGCATTACACTAACATCCTTTATGCATAAAAATAATTTAAAAAATGGGTCTTAGTGCTCTGTCTATATCAAAGGATAATTATTACTGATAATTGCAAAGAATAAAATATTTTATATATTTTTTCTAAAATCAAAAATAGGAAACTTGAGCTGAATGACATTATAACCGATGATCTCTACATTTTATTCATAAAGTAAGGTTCGTCAAGTTAGCGACTCATATGTTGAAATTTTACATTTGAGCTAGTAAATAAATGTGTGCTCATTTTGTGCTAATTTGTGAGGTGGATTGTAAATTTTGTGCTCCATCAATTTTCGAGAAAAGCTTAGAGAACATGAGTCGCCAGCTTGACGCTGCCACTCACATATCGAATTTTTGATATTTAATGTTTTCAACATTTTGTGCCAATTTGTGCTGTAAGTTATAAATCTTGTGCTCTATCTATCCAAGAAATATCCGAATTCGAAATAATGCAAGATCTAAAATGAGTCGCCAGCTTGACGCTGCCACTCACATATCGAATTTTTGATATTTATTGTTTTCAACATTTTGTGCCAATTTGTGCTGTAAGTTATAAATTTTGTGCTCTATCTATCCAAGAAATATCCGAATTCGAAATAACCCAGATCTAAAATGAGTCACCAGGTTGACGCTGCCACTCACATATCGAATTTTTGATATTTATTGTTTTCAACATTTTGTGCCAATTTGTGCTGTAAGTTATAAATTTTGTGCTCTATCTATCCAAGAAATATCCGAATTCGAAATAATCCAAGATCTAAAATGAGTCGCCAGCTTGACGCTGCCACTCACATATCGAATTTTTGATATTTAATGTTTTCAACATTTTGTGCCAATTTGTGCCGTATGTTATAAATTTTGTGCTCTATCTATCCAAGAAATATCCGTATTCTAAATAATCCAAGATCTAAAATGAGTCGCCAGATTGACTCTGCGACTAACGTATTCAAGATCTAGCGTAACAAGTATTTTGTGCTTACTTTGAGGTAATTTGTGCTGTAACTTATAAATATTATGCTTTATCTATTTTAGAGACAATTCAAGAATTAAATTCGCGTAGCGAATTTTCAAGATTTACCTCTATATATTTTTCGTGCTCATTTTGTGCTCATTTGTGCTGCTACCTACAAATTTTGTAGCCCTTTTGAAGATATTTTTAAAAGTAATAAATAAGTCTTATTTAATGATTAAGAAAAATGTTAGAAGAAGTAAAGTGATTTAATACAGAGTATTAGTATGTATGCCTTTTTGTGTCTTGTGTATGTCAATTTTCTAGTTTCAGAAATCTTTTATAGTGACAACTCATATAAGAACTTAATAATGCGCTACAACAAAAAATCACAAAATATGTACCTAAAGCATAACACAAATTATTTCGAAGATAAATTGAGAACGATATGAATAAGTCGCAGCACACATTAGCACAAAATGAGCACAACATATTTGAAAAGGTAGATCTTGAAAATTCGTTACGTGAGTCGCAGCATCAAGCTATAAAGTGATTTTAATTCTTGAATTATCTCGAAAATAGATAAAGTCTAAAATTTATAAGTCACAGAACAAATTAGCACAAAGTAAGTACAAAATATTTGTAAAGCTAGATCTTGAAAATTCGATACGTGAGTCGCAACGTCAAGCTGGCTACTCATTTTAGCTCTTGGATTATTTCGCAAATAGATAGAGCACAAAATTTATAACTTACGGCACAAATTAACACAAAATTAGCACAAAATATTGGACACGTTATATATCAAAAATTCGATACGTGAGTCGCAGCCTCAAGCTGGTGACTCTTCTTAGCTATTGGCTTATCCCAAAAATGGATGGAGCACAAAATTCACAACATACAGAACAAATTAGTACAAAATGAGCATACAATTATTGCCTAGCTCAAATTTAAAATTTCAGCATATGAGTCGCTAACCTGACAAACCTCATAAAGTATATGAATGTGGAAACACGGTTGTAGAAACCAATGGGACTAATTAGGTATCGAAATGCAAATTTTATAACACCTATTCTCCTGTAATTTAAGAGAGGTGAGCGGAATCATAAATGGAAATGCGTGTCGTAATAAAAAAACAATATCAATTAATTAGACTTTCCATCCCCAACCCCTGTTTATAATGTTCCGCATTCACGGCGATAAAAAACGTTGTATAATTCATACCGAATGGGCTAAAGTAAACATTTATTTTTTGTGGTGTGCCCGTTAAAGTTTATGTATCTTCATGCTGCTGTGTGTACACCGTTCTGGCTGGAAATACCTCTGAGACGCACATAGGATATAAATCCTGCATTTTTCTGGAATATACAAGGAAACACGTAGAGACAATTTATAAAAACGCGTGTCTCGTGTGCAGAGGGAGTATTTACCTTTCTGAGAGTCTCTGTGAACAAGGCGACTAAGAGATCCGGGCATATTTGAGCCCCCTGAAACACACCTCCTCATGGGAGGTGCTTTAAAGGGATTTCGAGACAGAAGCATTCCGCGCCATGTCGTTACCAAAATTAAAAATGTGCCCTTCAGGTAGCGTCGAAAATAACAAATATGTCGGGCCTTGTTTACGATTTATCTTAAATCTTCATCTTGTTTCTTATGCTGTGTTCTGGAAAATTATGTTTAGGTTGGAATATAATTATCTAGATAGGCCTTTGTTTTTTATGGAACACTTTGCAATAAACAACAAATGGTGAGCAAATTTGAATAAATTGGTCATTATTTCCTAAACTATGCCATATGGATATATAAATCTGTGTATCAAAAGATGCAAAATAAGATGCCAAAGACAGCCAGATAAAAAAATGTGGATTGTTATTTGAAAAAAAAAATGAGTTTTGATCGATTCAAATAATATATTGAATTTTAAAATTCGCAGAAAGTACACCTGAGCAAGTAATGAAACTTTGGGCCAACAAAAAGAAAGCCTGCTTCTTCCTATATAGGAGTCTGCCGTTTCCTAAAAAACGATTTTTTATATAAACTTGACACCCTGTATCTCGAAAGCGAGGCAATTTAGGATACACGTTGATTTGGACTCTTAGTCATAAGATTGGACATGACATTAAGGAACACCCTGTATATATTATAAGATAAATTAGGGAAAAGTTCGTAAAAAGTAAATATTTATAAGTAATTATGTAGGATTTAGGTTTTGTTGCAACACTGGCCTACTTATTACTTAATAAAAGCCCGTAAGTACCTCCTGAAATATCGGCTATGCTTATACCTTTGTGTTTAAATGAACGATGGAAATACGATTCATTGTATCATTATTTGAGTTTCAGTACAGTTAGAAAGTTCCTTAACAACGATATTTTCAACTCAAATTAGCAATTCAGTACAGACTTCATTTATTTGTTTAATTAGGAATTTTATTTGTAAGGAAAAGGCAATTTTCCGTTGTTATTCAAAACTATTCCAAAAATAATCAGAAAGCAAATCAATATTATTTTTCGTGTATAAAGAAAATGAAAATAGGTATAGCATTGAGATTTCAAAGAATTTCCTGATACTTGAAAACTTTTGACAAATAGATTCATTAACGTTATGAAGGCAGATGTTTCCGGACACAGGTTAAAAACTCTGCTCCAATTACATAAATTTTGGTGTTAATAAAATTAAAAGTTTCAAACGGTCGCATTAAAATTTAACAGCTAATCAATTTCTAACAAACTGCAACAAGGAAATAATGGAAAAATTAGTAAAATATATTGTGGTAGAAAACTGTAAACTATATAAATAATGTTATAAGTAAATGACTTTTAAAAATATACTTACCTACACTACTGCAAACAGTATTTATAGCCAGTGCGCAACTAAAGTCCCTCCCCCATTAACTTTTGAACTAATTAAATTAGAGACTCCGGACAAAATACATCTTGAATCAAGAAAAATGTATTTTTTTATTTGGACAATAAATTAATTTTCATAAAATAAAAGATTGCGCCTCGAGCGTTGCCAAATAATTTTTTTAGATAATAGGGTGGAACGTGTTTTTTAAACGCTAGGGTGGGACGTGCTGCTTATAATTTAAAAGGTCTCTCAATTCTCTGCATACTAGTCCTTGAAAAATTGAATTCGGTACATCCGTTCTCAAGTTCTCAAGATACGTTCTCAAGTGTGAGTAAGAATGTGAATGAATAAAAAAGTAGTAAAATGCAAAAGTTTAATAAAGGAATTTATTTTAATAGGAATAATTAAAGATTTTATACAAAATGAGCACCATGGACCTCCTGGCATTAGAAAAACCTATCTGACATTTCCTGGCGCACGTTGTAAAATGTTTGCCTGGGGATAGATGCACCGCACATTAACTCATGGACATTCTTCTGGACTGTTTCGGCTATCGCAGGCGGAATATTATTTTCTAAAAGTCAAGGTATACATGTCCTGTAAAATTTTCTTAGATGAAAAAGAGTCCTATAATCTCATCCTAGAATAATGTACATGACTTTCAAGGGCTTAAAATAATGTATCAACAGGATGGTGCACCACCACATTATTTTAAGGATGTCAGGAATTTTTTTGGTAACTTTTATCCTTACAGGTGGATTGGACGTGGAGGACCTCTTGAGTCATCTGCTCATTTACCGGATTTGAGTCCATTGGATTCTTTCTATGGAAATACCTTAAATCTAAGGTGTTCATTACGCGGCCAGACATTCTTTTGGATTTGCGGTAGAGATTCAAATGTTTGATATGTCCCTTCTACTGTCAAGAGGTCCATGGTGCTCATTTTGACTAGAATCTTTAGTTATTCCTATAAATATATTGTTTTTTTATTAAATTCTTGAATTAGATTGCTTTTTATTCATTTATATCCTTACTCACAGAAATTTTTATAACTTGAGAACGGATGGACCGATTTCAATTTTTCAAAGTCTAGCATAGAGATAATTGAGAGACGTTCTAAATGAAATGCAGCACGTTCCACCTTAGAATTTAAAACAATTGATTTGACAGCGTTTGTGGCGTCATCTTTCATTTTAGGAAAATGTATTTCTCGTAAAAAATAATACATTTTACATGATTCACCCCGTATTCTGTCCGGAATCCCTCAATCAATAAATTCAAAAGTTAGCAGGGGGCGGCGGACTTTAGACGCACACTGTATAATTATTGTATTTAATACCTTCAAACCGAGCCGCTAAGAGAAAAAAATATTACAGCATATAACATCGTTGTTGTTGCTGGAAGGCGGCGCGGTTACCCGCAGCACTCAGGTATTTCGACGCATTGTGCTTGCCGTTACTCGAGAGCTATTGTAAAAGACCAGTGCTATGCGCATAAGCCAACACCCGTTCCAGGGGAAGCTCTGTAATGTCCTGGGACAGGAGAAATGCTGTCCCCAGATGCTTGTATCTCTTGACCATGAGGCAGGTATAGCGACAAAGGATGTGAATGGAGTCCTCGTCATCGTGCCCGCAAAACCTGCACCTTCTAGTCTCACTAAGGCCAATACTATGAAGGTGCTTGTTGAGATGTCCGTGACCTGTCAACAGTCCTGTGACAATCCTTATGTTGTTACGACTTAGCGCAAGTATTGATCGAGTTGCGATCGATATAGCATCGTTAATAGGTCATAAAAAATATTTTCTGTCAGATATCCAGATGGACCAAATCCTTACAGTGCATATCGACGCGCTTCATAATAATTGTATAACTATATATCAGATTTGATTATTAATTCACAAAAATATGTTTTTGGTAATAACTGAAAAAGGGTTCACTTTGGTAATTAAGCGCAATATGATGTCAGGAAGGTTTTGGTAATGTAATGACAGTAAATGTTTTGTAAGCCCTATTAACCACTTCATCATGTTCACCAGGAGCTTAATAGGTATTTATCTTTTATACTGAAGAAATATTCAGTACTTAAGTTTTTTCAGATTTGCTTTCATATAAATACAAAAACTATATTTTTTTATTTCAATTTTAAATTTGGGGATTCCACTTCAAAAAAATTGAGTTTTTGTGAAATAAACTATCAACTGGATTTTTATGAACATTATGAATATATCTTCACCAATTTTATGTACCTTTACATTTTACATTAAGGTTGTGCGACTTGATTTTGAAAATTTCAAATATATCCTAGAACCTTGCATAGTGCCAAACATTTTTCAAGAAAAGTAAATATCTCGTGGGAATATCTTAAGAATCTTGAATGAAATGACACTTATCTTTATCAAGGAATTAAAAATGCAATAAAAATGTACTACTCCATTTAAAACAAACATTCGACTTCTCCATGTAAATTTTTCGAATTCTACCTCTACTGGTACTCCATATACAGATCGATTCAGCTCGTCGTGACCAGAGACTTGGTTATCTCAAGTCTCTGGTCGTGACATACACAGTAAAGAAATCCGACTGATTTTAACACTGAATCCACACTCATCAGTGTATACAGGTGTAACTTTAAGTGGAGGCCATATTTACAGGGGTAATAGTCTTAGTCGCCAAGAATGCTAATATGAATTTATTTTTTTGATTTTGCGGAAAATGGCCGAGTTATAAATGTTGTAAAATTTTGCAGGTAAAATCTTATTTCGGCGCCGCTGGCCGAAACCAACATTCGACTTCAACCTTGAGTCGGTTAGTTGTGTCGATGCGCTGAGCAGTGTTGCCTTTTATCGCATCGACAACGACTGAGAAAATGGAGTCGTGATAATAATTAATTTATTAATTGAGAGGTAGCACTGAGGTTAAATGTACAATAAATTGTATAATCACAATAAATAAAAAACCCATTTTTAATAATTAATTGGCAATGTATAAAAGTAATGAGGTTATGTTATAATGTACACCTAGTTATAAATAAAGAGCAGCCCACTTTCTCAAATTATTTTTAGTATTTTATTGCTCTTTTTTACGCAAAATTATCTTTTCGTCATACCTTCCTTGCAAGTAGACCGTTGTAACATGGTTTTTTGAAATGTAAGTGGCACATATCTGATACAAATGCTTGCAAACTGTATTTTCGACCATAAAATTGTACTTACGACCCTAGATACATAAATAACTATTTTCTGCATTAGACCGTTAATTAATAGAATACTATAACGTAGCTTTACCGCAAAACATTTGATCTGGAGGCCGCCTTACGCCTTACAATGTGCGGGGTAATACAAACCAAAAGAAGCTTTGCACCGAAAAGCACGCTACTTTACATTTAAAAGTACTAAAAGTAGGCTTTCTCGTTTTTTCTTTTATTCAGTTCTACAGGCAACAATTAAATGTAATGAATTAATGAATGACTTACTGTTTCTGTGTTTAGAGACAGGTAGGTACCTACCTACCTACCGTGATGAACAAGGGAGATAGGTTAACCTTCTAACAACGCGTTTTTTAAGCACACACACTAAATAAAACTTTAAACACATGAGGTAGCTACTAACTCACTTTTTATAACTCTGCATTTTGAGTGGCACTAATATTTACCATTGACCTAGTCTCTTATTCACGAAGGACACACGACAAAGTCACTGTCACTGTTTGGGCATTAATTTGAATCTGAATGAATTAAATTAGATGTTGCAAAGTCACAGCATAAACTGTGGCAAGACTGTTGCGTTACAGGTTGCATAGTCGCATCTTTATAGCGTTCCCCGTGTTCTTTATTTGTTGACATAGGTCAGGGATTAAGGTAGGTCCAGATTTTAAACAAAATTATAGTATGTCATATCGTAATCGTTATTCTAAGCATGCGCAATGCGCCTGCTCCGTATAACGATTGCTATAACGCGAATATGCGAAGAAGTATTTGAATTGAAAATGAAAATTTAATATGAAATAACGGGATCTGGTGCTGGTGTCATTTTTTAGTGACTGCGAAGATACGTGCGAGACGGTAGCTTTGCGATTGTGTTCGATTAATAGTTTTACTGTGCAACTGTACTGTAGTTGACTGTGCAACGAATATTAAAGGAACATGGATTGCATCCCTATCACGTTCAAAAGGTACAGTCGTTGAATCCAGAAGATTTTCTGAGACGTGTCGAGTTCTGCCAGTGGTATAGGACAAAATGTAATGAAGAAGAAAATTTTTCAAGATGCGTTTTATGGACTGATGAGGCGGGATTTACCAGAGAGGGCATATTCAATATGCATAATAGTCATGTTTGGTGTGATGAAAACCCGCACGCAACGAAAGAAAACAATTTTCAAGAAAAACTTTCGATTAATATTTGGGCTGGTATTGTAAATAATACATTGGTTGGACCTTACAGAATGCCTGAAAGATTAAATGGCGAAAGGTACTTAGATTTTTTAAGGAACACACTGGATGACCTACTTGAAGATGTACCTTTGAATGTAAGAAGAAATTTATGGTACCAGCATGACGGGGCACCACCCCACAGTGCACGGATTGTTACAGAATGGCTCAGTGAACATCAAGAAGACAAATGGATTGGTCGTTTCGGGCCAGTAGCTTGGCCGCCGAGATCCCCAGATTTAAATCCATGCGATTTTTATCTGTGGGGCCACATGAAAAGTTTGGTGTACACGTCTCCTATTAATAATGTTGAAGAATTACGTGCAAGAGTGGAAAACGCGGCCAACTACATAAGGGATAATATGGATCTAGAAAAAGTAAGACAGTCTATGATGCGACGAGTTGACGCATGTTTAGATAATCATGGAGGACATTTCCAGCACCTGCTATGAAGGAAGAAAGAAGTTTAGGTAAGTAAGAATTAGAGATTATTTTATTAATTTTTATTATTAGAGCAAATATTTTATTGTCTGTTATAGTTAAAGAAAATATATTTTTATTTGTTATTATTGAATGTTACATTTTGTTATAGTTGGATATTTTATGTTGTTTTGGAAAATAAAAAAAAAATAAAAATTTATTTTGTGTTTATGTGGGAAAATATGGTTACTGGCGAACACCCACTAAAAAAAGTAACGCTCCAATAGCAATACCTCACGGGTGGTGTGGAAATTTGCTTTGTTGAATAAAATTCCTCATGTTTCAGTTGAATTACGACATTTGGCAACTATGTATTTCACCGTCCGTGGCGCGCGCGATCCTTGCGGTACGGAGTAGCGCCTTCCAGTGGCGGGGTACCCAATTTAATAGAAAACCATTTTAATAAATAATTATTTTTCATGGCGGAATTTCGAAAAAAAAACTTTAGATATGTGTTCCTACAATCGAAAGCTACCACCACTACAAATATGGCCCTCACTTAAAGTTACACCCGTATATAGTCCACACTTGGCAGTATTAGACATATCAGTGTATTATTACATTACATAAAAGTAATTTAACACAGTAGATTTTACAAGGTTATGCGTAATAGTTAAATATTATTCACGGTGTAATTATTCCGTTTTTATGGCGGATTGATTCATTTTTAACACAGGGTTTTGTAAATTTTACTACAATTTATGAGTACTTCTACAAACTTGGCGGGTATATCGTTCGTGTAATATGAGTTCTAAAGGTTTAGTTATTATACTACCCAGTTCGTGTTAAAAATAATACTGCAGTAAATTACGATTACCATTTAGTAATTTTACCATTTGTCTTTTTTTACTGTGTAGCTATAGAATAATTATTTACTTGCCTATCAGACATATAATGTAATTCTTGTAGTGATATAATCTTGATTGATTTCAACTATCTGTTTATTCTTCGAGTCGGTGGCCCGGAGTTTATCATCTCGATCGCTTAACCCAGAGATCTTGGGTTTGAATGGGATGGACTGAATGGTGGTTAGGGATTATCCACGTAAGTAGTTCCTGAGGCGTAATTACGGCCCGCTAAATAATAATATGCCGCCCCTTGCCCACACAAGGAAGTATCAGAGTTTCGGGCTAATTATTGTGATTAGAATGACGGGTAGAGATATTAATATCTCTACTTGTCATCCTAATCACAGGGATTCTATCGAAAATAGTAGCAGTAGGCCGCATTTGCGTCAGGAATGCATTACGTTGAAAAGCCCTAACCACCATTCAGTGTTGGAATAAGGAAAACCTGTAAGTTAGGTGTAATATTTATTTAGATATTCAGGCAAAAATGGTTAAATAATGAATTATAAATTAGGATGAATTATTAAAAGTGCAAGTAAATTCCATTGGTGAAGAATGTCTAATTATAATAATATGTACCTATTAACTAGGTAATATGGAATTCTGTCATATTTTTCTACCTTGATGGGCTGTTCTAAAAGCAAACGTTTACTAAATATTCGTGCTATTAGAGTACGTGCTCATTTAATGAATATCAGTCATAGCATATTTTTGACACCCCGTACAATAAATAGTTCAATAAATAATATTAGAAACTATTACAAGTTAAGTTATTTGAGCATAACTATACATGCTCTAATTGTCACTGGTTTCATTGCTTAACCCAAGTAAATATTGACTCCCTGATAATTATAGATTTCTTTGGATGATATTTCTCATCCCTTAGATAAATAATAAATGTTATAAAGTTTGGCTCCGTGATATATCGATAAAAATGGAAAAGGCAAGTAGAAGCAGCTAACTTGAAGCTATACAAATTTAGTGTAACAAAAAAGAAGACAGCGGGTGATGGATGAATCCCTAGTTTGATCGCTTCTGAGTTGGATGACGTTATTTACGCGACAAATATTCCCTTTTTACTTTTTATTTCCAAGTAAATTTCCTTGGAAATGTCACACAAGTTTCATATTGGTCTTGATGTGCCTCCTAATATTTAACATGCATTTTATTTTATTCCTTGGTATAAACGGCTTCTTTTTTATAACTCCGGATCCACGCTCAATCTGATATAATTTATAGTGAAGCCTGTCATACGTGGCGCAGGGAGTAAAAAATATGTGATGTGTGATAATATTTTTCCATTACTTTTCAGATTTTTAGTCATATTTATTTAGGCAAAGATGTTTTATATTAGATATAAATATGGCAATTGATTTATCGGATGTAGGTATATATGCCGAGTCGGTGGCTCATGGTTTAGTGTCTCGATCGCTCAACCCAGAGGTCGTGAGTTCGAATCTCCATTCCACCAGAAAATGTGTAATTAAATTATCTACTCGTAGAGCAATGCTTGTTCGCAGGGAGGGGTTGGCAACCATCCTGGCGATGGCTTAGGATGGAAAGAATGTCAGCTTGATGTTAATGTGAGAGATTAAAATCAGTTGATGGTTGACTGCCCCCCTAACTAATGGGGTTTTCCAGGTTCCCCTCATTCCAGTCCTAAATGTTGGTTGGGCCTATCAACGTAAGTCGTTCCTGAGACGCAAATGCGGCACAACTTTTAATAAGAATATAAACAGAAGGGCACGTTGAATAGCTTTAAGTTATTATTTTTTTAATTTAATATCCGGAGTAAAAGAAACATAGTGTGACATTTATTTTTTATTAGAAACCAATATTGAATAAACCATTATATGATACTCTCTGAATTATAGTACCATTGTACTAACAATAAACTCGAAATTATTTAGGAAATACATTAAACAATATTATGTTGAAAATTAAGTCCTTTACTAGCTACTCACTAATTTACTCTCCTAAGTATATTTTCAACCATGTCTTGCAGCCGTTGGTCAGATATATTGTTTATTTCTCGAATAATCCTTGCTTCTACTCGTAATTATTCGATATTATGCATGTAGTCTTAAAAACGTTATTCTTTAAATGCCCAAAGAAAAAATAATCTAAAGGAGTTAAGTCCGGTGACCTGGGTGGCCACAATTCTCGACTAATCAGTCTATTACCATAAAACTCCTCTAAAAACTAAATTGTCACTCTTGCGGAATGTGCAGTTGCTCCATCGTGTTGAAAGTAACCTACTTCCAACTCATCATCATGTAATTGTGCTAAAAAATGTTCTAAAATAACTCTTCAATATCTTTCACTATTTATTGTTTGGAAAAAAATGTAGGACCTACTATAGATCGCTATTGGCATCAATCATCAATATTGGCATCAATCGTAATGGTTCGTAAACACTGACATTCCGCTCCACGACGGTCAAAGTAATACGATCGCTGATTGGTTACTTTCAATGTCAAAATGACAAATAACGCCAATCGCGTGTCGTGACACGGAAACTTACGTGTTAATGTAATCTTTACCTTATGTTTTAGTTCCTTTAAAAGTAACTAACGATGGTAAAGGTTTACCAACGGAAATCGTTCCTGAAGCGTAAATGCGTACTAAATAATAATATTCCACCCCCTCTTCCACGTTCTCTCCTTTTCAGACTTGTGTGAGAGAGGGACGAATCTTTAGGAGCTAAATTCAGGCTAATCTTTGTATTAATTGAGGGGTGGAGATACTATTATTATGAGTAAAAAAATAAAACGTTTTGCAATGTTAGAATGTTCGGTCAACTGTTATTTACCAATATTATTTTTAACTGAATGGATAATAATTTCAAATTTTTCCAACCATGAAAATTTAGTTACGATAAATGATAAATAAAAAACTAGAAATACACAACCAAGTTGTGTATCTATCTTTTTTTATGAGTAAAAATTCACAGATTTCGCAGTTCTTGCAACCATAGTACATTGAAAATGAATTAAGGAAATTCGGAACTATAGAAAGTTTGCAAAAGTTACTTTGTAATTTGAGAACTTACCATTTACTTACAGACTTTGCCACTTTGTATATCACATTCCTATGAGAGGTCAGATTCTGAGACTTGCAATTTGCAATATACGAATACACGAATGCCAAACTTTGCGCCCACGCCGCCCACTCTACTCGGCCCCCCAGTACCTAACCATGTCGGTGTGACATGCCCATCGCGTTACACTTTTCATCGAAACATACCCATATACCTTCACGATAAGTTCATATAAAAGTAAAAGTTTATTTATTATAAACCATGTTTTTAAATTCCCTGTTAAATTTTATATAAAAATTTAATATAGAACTATTTGAAAATATTACATAATGTTTATTAGACGGAACATCTTATATATAATTCTGGATTTTGATAGAATGACGAATAGTCTTCATTAAGAACAAGGAAGATATATGATCAAAGCAATTTGCACAACTTTTTTTGCTCTGCAAAAAAATATATTCTTCTACTATTCCTTGCTATTAAAAATAGTTCCATAAAATCCTATATTGACGTATATTCTTCTTAACTGAAAGTATATATAGATACCTACATTTTACAAGCAATTTTAAGTAAAGAACATTTTGGGTTACATGCACATCGTATAGGGCGCAAACGCATTTATTTATTTTTAAAATATAAACGTTTTAATAATATATAAATAAAATATATAAAAATATAAATATATTTATAAAATATACATTTTTTTAAATGAAATAAATGCGGGGCACTTGATAAAACACTCAGTTCGTTGAGCTAGTTGTTTAATTTATGAAGTAAATATTAGACTTATAATAGATCTACAAAATGTTAGTAAAATAACGAGTCTGTACGTCTACGTTACCTCTACCAGAAATGTAAAATAATACGAGTATATCATTCTGGTTGATATTTAGACTCTTATTTATATAGATAAAATGGACCTCAATAGTATATTATTATAGGAGTTGTAAATTGCAATAGTCGAGATAAAACTCAAATTCTAAAATATATTTCTATTAGTAAAGTGTTTTTGTTATTTATATCTGGAATGTCAAAGGAATGTATAAATCTCAATCGTGCTCTGATTCATGGCACTGTCATCGAGATAAGTTTAGATAGATATCCAGGATTATATTTTTAGTATTAAAATCAGCCAATTTCCAGGATTTCTGGAATGTTATTTATAAAAATCGATATCAGTGTAGGATTTGAAATGGAAAACTACTGAAGCTCATCACAATCGCCAGGAATAAAAGTCAGACGTATGTACTAAACAATCACTACGTTTTTTTCGTCAATTTCAAGCGCGATTGAAAGTAAAGTCGCATAAAGCAACCGTATCTCAATCCTGAGTGTTTATCTCTTAGGAATAAAGAAGATATTGAATCTGCGCTTGCGTGCTTTATATACATAGCTAGCTACCTAACCTCAAATTTAAGTATTGTTTGATGTATTAGGTAATAGTATATTATAACCGTTGAGTTTACTTTGTGGTTTTCAGGATCACTAAAGAACATTTTCATTCGTCACATGTGATTTTCAGTACGTGAAGCATATAAACATCTACAGTTAGATCTGATTAAATCCAAACGCAATCCAATCGCATTTATATCACAATCTGAAGCAGCTTGAGTCAAGCCAATCCTACAATATTTTAGGATTGACTTGAACGTTCTAAGCCGCTTGGAATCTCAATTCCAAGCCTTTAAGTTATCATTTTCAATCCGTTTCTTGAAGGCGCTTGGCTTGAAGCCGGCATGAAATTGACGAAATAAATTTAGTCAATTGCATATGATATTGTAGGATATTGTAGTTCAGTTCAGATTCTTTCATTTTAAGCCGCACTGGAATGAATAATTTTTTATTTTATGTTATTAAATTTGTATGAATTTGGTGAAAGGAAACCCACACCTTGTGGTCTAAATATGCTTGATAATGATTAGATTATCATATTCTGTAAAAAGCGGAATGTTATTAATACCAGATATTTTGGTTTTTGTCAATTTTAGGAGAAAATCATTTTTTTTAGACTTATTCATCCGCGAAATTATCTCCCTGAGTGTTTATCTCTTAGGAATAAAGAAGATATTGAATCTGCGCTTGCGTGCTTTATATACATAGCTAGCTACCTAACCTCAAATTTAAGTATTGTTTGATGTATTAGGTAATAGTATATTATAACCGTTGAGTTTACTTTGTGGTTTTCAGGATCACTAAAGAACATTTTCATTCGTCACATGTGATTTTTCAGTACGTGAAGCATATAAACATCTACAGTTAGATCTATTAAATCCAATCGCAATCCAATCGCATTTATATCACAATCTGAAGCAGCTTGAGTCAAGCCAATCCTACAATATTTTAGGATTGACTTGAACGTTCTAAGCCGCTTGGAATCTCAATTCCAAGCCTTTAAGTTATCATTTTCAATCCGTTTCTTGAAGGCGCGAAGCCGGCATGAAATTGACGAAATAAATTTAGTCAATTGCATATGATATTGTAGGATATTGTAGTTCAGTTCAGATTCTTTCATTTTAAGCCGCACTGGAATGAATAATTTATTTTATGTTATTAAATTTTTATGAATTTGGTGAAAGGAAACCCACACCTTGTGGTCTAAATATGCTTGATAATGATTAGATTATCATATTCTGTAAAAAGCGAAATGTTATTAATACCAGATATTTTGGTTTTTGTCAATTTTAGGAGAAAATCATTTTTTTTAGACTTATTCATCCGCGAAAACTGAAATATGATATACTGATTGGATTTCGAGTTATAATTATTATGAACCGATTTTAAATTTTTTGACATTTTCCTAAGCACAATTAGATTATTTGAAGATGTGATAATTGCAAAGACGACATATGGACGCAGAATTCAATGATGATATTCTCTGGCATGACAATTACCATGATAGTATTAGCATACCTGTGACAGCCGCAATCCAGGTAGTTATCATGACTATTTACTGTCATTAAGTGTGGCTCTAATGGCTTATGTAAATTCCACCTGGTTAATCTCATTTGGTTTCCTCCTAGAATCCAGTTAGATCAAATTTATCTGCTACGGTAGCACCGTGTGATTGTTCTCTTATATATTCGTTTATTAACTATACAACTTTGAATTTTAGTAACCATTAATACATATACATATACTTGTCGGCAGTTGTTTTACTCTATGTGTTTCCCTACAAATTCTATCTCTATTTAAGAAAATTGTATTAAAAAATTATTATAATATATACAATATTAGATATTAACGAGGGGAAGTAATTTAGTTATAGAACTATTTTAACAAACGATATGATTGGGTTATTATGCCACACCACTGACAAATACAAAAAAATAATAAACCTCTGCGCCGACGGATCAGTTGTTTTTTTTATACATATTTTTGCTTAATCAAGAAATCTCACACTAAAAAACAAATTAACAATATATTATACAGTGAGGACATAAAGTCCGTCCCCCCCCCTCTAACTTTTGAACCACTGTGTAGATTGTGATGAAATTTGGAACGATAATATATGACTAAATTCTGCATATGGAGGTCACTTTCAACATCTTTTGAAGTAACACGTGTTTTCTAAATTTGTTTCTGCCTCTAAATTTTTTTTTTTTTTGGTTTAATTTAAATTATTTCATAATTTTTTAATGTATTTTAGGATAGGGATGGTTATTGTTATTTGTTTACTTTTAATTTTTTTTCTGCTTTGAATAATTTACAGTAATTTGTAATGTGTATGCAAAAAAATGATATAACAGAAATCGATATTACTGGTTTTTATTTGGAAATTACTGAACCAAATGTTTTCAAAATTGGGGGATGTTTTGAGCATAAAAATAGCTTCAAAATGAGTCCCCACTCGACCCCCATTTCAATTTAAAAAAATGTTCCAATTGCGCGTCCAACTGTCACTTTGACATTGAGAGCTGTCATTGATGTGTCAAAAAATGCAGAATTTAGTCATATATTATCCTTTCAAATTTCATCACAATGTACCCAGTGGTTCAAAAATTAGAGGGGGGGGCTGACTTTATGTCCTCACTGTATACATTAAATACATCACTTAAAAACGTTTACGTTTCGAAAACTTATCCGTTTTCGTTATCAAAACTTTAAGTATGACTGACGTATAGAATAGAATGACAGTTTTTATTTTTATTTTACTTGTTTTATTCTGTACGTCAGTCATACTTAAAATTTTGATATCGAAAACAGGTAAGTTTTCGAAACGTAAACATTTTTAAGTGAAGTGTTTAATGCTATATACTGTTAATTTGCTTTTTAGTGTGATATTTCTTGATTAGGTAAAAATATTATTAAAAAAAATCAACCTTTGACTGATCCGTCGGCGCAGAGGGTGATTATAATTTTTTTGTATTTTTCAGTGGTGGCATAACACCCAAATAAATAAGAGTAATTAAACAATGCCATAAATAAATACTTTCATACATTATCTAAACGATATGAGTTATATGATACATATAAAAATAATAACCATATAACGAATTTAATGATTTGCTAAATGATTCCAAATACTGTGGGGTGTAAAACAAAGCCCCATAGAGATAAATTAGGCATAAACTGAAATGAGTCAATGTCGCAAGTGCAAATCCGTGTTAAATAAATAAATCATCTAAAGGGTTAACCCGAATGTACTGATTTTACTCGGCACCATCTATAAGGTGCTAATCACCATAGAAAAGGCACAGAAGCTCCAAAGCGATCACTTATTGATAGCAATTACTTGTGCTTTTGGGAATAGTGTTTATTATTTAGGTTACAATGTAAAATACATTACGATTATTCTAATGAAAATATGATGTATGATCTGCAACAAATTCAAATCAATTTCATCAAACTTAATATTTTACAGAAAATAAGCTTATGATTTTTGACAAATCATCTGACGAATATACAGAGTATAATAATACATACCTACTCTAAATCAACTCAAAATATGTTTGCAGTATCATCAAACAAAATTATATTATTTTTATTTTTTTTATTTTTTTTAATTTATTTTATTCTACACTACTCAATAGGTCTAATGACCCAATAACAGAATAGGAACATTGAGTAAAATACATAGTAAAACAAACTAATATTAATATCTAAGTGGTAAAATACATAGAATAATGAGGATGAGGCATACAAAAAAAAAAAAATTAAATCAATGCGTGCTTAAGATAAGTCAGTGACACTGCAAGAAAACAGCAAACTAGTTCAAAAGAAATAAGAAGAAATCCAGAAGGCTATTTTCTTCAAAGAGGATAATGTACAAGCAAAAATATCAATAGATTCAGATACGTTATTATAAATATTGCACATGTTGTAAAGCGGCGAATATTTTTTTATATTTGTTCTTGGAGTTGATAAATAAAAACTATCAGGCTGACGAGATGCCTCTCTAGGGACATACAAATTAAGCATACCTAATATTTGACTACAGTCTATGTTAGCATGTATTATCTTGAATAGAAACGTCAAAAAACAAACCTTACGTCTATTTAATAGGGCATCTAAAGAGAATCTGTCTAAAAGTTCTGACTGAGGAAAACCTCTCGCAGGATAATCACCATCTGTCCTATAAGCCACAAGTTTTAAGAAACGGCGTTGAATTCTCTCAAGACTATCAATATGTGTCTCATAATTTGGGTACCAATTTGGGTATATTAGTTATAAACACTCAGGGAAGAAGGGAGGGTTTATTTTGCATTTTCCTATATTATTTATGTTTAACTAAGACTAAATTTAATGTCATGTAACACTAAACGGTATTCGTAAATATGATTAATTTTCTTCATTAATCAGACATTCTTAATATTTTTCATGTTAATATTCTACAGGTTATATAAAGGGACACTTGTGTATAAAGTCATTTCATTTTACGATAGGCTGTTTTAGAATACCCTTCCAGCAGCGTTACGTTTTTAGACTTAGCGGTAGTTTCATGAAAGCATTTCAATTCCTTTGAGGAAAATAATTTTTTTAAGATCACACACCCTTTTACAGTCTAAAACCTAGATGAAACTAAAACCATAGCCCAAACAAACCCTTCACTTTAGTTTGTATTCTAAACTGTGTCATGAAACCAACCTTAATCACTTCTATTCACATGCAAATCACTATTTGTATAATTATGCTCAACAGCCATATCGATTTTAAAATTCCTAAGGGTATTGAAAGTAATAGGGAAGAAAATTAAGATCCATAAGGTCAGTTAGTTTGTTAGAGCTTAGGCCTCAATTTATATTGTGCCTGAAAGTAATTTTTCCAAGATGTTGACGGCAGCATATCTTTTTTATGGGAGTTTCAGTCCATTATTTCAGGCATTATTTCGTACACGTTTACTAAATATCAGTTTATGTAGTGACGGTTAATTTCGTGTTTTCGTGCTTTTTCGTTGATATTTTTTTTGGACTATGTATACAGTGTGGCCCATTAAGAACAAGGACACTCTTCTAAAAAATTTTTGGTAAGTGCGATTCCAATGAATATATCTATGCAGAAGTACCCATATCTGCTAGCTGATATGGGTACTTCTGCAAAACTGTCCATGAGCACCATATTCGACATGTTGTCAATCATTTTGGAAATTGTTAATTTTCGTGTTTTTTATACCATTAAAATAGTAATCAAAGGGATTTATGTTGATGTGGATTATTTTAGGTATTGCAATGTAATTATTGTACTATATTAAAGTTATGATTCCATAGTGAGAATTAGTATTAATAAACTTATATCAAGTAATAACAATTTTACAGTAATTACAGTAACACTGAGAGTTAGTGTTAATGAACTCATATCCAGTAAGTAATACAAATATATGGTTTGATGGTAATGATAGTACGTAATGAAGTACGATGGTAAGATCTGATATTTTATAGAGTGCTGTGTGCTGTATACTAATTTCTAGGGAAAATGATGAACAGTATTTAAAAATTCAGATAAAAATATAAATATGTGTATAGTAGGTATAATAACATATGGTAAACTATTGCAGTGTGACTAACACTAGAAACACAACTATATATTGTATAAGCCCCATTGGTTATGATAAAATTATTTTAAAATTCAATGCAACTAGCCGCCTAAAAGAAAATATTTTTTGTTATAAGCTTTGATCCTTGTTAGTTTTTTTAAAAACATTAATGTTTCAATTAGATTTAAATTATATGTCTATGAAACAAATGTATTGCAGGACAGTCTGTGTAAATCTATGGAATTAGATAACATGAGGTTTTTAATAAAATAGAATTGTTACAATATTTAAAAGCACCAAGAACGATTATTATCAATCAGTGAAAGAATAGTGTATTTATTTATATGTAAATAGATCAAGTCGGTAATTACTTTTATTTATTTAATTTAGTAAAATTTTACTGGTAAATGATGTTGTGTTTTACTTCTTTTAAATGCACTTAGGCAGTTACTTTCTATTATGAAAAATATGAACTGCAATATGAAATATAAAACTTTGCAGATAATATAAATTTAAGGAAAGTAGTTCACTGGATCCAGTTTTGCAGATTCATTCTGCTTTTGTTATTTATGTACACGACCATACTTTTGTTTTATTATAATCCTTTTACTTATAACATCATGTTATTCACAACATACCCTTTCATTTGTGATTTTGGCGTATAAAGTTTGGATACAAGCTTTTGAACAGAGTTGTGACATGTAGAACCTTGTAACTCCATGTCACTGACAAAGGATTACTTTATAGCGATAAAGTACCTTCACTGGTGGGGTGGCCCTAAAACAGGTAAATTATATGAATTATTTATGTAAACTGGCATCACTGACTTCAGAAGTGTCATTCAGTGTCATAGATAATTCAATGAACAACCAGTTAAAATCGTTGAGATGAATTGAAGAAAATGGTAACAAGTTATATACAAAGCTAATAGTTTTAAAGGTATAGTAAAGCACACCATAAAAGCAAAGCAAATGAAATGATGCAATATGGGGGAGTTCAGAACTAAATAAGTATAAAAGATATACCATTTGTATTTCAAATGACAGAAGTGCGTGGTCTACTAGGCATTCTAGATAAATGGAAAATAATTTGAATCTGAAAATTTGCGTATAGGGTTTGTCGGATATAATTTCCATAAAAATAATGCCTCATACCAGGGGCTCTTACTTATTTTATGAAAATAATAATAATAATAATAATAATAATAATAATAATAATAATAATAATAATAATAATAATAATAATAATAATAATAATAATAATAATAATAATAATAATAATAATAATAATAATAATTACGACATATGACAATAGTTGGAATAGATGACAAATACTAACCGCTGACACTTGCCGTCCGAATGCACACCAACGAGCTGAAAGCTTACAGCAGATGGAAGAGGAGTGGAAGACCAAGGCATTGCATGGAAGATATGCTGCAGATCTAAATAAAGATGACGTAAATCGGAAGATGTCTACCCTTTATCTCTCAAATGGTCTCCTTATGTCTGAGACAGAAGAATTTATTAGTGCTATACAAGATCAAGTAATACCAACTAGAAATTACAGAAAATACGTGCTAAAAGAGGCAATACCCACATACAGATGTAGATTATGTACCAACACTACGGAATCCATACAACATCTAGCAGCTGGAGGCAGTTACTTGGCGCCAAAGCATTACTTAGATAGGTACAACAAGGTTGATGGCATCATACATCAAGGAATCTGTAACGTAAAGTGTTTACTAGATGTAAAACCGCATTACAAGTACTTACCTCAAAATGAACTTAAAAACGATACCTATAAAGTGCTATGAGATCAGAAAGTTATCACAGACAACGAAGTGCATCACAATCGCCCGGATATTATCATCTTTAGGAAGCGAGAAAAAACTGCTCAGATTCTAGATATCACAGTTCCTCTAGACAATAACATCGCGAGAGCCAAAACAGAAAAATTATTAAAATATCAAATTCTGGCTGACGAACTGAAAAGGATATACCGCTTAATAAAAGTAGATATCTATCCCATAGTAATTTCATGCAATGGGCTGGTCGATAAATACTTACCACATACATTGGAGAGAATTGAATTAAAATACACCCAAAATTTAATCGCTTTCTCCCAGAAATCGATAATCCTTTCGACATACCGTACTATACGTCGAATAATGGCCACTAGCGCTCGTGTTGTTCCATAAAGAACCCACGAGATGTTAGTCAAAACCAGCATTACGCTGTAAAAAAAAATAAAATAAAAATAATAATAATTTATAATCATTTTACTTATAACATCATGTTATTCACAATATACCCTTCCATTTGTGATTTTGGCGTATATAGTATAAAGTTTGTCTTTATATATTCTATATAAAGACATATGGGAGGCATATGGCCATATGGGCAACATACAGACTAAAGCAGGCAGCTATTAACATATCGCAGTCTGAGATTATGGAACACAATATGGATGACATGAAAAGTCACTGCATGCTGGAGATCATTTAAGATCATGCCTGCACCGGTCAACCATAAACTGCCCATTAACATTCTCTTCCCAGGAAGAGATGAATGAAATCGAAATAAAGCTGACTGATTAAGGCCAGTTAGTTGTTGGTTTACAGATGCCTCCCAAACACCCATGGGTGTTGCAGCTTGAGTATTATATAGTTGCAGCCCAACGGTAAAAATATCCTCATGCACTCTTGGCACTCATGCAACTATATTTCAGGCAGAAACCTATGCCAACGAATTGTATGGAGTTGTCAGCAGGCGCTCGCTCATTTGAGCAAGAAAAATAGAGTAATTCTGGTCTGGGTCCCAGGCCATTCCGCCCATGAAGGGAATGAAGCAGTCGAACTATCTAGCTAGGGAGGGTGCTGCTTCTTAGTTCGTCGAACCAGAACCGGTGCTTGGCATGTCCTCGAGTACTGCCAAAGCAACTCCCTTGATCTGGGCTGAGGGGCAAATCCTCGAGTACTGGGAAAAACTACCAAGATTAGTTCATTCGATGGCGTTCATAATAAACCTTTCAAATACAAGAACTAAACACTTTTAGAGTTAAGCAGGTTGTACCTACGAACTTTAATTGCACTATATAATGGGCACTGGCGTTTAAAATATTATCTGCCATCAAATTGGGCCTAGCAGAAAATGCTGAGTGTGGCTTGTGATTAGAGAATGATGAAACGGCAGAACACATATTATGTATCTGCCCAGCTGTGGAAAGAATCAGATACTCATTATTTAGCAGAGGACTACTTCTGCCACAGGATCTGAATAAGTTCTCACCCAATAAGGTGATTAGCTTCATTAAGAGGTTGGACCTGTTGGGTAAAATATAAGTAGGTGTGAGCCACCATAGATCATGGTCGCAGTGGAAGGTCTGGTTTTCGGCCCACTCACTTTTGAATCTAACCTAACCAACTACTTATTTTGGACACTTGTCACGAATCGATTATAAAGGCTTAGTTATATTTAATTATAGAATTAATTGTGAAAAATAATACATATATATTTTTTTATTAAACGTACATTATCATTGTTGGTGAAACTTTGAATGCATTCTTTTTCAATATACTTTATACCTAGAGTGAATATTTAGAAAATTGATTTTGTAAGAATCATCTTGGGAAATTACGCTCTGACGCCATATTAATGTACTAATTGTGGATTAAAATTGAGCAGCGTTTAGAATGTGAGTTGACTCATTTACATAGAACTATTCACTAGATTGTAATAATAATAATTTTATAGTATCCTAAATTAGTAAGAATTGTTATTAGTTTATGTTTTGTGCAATGTTTAATATTATATAGTTACATTTTTTGTCCTGGATTCTGGGAAAAATAACGAACCGAACTCGTTGAAAAGGGCACTAACATACTTGATGTTTTACATGTGAAAACATGTGCTAGTGTGTAACACCACATTCGTGCGTTATATGTTATATATCTTCCCATGGTCGTTATGTAATATAGGTAATATTACCTAGGGACGCATCAATATTGTGCATTTGATTTCTTCTTTTAAGTTCTTATTTTCTTTATAAACTTTATACTGGGTAAATGCGATTCCAAAGTACGTATACTTTGATTGGGTGTACGTACCTATTTTATTTTCAACCTTCATTCTTTCATAAATACAGCAGAAACATTGTAATAATACTTACGTGCAGTAAAATGTTCAGACAACAATAACTTATGCGGAAAAGTTTCTGAAGTATGAACTACAGTCACGTAAAATGTTAAGTAATACAAAATATACTTAGACCATGAAGCAATACACATGTCAAACTGAAAATAGTTGTCGAGAGCATAACCCCCTTATAGGTGCCGAAGGTTTACGAAGTTGTTGCAGCAAAATTTGCCAACTGAGCTGCCCAATACTGTCCTCACGGGAACAAACAACTAAACAAACAACACTAAGTTATCACTTCTACTTCTATTCAGCCGACTGTCTGTGGCAATAACTTTTCATCCTCTTGTTAGATTTACAACTGCTGACGTACGTTTTGTCCGGAAACTTGCCGCAAATACAATATATCGGCTGCTCCGTTCCTTGCAAGTCCAAGCTTTCATCAATAGCAAAAAACATAAAAAGGAATATTTTTCATATGAAGCGAAAATCCACACTGAAAAGATATTATTTGTTTAAGTAATTGGTTGTTTTGAGTGCAGCTATACATTTACACTAGCCATATCGAATTAAATCGGTTGCGTTGAACACAACACATGTGCTTCGTCTTTTTTTAATAAATAAATAGTTTAGCAATAAACTTAAAACTCTTTAGTAATAAATAAACACTAGATTATCTAAATGGATTTAATGTGACCTGAAATATTTGTTAGGTTAACGAATTTCCTTACATAAAGAAACGATTCACAATCCTAATGAAAAGCTGATATGTTTAATCAGTGTTAGTTATACAGTGAGTCCATTTAGTGAGGAATCCTTTTATATCTGGTAAGCTATTACATATAGAGAAAACCTCAAATACAAAAGTTGCTTGGTTGCAGTGTGTTTACACTATACAGTAAACATTAATATATAAAAACTATAATATCTACAGTGTTCTTCAAAAAAGCGCAACTACTTAAAATAAACTTTTTTTAAATGAGACACCCCATATTTTTATGCTGAATCCCCTGTTCGTTTTTTATTCAACTCTGTTTTTTTGTTCAAATCTGTTGCGGCGTTGCCAAGTTACAATTGATTTTCTTAATATCTTTGTTTTTGTAGGGTCGGTGTAAGTGTATAACAGTTTAAGTAATCATTGTTTTTAATTTGACAAATATGTCTTGCACACAGTGGTAGAAGGGTCCTACAAACTACAAACACCTTTAAAACTTTCTGAGGTAAAATTATGTACAGGGTGCTCAAATTCTATGATCAGATTTTCATATCTTTAGATCTAATTTACTCGATTTTTTCGAATATCCTGTAAGTTTTATCAAAAATCGAAACTTGCGTTTGTTAAATAAAGCTGTATTACAATAGGCTTTACAGTAACATTTGTATTGTAATGAAAATATTACATTTACAAATTATACATTGTGGAAAAGAAATACAATAAATATATGCAGTATAGCAAACTGGTAAAGGATACAAAAATATTTTAGGATTATATAGAGTTTTGAAATAAATTTCTGTTTTTGATAAAACATACAGGGTGTTACATTTGAAGAAATCAAGTACCTAAATTAGGTCTAAACCTATGAAAATTTGGAAGAAAAATTTGAGCACCCTGTACATAAGTACCTCAGAATCATTTTAAAGGTGTCTGTAAGATCCTTCTATAACTGAGGGCAAAAAATATTTGTCAAATTATAAGTTATTGAACTGATACGCATTTTCTACGACCCTACAAAGTAAAGAAATTAAGAAAATAAATTATAACTTGGCAACGCCATAGAAGATTAGAAAAAAGATACCCGGGGTTGAATAAAAAACAAACAAGAGAATCAAATCCGCATACAAAATATAGAGTGGACGATTTAAAAATGTTAAGTTTAAGTTGTTCGACTTTTATGAAGCACACTGTAACAGTTGCAAATATTTTCAAAAACTACATCGTTGGCAATCAATCAACTTTTCTACTTTGAGTTTTTCCTCTATATGTAATAGCTTACCAGATATTAACGAAGAACTCACTAAATTGACATACTGTATATTACACAGTAAAAAAAATCCGACTGATTTTAACACTGACTCCACACTCATCAGTGTGTATGTAGTCCACACTTGGCAGTGTTAGACATATCGGTGTATTATTACATTACATAAAAGTAATTTAACACAGTAGATTTTACAAGGTGATGTGTAA
Source organism: Pogonocherus hispidulus (assembly GCA_963924545.1). NCBI lineage: Eukaryota > Metazoa > Arthropoda > Insecta > Coleoptera > Cerambycidae > Pogonocherus > Pogonocherus hispidulus. Next base: position 75,214,776 of record OZ004692.1, on the reverse strand, counting down.
TAGTTAATTATTCACCGTGTAATTATTCGGTTTTTATGGCGGATTGATTCATTTTTAACACAGGGTTTTGTAAATTTTACTACAATTTATGAGTACTTCTACAAACTTGGCGGGTATATCGTTCGTGTAATATGAGTTCTAAAGGTTTAGTTATTATACTACCCAGTTCGTGTTAAAATTAACACTGCAGCAAATTACGATTACCATTTAGTAATTTTACCATTTGTCTTTTTTTTACTATGTATAAGTTGCCAATTCTTTTAGAATTGGCAGGGTTGCCTCTGCTATTTGCTTGAAATCAAATTTGGAAAATAACGTAAATTGAAAATATAAGACTCCAACGTAGTAAATTATTTTAATTCTTGTGTAGAATTGTAAAGGGTGAATAACAAAAAAAAAAAAGCGTCAATGAAAGACCCCTCTAACATAGCAAATTGGTCAGAGCTCGAATGGGATGAATTAGTTTAATATAACGCATCTATCTCACACGTATATAAATTAATGATTACATTAATGAAAATAATGATACCTACTCATCCTCAGAAAGCTAAAAAACAGAAATTGTGTTTGTCAACACATCATCACAATAATACATGACATCATCTTTTCAACAGAACCTACAATATTAATAACATTGGCGCATTCGCCACTTTCTCTAATGTTACCAAGATCGATATAAAATATTAGCGTTCATCGTTTATTACTTATTGGTAGTCTTCAGATAAAGAACAATAATACTATTAATTCATTTTATGCACTAATCTGCATAAACTATACAGGATGGTTTATGACGAACTGACATGAACTATAATGATAGAGTGATGCTATTCAGACAGATGCTAAAAGACTAATTTCATACATTTGCTACATTTAAAGGTAAACCTGCTACATTTTGAAATATTAATCTTTATACGTCCATGAATTTTCGAAAGAATTGGATTTTGCCTTAATTTCCAACACTGAAATGAATTGAATCTCGTAAGTAAGATTCTATTAATTCAAGATTATCTAGTATTGAATGCCAAGTAAGCTTGCATCGTTAGATTTTCAAAACTACAGCGCCGTGTTATGAAAACTTAATTTAGGTAGCAGTTTAAAAGTATATTAACCAGCGAGCATACTTGGCTTTTTGTTATAATCTCCACGGCTTTTAAATTTACCACAAGGTTTCGACATGCTTTAAAAAATAATTTATTCAATATTATAGTGGTTGAAATTTTGTACCAGAACAGACTAATCTCAGATATTTTATTTCACGTGTAATACTAGAAGAACTCCCCATGTATATTTTTGCATAGCATATCAATTTAGGACGGCAATTTACATAATACATAATCTATATAAGCACACGAACTATTCCTGAAAAGTTTATACAATGGTTCCTTGTCCGACAATACTTACAATAAAAACATATTTCTATCAGTATTAGGAAAGGGGAACAAGAAAGAAGAAGAAAAAGGAACAGTTTATGCGGATGGTTACTTTTAAACAAGAATATTCTAATTACATCGTAAATAGGGCTGTCCAACTTCAAGTGGCCCAAGGGACGTTGTAAATAAAATTGCGGTTATAATTTAAATATGGATTATTCTATTGTTAATACAAAGTCAACACACGTGATAAATATATTTTCTAGAAAAGAACTGTAGTCGCAGAAAATCGATAAAATAACAAAAGAAAAATGAACAAAAGAATATTTCGTAACTAGTTTTCTTTACCTAATCTTACTTTCGAAAAATCAATTTGTTTCAGCTTGACCATTAAAAATGTCGTACTAGTGGATACGTATACATAAAATTATTTATTTATATTTTATTTTTAGCGTTGTAAATTTCGTACAGTAGGTACCTATTATGGTTTATACGAGTATATTAAAATTATATTTTAGGTGAATATAAATATTTAAAATATCTTGAGACTTTCGAATCATTGGTATTGGTTTTACGTTAACTTAAAAGTTTACGATGTTTGTGTGCTCAAAAAACGGCCTGAAATACAAACTTTTAACCTACAGGAATGGCCGCCATAATATGTGATCTAGGAGTCTGGTTTAGAATACAAATTATATAGAAAACAATCTGCCACATCGAATTATGACAATATATTGGTTTCTTGATAAGCAGGTTTATAATTTTGGATCTATTATTGAAAGAATAATTCATTAACATGATGTTTGCTCATTATTTTTGAATCGTGCTGTTTACTCATTATTTGTGATGCCTAGATATAATCCAGGTGTAATAAGGAAAGATTCTCGAACATTTGAAATTGAGGCAACCGAAATGCCAGAAGAGTTCATACCGAATATAGATTATTGTAATATTTATTTTTTATTATTTCTTTTTGCAATTTAAGATTATTGTAGGTATTGCTATTTTATTCTTAAATATTTCTGTTAGGTGTAATATATATTACATTCATTCAATCAAGTCGATGGTTATGGGTCTCAAGCTTTGTCATAAGGTTCAGAGGTAGAAGGCTCCATCTCTCGTGCACCCAACAAGTTTTAATTAATATTTATCAATAATTAATATCAGGTGTTAATGTAAGAGCTTACAGGGAACAGGGTATATGTTTGATTGTCTCCTTAGCAAATTTTCAGGTTTCTTTCCTTCCTTCAAGAAATAGTGATTAAGGTTGACCATCCTAATATAATAGTATTTCGTCTCTTCTCTCACACAACTCTCAGGCTTCTGGATTAACATCTTTGTCTGAACTTAAGGGGGAGGTAGATATATTATAATATTATATTTTCATCTTGCTAAGGTTACATCCTTGCTAACTAAGGCTGCAAATTGAAACATCCAATACAATTTTAAAATGATAGTACACTGAGAGAAAGGTTCTAGACAAAGGAATTAAATTAAATTAAATTATCAAATTTATATTTTATTGTTTAAGTAAATGAAATCAAGTGGAAAATGTTAATATAATTAAATTATATGCTGTTTAATTTTGCTTCTTATTTACCTGAAGCCTCAATACCTGAAAACTCAATACCTGAATACGTTATTTTTGTGGCATAAGGCATGTGGAGAAAATTGATGAATGAAAAAATAATTCATTATCGCAAGTGGGTCAAAGGTTATTATATTAAAAATAATATTTCTCTTAGGGTAAACGAATAAAAATACCTTTAAATACATAAATACAAGCCAAAGACAGTTTTAAATGATCATTTTCTACTTGTCTGTATTGTCCCACTCTACCACTATGCAGTATGATATGAAACACCCTGTATAAGAGAATATTATTAATTATAAGTAAGTAATTATAATTATAAATAATAAAGAATATCATTAATTAATTATAAATAATAATACTCACTATTCAATAAAACAATACGTTTTCACTATTTTCTTAAAACAAAATTTCTTTACATGCAATGTCCAGTTGCCCATCAAAACAATGGAAAACCTATCTATTGAATGAATGGAAGTATTTATAGTTGGAAACTATACTGCGGTGGTTAGTTGGCAGTACAGTGGGAAGGAAATCATCGCAGTGGTGTAAGCAGCCAGTTTCAGGCTCTCCAGATGGTTTATATTAATATAGTGACCCAAGTTAAATTAAGTGCACACAATAAGAACGTAAGTGTGGATTAATTAGAGCGAAGAGAGGCTCTTGAAAGGCGGGATCGCTCCGACTGCTATGAACCAGACGTCCAGAGGCGTCTCCGAGTCTATTTTGAGGAAATTCAGAGAGCAAAAATTCGGGTAAAATGCTTGAAAACATTAGTATTGCCTTCTATAAAAAAGACAACAAAATATACTAAATTTATTAGAACATGGTCATAGATGTTTAGTCAAAGTGGAAAATGAAAAGTGTTTCTTAATTTTATTTTCATAATTCTAGGAACGGATTTACTGCCTAAATTTAAATAATATCTGTACCAATCATTGTAATCACGGGGATTAGCCCGCCAACAGCTTCTTTTTTTATCTATCCACATGCATTTTAAAACTCGACAACGCAATTTAAGCTTGTTACACGTTTTTGTAATAATGTTCTCCTATACTTATCCCCTCAGAAGGAATGATAAATAAAAACTATTTTCTGATATTCATTTCTTTATCTATCCACGTGCATTTTAAAACTCGACAACGCAATTATAACTTTTTATGATTTTTTATAATAATATTCACCACTTTTCATCTTATCAGGCTGAACATCCTATCGGGCTAACAAATAAAAGGAACACTATTTTAATTTGTTACAATTCTTTAAAATAATGTTTTCCTATACTCATCCCTCAGACGGGCTCACTAATAAAAGTAAAATTATTTTTTAATGTGGTTACCTTTTCTTGTAACAATGCTTGCCGGCGGAATAGATAATGGTCAAATGTAAATATCAGTTTAGTTCCACCAATCGTAAATAGGTATTTAGAAAATATGTAAATTTCAAAAAGTCACATAAAGGGGATGTAGGACACAATACAAAATCATAAAATAACATTTAATTAGCAGGTTTCAATCCTCTTATTTTTGTTCTTTGGTAGATGGTTAGGTACAGTCCTTTGCCTAATTGTTACTATTCAATGTTTTTTAAATTAAAATGTTTTAAAATTTAAAGAAGTTTTATACTATGTATTTTTAATCTGCTTTTAGTTCATCAACAATATGTTCTGTATAATCCTTAGCCCTTATCAACTAGTTTAAGACATGTAATTTTCTTTATATTGATAGTTGTATTATGTCTTTCTAAATTATTAGTTTAGTTGCAACGTCAGAATTCGTAGCATGTGTTCTGAAATGCAATAAGTTCTCGCAAAAAATCAAATTCATTTCCCATCTCGTTATTTAGGCAGTTCTGATTGGTTGTCAAACATAAAAAGATTTGACAACAGTCGTTCTTAGAAAAGTCACGCCAACCGAATTAAGGTTATGTTCCAATATTATCCGACACCAACCAGGATTTCGGTTAACCGAACTATTGGTAAACCTGAAAAATGTGTAATAAAGGAACTAGGCGGTAAATCAAGACAAAATGTGTAATAAAGGAACTAGGCGGTTAACAATAATTTCATGTAGTCTGAGCTTAAATTCAATTTAACTCCTGAACGGTGGTTGAGCATGCATGTTGTCGATTAGGGTTGAATATATTTTGTCACTCAATGATATCAGTCCACTGGACTACAGTCAAGTCACTACAGGTCAAGTGGACTACAGAATACAATACAGAAAAGTAGAATTTATAAATATTTATTATAACTCTTAACGTAAGAACACCACCCCATCTGCCTTCGCCATCTAAACAAAATATAACTAAAACCGTTAAATGAGTGGATTTTTCTTTACTTAACGCTAAAACCTAACCTAACTCTTCGGTTGACCAATTCACCGCTCCCAGAGCACCATCAATGTTTTGACGTTTGGTTAACCTTTTTCAGGTGACCACAGTTTCAAAATTAAACAATTTTCAGGAACTTTTATTTAATGGAACGCTTAACCGGGATTTTGGTTAACCAAGTTTAATATCGGAACACAACCTAAGTTCTCTTGCTCATGCGAAACGCTAATAAAAAGTGGTAAATGAAAGATAGTACACTCGGTACCTTTACTAGTAATTCTACAATCTCCCAGCTCTTTACTCTTTAATGAAAGACTTGGTAAAGTGTGTTTTCGTGATACATGTGTTGTGATGTTCAAAATAAGAATAAAATATTACAACTGGTGCTTCTTTTAATTTCAATGTATGGAATCCCCTACACCATGCTTTCATGTTGAAATTTTCCTGATGAAGAATTAATAATTGATTCGAAAGCTTGAAAAATAAAGAGCATTTCTCTTCTTTCTAACCCGAGACTAATCTTTAATTTGACCAGTCAATCAAGCTAACCTTCTGCTTATGTATACGGTGAATAAATTCATTATTTTGAAAATTGTAAAGTTTTTGAAAAATCGCTTGGACCCGTTGATTTTGTTTTCTTTTTACACTTGTTTTACATACATAAAATTTTTACAGGGCAACTTAATATGATGCTAGGTCGATATAAACTTTAACCTTTTAAATGGAACACTCAGTACTGTTTAAAATATTCTGGTCATATAAGGTTTTATGGATCTATCTCTAATAGTAAGGGACATATGCCCAAAAAAGTGTATCATAAAAGCGATTTGTTGAAGAAAGACTATACCTAGCAACGAATCGATATTCTCTTTCTAGCACATTGCTCTTGTGACGCACTTTTTTTTTAGCATATCTCTCACACTGGGTATTCGTAGAAGAGAGTACTTTCCAAATATGTAAAACAGTACTGGGTGTTCCATTTAAAATATTAAAGTTCACTTCCTACTGTTATTAGAAAAACCATTTATTATTAAATAACCATTAGTGACTAGAAAAAGATTATCAAGTTAAACAATTAAAGCAGAAACCATAATAGAAGCAACAAGAAGAAACAACATTTCTCACCAAAAAGTCAAAACATCCTAAAAAATGTTGACAAAAATGAATATTAAAATGTTTGTGTTAAAGTATTACACTTAAAGAATTGAATTTATCGTGTTATCCTCTAAGTGAGAAGAATTATCAAAATGTAAAAGGAAAGTATAAATTGCTCCCAGGTCGTCAATGTCTTGCCTTGATAAAGAAGCAAATAAGTTATTAATAAGCTGTTCTTTAAATTAATATACCAAACGTATTACAAAAGGGTACTCTGGCAATTAGTGTCCGTGGAACTGGGATTAGTGTTCAACTGTGCTCGTGGATATCTAAATATGGTCTTGAGTCGTGAAATTACAATTTAAAACAGAATCAACTTAGACTCTCGCATCAACTCTCGAAATAGAGAATATAACTTTCCGCGATGGTCTTATAAAAATTTCTTATTATGTAACTTCTTTTTTCACTTCTGAGGTGTTCATTTCCGATATATTTGTTCTATATTAAATAAGAGTTTGTTGAGTAAGTTGCAAACAAATAAGTACCTCACTGTCTATATAAAAATTCTTTATGGTCGAGTCGAAAATTATTGAAAACGTGCTTGCTGCAGGCGTTGTAAGAAAATACAAAATCTACAAAACATATAAAATATCTGGTTTATTTAATACATCTTCTTTCTAAATTACAGCCATAAGGTTCGTGAACACGCCATCATTTTATCTCTGGCAACATCTGATATACATATCCGATATATTTAGCTCATAGATTCCAAGCAGTGCTCCATGCAAAAACTCTGTCTGTTTTACAAAATATATTAAATGGAGTGCCACAAGGCTCACTTGTAGGTCCTTTATTAATTATTGTGCGTATTTTTAGCTTTGTTTAAAGTTCTGTATCGTCTTGTTTACATTTTTATGCTGATGATGCAGAACTTACTTTGTCATTTTACCCATGATGAATTCTCTCAGGCTGTAGCCGCTTAAAATTGTGACCTTGAAAATATTTGTCATTTAGGTTCAATATAGTTTGTTACTAAATGCTACCAAATCAGCTGCTATATTATTTGGTAGGAAAAATTATAGAATCAGATATTTTAATGCTAGACTACCTGGTATTTTGCTTAATTACAAAATAATTGACTATTCTGATCATATGTGTCTAGGCATAGAAACTGGGACATTCTGCAAAGCACGTTTTAGAAAGTATCTTTTTACCACGCCGCATTTGAATAGAGGCAGTTAACTATAAGTAACAATTATTTTGAAATACAAATATTTCAAAATGTGGATTCTGGAAGAATCCCCCACCTTATTTTCTACGTTTCTAGTTAATAGGAACAGGCTAAAGCTGCTCGCTCACTTAAGCGGCGCGGCGCGGCCCGGTGCGGTGCGATTTTTTCTCTAGAGAAGTTTGAATGTATTCAAATGGGAGCCCGCTTATACGCGCGAAGCGGCGCGGCGCGACAGGAGGCGAAGCCGCTCGCGTCTTCTCCTGAGCATCCACGCGGCGCGCAGAGGCGGCACAAGTTCATCTTCGGACACTTCGGAACCCTCCGGTCATGTTCGAAGATTATCCACTACGTGATGACATGACAATCTATTTTGTTTTTCCATCCAACTAGAGAACCACGTGCTGTCAATTTGTTTTGACAATCGCAGTTGGGATATTTTCATACGTAAGTATGTAAATTAGTATAAATATTATACTTACATATTGTAGGTACTTACATATTAAAATGCATGCTCACATATTAAAAAATAAGTATTTTCAGATTGTGAAAATGAACGAAGAGCAACTCATTTTACTTGTTCAAGAGTATCCCAAACAACAGTATACCCAACAAGACTTTTCTGATTTTTTTCCTGTTCTTCTGCACTTAGCAAGGCAGAGAAAACGAAAAAATCTTCATCGGAAGAACTACTACTTGATATTTTGCAGTTTCGATAGTAACTCACTTCTGGAAATAAACGCGCCGCGCCGTATTAGTGAGCGAGCAGGTTAATAGAAACATTTTTAAGATGATAGAGAATCTCATACAGTGTGTCCTGGGACACCATGCGCACTACGTTTTTGGGTTAGAATTTTAGGATCAATATACAGGGTGTCCTAAAATAATGTGACACATTTTAAAGGCTTATAACTTCAAGGCAAAATGATATAGCGACGAGCAGTTTTCGCTGGTGCTCTTAATTTTACAAAAAGTTTTCTTTTGTCATTGGTACTAGTTTGTTTTACTTCTACAGGTGATTGAAAAAGCCACTTTTTAATTCTAAATTGTGATCATCTTTTAAATGGAACTCCCTGTAGATTATATTACCATTCGATAGAAACACTTTTCCTCTTTTCAAAAATGTATAGTTTGATAGAGTTATACCAAAAAATAAAGGAGTTATTTCAATTTACACACCAGCCCTTTTCAATAGACCATAATTTTTTTGAAAGATCGCATTTTATTTTTTTTTACATTGTCAGTACAAAATAACGGAATGCATCAATGGACAGATAGATAGAGCCGGAGCAGTAGAATGGCCTGCACATTTTCCCGAACTAACGATACCTGATTTTTTCATATGGAGTTGTATCAAAGGTCGTTGTTATAGTCCTGTTATACAGAATATATAACAACTAACATAACATAACATAACATAACATAACATACATAACTAATGTTTTTCAGACCATAACACCGGAAATGTAACTTGCCTTCAACAATAGGCAATAGGCAGTTTAGATTGCAAAGTGTATTGAAGAAAACTGTGGGCACATTCAGCAATTTAACCTCAAACATTAAAGATGTATCTACAATACATATGTGTGTGTGTATTAAAACTGAATTCTTCTTAATTGGTGGTTTTGTTTGAATAACTTGGTAATTTATGCTGTAATGTAGTTTGTAGAAATTTGTATTAAATTAGTTATTTTCTTAATAATAGCTTTAGATGATGCATACCGTTATTTTGTACTGACAATGTAAAAAAAAAATAAAAGTTAATTTTCCAAAAAAATTATGGTCTATTGAAAAGGAGTGGTGTTGTAAATTGAAATAACTACTATATTTTTTGGTATAACTTTATCAAACTATACATGTTTGAAAAGAGGAAAAGTGCTCTATCGAATAGTAATATAATCTACAGGGTGTTCCATTTAAAAAATGATCACAATTTTGAATTAAAAAGTGTAAATTTTTTTTCAAGCATCTGTAGAAGTAATACAAACTAGTACACATGACAAAAAAAACTTTTTATAAAATTAAGAGCACCAGTGAAAACCGCTCGTGGCTATCTCATTTTGCCTTGAAGTTATAAGCCATTAAAATGTGTTGCATTATCTTGGGACACCTGCAATGAACCTAGTGGAAATTAATTGGCTTTAATCCACCAGGAACTACTGACATTAGCTCCGGCTTAGCTTGTCGGTTAGGTGTCGGTTCGTAGGAAGAAAAAATGTTATTTTAAGTTATCCTGTTGGAGCGCCAGGATAATTTTAAATAGACGATAATAAATAATATGAGTTAATATAAAATAATGAATGTTTGATGAAATTAAACAAGTCGATTAAAATAATTGTATATTACAGTTAAAAAAATAATGATGCAGGATATGTACAATTAATGTGATGAATCTTTAAAGAATAATGATCATGTATTAAATATTGATTAAAATACTATATTTGTGGTTGTTACCACGCAACAATGACTTTACAAAAAAACTTGCTGGTAGCAGATATTGATTTGGTTTACACAAGAACCGATATATTCCTCTGGCCTCGAAGATATCAGATTAACTCTCACCAAAATATATCCTTAACAATGGTAGATTAGGACTCTCCAAAGTGCAACAGTTATGCACCTACTGCAGTCTGCAACCAAAATAGATGCGCTAGCTAGCGTTTGGTTGGTATGTTCTGAGACGTTGGATATCAGCAACTTTGTCCTTTCCAGTTCCTAGTGGTGGAGTTAAAATTTCTGACGATTCCTCTCTTCCAGTAAGCCAAGATGTTCTCATGAAATACAGTAAATGTGTTAAACCAAAATCATAGGATAAAAACAAACTCTACTTTAACAAAGTAGAATCTCAGTAGACAATCTTGCTGTGATAATAAACACAACTGTGGTATTAAAATTTAAATTAGGTAATGAAACCAATTAAATAAAATCACCCTGTATAATTTGCAATAAAATTATCCAAAATTTGCAAATGAAATAATAATAGTTTAATAATAGTAAATAACAAATATACTATGTAGTTAATTAAATACAGGAACTGTTCATTAGTTCCTAAAAGAATTTATGAGGAATTATTTCTTTTACTTATGAAAAAAAATTACAATGTGAACAAAAACCTATTAGTGACCTTGATGGTTGAAAAGGAAATATATAAACATTCACTAACTGCTGGGTTATAAATTAAATATTGTAAATGATTGAATATGAACAGATTGTTAAATATTAACAAAAATAAATATTAAAATTGCCTAAACTTTAAACAAATGTATTTTACATCTATACAATGTTAATTAATAGAAATACAAATCAAATTAATGGCTTTGTGCAACTTGATCAGGAGAGATACTTGTTAATAAAAAAAAATATTAAACATGAAATTATTTGGGGTTTATTACCTTAGCCTATACTCAGTAAAAAAAAACCTATCTCCAATCAGAGATATAACTAAATGACTTTGAATCCCTTTACTATCACAGATTGACTAACAATTGCCCCGAGTTGTAGATTTTCCTGCAAAGATGGTTAAATAACCTTAATAATAAAAAAATCGAACTTAAAGGTCAACTGCCTTGTAGTATTAAACTTGATTTGAACTCCAAAATTACCACAAAATGGTAGTCATAAAGACATGAATTCAAAACGAAATTACAGCGATTTTTAGTTATTCAAAGTACTAATATAATATATATAGAAGGCATCAATCAGACGCCCTAAAAACTGAAGCCAACACGTGGCTTTGAACCTTAATAAAAAACCCTACACGTATCCGTGTGTAAAAGTAGAAAAATACCAAATATAATTACTGAATAACACTATGCTCTGAATAAACCACAAATATAATAATAGCAAATAATAAATAAATTAATCAATATATAGAAAATGAAATTCAATAACAGAAGTATCTCACCTGCTAATTTACACCCAAAAAGCCCTGAAATTGGTCTGTCCTGTCAATTTATGGAGTTCCCCTTCTCTGTTGCAAGAGTACCATGTGACACCAATGTTTTAAAGTATCATCCGCAACTGGTAATACAGAGGTGGAGTCATGGTTGCATATGAGTGACTAGCAATATACGTAAATATATACTAGCACTGTACGTAAATTGTTAAAATTTTCGCTACACACCCTGTATTTTCTTTTTTAGTGATAGAAAATTTACAAGTCCATTACCTTGGAAAAGAAATAAAAGTATTATGAAATGCTGGCAAATTGAAATTTAGACGTTCCTGTCTTACTGATTTGCTCATAACTGATTTGCTACTGATGACTTCAATATATTTTATAGTTAATAAGTAGTTGCTGTATAAGGTTGTTGAATTTAGTGACTTATAAAACGGAAAAAAGATGCAATTTCTTGGAATCAGAATTTTTTCTTGGGTTTCAGTCTTTTATTTGTTTTGCATACCATTTTCTTTTATATTCAGGGTTACACCGATCCCATATTTTATTCAGATGCAAACTTTACACACAACATTAAGGAGGGAAAACAACCTTCCCTCAGTAAATATTAAAACTTACGCCTCAACCCCTTAAAGAGCAGAGCTTGTATCTGTTGGATAGTCGTAAAATATACCACCTTTTTCATATTAAACGAGTAAGTATTATACCTACTCACTCTCTGAAAAATGCCTTATATATTGATGATACGAACCCTGCCCTTAAAAATATTCATAATTATGATATTAAAATGATATTAAAATATCTAGCCATATAGCTTTATGCAATAAAAATGCCTGGAAAACCCTGATAAATTATAAAATCCAAAATCATATTTTGCCTCATATAAGAAAATAAATTACACAATAATTACTGTGTGTTTCTAAAATTTTAAATTTGAAAGATCGAATTTGGAAGAAATAGCGAATCCATATACTTACCTATACCTTCTAACTATACTAACAAAATTTTTGTTGAGCTGCAGGTCTCTCAGTTCCTCATAACCTTGGAAAAATATATAGCAAGTTCCTTTCTCTCCAATTTTTTAAATAAATTTGTCATGGCAACTGTAAAATGAATACCCAATATATTATAATAAGAGTAAAACTTCTATTGATAGATGTTGATCATACTAATGAAATGGAAAAGACACTCCGCGTGGGAATGGCAATGTGAATATAAATTTAATAATATTAGAATTGGGTCTGGGAATTGAAAGCATAGTAATGGAAAGGGGAACGAAAATGGAAATGAAAATATGAATGGGAATAGGTATGAGAATGGGACAACTACTCAAAATAAGGGCAGTTCATATGGTTCATTTAACTAAAACCATTTATAACATTAAATGGTATATGAGTTAAATGTTAACGTTTTCAGAAACCAAGATAATAAAAGCAGTTATTTTATTATTTCTTTCCAAGTGTACTTATAAAAATTAATTAAGTATGTCTAATAAATGGTCTCAAACGCAGTGTTTTATTTTTTAAACTCCAGAAACCTTCCCTATCTCATTTATTTGATAACATACAAAATACAATGCCAATAGAATGTTTACCACTTAAGAGCGTAAAGCTCAATAAAAATAATTATTTTCTTAATCTCTTAAAATTAAAATAAATGTCTTAAAATTTCTTAAATAAGATATTTTAGGAAATTTTAATTTCTTAATCTAATCTTGTAGTACATATCTTTTGATAAAAGAGAGTCGGTTGTTAGAATTAATTACTATTATATTAAATTACCTATAAGCAAGCGTAATACTATATCCATTTTTGCCCCATTTTTAATTATTTTGCAAGTCTGAAAAGATTCAAAGATGCACAGAAAAAATATTTCCACATTATTATTAAAAAAGGCAATTCTGGCTTTAAATGTAAGATTTTTTTTTAAACATCTGTATTTTTCAAATATGTTAACAATATATTATAAACATTTCTTTTGGTTCACATTCAACAATTCAGAAAAAAAGTTAAGAATAAAAACAATTTCGGAAAATGTGACGCCGCATTGCGAATTCACATTGAAGCGTTCGGTCAAAATAAAAAAAATTCTGGTATGATCTTATCAGCATTTGTAATAAAAATCCACACGTAGAAGGTTCCGAAACCACGCGACAGCGTATATTGCGTACATCGAAATTTCCAAAATTTCATTTTTCTTGATAATATTAATATTTTTGTTAGCTGAGTTTGCCTAAAAGTGTTAAGAAACTTGGTTAATTCGTTATTGTACAGTTACCAGGAACCAGAATGGTTAACAGAAGGAAGAAATACCTTTAATCTTGAGGAAATATCATTTTCTGTACAATAATACAAAAAAGAGTTAGGGATCTAGGGGCCATAATAAAATTAATATATTGTCCAACTACTGCTGTAATTACTTTAAAGTCCTGTTTTATTAAAAATCATTATCATCAGTTAATGATGATAATGATTTCATCGTCTATTTATTTTTTGTTCACGCGATTATGTTCTTTATTACAGTAGTACCTAGTTAAATTAGAACTTAAAAAGAATACAATTCACAGTCATATCTAGTTTGCTAAATATTTAAACTAATGCCTTATCCCCTTTAAAGAATCATTTTACTTTCTCGCAGATTTACATTAAACAGTAAGCAATGCTTGTCTGCGTCTGGTAGTTGTAAAATATGCCACCATTTTAAATTCGATCACGTCCCAATTGAATACGGAACGAACATTTCCATAATAAATTTGCAGCAACGTGTCCAGACTCCGGCCGAACCGGCTTAAGTCGATCGGCTCATCGGCCTCCGACGTCCATTCTAGACGTCACGACGCTCTCCTCCTAGTCGATCGCTCCCAGAAGCTCCACCACCTGCTCGACATGTGAATCCCATTCTACACTGAAGAAAGTGATATTATTTTATAATATAATGTATTATTAGAATTTCAAAACAATGTTATATACCTATGACTATATGACATAAGTCAAGTATACAGAAATATGTATATAGAACAGTATAAGTAAAAGTATACAAAAGATAAGGCACAAAGTTTAAATACCAAGAAATTTTGTAAAATATAGAAGATAAAATAAAAAAAGACAAATGAAATACGAGTATAGAGCGATTTTAACCAAGTAATCAGTTGTATAATACTAAAAACTGTGTTTTTAGTTTAACTGAATTTGTATAAAATTCTTCTGGATTCTGCAATTGGTGCAGGAGTTGCAAAAAAGGGTCTAATGTATGTTGAAATTCTTCGAAAAAAATCAAGCGGAAATTCCACCACTATTTCAAGCCAAAACAAAATCGAGAAGAAAAAAGTAGTTTGTACGAATTCAATAGCAACGTAACTTTGCTATCTAATACTTTATCACTTCATCAGAAGTGGAGTTGTGACTAGATTCGAGTTTTAAGTAAATAAATAATTACTGAAATTAGGTAAACTATATAATGTTGTAATTAACGACACAGCTACAGATGCCGATGTCTTGAAACTTTTCCTTTTTTCAATTTAGTAGTCTAACTAAAAGATAATAATAATAATAATAATAATATTAATAATAATAATAATAATAATAATAATAATAATAATAATAATAATAATAATAATAATAATATTTATAGTCGACTGTCATCATAATGCTGTCATTATGAAAGTCAAAATCGTTAATAATCTGACACTTTCTAGCACCCGTGCTGTAATGTGAAAGAATCGTGCCATAAAATCCACTTTATGGCACAATGCTATAGTAACCATATGCGAACATTCTACGATTGCACAAATTTAAGTTTTTAAAACTTAAATTGTCTGTTAAAACCACAGTTCGACTATAAAATAGCGTATGAAATTCGTTTATAATGCTCGATTATGGCATTCGTGAAGTGTTAGCGCATTCGCTTCGCTCATGCGCCAAAATTCACTCATGCCATAATCTGCTGCATTATAAACTAATTTCATAATATACTATTATTGACCATATTAAACCCAAATACAAATTAAAATTTATAAGTATAAATAAGTATGGTCAAAAGGTCCCCTGATCAGCATAAGCTGTTCTTCCTCAAAGGCCTGCATACACAAACATAAACAAACACATTATCGAATTTTAACATAAATAAAAGAAGTAATTTGAGCATTATAACTGAAACATATAAAAAATACTAGAAATGTCTAAAACAGAGATGAGAGAAATCTTAATTTTAATTGAAATTAGATGTGTAATACTTAATTTTATGCACTTAATTTTATGCACTGGTCATCAAAAATAATTTTAAATAATCTACTTTTAAATGAGCTTAGGGACGTATTATACAGGGACGCTGGAATGTTATTATATTCTAAGATAATACATATAATGGAAGTACATGGAGTAGTCATTCAGATATTTCAATGAAATATCTGAATGACAACAGTACCCTATTTTTTAAATTTTATTATCAGTAAGTAGTTAGCACCAGGTGCTCTCTTATACTACTCTTATCCACGGGCAAATATTAATAAACCAGAGATTGGAATTTGATGGGAATAAATTATACAGTATGTAAAAGGATATGTATAATCCAGTTAAATAAACTACTGTCTAAAATTTAAGGGATAATTGAAATTTTGGTCATATTTTCACACTGTATATCTTCGGTTACAATTAACCGATTGGGACAAAATTGTTATGGCCTTAACGGAGAATTCATTTTTGATTTATACAGGGGCCACTAATTAGGACGTAATTTGTAACCTATGATGTAGAGGGCGAACTCCCTTATATTTTTATAAAGATTTAATAATCTCCCAATTCTTCTACAGCCTTAACGGATATCCTTTTATTATTTACATTTTATCCTTAGGCTCACGCCCCCCAAACGTTTTTGGCAGTTTCGGCCTAACGCCGTTCTTTATGGGGACCTGTCAGTTTCCATATTCTGTGTCTGTAATGAATAATAATCTCCATAAAGAACGAACGACTTTAGGTCAAAGCTGACAAAAATGTGATTAAGATCCTTAGGCTAACTGTAGTCGCGATATAAAATGTGACCGAAACGAAACGAACGAAACTCTCGGTTTGTGCAATAATTCGCATTATTGCTGTATTTTGACATACCCTCCGTAGATGTAACTTATAATTAAAAACAAATTTAATCCTTTAGAATCATAACAGATACTGGACGTGGAAACTGCCAAGTTCCATTCAATTTATCCCAGGATAAAATGTAAGTTATAAAAGAAAATCCGCAACGGCTGTGAATGAACTGGGAGTTTGTCAATTTTTTGTAAAAATTACAACAATGTACAATAATATTACAACTATGTGTAATTAGTAGTATAGTAGGTGTTAGAGAAAAGTATTCCATTCATTAAACGCATAACGGTGCACGTATTATTATTCCTCCATAATATTAAATTGAAAATAATATTGGAAACCATCATGACATTCTGTAAAACACGAACCTCTATGAGGAAAAGAGCTATAATAGTATACGTTTTGAAATTTTAACAAGGTGTCCAATAAACAAAAATTATTTTCAGTGTAGCTTCTAGGTTTACAAAGTACCTGCCCTGTATGTAGATCTAGATGTAGCGTCAACTAACAAGGTAACACGTTCACTGTAGGGACGTGCATTGTTTCGAAATATCGACTGGCAAGAGTGGCGACAAATTCGCTTTAAACTAGATTACTGGCAGCTTGTTAGCACGGAAAGTGTAAAAGATATTGGGATTTCGTATTTTATCGGTTTTATAAGATACAATCCTATAGCTGGATAAATAAATCGTGCAAAATACTGCACCGAGCGAGGAGGGCAAAATATTGCCATTTTTGCAGTAAAATAAATTTCTGACCCCGGACGACGCTTTTATGTTTCTGCCTTTAGGGCCCATCAATTTCGAGTTATTTTATCCGGCACTGGCATAAATAGATTTAACTTCAATAATCTCAATGAATTTGATTTAAAGACTTTTCTAATTGGCATATTATATCCAACTGTGGTTACACATTCAGCTGCCATTTATTTATTGTCAGAATATTTTAGTTGTTAGTATGATTTAGTTTACATTCATATATGCAGCCAAGAATCAGAATATTTATATTAAGTTATTTATTATAATGTTTTTTTTTGTTATCATAAAAAATGTAGATTTCTGAATATTTACTAATTTCTAATACAACTAAAACTTTGGTGTTCGTAATTGATTTAAGCGTCCTGATAACTGTGATTATATTAAATAATCTAAATTGACTTGTCTCTCTACTTATTTACTGCTGAAGTAACAATCTCTGAAAGGAAACTCTCAGATGTGTAAAAAAATGGATTAGACAAGATCTATATTTTGCTTGAAAGGTATCTGAGATTGAATGGTGTGTAAACGTTGTTGTAACAAGTTGTTGACATATTTGCTTAAACTATTGTAAGGGACAATATGAAATATTGTTCCTGCCATTTTTATTTTCGATATTATGTAAAACTGTGAATGCTAAAATAGCATAAAAATTAAAGTATTATCTATATGCTAATGGAAAAATGTCACAAGGTATTATAATATAAAAGCAGATACAACTCTGTACCTAGTTGTGCATATTGAAGTAGACATAAAAGCGTAATCCTAACTAAAACAATTCGGAAGATGCTTTCAGGTAGTAATGTCTCTTAAAGTAATATATTCTTGAGGCAATTTATTGCTCTTTTGGCAAAATTGGCTTTCATTTTTAATTAAACCGAAGGTTCTTAAATCTATTTGAAAAGATACAGCAGGTCTAGATTTTCGTTTGTTTCTACTCTTCTTAATCCTAAACTTTATTTAGAAAGAAAATATCGGAGAAAGATATTCTGTAGGAAAATAATGAAAATGAATGAGTGTTATAAGAATATTACAGTGCCATACAAATCGATTATCAGAAACAATTATGTATTAACGTAACGAATATTTCCGTAGTTAAACGAAACATATGTAAGTGATTAACATGTCCTGAGTGATTGTGTACAAATGTACATACCATGAGAACTCGCGGTGAACGACTGAACAACAAGGACTAACACTACGTTGACTAGAAGAGATAAAATAATTCGATATTCATATAATGTAGGGTTTCCCTGTTGTGGACACTATGATTGAAATCTCTTCTCCACTCAGTTAAGATGTTTACTAGGTATAAAAAAAATACTTCCTACACTTAGTTCCATAATAATTGCGGCTGTATTATATTCAGAAGACTGTGGATAACCATATATTTAATTATAAATACTAATATGTTCTCTCAGTGCACACACTCAGCTTATATTGATATTTTATTAATTCCTAATTCAAATTTATTCTATTAATTCATTTACAATCTTCTATACCCATTTGTATTTTATTCTTTACTCACACAATTATGAAATGAGTTTTTGTGACTAATTTACTCTCCGAATAAAGCTTCAAAGTATAGTACAATGGTACTAAAAATTGTATTTGAAATGGTAATTAATTGTCAATCGCTTTATTCCCTAATTTTCTAATTTTACTGAATTTCGAATAAAACATTATTTAAACTGGAACATTACTTGTAAACGTGCACTGATTGCCAATCATTATAAACCTACCACCATATTGGTTTTATGGCTCGGGAATCTGGAAATGCATTACTTTTGGTACACATTTACTATCAACGTTTTTTATAGTTTATTGCCGAAATAAATTTTATATTGGAAGCAATAACATTTCAACGTTGTTTAATGGCATTATGTCGCAGTTGGAATATGAAATTTAAATGGGGCTAAAACATAATTTCTGTGAATATAAAACTAAATGTGTTGATATTTTTTAATATCCAGTTAAACTGACGCTATTGAACCAAGTATATTTCGTCAAATATCAGTTTCTATAATGCAATTCTGCAGAGCGCGGATGCCAGTCTGTAATAGTGTCAAATCCAGAATCTCTTCAGTGAAAAATTGGCTGAATATTTATCCAAAGTCAAATTGTGATTAACTAGTGATACTTAAATAAAAGTATATTTTTTATTGTGCAAAATATTCTAGAGTGAAGGTTATTCTTCTTTAATCCAATATAATATACATGGTCTTTCAACGAAAACTGGACCCCCATCTATAATTATAAAATCGAAAAAAAAAATTTTCAATTCGCCGAGACCCGATGATTTCTGTTCTTGGGGGGACCATTTTTGACCCAACTTGATATGTTCATCCCCCTAAGCCCTAGCAACTCCAACTTTAAAATTTCAAATGGAACTACCCTACTCCTAACAGATCATTTCAAAGCCCTTTCCATTGCATTCCCATTCCATTAATCAGGGAATTTATACTCAGACTTCGCAAAAATTTAATGTTTGGGCTGGAATTTTGGGCAACCACCTTGTTGGACCATTTTTTATTCAAGGAAATCTCGATGGGACACCTATTTACAATTATTGGAAGATTAACCGGCGAAAAAAAAGATTTGCAGCGTTTTTACTTTAAAATAAACTGAAAGATAGATAGGTCTGACCAAAGTGACGTGTCTTTAAAATGAATACAATTTCGTTACACTAATTTTGAAGAATTGCGCTACTTGATTACTAGGTACTAGAAACATGAAATTTATAAGAAATTTGCACATACCTTGTTACAAAAGCTGTTCGAAATTTTGTCCCTAGACTTGTACACACTTTTGGGCACGCCTTATCCAATTTTGCCGCACTAAAGCGAATGTTCCTCCTGGTTGCTGATCTTGTAAACGCAAATTATTCGCGGCAGCTGTAATACGCTCGCGTAAATCCTCTACTGTTTCCGCTTCCGTACGGTACACCTCATGTTTTAAATGGCCCCACAAAAAAAAGTCAAGAGGGTTTAAATCGGGCGACCGCGGAGGCCATGCTACCGGTTCACCCCGTCCAATACTCCGTGCACTTGATGCAGATAATTTCGAACAGCTAGCCGAAAGTGAGGAGGTGTTCCATCATGTAAAAACCACATGCGCTGTCGGACAGCTAGGGGTACATTTTTAAGAAGGACGGGCAGGTCATTGCGAAGAAATTCGAGATATTGTAAACCATCCATACGATTGGGCAATATGAAAGGTCCAATTAGGCGCTCATCAACAATTCCCGGCCAAACATTCAATGAAAAACGGTGTTGGAAGTGATTTCGTTGAATTGCGTGCGGATTTTCGAGTGCCCAAACGTGTGTATTGTCAATGTTCTGTATTCCATTTCGAGTAAACAAAGCTTCATCTGTAACTAGTACATCAGCAGTAAATTGAGGATTTTCAGCATTTTGCTGCAAGAACCACTCACAAAACCTAACTCGTAATTGATAATCCGCTGGTAACAGTGCTTGAACACGCTGGATATGATACGGATAAAGGAGATACGGAGTTTCGTGTAGTAAGCGCAACACCGTTGATTGGGATACCCCATGCACCTGCCTAGCAATCTGACTTGTACTTATTCGCGGATTTTCACGGACCAGATTCAACACTTGTTATTCAGCTGCTAAAATACGTTGTGGTCGTTCCGGGCCACCATTTCGTCCACGATTTGCACGTAAATTACCAGTATCACGGCCACGTTGTACCACTGCCGTAAAAGTTGCATAATTTGGCGTGTGTCGATTGGTAAATAGAACCGCATACAACCGCGAAGCTGCCACTGCATTTTGTCCAACTTCACCATAAATACGAATCATGTTCATTAACTGAGCATTACTGTACACATTAGCCATTTTGAAAATTTTAAAGTTTAACACTCCTACGATAAATAAAACAACAAACAACAGTACTGACTTCTTGTTTCTAATGTACCAAGTACCTAGGCTGGGCTGACCTCGTTTTGTTTACCACCGCCACTGAGAGAGCAACACAGATAGACAATAGAGATATTATCCCCACTCCAACTCTATTCGCTCGGTCTTTACCAGGCGTTCCAGGTACAAAAGCTTGTTTACTTTTTTTGTAGGAATGTGGTATATCAGATGTCGTTGAAGTACAGTTGCCCATCTGCGTAGTCCTTTATAATGGTTTTCCATTCCAACTTTTAACATTGTTTACGGGAAATTCAAAGCCTTTTATTATAATTTTTTTTAGTGATATCGATTTCTTATTTAAGGATGCACATATCCTAAGTTTTAGAGATAAGTTCTGAATAATCCGTGCTCAAAAAGAAGCACGTAGAATAAAACTCAGATTGAAATATTTGTCAAATGTTAGTTTTTTCAAATAAAACATTTTTCTAATGCAAAAATGCTACGGTTTTAGGTCTCTCTAGTTACTCTTAGTTGGCCATGGTGGCGTAAGAAAAGAATCAAGTGCTGAATAAATGTCATTGCAAACATATGCAAAGTCAGTCTTACTTGTAATGCTGAATAAGATAAAATTATAAAAACAGGGCGTTTTAATTTGGAAAAATTGACTTTTGATGGTTATTAAAATTTATTTTTTATTCTTCTTTTTATTCTACCTAACCACGTATAATCATGTCTTCTCTTTTCTTCTCAACCATTTATTTTTAATTAACTGATGGTTCATTTCCCACTTTTCTTTTGAACTCCAAGGTCTCTGGTACCATGTTTTCGATTGCTATTTGTTTTTCCAGTCTAATGTTGATCTCTATGCATAATCTGTCTGAGGAATAATCAGGATAATGGAATAACATGTATACAGCCGTATCCCATACGCCCTGGTGCAAAAGTTCAGTTTTCCATGTTTATCTTACTTATTCTTATCAGATGTATTCCATAGGTGACGTGGTCCGTTAAAGTCTATGTCAAAAAATACTCAACACTTATATGACCACAAAGAACCCATTCTTCAATATTAGGTATACATATTTTGGTCTACGGTGCAGGTTTCCTAACTCCATTGTCTTCTTTTGTCTTCTGGTTATCTGAAAATCGTGTAGCTTATAGCTGGTTCTTCAATTTATCTATCATGGTCCTCTTTATACAGTTCTGTATCTGCTTATTATTCTAACACAAAACCTTTGCGTTTTTTATAGTATTTCCGCTTCTAATTTGTAACGTACATTTTAATGTCGTTTCATGAGGTTGACTATTATGCACCCCAAACCTAATTGTTGTGGCTTAAGTTCTCGATTTTTGGACAGATAGATAGTTCCCGTCTTCGAGAATAGGCACATGTGAGTTATTTACCTTTTGATATATATATATATAATTTATTGACTTTCATTATTGGTTGCGATTATAATTATTAGTACAGAAATACGATCATAGCGATTTGTTGTTATTATTAAGTAATTATATTTCATATATAATCAGGATTTACCTGGATTTTTGTAATACGATTAGGAACAATAGAATATAGTTTCAATATTATTTTATAAATTTGTGAAGCTGTGCTCTAGTAAGGAGATTATAGAAAACATTGTTTTTTTTAAAACCAATAAATTTGAGTTTTCTTGCCTCCATTTGATTTGAATCGGATTGTTAATATTCAAAACCACGTGCTTTTTGGGAATTAAGTTCCTTTATATTCTCTTATCTTCTCTTATCTTATAGTTATAATATATGATTGGGAGCTATAGAAAATTGCTAATATCGTAATTTCTGCACTAAGTTGTTAAGTAATTTGTTACTTTGTAGAGATTTTAATAACTCACATGCACGCCGATTAGAAGACTGGAACCAGTTTCCTAATATTTGTAAATTATTTGATTATTGTTCTTTAGCAACAAATTTGTACAATAAATCAATACGAATTGTTATAACTTGTCACTCAGTCTTTGAAATATTAATGAAATAATTTTTCTCTTTTACCTAATTAGAGTGGTAATATTTCCTTGTTTAACCGGTTCTGAAACCGTTGTTTTTGGAATTTTGGGTCAGATGATAGAGGTTTTTTTTATTTAATTTCTTGTGTTCCTTCTGAACCATAGTGTTTAAATATTAACGATCAAAGTTTTATTAAGAAAATTGTCGAGTGGCTGAACTGTAATCAGTTCTTTTGAATGCAATTTTTTGGGTAATTTTATTTGCTTCATTCTGGGTAGGGTCACTAAAGGTTGACACCTTCCAGGTTTTGTATTCAGTTGTTAATTACTTTCCCTGTGAGAGTTCACAGAGAGTTTTACCAAACCAGATTTGCTGGTACATTCCCTTCAGGAACTTATTTATAATTTTTAATCTTGGCTACACTAGCCGTCAACGTTCATCTATATATTTGTAAATTTTGGGGCACTCTTAACACAAACAATTCTTTGTATGTACTCTTCTGAGACGAGGCTGCTGTAACCTGACTGCAAGATCTATAACCTGCTGAAGAACTCTGGACGCTTACCACCTGCAGATCCCTAGATAAGAGGATTGGACTTAGCCAGTACGTGACCGTCATCTGGACTAGAGCTCTAGCTTCCCCACTTTGCCACGGCAAGTCCACCTGGATCCAATCATCAGCAACAGGTTAAGGGTGAGAGTACTGACCTCATAAAGAAGGAACGAGATTGTCAGAGTGACCCCGAACCTCATAAAATTTTTGTAAAGTTAGCCAATTTTAAAATTTCATTTGTCACCTTTTTTTTTCATTTTTTAGTCAATATTAAATCATTTTTGAATTATTGTTAAATAGTCACTTTATTATTCAATTGTAATTTCAATTCAATTTGCTTATTTGATTATAGTGTATTCAACTAACTTTTATATAGTTTTCTTTAATCTTATATCTAAAAATTATCCTGGTGCCCAAATAACTTGTCAACATTCAAAGCAGTCCTACGAATACTACGCCCTAGTATCATAAATCTCCCTGAGCTACCGGAGCTAATGTCAATGAACTTAAGCTAGTGGAATTGCACATCCCTAGCTTATCTGGAGTTTATTGTGAAAAATTGGCGCCCAACGTGTGAGGCCTGTGCAACAAATTGGCAATCCCAACGTGTGGGGCCCGTGCAACAAATTGGAGCACAACGTGTGCAACAAAATTGGCAATTTCAACGTGTAGGGCTCGTGCAAGCAAGTAGTGCTTGTGGTAAGTTTTGATAGTTGACAAATTAGTTTCTGATATCGAAATAAAATAATCTCTTTCCTTCTGACCAAAATTCAGATATTTTCAAAATTTGTGTATAATAAATCGATTGAAAAGTTTTAGTGATAAGATTTCTTTTTGGTATATTTTATTTCCTATTTAATATTTGTAAAACATTAAACTAGGAATTTCTTTCTGCACATACAAAAACATAGGAAGTATTTATTCTATACCTGAGTTTGAAAACTTTTAGTAGTAGTTTTATATATCTACTTTTTGTATACTTGTTGGTATTTATCGGTTACAGTTTTTATAGAACGGGTTTTGTGGGATAAATAAAATATTTAATGTTTATCTTATCGTGTCTTACCTTATCTTATCTGATCGTATCTTATCTTATCTTATCTTATCGTATCTTATAGTATTATCTTGCCTATGTTTTGTATGTAGTAAATTATTTCTGTTTCTCCCGTAAATCCATAATAAGAAATTATGACAGAAATTCCTAGGCTAATTAAATGGAGTGACCAAGTTATACATAGTATTGTGTTTTATATATTAGTAATATTCAGGGTGTATATTAGTTATATCTGAATATTAGGAACTATATCTGTTTTATGTGTCTTTTGTTTTACCTACGGTTCTGTTTCTCTATCTTTATGTTTTTCTAGCAATGCAAAGGCTATAGGGTGGAAACTAAAACTATCTAGTTTAGCTATCTGTATATTCTCCTCATTTGATTTTACATTTTGGTTAAATTTAAAGGGATGGGTCAGAGTGTCTGATATATGTCAGTAGTAGGTGGTATCTTAGAATAGATATTGCATCTAGTATTTATTTAGACACTCCCATTTCTAGTGCCTCAAATATGTTAGTAGTAGATGGTATCTCATAATAGATATTGCATCTAGTCTTTATTTAGGCACTCCCATTTCTAGTTGCTGAATTAAAGGAATTGGTGATTGTCTGAGATATGTAAGTACTGGGTGGTGTCGTATCATAATCTGGGGTCTGAATATTATCTTTATCTTGTTTTTTGGTTCAGACAATGATTGTTGATGGATATTGCATCTAGTCGTTAATTAGACATTCCCATTTTTTTATTTTTTTTAGTACAGATAGATAATATGACCAGTAACATCGTCAGCTGTTTAGTTCTTAGTTTCTTCTGTTTCCTTCTACTTTTATTGTGTCTTATGTTTACGTCTACTATTATTGTATTCTGGTGTTTTATGGAATTTTTATTATTAATTATTAGTTAGTATTTTGTAGTGATTTAGTATCTTGTAAAATATTACCGTATCGTATCGTTATGTATCTTAAATATTTGGCCTAATTTTGCAAAAAATTTGGTGAGTGTCGCCACCTTTCCTGTATCGTCTTCTCTTCTTTTCTTTGATCTGAGACGGGATGTTAAATGGGTGGGTTACGTTATTTTAAGTATTTAATGGACTGGGCAAGCGTCAGAGCAATGGATTGAGATATAGTGTAATTGTATTATTTAGTACATATTTTTTGGGTATATCTTATCTTTATTATCGTATTATCTTAACCCTCAAAATATTTTATTATCGGATTTTTTGGTTATCTTAACTAAATAATAAATGCATTGTCGAAAGTTAGTTATTTTGCTCACCCAGTATCCATTAAATTTGACAACAACATCGTCGCAATTCTTTCTTGTGTGATGTCCTTTCTTGTTCCTGGTTTATTTTAACCGTCTGTGTTCGACAATTAGATTAAAATTCTCGTATCCCAAGAGTAGGTCTGCCCGTGCGATTATTCAAATCTGATGGTTGACGATGTTCGTAAGTCCCTCAGTCATATACAGAGTAGGTCTGTAATGTGATTGTCGATCTGATGTTAATTGCTTATCTGTTTCTCTTTATCTTTGTTTGTTATCTCTCTATGATTGTTTATATTATGTTTAATTTCATTAGTGAACATTATCGTAAATTCACAGAGTGTGAATTCAATGTTTCCTAGTCGAGTCGTTACCTATTATTTGCGTATCTTTTATGAGTTACTTTAATATGAGACATTTAAGATTTAGTAAAATTTAAGGTTTACCACAGGACTAGATTAGTAGTAGTCGGCTTCATTTAGATTGGTGGGTTCAGGCATACCTCCTACTTGTGTAATTGCTAGTTTTATAAATTTGGCTGAGAGTTTCTTAGCATATTAATTAGTGAGGTTCACTTGAAGGGCGGTTATCGTTCTATACTTTTCGAGTCTAACTCGCTGCATGGCTCTATGTTTTAATTCCTTTATAGTCCATATACGGTTATATCTGGTAACCTTATATCTTATATCTTATACTGGTAAAAGTATCTTAATTGCAAGTACCACAACTGGGAGCACGTTGTAGGTCCAGCATTTTTAGCTCCATATTTTTGTTGTTTGCAAGTACAACAGTGGATTAGGCAACCTGTTGTCAAGCATTTTAGTGCCTGTTTCCTTTCACAAGTGCTGTAGTTTCAGGACGCACTACTAGCCATGTGTATTAAGTCCTCTATCTATTTTTTTTTCTTGGGGATTTTTTTTCAACCCATTTTACTACTGGCAACAGCTACATTGCTGCTGAGGCGTCAGACCGATGTCTCGGAAGGTATAACTTTCAAGTTCCTTTCCACATTTTCATTACCATTGTTCCTCTGTCGTCTCCTATAAAATTTGCCTATATAAAAATTTATAACTCCTATAGTTATCAATTTTTATTAGGCGCATAGGGCGTTACATTAAAAGGATACACCATATAATAGCACAAACTGAGTTAGCCCTGCTAAAAGTTATGTCTTATGACTCGCTAGGCCCTTATATTCGACATTAGTCCGTCAAGTATGGCTACATACTCTTTATCTTTTCTACATACATGTCTTATGTGTTCTCCGCTAGATCCCTGTCAAGCTAAAATACAAATACTTTAAGCTTCCCTTGAGGTCAATACGTTCTCATCTTATTTTATGGGGAGGTTAATATTTTTTGATTCCACATGGAAAATCGCTTCCGTTTTTCCCAGTGCAAGGTTTAAATTTCTGCGCCTATATTCCAGTGTATGGCAATCCTGTTACTAGCTGGTACTAGCACCGCTATGTTGTCCGCATAGACCAATCTGATCCTTTCTTGGTTGGTCGATCCTTTATATTCCAAAGAGTGTAGTCAGGTATATGTCTCCAGTTTTGAACTGTCTATCCATGAAATAATTACTAATTCAGTTTATTATGTAACATGATATAAGTCTGTTTTTTATGTTTTGGCCTATGATTATACTCCAAGTGTCAGTATTAAATGCATTATTTGTGTCTAACGGGATTATTAGACAGTATCTATTTTATGTTTGCCTCGTTGTCTGCAACACTTTTGATCGCTTGAGTTGTCGATCGCTCGTTACAAAAATCATATTGATTACCTGAAAATCCCCCCAAGTCGTTTATTTCCTCCATCATTCTATCCCTTACCATTGTTTTGTACACCTTGTCCAAAATATTAATAATACGTAATATATGTCTATATGCCGTCGGGATTTCGCTAGGTTTACCTACTTTCCTTAATACATAATATTACTTTTACTATCACCTGCCTTCCTTAGTTCCTCAATGGAGAACTCCCTTAAATCACATACACGTAAGTGCTTTACCCAGTTGATGTCCACTGCTGCAATGTCAAGAGAGCGGTTGAAGCTTCTTATTCTAACGACGGTGTAAGAGCGAGCGGAAGCGAAGGGGCATCTATCTTTCTAACTATTCGAAACCCATAGCCCCAAATATCTTCATCAAGTTTCCTAAAGGATACCATTGGACTAATATGTCTTTCCAGAATTTATAGCTGTCTCTCTCTAATTATCTTTTCCAGTTCCTTTTTCGAGTTTTTATAGTGTCAGAGAGTTTACCATTTCATTTCTCGTTCTACTCGTTCTTCTAATCACTGGTTTGACCGCACTACACTCCCTCCGTTTCTGCTCCATCTCATCATTCCGCCAATATGGTTTGTTCATTATCTGGTCCCACCGCATATGACAGTCATGTTTAGAAACGGATTTAGAAATCTTCGTAGTTTCATTCACATTCGATTCTGTTAAAATTTATTCAAATTCACCCCATTTACCTCGGGTGTTTCCACTATAACACCTCAAAGCAGATATGAACGTGATCATCTAGTGACTCATTTTTAAGGATACTGTAATTAATATTTCGCCGAGCCATCTACTGACAAGAGCAACTAATATCGGTCTGAGATTTTTTCTCTATTCCTTATTATGAAAGTTGGTGCGTACGCTGTTGTATTCCACAAGATTTATCGCGGTAATCCATTCTGAGGGTACGCCTCTTTAGTCTATACTGAGAGCTTCCCACTCTGACGAGTAGACACCAATAACTACTTGCTTTTGTGAGTCACTAATGTCTTCCCTGAAAGTGGTTATTCGATCCTTATGCTGCTGGATTGGAGCATTTGAAGAAAATAAGCACAGTAAAGATCGTGCGTGTCTTTCCCAGCAACCAAGATTTTTTATTTTTGAAGAACACTGTTATTATCGTGGAAATCCAGTTCTCATTTTATATCACCTACCACCCTCGCCTACTTGGTTCCGCAAAAAAAAAAAAAGGAATGATCACATCCATATCCTCCCCGCCTGCTGCCATAAAGACTAGATCATGAGCAGCCTGTCATTTGTTTGTATTGGTATTGTATTTGTGTGTATAATCTTTTTTGGATCATGATTGTCCGCCTGTGCATGACTTTTTTTCAGATTATATAAATTTTTATACCTGGGAAATTTTATTGTGTTCGCTGTTCCTGACACCAGGTACACTATCATAGATTTTAACACTTTCTTGCTTTATGAATCCCGTTTCCACAGTTTAAACATTTGTTTTTTCGGTTTGATCCTCAGCAACTACTGCAGTTATATGACAGATTATGACCTTTTATAGTTTAATGCATAATCGAATTAGAACATTTGAGTACTGAAGTTAGTTCTAAATTAAGTATCGTGTCAGGTGGCTCTAATACTGCAGTACCTAAACATTGTAAAATATATGCGAATATAGATACTTTAATTTAATTCAAGCTAGTGCGCTTAAGATTGTTCAATTAAATATTTTAATTTATATAGAGCAATTATTTCAAGTAAATGGTTTAATGAAATTTTATGAATATTTAAAAAGAAATAAAATACAATGTGGTAGAATAAAATATTAATTATGGTAACTACAGTGTTTTATTTATTAAAAATAATATTATGTTCTTAATATGTTATATATTCTATCTTGACATGTAATATCAGGGTCGATTTGATGGTAACCATAAAAAAAGGTAGTGACAGATATATTTTTTTATTTTAACTAAATTCAAAAGAAAAGACAGTGTCAGTTAGTTCTAAGGAGACTCTTATATAACACAAAAATAGCGTCCGGTGGAATATAGATCTATATTATGCTCGGCTCACAACGATAATAGAAAAGTGATGCATATAATAGTGACAACATATGATTTTAAAAGGTTTTATGCTCGGCTCACAACGGTAATAAAAAAGCAATGCATATAATGGTGACAACACATGATTTTAAAAGGTATTATGTGATCTAAGTTTTAATAAATTTAAACAAGGCTAAACCCTCTCATGATAACATTAGTTATAAAATATGATAGGCTAAACTTCTCATGGTAACATTATTTATAAGATATAACTAGGCTCCACTTCTCATGGTAACCTCCTTTATAAAATGTGATAAATGAAACGCTACAACATAAAACTTATCAGCTGCTGACAGTTGAGGTGTGGATCCACTCTATAGGATATGACTTCTACTTCAACTTGTATAACAGCCGCGAATCTTAGCGAGACTCCGGCGGTCCTTAGAAACAGGTGCTCCGGAGTGTTCTGCACGTGTTCTTGGTTTAACAGCTCGGAGGATGCGAGGTATGAAAGACAAAATAAATACTAGCAGGAACAGGGTATCTACTACCAGGGCCTTGGTGAGTGTTAAAAGGAACCCTAGTACCTACGGCTCTTTCCAGAGGTTTTGAGGACAGAAATCGGCTCCAATGTTGGATGTCCCGGAGACGTGAGGCTTTTAATCCCAAATAGGAAGGACACTCCTGAAGAATGTTACACAACACAAAAACAAACTTCGAAAGTCGATATCACTCAGGAACGTGACTAAATCCGAAACAAGGAAGGTACAAATTACCAAAAGCACATTTAGAGTTACATGCCTCTACGATACTTCCGGTCAAGCCGAACACTCGATATTATCGACGGAAAAATGTCCGAGAGAACCGTTCAGCGTGGATTTTTTGTTTTTTTTTTTATTTCGAGATATGAAGAATTTGTCTACACCATAGTTGTAACCAAAGGGTTGGAAATGGGATTATATTAATCTCACATGCAAAGATTTGATATTCTGGACATTTTTATCGCAATCTCACTTTTACGATTGACCGTTATTTAGCCGATCCTTCACCCAACTTGTCAGGATTCAAACTCATATGCTATGCTATACCGCCACCGCAAAATATAAAATATGCTTGTATTTACAATGAATTAAGATTGCGCCGTTAAATCGTCAACCCACAAAATCGAACCGTGACAATCTATCTATCTATTTAATAATAATAATAATAATAATATCAATATCCCTCATTCTCATCTTAGTGATAAGCCCGGAAGTCAGAGACTTGTGTGGGAGAGGGAGCGGCATATTATTATTTTGCGGGCCGCGAGTGCGCCCAGGAACGACTTACGATGTTATAACTTTAACTACCATTTAATACGAGAATAAGGGAAACCTGGAAAACCTTATTAATTAAAGTGTACAGTAGGTTGTTAGCCATTTATACAGTGATATTGCAGTACTAGTTGCATATTAAGAACGCTACCAGCCTTATACACACAGATTTAATATTGGAGCAATTAGAAAAAGTTGACCACGCTGAGATTCGAACCGTCGTCAACCGCGGAGAACGATTAAAAACCAGACGTCTTAACCGCTCGGCCAACGAGCTCCCAACATTTACATTAATAAATGACTAAATGGGTAAATTACAAATATTTAATTCAATAAATTAATATTTATTTTCAGGAATGATAAAATTTAAATGAATTATATTTTAATTCTTTGGTATAATTACTTATGGAATCTCTATATATGGAATACAACATGATAAATACCTAAATAGAGCATACATGGAAAATAATAATGTTCTACTTCATCAACATGTAACTAATTTATGGTATTAGTCAAATGAATCATCTTATACGTTCAATTCGGTTTTCGACCGTGAATGCGTTATTTATAAAATAACGCATTCACGCAATCCTATAAATAAATAGGAATATTGCCAGAAAAAGGAAAAGTATTATTCATAATGCAATAAATGTCAATTAAGTCATTCAATTTATAAAATGAAATAATTTGTCTCGGTGATAACTAATGAAAATTTAAATATAAAAAATGTACGTAATATAATATAATATATAATTAAATATTAAATAATACACTCATGGACAAAATTAACGAATATTTTTTTATCACCATTACTCTCAAACATAATTTTAAATTATCGCCGTAAAGTTATGTATATGATGATGTTATTTGTCTAGTAGGTGAATATATTCATTTGTTTTAAAATTTTGACGTTTAATGCGTTTAATTCATTTCAAGGGCGATTATTGTCTATCGCGCGTTTTTTGCAGTTTAAAAATTCCTCATTAATTTAAAAGTTATAGCGAATTAAATTATTTATAGTGAAAGTAAGTAAGTGCTAGTGATTTTCATTTCTTGTTTCTTCTTAAGAATACATATCATGCCACCAGTTAGACACTGTAGTGAAGCTGAAGCGTCACGAATTGTAACTCTGTATGATGCTGGGTACAAACAAAAAGAGAAAGAGTTCGCACAACATGTCAGACGGGGACAATCTACAGTGCCTAAGATTATAAAACGGTATCAAGACAATGGAAGTTTAGTAAGAAGACCTGGTCAAGGGCGCAAAAGATGTATGACAGCAATTGATGACCATTTTTTGGTATTAAAGTCTAGGCGAAATCGAGCATTGACATCCACACATTTAAAAATTGAGTTGCTAAATGTAAGACAGGTTAATGTTAGCTCGAAAACGGTTAGACGTAGATTAAAAGAAGTAGGTTTAAGGCCAAGACGGCCTGCCAAAGTTCCACGTCTTCTCCAAAATCACAAAACTCGTCGATTAGAATTTGCCAGAACACATGCTCAGTGGAATATCAACAATTGGAAAAATATTCTATTCACCGATGAGACTAGAATTCAACTATGGAAGCCAGATGGACGAAATTATGTCTATAGGAGAGTTGGGGAACGATACTCGAAATGTAATCTCATACAGACTGTCAGTTTTGGAGGTGGTGGAATAATGCTTTGGGGAGGCATTAGTTGGGAAGGACGTACCGAACTTGTGGAAATCATTGGACGTATGACTAGTGACTGGTATATCGAAAATATCCTCCAAGAACATGTTTTGCCATATGTAGACCGTATTGGACACGACAGATTTGTGTTTATGCACGACAACGCTCGTCCACACGCTGCTCACACAGTGACTAATTACCTTGATGCAGCCCATATTCAAAGATTGGATTGGCCACCGTATAGCCCAGACTTGATTCCCATTGAGCACATGTGGGATCAACTAAAACGCCGCATATGACAAAGGAATCCTGTTCCAACTACTAGAGAAGAACTTCGATTTGCAGCACTTCACGAATGGAACGCAATTCCTCAAAAATATATTCAAAGTCTAATTAGTAGCATGTTGAGAAGAATGCAAACAGTAATTAGAGCTCGAGGTGGGAATACTCGTTATTAACTATGTTCTTATTTCGACCAATAGACTTAAGATTTGATTATTCCAGTAGTATTTAAGGTTAAAATAATTTTCCAAATTTCATAACTTTAGTATTCGTTCTTTTTTTATGACTTTCTGCCAATGAAAACTTAGTATCGTTCACTTAAAATGTGTAAAATAAAACAGTTTTTCTTGTCTAATGTTGCTCTTTCATTAAAATTTAAATACAAAAGAAAAAGTGCAAAAATTAAAAATATTCGATAATTTTGTCCATGAGTGTAATAATAAATGAATATAATTAAAAAATTATATTCATTTTATTTATATTTATATATTTATATTATATATTTTTTTATTTATATTTATATTTTATGATCCATTTTATGTTTCTGGTGTTGGACTTAATTTGTCTTACCTAAAAATAAACACACACAACAGTATAACATCCCTCTGTTGCATTTTGGTTTTTACAGTTCATGAAGAAGTTTAATATTTGTAAGGGAACACACACCAACCAGAAGCTCGGTTGTACACAAACCAAAAGTCAAATAAGGTAAAGGCTCTGGATTTACGATAATTTATCTGCACATGCCAAATACGTACGATTTCATTTATATGAACTGATTGCCACTTTCTCGCATTATACAGACTTAATAAGGTTCAGAATGGGGCTGGGTAAAAATAATAAAGCAGTACTTTTTGTTAAGAGTGGGAATATATTTTCATATAGTATATTAGTTACCTGTGCTTTAGAAAAGGAAAATGTAAAGCGATATTGGATTAAGCGAGTAGATTGTTATTGAGGAGAAAACATTTGTCTCAAATAAATTTGGATTGAAATTCTATAGATTCACGCAATAATTAGGTACCTATAATAATAATAATAATATGTGGTACCAGAACGGTGATACAATGAAGTATATCATATTTCACACTTCAACAGCGCATATATTATTTTACTAAATTAACTATAATACCATTTACACAAATAATTAAGCGTAAGGCAAATTTAACACAAAGGAAGCCCACAAAGGAATTTTTAAATGTTTTTTTGCGTACAAAAACTAGTTACGAAAAGAAACCAAGAAGAAAGAAAAAAGAAAAAAGAAAGCAACTAAACAATACTGAGTGAGCCTATGAAGATATTATGTTATTACTTGATGAATTGCATGTCTATACATCTGGATGATCCATTGTTTTATTTTAATTTTAAAAAGTGCTAGTGAGTGTAAACTTTTCATTTGTCTTGGCACTATATTATACATTTTTGGAACAAGGTAAGTATATGATTTCCTATACTTATAGTCAATGACATTGAGATTGTCAGAATCAGAGTTGAATTGAAAAAATCAATGAAGAATTAGGAAATGATGTTGATTTATTGTTTGAAAATTACTTTATAAGTTTAAACTAAAGTCAAAACTTTTGTAAAATATATAGTGGTAAATATAAAACTAGTAGTGTTTAACAATATGTTCTAGATGAAGATCATCAAGATGTTAACAATAGAAAATTAATAGTTAGTGAACTGAATCATAAATTCGAATTCATAAATTCGTAATTCTTCACAAATTACGTAATAGTATTACTTGCATAACTGACTGCCAGCATTAACTGAAAGATGCACATCTGAGCTGAATTTAGATTTTTGATACCCTGCGTATTTGAAGAAAAAAAAATAATGCTATGTGAGTGGTTATGAAGCAGTCTCGCTTTATATAATATTGCACTGTAAGTCGGAGAAATTCAGATGACGTAATTCTCTCAGTTGCGTATCTTATTAAATTCTTCTCTCAACGGTAGCATGCACAAAATACTATCAAGGATGATATTGAAAATAACAGCAAATGCTGGAAATACCATAAAATATTACAATATAAGTGTTCGGAGGAATTAAAAATGTTTTATATATCTCAAAGAATACATAAGTAGAAATGTATCTACTGACAATTAATATATTAAACATTCCTGAAAATCACACAGGCTATAAGTAGTATATAATCCCACATATCTGTACTGATAATATTTACAAGTAATAATCTAATATTGTACAAAATTAGCATGTATTGTAACTTCCGATAATGTTAATTGAAAGACTTGCATGATTTCTAATCGACCTATACCTTTCCTGAAAGTGCCATGGTTTGAAGCACTTTTACAGTTGCACAAATTATTTTATCGTTTAAAGCAGATTGCTTACAACGTGTTTGAGATAGTGAAAGCACTCAAGCAACTCTCATCCACTAATTCTGAAAATGTGTCACCGACAGAGTTGCTCCGCCGCGTCAAAGATGGAATACATCTACATTTTTAATAAATTATTATTTGTAAAAAACAAATTTGAAGTAATTTAGTCATAGGGCATATTGGAAATAGTCACTTTACGTCACATTTACTTTTCATTATTGTATTTTTTTAAATTCAGGTTTTTTTTATGCTACTTTTGTAATTTAAAGCGTTTACTTCCTTTGGAAAATTGCGCCAGCTTTTACTGCTGACAATACTTCGTTAAAATTTTCGTCACTATACAGAGTGATTCTTAACCCATACGCATAAACTTGGGAAATTATAGCTGAGGACAAATAATGACTAATAATGAAAAAAAATGTAGTAAAAGTTTTTAGTTTCGGAAATACTAATTTATTTCAAATAAAAATAAAACGTAAACGTGAGTTTCATAAAATACCCCGTATGCTCCCCCATATGGCGAAATTATGCGCCATACTTTTATTCTAATCGCACAAAGTTCTGATCGTCATGTGCCCCGACTTGTTTACTTCTTATTTTTGAAACACAAAAAATTTCATCTGACAAATTTTTGTAAACACAGTCATTATTTATCCTCAGCTACAATTTCCCAAGTTTATGCGTATAGGTTAAGAATCACCCTGTATAAATGTTAGTAACAAAGAAACCATCACACATTTGACGTTACAGTTTCTCTACCGAGTAATTTTATTTTGATTTACTTTGTATAATTTGATGCTCATTTCCATGGAATAATTTACCAAGCCTTAAAAATAAAGATGCCTCCTCTGGCAAATTTTAGCTATACCAAACGTCGTCGTTTAAACGAGCGTTCAGCAATTTGAATACAGAGAAGAGAAAATAAGAAAAGTTAAGTAGACTCTAATCAAAGACACAAAGGCATTCTACATGCCTTATAATATACATAGCTACTTTTTAAAGGCTTTAAAGTTCCGCTTAGATACATGGTGGACCTAGAAAATAATTATGGACTGAATATGTATCTTAAATAGCTAAAAAGCTTAAAAAGCTTTTATACGCTAGTAATTTATATAAATTAGAAACTCCATGACTTCGTAGTCGTATGGTAACTTATTTTGAGGAAGAAACAGCCACATTTCAAATACCTACATATAATAGGTATTACGTGATACATGAATTATTATGAGGGCAGATAATTACTCATCCCGGAATAATATTTATATACAAATGTGATATGATATCTGCTATTTTGTCGCATTTGTGTTAGACGTGGATGTGAACTTCAACTTAAGTCGTATTCAGAGATAAATTAGCCGTATAAACAATTTTTCTTCGGTTTACGCTGAACCGTACGTTTACGTTGGTTTTCTACTTGATATTGCCCAAAATCACTCTTCACTTTGAATACGACTTTGATCATAAAATGAACAAATACGTTGTAGATCGTGGGCATAATTCCAAGAGATCTACAATAGAATATAAAAAACGAAACTGTTTACATAGAGAATAACGTTGAGTGAGATATTTAATTATTTCAATTTGTAATACAATTACGTGTAGTTGTAAAATAGCCATTAACAGTAATGTCCGTTTTTGCCTCGCAGTTTTTACGTTCATTAAAGCACACTAAAAGGAAAATATGGAATAAATAAAAAACATTTTTACAGTTACCTGTCGTACACAACAGATATCTAGTTTGTTTATAGGTTTGTTTGAATATAGGAACCTGTCATTATACTAAATGTATAGAACTATTTTAAACAAAATGATTACCTACGACGCAATACAAAGTTTGAAGAGCAGACAATCTTAATAGTCAGTTTTAGGCTTAATAGCAGTTTTGTTTACAAGAGAAAAGGTTATTTTTCTTTGACAACATATATTTTATAGATTTCGGCGGTCGACGACCCCCCGAAAGTGCAATTTTTATATACCTACCTAGAAATAAAAATTATAGAGGAAAAATAATTATATTTTATTTTTTATTACAATCTCGTTTTTCCGATATTAAAATTTACTTAAATTTGTCAAATTTGACAATGATCTTGGACCACGTCGTTGTTTGATCATGCACCCTGTGTGTACTTCTTGCACGGTAAAAAGTAATTAAAGTGGAATTATATATAAAGTTATTTAAGCTAAGTTACATTAAGTTATTTTTAATTTTTTTCGTAGTTTCTTCCTTGGTTGTGATTTCAAATGTACTATGAACTACCACCGTAAAATAGGTAATTTACGATACAGCTTAACATCTGGATAGGTAATACATAAGATCTGTCAATTATGTAGACCGTTTAAGTATGTATGTATATAAATAAATTTTGTATTCTATTTCTGATTTTACAATCATTTGTAAAACAATTATTTAGAAAACAAAAAAGGTTGTTATAATAATATTAGTTATAAAAAGTTACTTTATACAATAAATAAATTCAGTCAGACTAGCCTAATCTGTGAATTCCATTTCAAACCACGACGGGCTCTAGGTTATAAAGCAAAGTTTGCCAAATTTTGTGTAAACATGTTTTAGCATCAAATTACGAAGATTTAGATCGCACGATAACTATGAGATGTTATTGAGATCTTTCACGTATCCTACGTGACAGATCTACGTCACTAACTGACTAGTCTTGCTTACAACTTATTTGATCTCATCGTCGCGTTTGACTAAAATTTTTTACTTTTCTTACTTTACTAAAGTTTCTTGGAAGTATATTCTCCAAAACTGCAGGAAATATGAATACCGTAAAAGTATGTTAGTAGTGGTGAGAAACGCACCGTAGTGCCCTCCTGGGGTCTTTGCTACTTTGATTTAAATACTCTAGAAACATATACGTTACAAAATTGTGATGAAACCAAAGCTATTCTAAAAATAAATGACAATGCAAATAACTTTAAAATACTACAACAAAATATACGTAGCTTGAATAAAAATGTAGATGAATTGAAAATTGTTTTGCATAATCTTGAGGTAAACATTGACTGCCTAATATTAACAGAAACATGGAGAGTAGAGGATCCAAATTTATTTAATGTTAATAGTTATGACATGATATATAACTATGGTGACCTTAATCAGAATGATGGAGTTGTTGCATATGTAAACTCTAACTTAGAATATACATTTGAAATAGTACCAATATATAATACAAAAATATTACAGATAACAATAAATATAAACCAAAAGTATAAAATTAATATAATAGCATTGTACCGATCTCCATCCACACCACCAAATGAATTTATTTATCATCTGCAAAACTATTTGCAAACAGTACATTTTAGACTAGATGAACATTATATATTTGTAGGTGACATAAATATAGATATTTTGCAACCAAATGATTGTACTATTGAATATATAAATGTGTTGAATGAATTTGGTTTCATCTCTATAATAAATAAACCAACTAGAGGTAAATCTTGTATTGATCACATTTATATTAAAACTAAAAATATATTTATGGACCGTTTAATGCCAATAATCATGCAAACCAATGTAACAGATCATTCGGCTACAATATTACAGTTAATTCTAGACATCCAAAATAAAAACAGTACTTATAAATCCTGTGTTGAAGTACTTGATAATGAGACATTAATGAACAAATTACGTAGCATATCTTGGGAGCCGGTGTACTGTGCAGCAAATGTCGAATCTGCAACAAATAAATTCGTAGAAGTTATAACTCGTATTGTCAATGATTGTACTAAGGTTAAACAAATTAAAAGGAAATATTTTAAAAAATCACGTTGGATAACTAACGGAATTTTAAAATCAGTTACTAAAAAGAATGAATTGTTTCATAAAACTCAGAAAGAACCAAATAACTTGGAAATAAAAACACAATATAAAGATTACAAAAATAAGTTAACTAAAATAATAAGAAAAGCCAAACAAGAATATTATGGAAATGAAATAGGTAATAACAGTAATAATTCAAAAACGTTGTGGAAAGTAGTAGAAGATCTAACTAAATCTAAGAATAAAACAGCTAAAATAACCTCATTGAAGAATGATAGTGATAAAATCCTTTCGGATTTAAAGGACATTGCGAATGAGTTCAATAGAACATTCACATATATGGGCAAACGTCTTGCCGAAAAAATAAAAGTAAATAAAACGTTTAATATCAACAGATCATCAACGGCAAATTCCTTTGTTTTACTTCCTACGGATATCCATGAAGTTAAACAAGTTATGAATGACTTAAAAAATAACAAATCGCCTGGAGTTGATCATTTGAGTGCAGAAACGATAAAGCAAATTTCAGAATGTATATTGAAACCGTTAGTATTTATTTTTAATGAATGCATGAAAATCGGTTATTGGCCCTCAGCTTTAAAAGAGGCATTAATAATGCCTATATTTAAGAAAGGAGAAACCAATATAGCAAGTAATTATAGACCAATTTCATTATTAACAAACTTTAGCAAAATTTTTGAAAAACTCATAAAAATCAGACTAGTGTCTTATCTCAATAAGTACCAATTGCTTTCCACTAAGCAATACGGTTTTAGGGAAAAAGTTTCAACACAAGATGCTATATTAGCCCTCACAACCAATGTCCACTCTGCTTTGGATAAAGGGATACCATGTCTATGTACATTCATCGATTTGACAAAGGCGTTTGACACTATTAGCCACACCCTACTCTTACAGACATTAGAAGATCTTGGAATAAGGCAAGAATGCTTGAAATTGTTTGAAAGTTATATCTCCAATAGACGTCAATGTGTAAAGGTGGGTGAGGTATGTAGTGACACACTAACAGTGGAGTACGGTGTACCTCAAGGTACGGTTTTAGGGCCATTATTGTTCTCTATTTATATAAATGATTTATTCTCATTACCAAGCAGAGGTGATATTGTAGGTTTTGCAGATGACACTGCTATTTTATATAAAGCCAGTAATTGGGAAGATCTAAAAACTATTGTCGAACATGACTTGCAGATGATTAAAAATTATTTTGATAGTAAACTATTAACTGTTAATTTAGATAAAACCAGTTACGTATCTTTCAGCTGCAATAAATCGACTCATCCATCCTTTAACTCAATAGCCATTAAAACCCAAGGAAATGTGTGTAGTATATTACCTGAAACTAAAGTAAAATACTTGGGATTAGTAATCGACAGGCACTTACGTTGGGACGTACACATAGCATATGTCATCAAAAAACTTCAATCTATTTTACATAAATTTAAGTACCTCTGTAATATTTTAAGTAGCAAATATCTAAAAATAATTTACCATTCTTTAGTTGAGACCCACCTAACATATGCCATCCTTGCTTGGGGTGCAGTTAGCAGAACATATATTGAACCACTAGAAATTCTGCAAAAGAGATTCTTAAAATTAATGCTTCATGAAAAAAGAACTCATCCTACAAAACGTGTTTATAGTGACACTAAAATATTTGACATTAGACAGTTGTATTACTACAATATTAATATAAATTTTCATAAAGAAAAAACACATTCAATTTCCTTACATGAGTATAACACACGAAAAAGAAATCTTTGCATATCTCCATTTATGTCAAAATCGATAGGTCAACGGTCATATATCTTTTTGGCTCCAAGATTGCATAACACAGTTCCCAACAATGTCAAGGCTGGAAATATATTTCTTTTTAAAAGAAAATTGAAACAGCATATTTTATCCATTTCCAGAGAGACAGTCCATAAGTATATTGAAATCTAAAAACAAAAAAAAAAAAAACCTACCAAAAAATAAGAAAGTTAATGAATGAATAAGTTAATAGAATACTTACCATTAATTTTTCAAACTGATTTTATAACTTTATTAAATAATATTTTCAAATTAAGATTTAGAATGTCTTATAAAATATTGGTTGGGTATTGTTATTGATTGTTCATTCAGTTGTTATGTTTATGTGTACATCATTTTCGTTTTATTTATTGTCTCGAAACAAGTGTTTGAATACACTTATCGAGTATCATTTATTTACATTAATGTCCAGTATGGTTACAGATACAGATATTTGTATCTATTATTTACTTATTCTGTAACTTGATTATTGTAGTGTCTTGTATTGTATTATGTTTATGTGAATAAATATTATTATTATTATTATTATTATTATTATTATTATCCGTCTCAGAAGTATTGTCAAATTGACAGACAGATGGCGACCTGTTTTTCGCAGGTGCCATTATAGCTCTACTGTCTTTGAAGAAGGCAATCCTACTTTTTATTTGACGGAGATGATGTTATTTGAAGTCCTATGGAGATGGCGGAATAATTCAATGCCAGTCGAGGCACATAGTCGGTGGAGTAGCTGTTGTTGTTTGACATCTCCGAAGTAGAATTGTCTTCCTCAAAGACAATAGAAGTCACTGCTATAATGGCGCCCGCGGAAAAGCAGGTCGTTATCTGTCTGTCAATTTGACAATAGTTGTCAGACAGGAAAGACCCAAAGTGGGCACTACGGTGTGTTTCTCACCACTGCTAACATTCATTGTTGGTCTAGATGAAAGATATGGCGACTCCTATGGAGATGCTGAAGTAATGCAATACCTGTCGCGGCACATAGTCCGTGGAGTAGTTGTTTTCGGCCTCTCCTGTAAATAAAAACCGTTTACTAAAGCTTACAAATATGTATTTTAATTTCAATCTTGATGTATCGCTGAACTTTTCTAAACCGACAAATATTTTATCACATAAGACTTTTGAAGATGGTAGAGGCGCGCGGACATCGAGTTTTAAATTATTTCAATTATATGATAAGAATTCCTGTAAAATTGTAAATATTCTAGATATACAATGTGAAAGTTTTGTGGTTCTATCATAATTATTGGTTCTATCGATTCCTCTTTGTAGACAACCTAAGTTTAATTTGAAAATAAATGTTGTATACAAGCTTAGGAAAGATTTTATTAAAAAAAAACAATAAAAATTCTAAATAAAAAAATGTTTATATAAAGTAATTCCTTAACTACCTATCAAATTTCTTTGAAAATATATACTCAGACGGCTCCTTATTCGTTGATGAATTTCTATTCAGAGGGTTTTTATTTTCAATTGTGTAAATCAGTTATACATATTTTTCAATTCCCTTTCGTCATTTCGTTTTGCAGGTGTTCTGGAATAAATTTGCCTGGTACTAAAAATATCCATAAAAACAATTCTTTGTTGGGTATAAACGGCGTAGCCGAGATATTGTGAAAACTTCTCCAATTTATAATGGAGTATACTAAAGAATGCATATTCATCATTTTAAATAAAATTGATGAAACTTTACTAACCCGTGGGCCGAATTTGTTATACAATGCTGGGAAAGTAATATTCATTAATATGTATTCCTGTCCTGATTTTTTCCCAGAAAATAGTTTTCCTATAAATACGAAACCTCTAAATATTCATGAAAGTATTAATTTATATTTCGTTAATTAAAAATTTTTCTGGCTTTAGCGCAGAAGACTAATTCACAACTTCCTAATAAAAGTTAGTGTTACAAAACTTTACAATTTGCATTTAAACGAGAACTTTCATAGGTCAATTTTGTTCTCATTCACATCTTCTTTTCATAACATAATCCTTATAGAAGAGAAAGAAATGCTCGAATTGCAATTAAAAGGATATGTTGATCCCAGTAGGGTGTAGATATTCCCTTCTGCCAATTATCTCATATTTATAGGATGCATAGCAAAATGGTTAAAATCTTTCTGGGGAACATACATTTTTAATTAATACAATCCTCCGAACTTGTAATATTTTGACTAGTGTTCAGCTAATTTCAGGTATAGACCGAAAAATAAGTTTTTAAAAAGAAATACCTAACTTTGTTTAAGGCTCGTTGTACGAACAGGAACAGAGTTATCTTAGAAGTGGGCTTAACAATAAATTCTACATATACATACATATTTATATTTAGCAAATAACTACGAATAGTAAGGACGTCATTAAGATTATCCTCCACCTGCAAACGCCTTATTTAAATAAGGACTAAAACAAATCAAGCCAAAACAGCTATTCTCCTGGCTATCTGCCGCGCCGAGCGCTGAATTACACAGCAAGATTTGCCGTATTTTGGTCTAAGCACAGTTAGAATAAAAAATACAAGGTCGGATTGGAACGAAAACTACGAGGAAATACTCATACTCAGACCCACATCGTAGGATGCCACTAATTGCAGACCGGTTTCGACCTTTTTATGATCTCATCAGTGCAATATAAATGAGCATACCTACGCATGCGAAGACATGAGTTTTTGGCACAATAGGTTAGTCTTGCGTACGCAAGTCCTAATGGCGTTACCTCTGGGTAGTTTTCGCAACACAATCCAAATCAACCGTATGAGATGGAGTAAATCCAATACAATAAACATGTTGAAGAAACTATTTCCACTACTTTTCAGATGCCATGGA
The DNA here is from genome assembly GCA_963924545.1 of Pogonocherus hispidulus. NCBI lineage: Eukaryota > Metazoa > Arthropoda > Insecta > Coleoptera > Cerambycidae > Pogonocherus > Pogonocherus hispidulus. The sequence continues at coordinate 75,170,868 of OZ004692.1, read as the reverse complement.
TATAGCAAATAACTACGACCAGTAAGGACGTCATTAAGATCATCCTCCATCTGCCATCTGCAAACGCCTTATTTAAATAAGGACTAAAACAAATCAAGCCAAAACAGCTATTATCCTGGTTATATGCCACGCCGAACGCTGAATTACAAAGCAAGATTTGCCGTATTTTGGTCTAAGCACAGTTAGAATGAAAAATACAAGGATTCGGATTGCATATTTGGATTGTATATTTTGGATTGTATATTCTATATTTGATTGTATATTTATGGATCGTATGCATATTCGGATTGTATATTTATATTGTTTCCTTATCGCTAGACCTGATGTATGCAGTTTTGAGAGATATAACACGTACGGATGACGTAATTATATCCTATTATATCCATATTTTTTTTTTGTCAAACAATAGTTTGACTTTTTGTACTTTTATAAATACTTATTATTTAGTATTATCTAGTATTGGAATATAAATATATCTATAACAAATTATTGTTACTTTTTTAAAGATCTGCCATAAATGGCAGAATTGGAAAGGTTTATTTGTTCCTTTTCATTTTGACTGTAACTTCAATAGTACAGATTTTTGTTTTGAAGTATAACAATATCTCAGCAACTTATTTTATTGTATTATTATTTGAAATTATAATTATATTCAGCAGAATATTCAATATTATGTTATAAATAATTAGAACTATGTGTTAACCTAGTTTTAAGTCGAATATCAATAAATGTTCATGGCCATAGATTTAAATCTATGGCCATGAACTCCATATTCTTTGCATGTAACTAGTTAAGTCCACATAAAACTATTCCAGAGGAAAATCGAGAAATATCTGGCAGTGTTTACCGTCAACTTAAAAAGTGCACGACGGTCTTTCATATTATACTCATGAACGGTTTCGAATTTGATGAACTGTTTGCATTGCCCTCATGTTCGTTATTTTAACTAAGAGAGCCAACTCGCTCAATCTGCTCTTCAGTAATTTCTAAATTAAACTCTTTTTTCTCTTTTCCATTTAGCAGTTCGTCTATATTGACAGTAGAGGAGAACTAATCAATTGGGTAATACAGTTTAAAACCTTATGCCAATTTGAGAAATCTAGTAAATCATGCATATTTTGTTTTTAATAATTATAGGTATATTTATAATTTTTGAACATCTGAAAATATTTTTTTACGAGACCATTATGATTTTGTCAGGTCAATTAATTTATATTTAAAAATATTTTAATTTGTTATAGCGTTACCCTATACCTAAAATCATTATTTAATGAATTTGTATTTAAACATGCTTTAAAAAAGCATTTAAAGCATTTTTAAATAAAAATTCATTTGTCACAAAAAAAATATAGTGGTCTCATTTGAAAGAAAATATTTTCACATTTTCTAAGATTCCCATATTGGCCATTTAATAACAATACACTGTATATATTTTCGAACTAAAATCACTACCAGTAAGTAGATCATGGCTTACTCAGTGACTTTCCAAAAATTAATTTTTCGTATACTTCATGGAAATGAACCATATTGTTTAATCCAAAATCGTTAAGAAAAGAGGAACTTTCCTCGTTGGCAACAGTTTTCTTGTTAGCAACACTTTTTTTCATTAATTTATTTTATTAGTATTAATTACAAATGTACAATTACTTAAATTATTAAATGTTATATTAGAAGCTGAAGAAAGAAAATAAAAAGAAAACCAGCATCAGCAGCTTTTTTTAGGAAGTTCTTCACATTCTCCATCGACAGAACACTCGACTTTTTTGCTAAATAATTGTCATTTTGACGTTTCAGATAGGCTAGCAATTTTTTATAGGCAGAAATGTCTACGTTTTCGTTTATTTGCAGAGTACTTTTCACCATTGAGTATAGTTACCAGAGTGTTGAAGCTTTAAGAATTTTCACCTATAACAATATTTCTAAATTAATCCTTAAACATGAGGAATCATAAATAAAAAAACCTTTTCACAAAAGTACGCAATTAGAATGTCTTCACTGGCTCCTTGCACATCCTTCTCGTTCCTCCAGTGGCAAAACTGTTGGCAACTTTTCTCATATTTTGCTCTGGACTTTACAGGTAGTAAACTTGACTCTGCTTCTGATAATAATTGAGCAATTTCCTCATTATATTCATTTAAGCAATTCATTTTACGTGAATGTGGCATGAAAACTTTGCATAAATTGTTTACATGTTCGCATGTTTATTATTGCTATGGCCACAAATGCTACCTTGATATATTAGAATTTTTCATAATTTTTAATAAGTCTTCAAATTACACTAATTTTTATAAAGTACACGAAAAAATAGCATTTTCAACTCGCTAAGAAAAGTGAATTTTCCATTTTCGTGTAAATTTCCTCCACTCGCTCGCTAACGCTCGCTCGTGAATAGAAACGTTTACACTCACTGGAAAACAATCACTTTTCTTAACTTATAAAACAATCTACTATTTTATATTTATGTCAGATATATTTATTTACCTACTAGTGACATCCTGCATCTGTCTACTATTTTTAAAAAAATGTAAGTGTCTCAAAGTATAAATTTTAAATATGAGGTATGGGTTGTCATAACCCAATTATAGAACAGGCTTATCAGACTAATAATAGGAAAATTATATATTGCAACAAAGTGGTTATATAGCAAATAAACGTGTTTCGTGTTATTAAAATGTTACATGATCCTTAGGCGAAAATAAGTGAGGAACTATTTCTCGTATTAAGGCTAAACTTCCATCTTAAACACTACTTCTTATTATCGCTTTTTCCGTAATGACACCCTTAAACACAACAGTTTGCATTGTGCTGGTTTGTTTTGGATGTAATTTTTAAATGTGTTAGAATAAAGATTTAGTTTCTAACTTTACAATACCAAACAACAGTCTAAAGCATTATCAAATTATTGCATTAAACAAACCCAAATACGTGTTATTTATCATTATGCCAGCTAGTTGTCTCCAAAAACTATATTTTCGATAGGTTCAAATGTTTTCATGCAGAGGGCGCATTCATTTTTGGAATGGCCAATAAGTATGACACATGCTCACATATGGGTCCTGATATGTATTGGGAAATGGTCGATTATTTCCTAAATTAAGATAGCTAGCAAAAAATTGTAAATACAAAATTTTTAAGTTTTTTTCAATCTATTTTCCCTAATAAAAATTAAGTACACAGGATCAGTCAAAAAGTCATGGAAAAACAAAGTTGCTCTTTTTTAATGGAACACCCTGAATATTTTTTTCATTTTTAGTTAGGACATTCCTTTACGAGTACACTGATATAGGAGTTGATTGGCCTATCTATAAAATAACGAAGATATGACCAAAAGAGTGCTATAAGAGTAATGTGTTGAACAAAGGCTATATAGCCCGTGTACCCTAGCAACCAATTCATGTCCTTTTTCCAACACACTACACTTATGGCACACACTTTTAGTCATATCTTCCTGATTATTATAGTTAGATCCATCAACTCCGATATTAGTGTATTCGTAAAGGAACGTTCTAACTAACAATTAAAAAATATATAGGGTGTTCCATTAAAAAAAGCCACTTTGTTTTTCCATGACTTTTTGACTGACTCTATATACCTAATTTGGATATGTTATAAATGATCTTAAAAAACTTAAAACTTAAAACATTTTTTGCTAGCTATCTTATTATAGGAAATAATCGACCGTTTCCATACAGCAACCCTGTATAATGAGAGCATGTAGGTTTGGTAGTGTACAGTGTGATTCACTTTCGAGTGTGTAACATGGGTATCTCGCTTATTATAAAAGATAGACTGTAGGTTTAAATTCGGCAAAGTTGCGGAATTTTGTGCTCAATAAGTTGGCGCAAACAAAACCCCCATATCTGCTTTCGTTTTTGAGTAAGACGCAAAAAAAAAAATTTTTCCGGTTTTTGTTTTCTGGCCATAACTTCAATATTTTTAAAAATATTGGCTTATCGTTTTCATATTATTAGGACACTTTCTTGAGACAAATACCATGCCGTAAACCGTTTTTTAGAAAAGTGTCACTTCTATTGTAAATCATCGTCAACTTAATTTTTTCTTATGGGCGCCATATTAATTTTTCTCATATTTGAATAAACCGATTTTTTATGAATACAACAATATAATATATGTTAATATTTTCCTAAAAAATAAGGGCATTACGAAGGAAAATAGGTATTTTTTTTTTAAAATGTCTAGTTAGCCATGGACATGATAGTCAGTTCTTGACAAACCACAAAATGTCACTTATAATTTTTATAAACTGCATCTGTGGAGTACTTTTTACATTGACTAACGATCTATTCCACCGAAAAGAAACAAGATATTATAGATATTTATTACAGATGTAACAAAAATTTTAACAGAACAATTGAAGAATATTTAAACACATATCCTGAAAGACGACAACCATGCAAGACATATATTACTAAACTGCACTGTAATTTAAGAAATTATGGCAGTTTTTCTAAACCAAGAAATATGTATGGATCTGCCATAATTTCTTAAATTACAGTGCAGTTTAGTAATATATGTCTTGCATGGTTGTCGTCTTTCAGAATATGTGTTCAAATATTCTTCAATTGTTCTGTTAAAATTTTTGTTACATCTGTAATAAATATCTATAATATCTTGTTTCTCTTCAGTTGAATACATCGTTAGTCAATGTAAAAAGTACTCCACAGCTGCAGTTTATAAAAATTATAATTGACATTTGTGGTTTGTCAAGAACTGACTGTCATGGTCATGGCTAACTAGACATTTTCAAAAAAATACCTATTTTCCTTCATAATGCCCTTATTTTTTTAGGCAAATATTAACATATATTATATTGTTGTATTCACAAAAAATCGGTTTATTCAAATATGAGAAAAATTAATATGGCGCCCATAAGTAAAAATAAAGTTGATGATGATTTACAATAGAAGTGACATTTTTTTAAAAAACGGTGTACGGCATCGTATTTGTCTCAAGAAGGTGCCCTAATAATGTGAAAACGATAAGCCAATATTTTCAAAAATATAGAAGTTATGGCCAGAAAACGAAAACCGGAAAAAAAAAATTTTGCCTTTTTCTCAAAAACAAAAGCAGATATGGGGGTTTTGTTTGCGCCAAATTAATGAGCACAAAATTTTGCAACTTTGCCGAATTTAAACCTACAGTCTATCTTTTATAATAAGCGAGATACCCATGTTACACACTCGAAAGTGAATCACACTGTACCTATTACTGGAACAATAATGTGAAAAATGTTTTCCAAACTGCACTTAATTACCTAATAATTGTGATTACATTCCCACTATCACTCTTACAATTTTCATAGTTTTTTTTTTTTTTAATTTCGATTAATTAACGTCGGTCTATTTCTGCGACTAAGGTCAATCACCGACACCAGGAGACGACCAACCCAACCTGGAAATTTGGCCAAACTTTTTATAGCAAGATAGGGATCTTTTACTTGCCTATCATTTCATAGACAAGGGATCTACGGTTTTACATCCTATCCAAGGGATGGTACGTCTTCTAGCAAACCTCGCCTAAATTTGCATAGCTTCTGTGAATTCTACGACGTACAAGCCACTAGAAGATGCGCCAGGCACCGCGGGACTTCCCTGCATGGTCACCTATTCAAGAACTAACCGGATCCGATCTTGGTTGGCGTTCATATCGATAAAATGAACGCCAAGTTGCTACCACGTCTTGCCCCCATTTTTATAGTTCCTGCCATGTTATTTTAAAAATTATTTTCTCTTTAAGGCAATCGTTATATCACCATCGTCGTCACAGTCATTAACATTATGGTTATCACCATTATCATTATTATTGGAACTTTGCATATCTGTTACATATTGTTATTGTTAACATACGTTTCTTTTTAATATAAACGAAATATTGACTATTATATTTCTGTAAGCGTATATAAGCTCATCTATTTATTACTGTAGCTCGTAATGACCGTATATCCGTATTCAGTTTAAATTGAAATGATATGCATTGAACCCTAAGGAAATAACTAAAATAACACCATTTGAAGAGCTTAATTTGGTGAAAAGTCTTTTTTAAAAAATAGTATTCTCTTTCTTAATTTTTTTTTGCAAAAAGTCGCTCATGTTCCATCAACATCCAGAGTTACATTACGTAGTTCAACAACGCAGTTATGAACAAATACATTTCAGATATATTCAGCATAAACTAAAACGTATAAATTATATGACACAATATTATACAATGGAGTCTAATTTGGTGTAAGTGAAGGTACACAATATATTTTGTAACAAAACAAATAATAACATTTTATAGGAAGCCTGGAACCATTATAATTTTAATGGCGCCAGTTACGTTTTATGGTGGAAGTTTAGTGGGTCTAGTTTTAATGCTCCAAGATAAAGTGTATCAATCGTATTAGTAGCGGGCGACCATATGTACAGAGCGTCTTACTTTACAGTTTCTAGACCAACATCTTGAGAAGAATATTAATTTGAATTCTGAAAAGGACATTATCACGTTAACAGGAAGCTGCCACCAAGAATATTTTTGGTATAATAGCGTAGCTCGGAGCGCAGCGTTATAATCTACTCAAATTTTGTACAGCAGGCAATAATTAAAAACCAAACCGTTTTATTTTAATTTAATTATTTGTCAGATTTTTTATCAGATTTAAAAAATCTTGAATTTAGTGCCTTGAAGACGGTGCCTTAGATATTTATGATGAAATGAATATTGTTATAATATACACCGTGTACCACTTGAAATATGTGTGTTTTGGAATTAACGTTAATAATGATTAATTAATTAACTAAATAACAGTGGATACATTTAACATGTTAATCTAAGATTGAAATGTCGGAAAATAATTTTAATATTTCCTAAATATTTTCTGTAGGCCTGACCAATTCTATCTAAGGATAAGTTGCCAACAGATTTGTAATCGTTGATCCTCTGTGTCCAGTCCAGATATTCGTATTCCGCCAAATGCTGCTTTTTTCTAATTAACAATTGCGACTCCGATAATTTTCGATAAATATAATGGTATACAAAACCCAAATTCACTCTAGAATTTTGTGGAGAATTTATAGAATACAAAAACAAACATGTTTAACACAGTGGTCAGTTATCTTTGGTATAATCAGTTCTAACAGATACTTCACACTATTTTCATCTGAAAAACAAAATTCTGCCTTCATCAAACTTGAAGACAATAAATTGCATTAAAGAAGTAATAGTAATTTAACATACCATTCGGAACTATCCATTTATAATAATTATATGCCTATTTGAATTAGCTTGTGTATACTATCGTTATAATATTATTATCTGCATGAACTTGGAAAATAATCAAATCAAATGTAAACTTTATTAGCAATTCTTCCGGAATTTTAAGAAATAAAATAATTTAATAGCTTTGTTTGCTATTACAATTTACAGTTATATGGTGATTGAACGAGGTATACGAGTACTAAAACCTTCGGAACTGAAGTAGTAAAGACCAGCGAGGTATTCAGAAAATTAAATAAAGTCAACCGGCCACCAAAATCGACAATAAAACTCTAATTTAAATGTTGTTTATTAACAGTAGTAGAAGTATAATATATATGACTTTCTCTTATATCTTGATGATTGACCATGTCTGTTATGCTATTCTACATTGATTATATGTTTTACGATCTAAATAAAATAAATTTAATATGCTGTAATAAAATGAATCAGTGAGTAATTTTAGTTAATACGCAATATCTATTAAAATATTAATGTTTAATAATGAATAACATTTCATGACGCCATTCATCACACACCTTAAGCTGTAGTAGAAGATGAGAAAATGCCAGAAGACTACAAGTAATAAATACCTAAAGAAATACCAAATTTGTATTCATTTATCCCAAAATATTATTCAAATCTGAATAAAAGACACTTTGATTTTTCCTTAGCATATATAAAAAAACAACAATATTTGTATACATAGTCATACCATTGTGCCTTTACCATTACGGGTGCACCCATTCATTTTAAGGGCCGAAACCGGAAAACTTATTTAAACAATTACATATTTACTCCATATTAAATGCATGCCGGTACTCATACTTCAAAGGTAAAAAGAAATTGGAGTACTGGGTTGCAACTAGTAGTATAGCAATTAAACATAATATACTAGGTAGTTATGTCAAACATAACACGATGTGTAGAAATACATAGATGTGATGATAGATAGCTATATAAAAAAATTTCAAGAGTCACTTGAATACTAGAGATTATTGTACCAGATAAATGCACCATCAACACTGTCAGGTTTGTACTGCATAATAACAGCGTAGTATTCAGGCTTGTCTTTGTATTTATTATAAGTCGGTCCTTACTTTTTTTCAATGGCGGCCCAATATATACATAGAGATATGTCAAAAAATGACTTGATGACTTTCGCTTTTGTTCCGACGTCGATGTGCCGTCATTTTCTGCTATGTAATTTCAAGTTTCATATTTTAATTTTGTTTGAATTTTCTTGTGCTATATTTGCTTGAATGACTTTTGTATTTTTTTTCGTCTCACTTTATGTTTGGTATTTATTTCACACTTATGTTACTATAAATACACTGCCTTGCTTAGAAAAGATCCTTGAACTAGTTGTACACAAACAGTTTACTGATTATCTTGATGAAAATACATTACTTTGTGAAAATCAATCAGGGTTTCGGTATAGTTATTCATGTGAGACTGCACTACAAAAAATAATAAGTGAGTATAAATATTGCGTAGATAAGGGCTTAGTAGGGTTGCAGTTTTTCTTGATCTCCGTAGAGCGTTTGAAATCGTAGATAGAGAAATTTTACTTTATAAACTTTGCTATTATTTTGGTGTACAAAATAAATCATATGACTGGTTTGCATCCTATCTCGAAAATCGATATCAACAGACTAAAATTAATAATGTCAAATCTAATAGAATCATTGTTAAGCATGGAGTTCCCCAAGGCAGTGTACTGGGGCATCTGCTCTTTATACTTTTTATTAATGATATTTTGTATATGGATTTGGAGGGGTGTAGCATACATCTTTTTGCTGACGACACTGTGCTGTACATGGCTGGTGCTAGTGTAAATGAGGTTAGTGTAAAACTTAACAGCGTTTTAGAAAAAATTAAGAACTGGCTGAATGAAAATAAGTTGGTAGTTAATACAAAAAAATCAAAATATATGATAATAGGAAGCAAAAATCGTTTAAATGAGAATATAACAGAGTTCATTAAGTTTAATTCTGAAAGGCTTGAACGTGTTACTAGCATCAAGTACTTTGGGATTATTATAAACGAAAGGCTACATTTTGGAGAGTACATTGATTATCTCTGCAAGAAAATATCGAAAAAGCTGGAATTTGCTTATCGTATAGGAAAACACTTAACACCATACACAAAACTGTTAATTTATAACTGCATTATTAAACCACACTTTTGCTATTGTGCTACTGTTTTGTTTATGTGCAATAGTACCGATTTAGATAAACTGCAATTGCTACAGAATAGATGTATGAGGTTCCTTCTAAGTTTTGATAGTAAGCATGCAAAAAATATTGAACTGGTTTCCCATAAAAGTAGATATTAAATTCCGAACATTAGTGTTTCTTTACAAATTGCTTAATAACCAGTTACCAAGATTCTGCACACCTACAGTTACGCTATAATGTGCATCATTATAATACAAGGCAACGAAATCATGTAAATATTTTAAGTACAAACCTTTTAAAAACAAAAAAAATATTTATGATATAGGAATGGCAGAGTATAACAAATTGCCTGTTTTAGTTAAAGAAGCAAATAATGTTATAATGTTCAAAATGAGACTTATATATTTTTTAAATAATTTTAATTAGATTTTAGATGGTAGGTATTATATAGACATATTTATTATGATTTATTAATTTGATTTTATGCGCTGCTACTACTTTTGTATTTGTCTTTTGTAATTGTAATTGTATTTGTATTTATATTTGTATGTGTATTTATACATTAGGGTACGTTATTATACTCTGTAATAGCTTGTTTTGTTAGCATTTGCTATAATAAAGTTCTTACTTACTACTTACTTCTTACTTACTTACTAATTACCTACATGATTTGCTATTCATCTTGATCTGATGTTTGGTTAATGACTGTTTGATTATAAAAATATTTCTACCCTATGAAAGAAAGGAAAGGGAAAGAAATTTTCATCTGAATGTCTATAATTAAAATAAATTGTTCAACGGAACACTATTTTTTTCTGTGGGTTTCTAACAGAAGATCTACAGAAAAAGTGGTTGGAAAAGACTTGGAAGAAGCAAAGAAATTTACTTGGAATAAAAATAAAATTAATGAGTGTATACCCCAAACAAAAACAATCATGCATGCGTAAATACTTTTTTTTTGGTATTTTGCTTTTTTAAATATGAGTTTGTATTTTCTTCTTTGTGTCACCTTTCCAACGATGTCACACTCCATAGTGTTACATTTGAAAAAGACAAAGTTGAGGGTGGTTTCCGGTCTCCGTGAAGAGCTACATTTCGCATATTGCTTGGAAAAGGTAGGTAAATACATTCAAACGTTGACGTGTCTGGGGAATTTTTCGAAAAATTATACAGCTCCCCGGCAGCGAATTTATTCCAGTAAAAGTCTCCGCCCTGTGTACAAGATGCCCCATCTAAAAAAAACATAACTTTATTTCGAAGCCAAAATAAAAGTAGATAGAAAAAATGTGACTACTTCACTGCACTTTAGTACTTTAATAAATTTGTCATTACACTGTTTCTAATACAATACAATCTCCCAAAACAATAAAAATACAGGACTTTCTTGAAATAGGCTACATTTCAAAATCCTTAAATTCGAAAATATATAACAATAAAATTCATTAATCTATCATCAACCTGGCAGGTTGGAACTGTAGAATTTATTTATAACTAACTTTTACACTTTTTGAGTTACTTTGGATTCCCATAAAAATGAACTTCTTTGTACATAATTGTGTACGCCATCGTGTAACAAGCAGCTAAAGCAAATGAGCATAGATTTAATTCTGCAGGTAAAACGTTAGAACATTTTACTGTAACTCATTTTTAGTTCATTTGGTGTACGATGTCTAAAACTGCTTAGTTGTAGTTTTAAAACAACAGAGCGATTAATGCCATGATATCTGCTTATCCATTAAACAAGTATCTCAGAAGAGAATCAACCAACCAGTCATTTAATATGTTTCAGAGAAGATCTTTCCTAGAGTGAGATTCCATTAAAACTATTTAGAAGTTTATATGAAATGGAAACGTTTTCATAAAGTTCTATACCAGTTGGGAATGTTAAGTTTAGGCAAGTAGAATAATGAAAATAATTTATACTGAATGTTTAACTACAGTTTCGCTCTAAGCTACGAGTATATAGCATATTAGCATGATACATTTACATCGAACGTATTAGCTGTTAAAGCACACTTACTTTAGATGCATTGAATAAAAGGTATGTGTCTGACTTTTATATAAGTAACAATAAGTTGAATTAATTATAAATTATTACTTTTAATGCGCGTCTCAAATAATTCTAGATAGGAGAGGTACCTGCACAGAGGAAGACACCCGAACATCTGATACCGCATTCATATAACCTGAACGAAAAACTTTATTGCTCAAATGAAACATCTATTAATGGTGGTGATCTGAAAAGCTAACTCATACATCGATTGTCAGGTTAAGGTAGGTGTATGTTAATTGGTAAGTAAACTCTTTATTCAGATCAAGATGTAGAAACAAGTTCTACTACTTGACAGATGGGATGTATATGTATAGCATATAACTACGAATAGTACGAATCTATACTTTATATCCAGAATCAGTAACATATTCAATCAATAACATTTACCAAAAATCGGTAGCTGATGTCCTCAAAAAGTACAAATGGCATCCGTATAAATTAATTTTCCTACAAGAACTCATCATGAGTTCTTGTAGAGAATCCTCAAAATGAGGATTGATCATATACTGCAGTTCTGTGAGGCTATGATGAATCGATGTGATACTGATCCAGAATTCATAAACTGGATAATATTCTCCAACGAAGTTGCTTTTTTTCTTACAGTCAACCGGCAGAACTGCAGATCAGGGCTTTTGAATATCCACATTGGATGATTGAGGGCCATACTTAGTTCCCTGTAAAAGTAAATGTTTGGGTTGGAATTATTGACTATCGAATTCTGGGACCATTTTTCTTTAAAGGGTCACTAACTGCAGAAAAATATCTATAATAGTCCTATATAAAATATAGGACTAATCTAATCTATAAATAGTGGGATGAGTTAATTCCCTCCCTGACCATTCTCTACCCAAATCACGAAGATCCAGACTTACCAAGTAATAATTTATGGTATCAACAAGATGGTGCTCCCACACACTTTTTAGTGACGGTCCGCAATAACTTGCGGACCGAGGATGGATTGGTAGGAGATGAGCTATTGAGTGGCCTATACAGGATCCCTTGATCTTACACCACTTGATTTTTTCTTGTGGATCTACCTAAAGAGTAAAATTTATTTTAATAGGCAAAATACGATAAATGAATCGAACCAGAAAAGCAGTCCACTTTAAACTCGGTTGTGTCGAAAAATATCAACGTCAATAAGTAGTGTGGCATATTACTAGAATCGAAATTTCAGCGGCTATTTAATTGCGATGTCAAAAATATGGGTTATCATATATAGGTATCATTTAAAAAATCGACGATGACGTCGCAGGATGAAAACAAAAAACAATAAGCAAGTGGTAATTATTTGAAGGGTCCCAGGATTTTTTTTTACAAATTCGACAATATTTTTTACAGAATTAGTTCCACAATTTTTACTGACAGTGTATCTTTGAAACAACACTTATTAACAAATATGTTGTATATATAATATATCTTAAAAGTACTGAATAGTTTAGACAAATTTATACAACATTTTTTAAAAAATCTTTAAATATAGTTTATATGCAAACATGGTTAAAAGCTGCTTTTCGTAATGGAATAGTTATAATAAGAATGCAGTTCTTAGAAAACTTTGCACTGCTTTTCATATTGTTTCCAGAAGATTTTACAGTAAAAGACTAGGATTAAAATTTTTTATATATTTAGATATAATAAAATGACTAAAACTAATTCAGGTGGTTAATTATGTTTATCATATTATTCTCTAGATTCCGTTTATAATGACTCTTTATGTTCTCTATGTGTAGCCGCATTTCCGAAGTAAATTTTCTTATAAAAAATTTAGGGAGCATTATTTTTGTCTGATATTTGGTGCATCATATGCAATGCGTTGAAAATATTACCAAATTATATCTTCTCTTTAAGACATTATTTCTAATAATGTTAATGAAAAAAATTAAGAAAGAATTTACTACTATCTATATAGCCTGGCGTATGTGCCTAGAATGGGAAGAACTGCAGCATAGTGTGACAGACTAACATCAGTTGATCTTTGGCTATTCATCTATAATGAGGTTTTCTACGTTGCCCTTATTCCAGCACTGAATAGTGCTTAGGGATACCAACGTAAGTCGTTACTAGTCACATTAAAGTCGTCCCTAGTCGTTCGCACTTAATAATAATATGCCGCACTTCTCCCACACAAGTGTCAGACTTCCGTGCTAATGCTTGTTAGATGAATGGTAGATATTAGGTAATATTATTAGAGATATTCTTATTGTTATTATTTTAGAGATATTTAGAGATATTATTATATATAGTGCCTGCATGGATATTAAGTTAAGATGTATTGTATAGGAATCTATGAATGTATAATTCCTAAACAATATAAATATGAAATTATAAAAATTATATTATTTTTTGTTTTATTTTAAATCTGATTTTGAGTTTATCTATTGTATTGTTAGTTGCCTAGTTGCCTATGATTAATATATATATTGACAGATCAATAATTTTTACTTTTCTGATTATTTAAATTTATAAAGATTTTACCTTAGTAGTGAGTTCAATTATTCTTTCTTGATTAAGCTAATGAAATTAAATCATGAAGTAAGATGACAGTTTTATTTTTCTCAGATGAAATACTGGTTACAATTAAATATTAAAATTTTTCTGTTATATCAAAATTTATCTTTTAGAAAGTATTATGTTAATTTTTTTAAGATGCACTTTTTTCAAATGTTCAGGAAACTAGAACTATTTATATAATTTTACGTTATGTAATATGATCGTTAATATTTACTAGATTACATGAATTTTCTTATGGTATTTCTTATTATTCTTTCTTCTTACTCGTATATAGATTTCTTATCCAATTATGTCCTGTTCATTGCTGATTCCTCTACTTCTATATTCCTCTTTACCTTCTTTTCCTTCTTAAGGTCCTCTGTTACTTATATATTCTATATTCTTTTAATTATCTTCCTTATTAGACTCCTTTGAATTATTATTTAATTTTAATATTTATATAATTCTTCTTCAGCAAATTATATCTTCGTTCTATTCTTATATGTAATATTGATTACTTTATTAATGAAATATATTACGATTTTTAATTCTTCCTTTATCAATTATTAATTTTTCTTCAGCTTAAAATTTTCTTATGTCATCTCTTCCCAAAATTATTTATTCTCTTTCTATTCTTTTTTTTATTTCCTAGTAACTCCCACCTGTTCTCTATTACATTATTTCAGCCTCCTTTTCTTTCATATATATATTTTATACAATTTCAAACTCCCATTTCATGATTTAATATTTTTAATAAAATTAAATATTCATAAAAAAAACCTTTATAAATTCCAATAATTATAAGTTGACGAAAACTTTTACTATAATAAATTTAACCCAATTTAAATTCCAAGACAGTATACAGCAAAATCTTTATTTATAGATATACCTTGTCACACTACATTAAATAGATCTAGTATATTACGTTGTACATAATGGCAAATGCAAATATTAAACTTATATTTCAAATATAGGTAATATCAAAATTCGTATAATATCAAAATTTGAATGCTTTTTCTATAAGCCTCCAGTTTGTTCACCTTTAGTAACTTAAGAGGGTATAAATTCAAACTTGCCAACTCATAGGTTAGAAGGTAATAGGGTTCCGTATTACACCCTGCCACAACGGCCATATTTCTAATATCAATTACTGCATGAAAAATTGACTTGTATGATGTCAGAGAGTAAAAGCTTTAGTGGTATATCAGCTTTCCAATGTGACTATGGCCTTAAAACAGGTTATTTTTTTAAAAACCATTACGGATATTTAATACCATCGGTGCAGCAACTACCTACTTATACAGTACGTCGCAAATTGGTGGTGAATGTATTGAGATCTCGGAAATTATAACAGATATAAAAACGGTTGAATGGGGATAGTTTTAGAAAATTCTGATATCATTTCATTAATGTATCACACATAAAAAAAAAATCATTCATCATTAAAAACCAAAGAAATGTGATTTTTCAATCGACCATTTTTTCTGCCGACTTTGGCCTCCCGACATCACTCTCTTAGATTTTTATCTATGGGAGTATGTCAAAAACGAAGTACACGAATTTGAAGCTGTCTTAATTTATTGGTATTTAGATTATGCTCAATTTAATTTCTTCCATCAAATTTATAGTGCGCATTAAAAAATAATTTTGTTTGGCACAAAATGGTATTTACTTGTTAAATAAATAATATCCTGTAATGTTTTGTCATGCAATGTTTCCAAGTCAATTGAGAAATCTTTCTTAGGTTTTTAATGACTTTTTTTTCCTATGTGTGATACATTAAACTTGCCAAAGTAAAGAAATAATAAAAAATAAAGTGTGTAATTTTTTCAGAAAGTCGAATGCATGGTTGTATCTCAAAAGTTGCTTCTTATTGTGAATAATTATAGTTTACATTTTTTCAAAATATCTAAAACATCTGAATAGCTAGATCCGTTTCGTTCTAGCTCCATAGAATTCTCTAAAACTTTTCTCATTTAAAAGCCTTTGTATCTCTTATAGTTTCCGAGATCTCAATATATTCACAACCAATATGGAACATACATACATAAACTTTCAGTGTCTATTATACATGCGTAGGTTAAAAAAAATAAGAAAAAGTAAAAGGAAGCAGTACCTAGTAATTAAATTTGTAGATACCTTTTTCATATTTTTAAAAATAATTTAGATGGGTCGAGTTGAAGCAGATATTGTGTGTTATTATCAAAATGTATCTTTACTTTATATCCAGGGTGTCCCAAAATCATACCGATACATTTTAAGGGGTAGTAGGGATGTGAAAACAAACCTCTTTTGTTTAATAAACATATGCCCGCAACTGAGCCGTTTTGGCAGAAAAAAAGGAAAAAGTTTTTAAATTTTGTTCAGAATTTCAGTGGTAAATACCTAATTAATATTTATTTACAAAAAATGTTCAGGAGGACATTAATAAATCACATTTTGTTCTTATTTGCTTTGTTTCTTTGGTAAATAAATGTGGTTTACAATAAGTGTTCAAAATTTTTACCATTTGCTTCAATACAAATATTGGACAGAGGGTTCATTGACTCGTGGACCCTATGGAATATTCCGGGAATAGCTTCTACATGTGTACAACTGGTGATTATTCTTGTTAAGAGTTCTTCCTCATTACCAATAGGCGTTTCGTAGAATAAAGATTTCAGATGACCCCAAACCAAAAAAATGCAGGGGGTTGAGATCGGGAGAACGAAATAGTAAAGCTCAATAACTTTAGAGGATGTGGGTAGCTATTCGTAAAAATCCTATGCATTTCGATATTTTATATCATGTCTCTAACTGATCTTATCATAAACCGTTCCGTCCGAATGCTGATGAGACATCTTGTAATATGAAATTTAATCCGTATCTATTAGTGTTTTATTATCATGTACTTACGAATAATAATTTATAAATCAGTATGTAATATTAAAAGTATCCAATTTGGTTAGTTGTACTAACCAAATAACCAAAATCTAATAGATCATTTATCGGAAGGAGATACCGAAAACATCTACTGCACGGATAATGTGCCCCGACTGTGCATTACTCTGGCATCCACCACCAGATCAACCACAAACATTCGCGCTTGTTATCCGCTCGTCAGAGTGCCATAGATAGTCTGCTATTTGTCTGTCAATTTGACAATAGTTGTCAGGCGGATGGTAACAAAGACCCAAAGAGGGCAGTACGGTGTGTTTCTCACCACTATTAATAATGTTTACAGTTACAGAGTTTATCGGTGAGAACTGGCACCTTCGCCATAATATAGAAACTGAACTTGAAATGAGAACAAATTAATTATGTTAATCCTTGTTTATTATAGAATTTTAATCTATATCCCAGTAATTTTACCTATTACCCAGAGCTATTTTCGGCTATGAAATTATAAATTCTAATAAATACCCTCTATAGTCAGTAATAGGAGACATGAGAAAATCACTTTCTTACTACTTATAGGTGACCTAGCTGCAGGTCACTTTTGAGCTCCGTACATAAAAATACATTAAAAACAAAAGGAAGAAAACGCCCCCTGTGGTGAAGCAAATGAAAAATTAATCTCAAAACTTGCCACACATGTTTTGTCCGAACAACCGACAACCACGAAGGCGAGATGCACCAGGCAGCACCTGACAGCCAAAAAAGGGGAAGTATATAGTCATGCGTTGTTACGATAAAGCCACAGATCCAGAAACAATATCAACAGGGTATAGATATGATTTATATAAACAATTTTTGAAAATATATCGTCAACTCAATGAAACAGTAACAGAACAAAGACTAATTGATCAAATAATTCTAGAAATTGATGAAATTAAGAAAGAAATTGCAGATAAATAAGAAATAATCCGAACAAGATCCTTCAAAAATTAGAAACATCGAACACTGTTATAAACCATTCCGTACATCCACACCAAATTTTACACAGAAAGATGAAGAATGATAAAAACAACAACACTTGTATTCAGTAGATAAATGAAATAGAAACAAACGTTATTAAATAAAAGGTACCAACCCAACACAAGCCCAATCCTACCTGTATTAAATATAATTGAAAACACAGACAATATAATTAAAGCAATAAACAACAATATTTTCCCAAACCACCACATAGGACACAGATTTACAAGAGATACAAGAGACACATACCTATTATGTGCTTGTGCAAGTGCCACAATTACATTAAACAAACAAAAAATCAAAACTACTGTAACAGTAAACTTAAAACGTTTGTGAAACCAAGATGGCAGATAAGACTACAAAACGAAATAGAACCACTTAGAAAATATATTGGTAGCGAAACCCAATATATGAAAGGAAATCAAACAAAATAAATATTACAACAAACCAGATAATCAACAACAAAAAACAAACAGTTGGAGAAACGCTTGAAATGCTAAAACACAAACTTGGGCTCGTTTGCATAGATAAAATAATCAAATGAAAGAAAATCGGAAAACGCAATATTTACAAATAAAGAGAAACTGTTTTATCGAAATCTAACAACCAGCAACAAAGCAGATTGGTATAATACCACTAACTAAAGCACAATTAACATAATTCTGGAATACATTGTGGTCAAATGCTACAAGTTTTAACGAAAGCGCTAAATAGAGACAGAATGAAAATGATATAAAATTACACCGGAACAATCAGAGTCTCTTAAAGATCACGTACATAATTATTGGTACAAACAATTTACAAAAATAAATACAATATAGTCAAATATACACAGTACAAAAAAAGAGTAATTTTAACACTGAATTATCATCAGAACATATCAGTGTTATATTACATTACATAAAAGTAATTTAACACAGTAGATTTTACAATGTGTATAATAGTTTTTTTTACACATTTTTTTAAGACCAGCCATATATGTAGATAAAAACTTTGACTTCATTGCACTAAAAAGGGGTGTGGCAATACATGAGTTAAACGTCGAAACATTGTATGCATCGGCAATCAATCTTAAACTTACAAAATATAATGATTTAATCACGCTGTGCAGAGGTTCCAATCCCGTCATTAGATTACCTGAAGTACGAAACTTTTAGGAAAGAATGCCTCACGATCTAAAATAATATTTAAAATAAGAAGCACTATTTTGCTTCTGACTTATCTTTAGAAGTAGTTTTGTGTTTGCGTTTACTTTATTAAGACAATTTTGGGTAGCGCTAAGTTTTTTGTTCTTAACTCAATTTTTTACTTTTTAAGAATTATATAGTTAATATCTTTTATATTAAATAAATAAAATCAGTTCGAAAAATTAGGTGTATGTCCTTATTTTGAACAATACTATAAGGAACATTTTGAACATATGAAGGAGCGTATCTGAATTTGGCGTATTTAATCAAAAAAAAAACAAGGAACAAAACTGCATAAAATAAACAGTCTAATATATATGGATGCTATTAAAATTTATACTTCCACATCGGCTCAAATGTAACGATTATTAAAAATAACTCAAATTGGAGTTATAAATATGGAGTTTGGTATTGTCAAATATTGCATATAGAACATATAATATGAAGTAAAGAACAATCAGAGAATCTATTCTCTAATTATTATTGTCGGATTGTCCCGGATGTATACAGAAAATGGGAGAACACATGCAATATAAATATCTAGGATTCTATCAAAATTAAAAAATGTAATAATAATAAAATAATAAAACTGGACTTACGGGAACTATACAAAGAGCGACCACTACTTTTATCTACTGCTTATTTTAAAACTTTACTCTAAAAACCTCTTTAAATCGACCGATCGACCGATAGAAGAATAATACACAGAAAATAATAGGCTTGAACAAAAGCCTATTTGCCTTCATTCGATTCACAATCATTAGGTAAGTGGAAAATCAGAGACTCGTTTGAGAGAGATAATCATACCACTATTATTCTGTATTCTGCATTACCGCCCATTAACGGCTTAGGATCAAATTGTGGTAAACTCTAAACACCATTTGGTACAAAAATAATCGAAACCTAAAATCACGTTAGTTGTGGGTACCCACGGTAACGTCTCAGATGGACACTGGTAGGTACCAGTAGGTACCATTTACCATTTTGGTTTGTATTGGTTGCTAACGTCCATATTGTCTTTTCATAATATATAGGAATCACAATTTATCTAAACATTGTTGGATGTTACGTGGAAATGAACCTGCTGCCGGTGGATCTAAATATATTTTAGCCCATAGCGGCTGGTTCGATAATAAAATAATAATATACTTTATTGTAATGAAGCACATTTTATTTAATATAAAATGTAATCGATCCGGCACCTGTAATTATTTATATTATAATTTCGCGATCAAATAAGATACCTGAAACAACATTTAATACCAGAGAAATACAATACCACGCCGGTCCGATCCGAAGAGAGACACGCACACTCAAATTCTTACGTCTGCTACGTTGGCTAGAATGAGCAGCACACGAAATTTACAGTCAGTCCGAATACTGCATGAGTGAAGATCAGTCTAGCCGATACCTGCGTTTCTACTATCAGGGAGCAGTAAGTAAAATTTGCTAAGTCCACAAACTGTCAGAATAATTTTGCCGGCTTTTATCTATTTATATAGAAATGTTTTGTTCACAAAAACACCATTTACAAAAATTTTCACCATTCACGGTCTGTTGGGTATAAGAATCTCCTAAGTTCGATTTTTCCGTTGCGCATGTCCGAGGTCTGAATAGAATCTCAAGCCGGCAGTTCCCAAGAAGAGAAGTCAGTCGATTGCTGTCCATCACCATGACCAGTAACTGCCTGTCCTGCAGCTGCTACTAGTGTAAGGAATAGTAAGTAAATACTCTAAATCCACAACTTTGGTAGGTACTTAGAAGAAAATTCGCCGACTACTGTACTGTCTACTACTGAGCTAATATTGTAAGTCAGAGTTTGACACTGCGCATGTTCGGGGTTCCGCTGGTCTTCAAGTCAACAGGGACCAACTGGAACATTTAGTCCTGCCTGCCGCCACAGCTGTTACTTGTACAAAGGAATAAGAAGTAAGAAATAATTCTAGGTTAGGAGGAATTATAGCGCACGTACCGATAGTTCTAGATTGTAGATACTTCCTAGATATACTTTAATGATGAATAAGTAAATTATTTGTCAGATCAACATCTATTTATATCAATTCATAATAAATTACTGACAATTTTTATGACTTCTTTTTTATCTATAAACTATAAATCTTAAACTATAAAATATATACGTTTTTATGTTATATAAATTTGGTACATACAGCTTTTCTGTAATAATGATACTACTATTTTATATACTAATTTCATTCTTGCTTTGAGAAATAACTAAACATTCTAGGGAATCAATCCACATACTTCGTGGTTTGTGAGAATCTTATTAGGCAGTTTCAGATCTTCAATATTACAAAATTAATGGAAAAACGTCCATAACTCCAAGTCAGTGTACTTACTAACAGCCATTGGATTTAATAACTGCATAAGCTGATAGGCCAATAACGTGTATTTACTAGGAAGTTTGAGTAAAGTTAAGAACAGCTTTAGCCAAGGCTTTACTTTACAATAATTTCCAGCTTTAGTTATATCGAACTATTACTGTAATTACTAAACTTTTACAATATGCGCGCTGCTGACGATGCCAAATTTTATACGTTCATTACAGAACTAACCGCAGCAGGGCTCTTATGCCGCTTTCCGTATATTTACATATGTATCCCCATGTTTCTATTAAAATTTAATTAGAAACAATCTAGAGCAGAATAATGTACAAGGGTGAATTAAATTCTAATACTGTTCCCCAAAATCACTCATCAGACGAACATGAATTCAGTGATGAGTTATTATTTTATAGAAAGTATTAATGCAACCAATAAATAAGTAGCAATTAATAAAGTAACAATGCAATGCAATTGTTGTACAATATAGATGAAGAAATTGACTGTATTGTATTAACAGAAACTTGGAAAATAAAAGACACATCTCTTTTTAATATGCGTGGCTACAATTTGGTGTACAAAGAACGCAATCTAAATCAAAATGATGGTGTGGTAGTGTATGTCAAAGATACAATACCCTTTGAGAAACAAATTTTTAAATTTGACAGTATAAGTATATCCTAACGATGGGTGGACTGGCGTGAGTGCCGGTACCACGAGGCTCTCCACCTTCTGGTGCTTGCCTCAGGATATGTTGTGTTTTCAGTTGTTTGTGCATCTATGGCTTCTATTGTAGAGTAGTGCTGGGATGAGGTGGGTGGGTTTCAGGGTAGTGGACTATGGATTTTTTTATTGTTTATGAAGGATATTGGGGCAGGGATTTGGGTTTTTGCTATGTAAGGGTGGTTTGTAAGGGTTGGTATGGCGGATTTTTTTATTGTTTAGGGTAGGAAAGTTTTTGGGTCGATTTAGGAGGTTTGACAAAATAAGGGTGGTCTTTGGTTAGGGGTGGTTTTTTGGATTTTTTATTATTTCGGGTAGGATGATCTTTGGGTAAGTGGAGTGGTGTCTCCGAAACCCATACTGGAAGTCACTGATGACATCGTCATCATCCAGGACCTCCAGCATTACCTCCAGGATCATGGAATCAAATACTTTGGATAGGGAGAGCAGAAGGCTTATTGGCCTGTAGCTGGCCGGCTGATTTCCGGGCTTGTTTGGTTTAGGGATGGGAATAAGTTTGGCGGTTTTCCAGGGAGTAGGATAGTGTGTTTCTCGAAGACTAGAGTTATATACTTTGGTGAGGAAAAGGATTGTGTTAAGGGGTGGGAATTTTAGGGCGAAACTAGGAATATTGTCAAGCCCGGGAGCCTTCTTGGGGTTGAGGGATTTTATGTGTTGAAGGACTGTGGATGGACGGAAATATACGGGGTCTTCTGTTGTTGGTAGTCGACCTGCCGGTATATCAGCGGCATGGTGGTCGACTAGGGTTCGAGTACGTTGGGGGATGAAATTTGGGGTGAATTGGGTTTGGTATTGGGTAGCAAGGATATGGGATTTTTCAGAGTCTGTTACATATTTCTCATCACCTACTAGCAGGGGTGGAATCTGAATTCGCTTTTTAAGAAATATTCGCGGTAGAAAGTACGGATCTTCAGGGTGGTCGAGGATAGTTTGCGCTATACCTTCGTCTCTGTAGGCTCGAATTTGTCTAGCGATTTCGTGTTTTTGTCTGTTAAGTTGCGTTAAAGTAGCCGGATTGTGGGACGCAGGAATTGCTTCCTGGTCCGGTTTTTCGATTTAATTAAATCAAGTATGTGGGGTGGTAGTGGTCTATTGTGGCGTGTCGTTCGTTTTAAAGTACATGTCTGTTCTAGGGCTCGTTGAACTACCGTCGTGATGTTAATCACCGCTCGGTCGATTTCGGGAGGGTTGTTACAGGGTGGGTTATTTGGTATTTGGGATGAGAGAATGCGGGAAAACTCGGTCCAGTTATAATCCTTCTCTCTAGGATAGCATTTTACTGCTCTAGGGACGGCCGTTATGTTGACGTGCGTCAACACCGGCCAATGATCACTGTTTAATTGTTGCAGAACACTAAGTTCTGCATCCCCTCTGAAATTGGAGCTGATCATGAAGTCTATAGTGGACCGAGAAGTGGGTCTGGTAGGTTCGTTGGGTGCGTGAATTTGGATATGGGGATTGTGGGTTACGTAATCGTATAGGGCCTTGCCCGAGGCATCAGCCGGGTGATGTACGTCCCAGGTAGGATGTTTGGAATTAATATCTCCGAGCAGCAGGTATTTGTTATTAACTTGCCCTAGTTTGTCTAGGTCCGAGGTGTCGAGTATAATTCTATGTTTCTTATAGGCAGAAATTATTAAAATATCCGTATCCGTGGTCTTTAACGTAATGGCCACAGCGTCGAAGGAATTAAGGGTAGGTAATGGGGTTTCAAAGTGTTTTAGGTGGGATTTGACTACCAGGGCAGTGCCTATCCTGCCGACGGCTTGGTCGGCTCTATACACTCGGTAGCCGAGACAGCTGAAGGCTGAGGAAGGTTTCAGGTTTGTTTCGCAAAAACCGCCAATGTCTATTCGTTCGGCGTCGAGTAGCGTCTGTATTTCGGGCTTTTGTCGCAGCTCACCATTACTGTTGTGCTGCAACATATTTAATTTGAGTCGTGTCATTGTAGGTCTATGTAAATATGTCTGAGATAGCTTCTATTATTATAAGAAGCTTCTCCGTCGGGTCTGTCGCCTTTTTTAATTTAATTATGATTTTTAGTTTAGTCCAAATATTCTTCAAATCGAAAGATTTGAAGAAGTCTATAATGTCTTTGAGTGGACTGTCGGTCTGAGGGGCGGGTTGTGGCGTCTGTGAGGATGGTCTTTACTGTTCTCTGGCCCTGAAATTTTTCCAGGCCTGTGCAGCAGCGTTAGTGTCTGCTGTTTCTGCAGGGGCTGACTTAGGGGTGGCTATGGCTTTTGTCTTTTGGGGTGGTAAACTTGGGAATGAGGATTTGGTTTTTGTTGGGTTAACTGTGGCAGGAGCCAGAGTATTGCCGGAGGGCTGCTTGTTAGCAGTGGTGGAGGCAGGGATGGGTTTAGGTGCGAGGGTGGGTATTGACCTTGCCTTCGCTGCCAGGTATGCCGGACATCCACGGTAGCTGGCCGGGTGTTCCCCGCCGCAATTAGCATAAGTATATTACAGCTAACACTATATAAATAACAAGAACGTACTGCTTACAGCAATACGTTTACGCATGTGTAAATACTTTCATTAATGAATTATATAATTATTTAAAAAACTGCAATCCAACATATATGCATATATTGACTGGCGATATTAATATCAACATTCTAGATCTAGATTGTAATTCCTCACAAAACTACTCCATCGTGCTAGCCGAAAATGGGTTCATATCAACCATAAACAAGTACACAAGAATTGTTGGTGATAGTAAAAGTTGTATTGATCATTTCTTTGTTAGGGGGGCAAATCAACAGACTGCTTATGTTTGTTTCAATAGTTCTTAATGTGTCTATTTCTGAGCACTTTCCTACAATAGTACAAGTTGTTTTTCCTGGAATAAAAAAGGACATTATTAATACACATAAATTTAAATAAAAGGAAATTGGGACAATATTTACTCCTACAGTGATGTTAATGAAGCTACGAATGTATTTGTAAATAAAATAAAATAAAATTTAATATCGATGTATGTACTAATCAAGTAAAAATCAAAAATAATTATATCAAGAGGAAATTATGGAGTACAAACGGTTTGCTGAAGAGTGAACAAATGATAAGCAGCCCCACTGAGCAAAATAAAATTAAATATAGGCAATATAGAAATAAACTAAATGACTTAATAAAACTTACTAAAGCAGACTACTATCAAAAAAGAATTAATAAAAATAAAAATAAGAGCTCTGAGTTATGGAGGTGCGTAAAGGAAATATCAAACGAAAAATCTAGAATGAGTAATATAACACACTTAAGAACTTCTGATGGTAATGAAGGAACTCATATAAATAAAATTTCAAATGAGTTTAACAACTTTTTTACGAATGTCGGTAAAAGATTAGCAAACAAAATAAAAAATAAAAATAAGAAGTCATTTAAGCTCGACGCAAACTTTAACTCAATGTTTCTTACTAGAACGTGCCAAAAGGAAGTTGGAGGTGTTATATTGTCTATTGTCAAAAATAAAAAATCGCCAGGAATAGATAATATTAGGGCAGAAACGTTAAAATATAGTAGATGAAATTTCTATGCCACTTGCCCATATCACTAATATGTCCTTTGAAAAGAGTGTCTTTCCAGATGCATTAAAAACTGCAGTTATTAAGCCTGTTTATAAAAGTGGTGACAGGCTAGACGTGTCGAACTATAGACCGATTTCGCTGATTGGTAGTATAGCGAAAGTTTTTGAAAAGATTCTGAAAAAAAGAATAGTAAACTACTTAAATAAATTTAGTATTTTGTCAAAACAGCAATATGGGTTCGTAGAGGGTAGATCGACACAGGATGCTATAGCTGCCTTAACGTCACAACTTTATAGGGCTGTAGATAGGCTGAGGCCTACATTTTGCGTCTTTGTTGATTTGGCCAAGGCCTCTGATACAGTCAGTCACACTCAGTTGCTTCAAGTATGTGAAAATGTAGGCATTCGGGGTATTCCTCATCAGTTAATCAGTAATTATTTAACAAACAGGAAACAATGCGTTAGAATCAATGACACCTTAAGTGATTTTCAAACTGTTGAATATGGGGTACCTCAGAGAACTCTGTTAGGACCTGTATTTTTTAACATATATTTGAACGACTTATTGAGAATACACACTGAGGGAAGCATAATTAGTTTCGCAGATGATACTGCTATTATCCATCAAGATGATAGTTGGTGTGGTCAAAAAATATAATTGACTGGTTTAGCTACAGGCTTCTTACAGTAAATTTTAAAAAAATTTATTATGTTCCGTTCACCTCATATATATGCAATTTACCAAATTTTGACAACCTATCTCTTATTGTGAATAATGAACAAGTGCAAATTAAATCGGTTAACTCTGTAAAATATCTTGTTATTTATGTTGATTCACATCTAAAATGGGATGTACAAGTACATAATGTAATTACAAAAATCAGAAGTCTTTTATACAAATTTAAACATTTAACAAAAATACTTACCCTTGAACAACTTATAGTATTGTATCACGCTCTAGTAGTGTCTCATTTAACCTACGGGATTATACCATGGGGAGGAGCTACTAGTTTTACATATAGGAAAGCTAGAGATAATACAAAAATATATAATAAAAATAATTTATAAAAAGAATTATACTTACCCTACAGATTTACTTTTTGCAGAAACCAACTTGTTTGATATAAGACAATTGTTTTGTTGATCTCTCTTAGTTAGGCAGCATAAAAATAAACATGAATTAATAAATATTCAATACGAATATAGTACACGCTATAAATGCAGCGGTGCATCAAGAATTCCAAAGGCAGCGAAAACAATATTTTTTCAGAGGTCATTTGTTTATTTAGGACCAAAAATGTATAACATAATACCAAATGAGTTAAAAGCACTTAATAATTTGAATCAATATAAAAATAAATTAAAGAATTGGTTAAGAGAGACATCTAGGTTACACATTCATGAATTAATAAGCAATGACAGTATATAATAAAATCAACGTAGTGCCTGCTAAATTATCCTAAGAGTTTGTCCTTGAAGGTTATTGTGCATAGTGTGCGAGTGCATAGTGTGCGAGTGCATATTGTATTGTTTTTACCTACCTGCCTACCTACCACCCTATAGTTTCATTTTACGTCATGCATTTTCAAAAATATAAGTATGTAATAATCAGAGGTATATCCATACATTTTATATTATGGTTTTTATTATATTAGTTAGTATATTTATATTAGTAATTGTAACTATATTTATATACTTATTGATATCTTTATGGTTTATAGTTTTATGTACTGTTATGTGTATAGTTCTATACGTGTGTGTGTGTGTGCATATGTGTGTGATATATGCGTATATATGTGTATATATACGTGTGTACGAGTATATATGTGTGTGTGGGTATATGTGTACTTATGTATTTTAATTTTTCTTTGTTTCAAAATTATCGTATATTGTATTGGATGTTAACATTATATGTATGGAATTATATGTAGATATAGTTTTTCATTTGATGTTCAATGTTTTAATGTTTTAATATTTTTGGTTGTACTTACACCCATACTCAAGGTTTTACCTTTTTTGGGGTTGTCCTATTTATTTGCATTTCCGAACTGTACATGTTTTCTCTAATTGTACATGCATTATTTGGTGAATAAATATTATTATTATTAATCCGAATTTTGTGAGAAAGTATTAGAAAACTCGTATAGATAGGAAATATTTTGCACAATCAATTAAGTAAAAAAAATAATAGTTAGATTAATGGATTGAAAAAAAAATCTCACAGGATAAAATGAAGCCGCCAATTACGATCAGCAAAGTATTAATTATCAGTTCTATTATTTCAAAAAGGTAAATGCAAGTTGGTAACAACATAAACATACATAACTCATAAACTCCAACTATAAATCCTGTGGGTGTCTGTTGGAAAATATAATACTTTTAAAGAAACAGAGAAACACCTATTTTCCACCAATACAGCCCAGTGTCGCTGACACCAAAATAAAAAAATTGACAAAATAATTATCATAAATTCTGACTGTCTGAGACGCATTTTGCTTTACAGATGAATGCTCCTTTTTTTTGTAATGGAAATATGAATAGGCAGAGTGTCAACTATTGATGTGATCAGAATACACACTGGTATAGAAAAGGCCACACACAGTCTCTTCAAAAATTGAATGTTTAGGCAGATATCCTAGGAGATAACATCATTTTTACCATTTCCTATCAAATAAAATTTTACAGGATCTTGATATGTTGGAAAATATTCAACCCGCTATAAGCGAAACTATTCAGAATAATGACCTTGAATTTTAAGAGTTTGAAATAACCTGTCAATAAGATGGTGCGCCATTACATAGTCAACGTTTATCCTAACTCGTGGATTGAGGACCACTTGAATTGCCTACTCATTCACCAGATTTGAGTTCCTTGTAGTTTTTTCTATTGAATTGCTTTTATTCACCAAGTGTGTGCCTATCCCCAGGCAAACACAGGCAGTATCTTGTCTAGGTTCACACACTGAAATAGCATAAGAGTTAGCAAGGGGATGTGGAGGGCACTTTATACGCACACTATACATTTTAATACTACAAAACCACCAGTGATAAATATATACTATCTGGAAATTACTTCAAGTTAGTCATTCCGTTTTACCAAGTTGTCAACTCAGGATGTTCTGAAACATATAAATTCACAAAAGTTGAATTCAACTGGAAGGGATACGAGTTTTCTTAGCATGAAATTAATTCTCAGTTTTTCGTTAAATCACGATGCCTATACATATATAACCAGCACTTGTCCAAATAGTATTACATCTTACCTTTCAAAAATCTTGTAGCCAATTCCCTAATATTGAAAGGACAAATCTAAAACTATAATGCCCTTGCTTTGTATTAGAATTCACTACCCAAACTTTGACAAAATCCTAAATGCCCTTCTGCATTTTGCGCACTATAGTTTCGCTTCGTACAGAACTCCAAGAATAGTACCACTAGCATAACAGTATGGTCCGGAAATTGAAAAGCTAAACTTGATATTTTGTCCGTTTTTCCTTCTTTTACTTTCTTTTTCTAGGACAATATTATTCTCAGCAGATATCGAAAACAAACATTGTCATATGTTGGTAATCGAGAAAGAGTAAATTTGATTTATTAGCATATATACTAAGTTGTTTCAATAAATTAGACAATTCTCGTTTCCCACCATGGACCCAGTGTCCCTTTTCTGTTATGTAAAAATTCGAAACTCAAGAGTCCAAGGGGCCCTCGTTGTCGTGAGACATCATTATCGTGAAAAGAACGTTTAGGAATGCAAGCTATGCTATCTCTCTCGCACTATACAGTGCTTTAGTCGGAGGAAAAATGCTTTTATCATATAGGAGGTATGCCGAGCCAATTACTATCATGTAGGTTAAGCGCCAGGCTTCCAAAGTGGCGAAATTTAAGAAAAGCCTGAAGTATTCTTGAGTTCTTTCCTTCCTTCCTTTTCTGGAAAACGTCGAAATTTGACCGTGTTCTTCAACTTTACGGTTTATTAGCCTTCAGCCGCCGGTCTTTAATGTATCATTCTGGTTGTCCCAACGATGCAGTATGCTTTCCGGTGCCTCAGAATATCCGGCAATCCACACAAAGAACTTGGTAAACTTAGGAAGTTCAACCGCGCTGAGTCTAGCCTACTCCCAAGGCACCGAGCTACCAGTGATATTTTTGAGCCAGTTCAGACTTCTTTATTGAAGGCAATTATTGCTAACGATTCTCCCCACGGGCGGGTGTTTGACGAAGTGCGGGCGGACATTTCCGCTGGCAATCACAATCATTTGTAGCTGTCCCCAGACCCCAACCTTTCAGGAAGGGGACATTCAGGTGTCGGTACACTTTTATCAGATTGCTCTACTATTCAAATACTACAGTGGGCTCCTGTACCTTACCTGCTTCTGCGTCTCTCTTTAATTTTTTAAATCTGCGCCTCTGTGCGTTTGATAGTTGCTTTCTACCTCCGAATTGAAAGCCTTTTACTCCCCTAAAGGTAGTATCTATCGCTGTTCGTTTCCCAGCGACCTTTAGTCTGACATCTTATCAGAAGCCTGTGCATGAAAGATACTACCAGTAGTAAAATTATTAGCATCGGCATTGCCTTATGACTCATCAATGTAGGCAAGCTCCTTCAGCAGCGTCAAGGTAGAATTGATAAAGTTTTTCTCCCCACAGTATTCTGGACTAGATGTATCTGAGGTATTATCGATTATTTTCGTGAAGAGTGACGTTCACCATACAACTTATTTAGTGGAGAGTCGTTGCTTGACACCCAATAGTGAGTGTGGTGGAATAAGTGTATTGTAAGTGTAACCTATTTAGTTATAATTTTTAAAATAAAATGTAACTACTCCTATCTTTTGGACTTTCATTTTTTCCGTTAGTTGTAGGTAACCTCCTGGGTTTTGGTTTTGAAGCTCTTCAATTTTTTTAATTTGAAACAATAGAAAAATTAATGCTTGGTTACGCTTTTGTCGAAATTTATTATACAATATTATATATATTCTATTCTATTCTATAAAAACGACATGTATACAACATACCGTGTTATTAAATAAAAGTGTAATAACTTTTCTGTAATTTCTGAAAAAATCCAGAAATTTATTTTAGATTCGACAAAAAATGTAATCCCGCATTATCCTTTCAGCTATTTTAAATTAAAAAAATGAAGACACTTCATTTGTTCAGTATATATGAAAATTTCTGCAAAGTGAAGTCAATGAAATATAAAGTGAAAGAGGTAGAGACTAATAATAATTAATTATACTTCCTCAGGATTTAACTACGTGTAAGACGATCCAAATTTAATCAAGACCATTGAGGTCTCGGGGAAAGTAAGAGATATGGAGTTGGTTAAATTGAGGAAAAGCTACGAAGGTTTTTCCTCGTCCATATCATACATAAACCACAAATTAACTTTTTTTGTTTTAATTTTTGCTTTTCCAACTTCTTTTCTATTCTAAGTTTTAATACTTAAGTTTAGTGGGTATATAAATGGATATTTTCTAGGATTAAATATGTTGCCACATTTATGAAACAATTAAAATGTTAGACAATAAACACGCGGCCAAGAGGAATAATCAGGGGTTGTTTTTTATTAAAACTGGTTTTCTTTGACCAAAAATAAAAGTCTCAAATTGAAAATTTTCACATCAGTATTCTGTTTTGTTAAAACAAATATATACCATACTACGTCCGTACCTGAAAAATTAAATTCTTTAATAGTCATAGGTTATATCGAGAATATTTTACTGTCATGCTATTAGGAGTAAAATATAACAATGATAAAGTGTGTAAGCAGTCTGTGAATATGCAAAATAAAAAAGAAACCCAAGTACCTATTCTACATAATTTAATGAATAGAACATAGGCAAATAAAGAAATACTACACTTGTGTTCTTTAAACGACTGTTTTAATTTTGCAGTGGGTATATTTCCACATGTAATTTCCTTAATCAATGGCAATATGTTTTTATACCTCCTTAAGCCGAATTGGAAGATATTAGAACGTAACTTGAATTTTTATATTTTCTGAACTAACAAGAAGCAAAGATACATTCAAATGGTTTTACGGAAAATATTGGGCATTCAAACCTACAAAATACTTACCAATACCTTACTTACGTAACCAACTGTATCTCTTACAGTTTTTTAAATTCCAAACGTAACGATGGATGTAGTAGCTAGATTGGCTTAACATGATTGGATCTACAAAGGACAAAAATACTGGGAGATGTTAATATCTTCTGTTATTTTGAAAATATCACGTATTCAAGGATAAAGTAATACTGAATTCCATCTTTTGTAATATATAATTCCAAACTATACTCCTATGTACATCGTAGCAAGCAGAAAAGACGGCGAATAAAAATATATTTTTACCCGGTATTCTGCAAAGCTGGAAAGGGCGAACGGACGCACGCGGAATGTTTTCTACTTATTATTTATTACAGCAAACTTTGATAAATTATTTTGTATACAGAGATGATGGATGGCCAATGCGTCCTAAACTGAAAACCTTATACGCCAGGCTATTTTCATTTTCATAGTATATTTTCATTAACTTGGCAAACGTTTAATTTGTACAGATTCGGATGATTTTCCAGCTACATAGTTTTACACTTAAAATGAATTTATTATTGTTTCATTACGGATTACTTCCTTCCCTCTTTCTGCTTATTAGTTACAAGAGCAAAGGTATTTTATGGTACCTTCACATGCGGAATTAATTTTACTAGTTTCTCAGTGGTAGGTAGATACTATAAATACACACAGTGCTTTTCAAAAATGCATTATGATTACTTTTATTATTTAAATAACTTTAATCTAATATTTTGTATATTAAATTAAGAATACAAAAATTTTTTTCGTTTCTTAATATTTTCTTAATTTTCATTTAGATACATTTTCGTAATATTGAGCAACATGTGAGGTAATATGAACATTTATTGATGATACTAGACAAGTTGTTGGCTGTTATAGTTGAATTTATTTCTTCAATAAAAAAAACAACAAAAGAAAATCTTTTTATTTTTTTTATTTTTGGAGAACTTTCAGCTCATTTTTTTACATTGATACCTTCTCCGACGTTTCGTCCGAGTTTTCTGACTTCTTCATAGGTTACTTAAATACTGAAAATAATGTTTTTATATTAATAATTAAATTAGATTAGTGACAGAATATTTATCCAAAAGAGTGTTTTCTTACCTACTAGAATCTTTCTATTTTAACTACCTACTACATTGTGGTTTTATTTTATTTTTATATGTACATTTGCTCGAAGATTTGAGCAGTGATCTGACCGTTTTAGGTGTCGCCGTCGATGTGTTTCTTTTTGAAAGCAGGTACCTAATTAAGTCAAGTGCGTATGTTAGTGGTTCAGATAGCCTAAGGCTATCTGAGCAAATGTACATATAAAAATTAAATAAAACCACAATGTAGTAGGTAGTTAAAATAGAAAGATTCTAGTAGGTAAGAAAACACTCTTTTGAATAAATATTCTGTCACTAATCTAATTTAATTATTCATGTAAAAACATTATTTTCAGTATTTAAGTAACCTATGAAGAAGTCCGAAAACTCGGACGAAACGTCGGAGAAGGTATCAATGTAAAAAAAATGAGCTGAGTCCTCCAAAAATAAAAAAAATAAAAAGATTTTCTTTTGGTTTTTTTTTATTGAAGAAATAAATTGAACATTTATTGTTTTTTAAATATTTAATTTATTACTTACTATTTATTTTTTATGCATCTAATCTGGTTTTCAGGAACTGTTGGAAATATGTTGGTAATAAGTATTGAAAAATATTTTTCCAATTAAATTTTCCACATTTTATTAAGATGTTTGCGACGTATCTTAAAAATAATAAGGTTATTCCTTTGCATAGCTAGGTTTATAGATAACGAGGAAATATAAAACTTTATTGTACTATAATATTTGATAATTTAATTAATAATTTATCTCTTAGTTAACTTTTTGGCTTTATTCGTATATAAAGAAAGGTGTACCTAAACTGTTAAATAAACCAATAAATAATATTAAAAATATACTATAAAAGAAACAGATATTTTAATGAATTTTATTGCTAAATGGACGATTAAGTAATTTTGGTAAAAGTATTCTTCAGTAAATGTTTTAAGTAAACATAATTAAATGATTGTAATTGAATCTCTTCTCTCTGAAACTATTGAAAGTATGAATTGAAAAACTTTTAAATTTTCAAACGGATATTGCCATAGGAATATGTTTCTTTAAAATGCTGTGACTTGTAAAAGTTTCAGAAAAATGCATGCACTTAGAGCACCTAATACCTACATAAAGTAGTTATATCCACTTGTGTTTATTTCTAGTATACTAACCATATCCCGCACATCTGTGAAATGATATATGTATTTTTATTTCTTTCCTGTAATGTGTCTATTAAGCATTTTATAATGTAATCATCTAAATGCATTTCTTCAATATCAATGATGCTTTCCTAGTACAGTAGAATTATAAGGAAACATCTTTATCAATCAAGAAAAACAAATCCAAGCAAGTTAAATGCGATTCTAATACTTAGTGGCTAAATCAGTAGTTTATCTTTGTTTATTAGTAGTTTATTAGTAGTTTCTCTTTGCTCTTATTATGGCACATTCTTTAGGCCATATTACCTTGCAGATATTTTCATTTACCGTTATATAACGGTAAAGACCGACCTACCGAAATTGAAATAATATTCTACCGAAAATAGTGGCATTTTGTTTAAAGAACCTTAATTTTATTTATCTGAAGGAGATACCGAAAACAACTACTCCACGGACTATGTGCCCCAACTAGTGTTGCATTACTCCTTTACCTCCATGAAAGTCGCCATATCTTTCATAGAGACCAATCATCAGACACCGACCGGTTTTGTAGTCATTATGTCCTTGTCCGAGTACCGTAAGTAGTGGAATCGATGAACGATGTTGCATAGGTTCCTCATTTTTCAAGACGATAAAGGTCACATCAATAGTTGTATTGGTACCTTTAGTAAAGTAAGTCGCTACTTGTCAGTGAGACAATAATTGTCAGACGGATAGAAGCCAAAAGACCAAAAGACCAAAACAAAGCAACTTCTATAGTTAATGTCTTTAACTTATTTTTCGTGCAGCTTCATAATTGATTTTATTTTCTTTTGGGATTACACAACCTGTAAAATAATAAAAAAACAGAAAACAGGAAGTATTCAAAATAAAAATCGAAAGAGTATCAAGACAAACTTTAAAGTTTGCTTCAAAAACTTTATTAAATTTATTAAATTGAATCTATCTTATGAAATTTATTAAAGTTAATTGGTTTTATATTTTTTTTTATTATTTTATAGGTGGTGTAATCCCAAAAGAAAATAAAATGAACCCAAATATAGCTTTGTGTGCTACCTGATTTAGCTTTAAATTGCATATATTTTGCAAATTGTATATCTTTTACTTAAGTTAGTTCTTTAATGATGATATAACGGAAAAAATAGGAAGGGGGAAATTGTAAGGGTTCAGCTTATTGACTGGGTTAAGTGAAATCACAATTACTATCCATTGTACATATGGATAATTTTTCCCGGGGGATGTTGCATATACAGTGTGTCCCACTTAAGGTCTAACCACACCCGTAACATTTTTATTTATGAACCGATTTCTATGAACTTTTTTTGTTGGGTAGGTCCAAAAAAGTACATAGCGGGCATGCTTCATTTGTTTGGTAAGTCGGCGTCATGGC
Organism: Pogonocherus hispidulus; assembly: GCA_963924545.1. Classification (NCBI taxonomy): domain Eukaryota; kingdom Metazoa; phylum Arthropoda; class Insecta; order Coleoptera; family Cerambycidae; genus Pogonocherus; species Pogonocherus hispidulus. Next base: position 75,135,486 of record OZ004692.1, on the reverse strand, counting down.
CAACTACGTCCTATTTTTTACGCAAAAAAAACGAGATGTATCTACTATTAGCGAATTTTTCACAAAAACTTTAATGCCAGAATCTAATCAAGAGCACCTAAAACCCAACTGTACCAAATTTCATGGCGCTACTGTACAGGGTGTTCGTTTGTCCCACTTAAGGTCTAGCCACCCCCTTAAAACATAAGTTATTTTCCTAAAACATAAGAATATTTTAAAATTGATAAAATAAAATATCATTTAAAAAAACTTATTCTCTGGAACACCCTGTATTGTAGCGCCATGAAATTTGGTACAGTTGGGTTTTAGGTGCTCCTGATTAGAATCTGGCATTAAAATTTTTGTGAAAAATTCGCTAATAGTAGATACATCTCGTTTTTTTGCATAAAAAAATAGGACGTAGTTGGCTATGACGCCAACTTACCAATCAAATGGAGCATGCCCACTATGTACCTTTTTACGACTTACCAACAAATAAAAGTTCATTGAAATCGGTTCATAAATAACGATTTTACGGGGGTGGTTAGACCTTAAGTGGGACACACGAACACCCTGTACAGTAGCGCCATGAAATTTGGTACAATTGGGTTTTAGGGGCTCCTGATTAAGAATCTGGCATTTAAATTTTTGTGAAAAATTCGCTAATAGTACATCTCGTTTTCTTTTACACTAAAAAATATGCCGTAGTTGCCCATGACGCCGACTTACCACTCAAAAGGAGCATGTCCACTATGTACTTTTTTACGACTTACCCAACAAAAAAAAATTCATTGAAATCGGTTCATAAATAATGATTGTACGGGGGTGGCTAGACCTTAAGTGGAACACACGAACACCTTGTACAGTAGCGCCATGGAATTTGGTACAGTTAGGTTTTAGGTGCTCCTGATTAAGAATCTGGCATTAAAATTTTTGTGAAAAAATCGCTAATAGTACATCTCGTTTTTTTGCGTAAAAAATAGGACGTAGTTGGCCATGACGCCGACTTACCAAACAAATGAAGCATGCCCGCTATGTACTTTTTTGGGACTTACCCAACAAAAAAAAGTTCATAGAAATCGGTTCATAAATAAAAATGTTACGGGGTTGGTTAGACCATAAGTGGGACACACTGTATATTTGGTTAAAATTTAATTATTGCCAATTATTATGTTCCTTCACAGCCTTTAGCATTTTAATATAATGCACAAAAACTATGAAGAGTAGTAAAAATGTACCTAGCACAATACCTATGTTTTTGTATTAAGTTACGTCCGCACGTTATGGACGTATATACAGAGTGACCCATTTGAAAGCGCCATTTAGCACCTCTCAAATATTTATTTGTTGGCCGATTTAAGCGATTTTTCTTATAGATAAGGTTTTAATAACTCTACTATATGGTGCTAAATTTCAGAATAAAATTTAAGTTCAAAATTTCAATACCTATTTAATTTTTTTAAGGCCAAAATTCCAGAAAAAAGGTTAACATTGTTTTTATTTTTAATGTGACTCTTAAATAGGTGTGACTGAAATTTTTAAAAATATATTGTTTTTCTACAGAATTATATCAAAGTTGTGATGTACATGATGATGACTATTCGATTAATAACATAATGTAAATGTTAATTACGGTATATTTCTATAAGAAATCAATATATTTTTTTAAATTTCGGTCTTACCCATTATACAGTATCCCAAATCCAGTGCAGTTAGATTAGAAATAAGAAAATTGTTGACTTTTATTTTGAATTTTGGATTTTAAAAAGATTTCGAAGTAGATTATTTTCTGAAGAAGAACATTCTGCTTGAGTTGACTATGCTTTCAACTGAACTTGATGGAGGCAAGAAAGGCAGTTGAACGCTCTTGATAAGGATGTTGTGCGACCTGAATCTGCTACCCGAATCGTGCCAAAGGGATAGATGCCACACTAAATAGAGGCGAGTCTGTTGTGGTCGACCTGTATTTTTCGATCCTTTGGCAGCTGGGCAATCTATGAAGATTGAGATAAACCAAAGATCAGGGGATTTGAATAAGTTCTCGCCGAGTAAGGTAATCGGCATCATTAAGAGCAGCAAAGTTTCCATTTTTGCCAAATTTTCACTTACCCTGGTACTTACAGAAAAAGTAGCATAAAGCCATTATTTCCACGACGTGAGATACCACCATGTTAGAAATAATGTTAAAATAAGGTTGAGTTCTTACTTTGTAAAATCGTTTGGGCGTCAACCGTTTCAGTAATTATACTACGAGAGAATTATGTTTTAAAAAAGTAATCTTTTAACGAGGCAGCTACATTTCGCTTGGCAATAAAAAATATTGCAAAAAGTAATTGGAAATAAAACATCCTGTAATTTAATTTGTCTCACCCTGTTTATTCCAAAAAATTCGAAAAACCATACATTATCTTACATCAATTTACTTCATTTAATTGGTATAATATTTCTAATAGTTGAGGTGTACTGAAACAGAAAAATGATAGATTCCAATCTATCTAGTAATACCTGTAAAGCCAACGTAATTCACAGACCATAAATAGCAATTAACCTTTTCAGTAACAGCTTGTAAATGTTAATTGACATTTCTTTCCATAAATCCTATGGTTCGGCCTTCGATACGCCATAGAAAAAATGGATAACTAATAATACTGGTATTTTAATTAAGTACTAAATATATCCTATCCAATTCTTTCCAAAGAGTCATAAAATATTACTGTATAGTCTTACTATTCTATAATAGTTGGAATTCATATACCAGAACAAGGGAGGGTAACTCTCCTTTGCCTATTATAGACATAGGTAGACCAATATTTGCAAGTAGTATTATCCCACCACTAGACAAATTGTAATTTGGTTTCAGCTTGCCTGAACTGCATGAGACGAGACATTTCGGTACGTACAGGGCGTTTCATATTTCATCAATCCACCTCAATAATTGTATTATTATTATACCGAGATGCCTTATTACTGTGTTAATAAAATTGTGTACATTATTATAAATAATGGGTTACCCGTAGAAAAATCTATAAAGAAAGTAAAAAACCGAAAAGTATCAATGTTCTTTCAAAATTAGTACCTTATTTTTTTGTCATCGCTTTGAAATTACTTATAAAGCAAGGATTATAAAAATAGTATTGAGCTGAAGAAGAACTTGGAATAGAAATAAATTATAACTCGAAAAAAAATATATTTTCAAAAAAAAGTTGTGTGCCAATTGATTAGAATTTTTTATGACCTGTTATAAGTCATTAAATGACTTCTATTTTCGTTATTGACTGATAGTTGTTCATTACAATGTTTTATTAAGTATCTACCTACACGCATCAAAAATTAAAAATTCAAAACTCGATAATAATGTATTTCTTACAAAGCTTCCGTATCCTTACAAATTTCTTATTATTATCAATGTATTCACGAGAGAACACGAAAGAATTAAGAAATATATAGATAGGGTAACTCATTTAAACAGATATAATTGTTGTTTGAATTGAAACACTGTGTGTTCTAAATGACTAATAGCTATTAATATACTAGTGCAAAAAGTTAGTGTTTATTGGATGCTGCACGAAAATTATCCTATCCAACGAGGGAAAGCCGAGTTAGATAGCATGCTAAGTGCCATAAACACACTGTTTGCACGTGTTACATACAACATTTTTTCTACAATCGATGTTTATTTAAGAAAAATGTTATTAAATAAAGAATGTATTTCCGTGAAAATTTGTGCCTTACTGTACTTAAAATTAGAGGTGGCGCATTGTGTTGTGGTGATTAAGCTCGTTGATATTGTAAAAAGTTAAATAAATTGCCTTGGCAACGTGCAATAAAATTAAAAGTGATACCTTTTGACACGCCCCTAGAAAAAAGAATGTAGATATGCAATAGATATGCCCAAAGAGGTTTACTATAAGAGCAATGTGTTAAAAAATGAATTCCTACAGCCTGTAGGATGATAATATTCTTTTGCAACCATGTCAACATAATAAATAAGTATTTTCTATCGAAATCACGAAAGACATATCATTAGAATTTCAAATCCAAGTGTTTTGTTATCTGTCATAATAATTTGATTAGCTTGTGATAAATTATAGTATTTTACGAAAACTCGGACTTAAAAAATATAGACAATTTATATTAAATGAAAGCTAAAAGTATATCTACCCCTTCTTGCAGTCCAAACAAAAAAAAAATTAATTAATTTTTATTTGAAATTCGTTCATAAGTTTTAAGTATTTTCCATAGAAATGTTCTAAATGATTCAGAAATGAAATTCAGCAAAGGCCTACTTATGGTTATAAAAACTATATGAAGTATAAAAACTATTTACTCACTTTCATTGGTTTCGTCCTCTTCGACACGAATCTTAATTTTTTGACATTCTATATTTACTACTTAATTTATTATTATTATTTTAAAACTCGAATATTATACCTTTCACAATAATTTAATTATTCCGATTATTAAAATATCTTAAATATTTTCACTGTTTGGAAGCTTCAAGTGAAAATAATCAGCCTGTTTTGAGCTGCAAAAAGTAAAAACTCTTTAAGACGATAAGAGCTTATTATCATGCGACCTTTTACAAAACGCATTAGATAAAATGTGTTTACGCTGAAATAAAGACATTTTTTTCACCTGACCCGTTGTCTCGTGAAAATATTTTCGCCCAGAGGCACAGAGAAGGAATAAATTAATAGCAAACAGAGCGAGGAAGGGGATTAGTTGCTGATCCTTCTGAATGATGTTTCTGGGCCAAAAGAGGCACATTAAGCAGCTTCTGGTGGTAATGAAGGGAGTCTTAGTAGCGGAACTGACGAGCCTCGCGAGACACCCCCTACACACCCCCACGTTTAACAAATGGCTGCCCCAACAGCAACCCAGTCAAAGTTTTGCAACAATTTCAATCAAAATGATTGCCGTATTAGTAAGTGACGGAGGGGTTAGAAGCGAGACGATGCTCGAGACATGGGGGCTTTCGTTTTGCAAAGACAATTATTTATTGTACGACGGGAACGTAACCGGAGTACATCTTCTAATTTTTAAGAAATTAGCGGGCGTAATTATACAGCATCCGCCAATTATCAACAAGAGAACAGTTTGTCTCTTGTAATGTATTACTGTAGACAAACGGTGTAGTCAGTATCGTTGTATAAAGTAATTAATATTGTTATTTAAATTAAGAACATAATGTTAAGTTAAAATAATAAATATAAAAATAAATAAACAACAATGTAATAATTATAAAAAATATGAGGAAAATCGCTCACTGTATTTTTTTTACGTACGTTTACATTTATATATTTTCCAGTTATTTATTAATTAATTTATTATTTTTCGATTAATCTACCATGAGTTCAACTATTTTAGATTTTATTACCTATGTATACATTATTTATTACCATTAGAGATTTAACTTTTGCTAAATATATTTCTTCTTTAAAAATTAAACTGATTTTTACATACATAGTAAAGCACATTTGAAAACATATACAGGGTGTTAATTTCAAACTTTCCCACCCTCATTTTCTCGATATCTGTGTATTTCTTTGAAAAATCCCAAAACCGTGGAAAATTTTATTGATGGGCACAACTTTTCTTTTAAAAACTGACCCGCCCACTTTCACCCCCTGCTGCCAGGAGCTGCCCCCTTAAAAATCTTAAATGGAATAGGGTATCGAGGAATACCTCATTTTAAAGGTCTTTTTAAACCCTACATGTCGGTGTTCTCTTTTCTTTTATTTGATCGGACCCTTGTCGAGATATTTAGGAACATCTTTTTACTCCCTTATATCTTCCCTGCCTCATTCCTTTCAATTATTTTGCACAAAAAATGCTGTCGTGGAATGTATGCAAAAAATGTTCACTCGTTGAAGAGAATAAATATACCTAAGTAGATAGAAGTAGATACCTATTGAATTCATTTTTATGAGTTAAATAAATAAATGAAATAAATTAACAAACATGGTTTACATTTTGGGCGAAAAAGTTGAAACAGTGTTAATTTATAGAGCCGAAAATCAATGTGGGTACTCGGCGAACTGCCGCAACGTTTAACGAAAGATATCCGAATAAGATCACATCTCACAACCTCTCATTGCCAAAATAAGCCTTGTAAGGAAAATCAGCCTTGCTTGTCCACTTTCTACTGATTTTATATGCAACATACATTTACTCGGATATAAATTTAAGAACGCAGAAGCCCTTTATATACTGGACGTTTCACGGAGACTACCCATTAGAATATTTGAGAGACTACTTCTGCTAAAATAATTAAATTTGGAGGCAAAGGTTTTTTGTCATATCCTCTTGCAATAGAATAATGGCGACCGCTATATCGGAGGTTCACGTCAAATTTGTTAACTTAAATGTATATGTTTGCCTCCGTTTTCAATTCATATTCGTTACATTACAAGGACTTCAAATTATTTCTTACACTAAGAAAACTAAAGCAGTAATATTCGGAGAGGGGTGGTTAGACACCTAAGCTGCCTAACAACATATGCTTTCTTACAACATTGTGGAAATTTAAGGGGAGTTTCGTCGACACTAATTATTCAAAACTTTATTTTTTTAAATAGAACAAATACCCTGCATATGCCCTGCATAGAACACCTCCAATTCTATGCAGATTTTTATTATCTTTCGATAGATAGTAGATCTTTTATAATGTTTCCTGTTATCTCTTTATAGTTAAGTTATTTATAGGTTATTGCGCAATCAAGTAAAATCGTTTAAGTTAGGGAATTATTCTGAAATTATTAGCAAAGCTAAAGTTATTTCTTGTCAGTCTAACACCCACAATGCCATATTAATTAAATATTATTTTTTTTTAATAATAGACACTGGTATTTGTATTCTATTATTGATATTTAAGTAATTTTTTAATTTATATTTTAAGTATTTTTTATTAGGATTTTTATTTTATTTTTTATTCCGATTGTACACCAATGAGAATTGTTTAGATAGTGAAATTCGTTGATTTGCCAAATCATCATGGTTAACACCACTGCAGAGAGAATAATTGAAATTGTCACTCTCTATTTTCGTAACAATGAAATGGGCCGTGTAACTGCAAGAATTTTTAATGAAAGGCATCCCGGTAAGAATCTCGGCCATCTCTACGTAATAAATTTAATATCTAAATTCACTGGATCGATTACTAACAAAAAACATGAAACGCAACAGCGTTACTAGCAAGGCTGCACAGGTTGCAATTTTGAAACATGTTGAACTGGATCCCACTTCAAGCACCAGAAAATTAGAGACAACTCCAGGAATTCCACATAGTCTTCAGAGGAGCTTGAAGAAACATTGATTCCATCTCTATAAGATTCATCTCGTGCAAGCACTTAATGAAGATGATCCAGATCGCCGTGTACAATTTTGTGAAGAGATGAGTGGAAGAATTTTGAACAATCCAAATTTTTATATTGTACATGCTTTTCTGACAAATGTACATTGACCAATGTACATTGTGTATAAAAATAACAACATAACCTAATCCAACAAATCCAATATTGTGACATATTAAATATCTCCTTACATGTAGAAGAGAGCTAACAAGTTCTTTTATAAAAAGTTGTTTTTTCATACTCTGCTCGAGCGCTCCTTAACTTTGAGTGGATAAATTCAAAATTCAAAAAAGTACCACTAAACAATAAAGTTATTACATACAGTATTGGAAAATAATAAATAATTATATAACTACTAGAATATATAAATGCAAGAAGAGAATTAATTATAAGGCACTGACACTTATGCAACAGGTAAGTCAAATGTTTTATAATAGATTAAGACTTGATTCACTAAGCACTTTTGAAGGCTATTATAATAAAAAATTGGGTATTACCTAAAGGGCTGTAATAAGTTAGCCCTGAGCATCGTTTAATAAGTGTGCGGGCATCAGAACTCTGTTATCTGGATGATAAATGTGGGGGATTTAGGCCTTTGTTATAGTAATGATATTTAATAAAGGAAATTGATATTCTCCTTGTAAAAATGTGCTGAAACGCTCGGAGCATTGTTGAAGAAAGGGGGCCATAACTCAAACATCAAGATGGATGCCACTTACATTTATATCTATTGTTTTTTATTTTATCTAAATTACGCCTGGTATTATTTTTATAAGTAACTAGCTTTGCCTGAAGACACTTTTCAGTTGAAAATCATTTTTGCTTTATATTAATATTATTCTCAAGAAAATAATATCTGACCTGAATAATAAATTCAACGAAATGCTGTTTTAGAAATAAAAGTCACACAATATAATATATTGTTTTATGAGGAAAATAAAGGAAGGTATTAAGAAGAAGCTACGGTTTCTTCAAGCTTAAAATATGTATGAGAGCTGTAACTTTTATGGTTGGAGACTTTAACTAAAACAATCTGACTAAGATAATAAATTGGGAAATAAAATGGAATACCGTATTATTATGTTTGTAGTGGCGAGATACAGTGAAATACACTGCAGTGCCCTCTTTGGGTCTTTGCTACTACCTGTCTGACAATTATTGTCTAATTGACAGACAATAATTGTAATGGCATCTGCATTTCTGCAGATCGTTATCTGTCTGTCAATGTCTGACTATGCCGGGGCTTAATACAAAATTTCTATTTTTAACATTTCAATAGATTTTATTATCGTAAAAACATTAGAAGATGACTTACAGACTTACAGAAAGACCTACATTCTTATTGCAATAAGAATATCAGCAAATAAGTGAAGCAAATAATTATTAACAACACATTTTAGGCAATAAAACAAAATATAAATCAAAATTAACTGTTTTACCAAAGTACTGCAATGAACTTTCTTTAATTTTTTTATTGGCTTTAATTAATTTAAATTTTCTGACATTAGCTCCAGCTGAGCTCAGAGTGGAGGCAGATTCGAAGCTTAACTGTATATATCTAAATAATAGTTATAAAAGTAAATGTTTGGTAAATTAAAACTAACAAGTAAAAACAATTTTATATTACAAGTAAAAATTGGTAGAGAAAAATCTGTATATGAGTTCTAAAAATAATAACAATAACAACTGATGGTTGTTATTACTCAAAATCACCTTACAGGGTGTATCTGCCAAGAATGAAATGATATGGGTTACAAAAAGTTATTCTTCTGGCCTCAGAGAGTACCTCTCACCAATCGATACTCTCTAGTAATCATGGTCGGAGTGGACTTTCGGTCACATGTGATAATGGTACCTTCAGGAAAGCGTGAACAAGAAGGTATAGCTAGGCTAGCTTCTTGCTGATCCTGATACTGTTAATCGGGATGCAAGTGCCTTCTCCGTATATCGTCGTTCTAACAACAGTGGATGTTGAAATTCCAGGTGGGTCTCCTCTTCAAGGAAGCCACGATGTTTTTACATGAAATTGGACCAGTATTTAGACCAAGATCGTATAGGAAAATTATATAAAATAATACGACATAAGCAAGATAACAACAGTTAACTTTGCAATGATAACAATTGCAATTTAAACTAATTAACTCAAAATTGATAAATTTTATATATGAAATTTACATCAAATGCAAAATTTGCACTTCATTGTTGATAATTTAATCAATACTAATACAACCTACGAAATATACTTTAACTATCTTTGTATTCATTACACCTACACAGAGACTAATACAGTTACATACGCTTGACAGGCTTTCCAACTTTAGTTCATTAATCTTAAAGGAAAAAAATCTCACCTACCAACTAACGAAACTAACGAAATTATAATGAAATTATAAGTTGGCTAATAATCAATCTAAAAGACTTAAATTCAAAATGAGTTAAATGCGCGTAATGCAGTTCAAATACAATATCTATAAAAGGTATTAATCATTAAACCTTTGATTAAATCCTAACCAAAAAAATCTAACTGGAATATAAATATATAACTAAATAAAATAGAACTGATTAATTATTAATAAGTACATAAATACAACTAATAATACATTATTTATGAAATTTCAAAAAAAAATTAACTCAGTAATTTAGATAACTATTAGTTATTTTACCTTTGTCACATCATACACTCAAAAGCTTAGATTTTCGTCTGTCGGTTCGATATATCGATTTGCTCCCACCACCATACTATAAAAATAACACGTTAAAATATAATGAATTAGAGGACCAGCATTACCTACGAATGATAATTTAGCAAAAAGGGAATTCATTTATATGAAGAATATAAATTACTGGATATTATTGCATCAATCAATAACTCTTCCAAAAAATTGGTTATCGTAATGCTACAAGGCAGGGACCAATTCGATAATAACGAAAATTCCTTAACTGAATATGAATGTACCTTCCTGCAAGACATGTTTAAGGCTCAGGTAAGGCAAGACAGGTCTAGTAGGAACTTGGGCACATATCTATAGTCTATTGTGGTTTTAGGGATATTTCTATCCCTAAAATAATAAATATAATATATATATAATAAAATATAATAAAATAATATAATATAATATGAATGAGAAGTGACAATACTCTGTTGTTGATTATTTGGTTCGTTTATTGATATTTGTTGATATGTTTTTTATGTAAACATCAGACCCTTTTATACCAGCGAACCGTTTATAGTACAAATTTAAATGTAAAAATCCTAAGGTAGCGCCCACGTTTCTTAAAATACAAGACCATGTTTATCAAATTTAGAACCCCTCACCACTTCCAAGAACTAATTTTTTAAATAGTACCACATTCAAATACTATTGGACGATGTGCAAAAATACTCGCTTTCCGCCGTATCATTGGCTGACGGCTGAATATGTCGTAGCTGTAGCGGTACAAGTTAAAAGTTGGTTAACATCGGCCGGCACGAACCTCTGCGGCAAACCGTGGCGGTAATCTACATGCTTGCTTTCATGCATTTCAGAGAACTTTTCATTGGCGATGAACCTCTGCCACTACTGCTACTGCTGCGTCCCACTCTATAAATTCAACTTGTGTTTCTTTTCTAAGTTCAATAACTGGAAAAATAGTATTTCAAGGTGAACAGCAGTCATAACAGCACTCCACTTAACTTAGTGGAAACTGCAAATGTTGCTATCAAATATTTTACAGGCAAAATTGAAACTGCAGTACAGGCGAGCTTGCACCCAATTTTATGGATGGTGCGCTAGTAGAAATGTTAGAAGGTACTGGAAGCTAGACTTCTATGTTACTGTGAAGAATATTAAAAAATACTAAAACCGCTACTATCACCAGTATTGATAATATTGAAGATTTTGGAAATATACTGGGAAATTACCAGAATCGAAAACTCATTGTTATAGAAATTTTATTGTTTTTAATTTGGAATATATATCAAAAATATATTCCTTTACGCCCACTCTATACCACAAGTCATTTAGTTTTCATGAAATATGCCAACAGAAAATGTGTTAATCATCATGTAGGATAAATAAAATAAGAGGGATACCCAGTTTGATTACAATGTGTAAGAAATGTGTAAGAGTATGGGCCATTATTTCAGAAGAAACTTTGCTACTCTTTTGGCTAATTGAGGAAGCGACAGGACTTCTATTAAACGTCAGAGTTTGGAAATCTACCACCGTGGTTGAAGGATATATAGGGTGGTCACTTTCAAGGTGTATACTATTGGGATATTGCGAACAAGAGTAAATATAGGGTTGCTTAAATTACAAAAAAGTTGCTCATTTTCATGCAATTTAAAAATGTGAAAACTAATTGGCACCATCGTTACTGAAATATCATAAAAATACTGAAAACTTGGGTTTCTTATTCCTTCCATATTTTTTTCAAATTGAATAAAATTTGGTATGCTTACATAAATTTGTACGCTGAATCAAACAAGTTTAGCCTGGAAACTGTTTCAAACAGTTTCCAGGCTACTAGATCTTCATGTTTTTGTAGACAACTTTCGATTTTCTTATGGGCGTCATACTGGATTTTTGCGCCATTACTTTATTTGGAAGGTTTATTTACATAATAAATTTTAACTAAGGTTTTGTTACTTAATAAATTCGGATCACCCAAGTATGACACAGTGTTGAAATCGTAATTTTATTCTTTATCCAATGGTGCAAAAATCTATTATAGAGGCCGCAAGAAAACCGGAAGTTGCCTATGATAACATGGAGATCCAGTAGACTTGGAAAATTTTAAAACTAGGTACCAATAGATTCAGCGTATCAATTTATGTAAGCATACCAAATTTCACTGTATTTGTTTCAGTAATATAAAAAATATGGAAGAAATAAGAAAACCCAAGTGTTCAGTTATATCAGAAAAAAAAATACTAATATATATATTAGATATTATTGAGTTTATTTAAAGATTCATAATCCAAGGTTGTATTTCAGGATCCCTTGGAAGATAATCGAAACAAAATTTTTCATGTATATTGGCTGAAAAAATAATTACTGGCCAGATAAGCTTGATATTATTTTCAGTAATCGTTTTATATACAAAGAAATGAGGACTGAGCTGCAAAAACATTGGCATTAAGGTGCACCGCCAACACAAAAACACTCCAGCTTTACCCCTACAACAATTAGCGGGCCTAAAAATATCAGATACGTGATCGGCATCGCCTGCTAGATTACTATTTCCACACGGAATTCCTCTATTTCATTAGGCAGGTATAGCAGATTATGCTGACGAGTTTGTTACAGAGAAACTTCAAAAGAAAATGCTAACTCACTGTGATGTGGTTCTCATCCCGCATCAGCTATTATATTCAGACTAATTATACAACAAAATGCTAATTATGTGAGAAATAGTAAGGTGCATAAGCCGTGGCTTTGAAATACATTTATTTATGTTTAAGTGATTTGGTGGAATATTGTCTTAAATAGTCTATTGTACAGATTTAAGCTTTATACAGAAGTAAATATAGTCTGTAGGAACCATTTTATAAAGACGTCGTATAATTAAATCTTTGCCATGGCTTGTGCGAATTATATTTCGGCCTCGTTTCGTAAATAAGGAATATATTGTAGTTTCCTCGCTAGGTGTCTAATCCACACATCTTTAAAGAAATAAACACTGCCCGCTGCTTACCCTGCCTCTGTTCCCTACTCCGCTGCCCTAGGCAGTACCACAAGTATAAAGATATATACAGTAGTTTCACTCTTTAAATTTTTTGTACAAAAGTTTTTAATGCACATGTCTGCTCTTGGGTAGTATGCGCGTTGGTACAGATGTAGAAGGGGAGGAATGGGCCGGCGTATGCTATTTTATGGGCGCACATTTGCTTTTTGCTTTACAGGTAATCAGCATACGTTTGTGTATCTAGGCGTTTGTGTTTGTGATTTTAATAAGTGTTTTGTATTGTGTGTAACATGGCTACAAAATATTGTTTCATTTGTAAACGAAATTCTGTTAGGCCACCTTTTTTACTCCAAAAAATAATAGTCCGGGCCTGTGCGTGTCTCCCAAAAACGGTCACTAATGCGCATGATTGTGCTTGGGTAGTATGCGCAGTGGTCTTTTTGGGGGGTTAAAAAAACAAAACTTAAGGACACCAACATCAAAGAGATTTTGCCGAGTGAAATTACTGTATATATCTTTATACTTGTGGCAGTACCTTTAGTCTTCGATTGTGTGTCGAGTCGAACGCATCGATTCAAGTGAATTACGTGTTGGTTTCATTAGAAAATAATTATGCCTAAACACAGCAGAAAGCGCCGTAGAAGCCGTAGTCCTAGCCAATCTAAGGACAACAGATGGTTACGGAAGTGTTTAGCAGAAATGCAGAAGAAAATTGAGAAGGCTAGTTCGTCAGCTGTTGCACGTGTATCCCAAGAGCGGGTGCAGGTGCACCGAGAACGCAGCGAAAGTGTTAGGTCCTGGTCCGGCAGTGAATTACCATCTGCTGACGCAGAAAACTTATCGACTCGCCACTATGAGATGGGTGATAACGAGCTTTTACTCGATGGTGACACTAATAGTAAGTAGTTAAGGACTATAGTTGTTTTTGGTAACAACTGAAATGCGTTTTTGGCAACGCATATTTAATTATCCAAATATTTGTTTATTTGACAAGTAGTTAGTCGTTTTTGGTAACAACTAACATGCATCTTTGGCAACGCATCATGTCATTTATTTGTATAAATATTTTTACATGTGCAACCCGATACTGATTGTTTTTGGTAACGAATGCAGTATATTATGATAGTGCATTCAAAGCTACTTTTATATGTAGATTCATTATAGTTGTTTTTGGTAACAACTACAGAGTACTTGACATAATATGTATATACCTAATTTTACATACGTGGATTAATATCGAAAGGGTTGTTGTTGTGGCAACTGATTTGTGTTTTATCTGTACGTGATTGTTTTTACGTAAATTAAAATAAACTCAGTAGCAGAAAGGTGCATTTAGTTTGACAGTTGTCGGATGATAATATGGGTCACTGACGCAGTTGTTTTTTCACATAGGTGATGCATTATTGGACCCGGTGGAGCACCCGATTGGTGAGGCCATTCTCCCCGCCGTTGTTGATGATAATGCAATACCTCCAGAATCAGCATTAAATACAGATATTTTGAGGATCTTGGGATCCGAGCCGGAGCCGGCATCATCTTTTGCTGCGCCAGTTCACCCTGCCATAGCCACCCGTTGGTCGGAGATTATGGCAAAAGGATTGGCAGATGAGATTAAACAAGAATTACTTCGTAAGTACCCTGTCCCAAAAAACATGCCAACTCTAAAAGTTCCCGTATTGAACTCAGAAGTTGCCGCTGCGATTTCAACGCAGGTGGCCCGTAGAGATGATCGCCTCGTACAAAAACAAGAACAGCTGAGTGCAGCTATTTCTGCCATTGGGGAAATAATTTCTTTGTTCTTAGCAAAAAAGGAGGAGAGCGATCGTAAGTACATAGAGTTGTTAGGCGATGCGGGGCGCCTCCTTTGTGGTTTTCATCACACTGAAACCACTGTTCGTAAGGAATTAATTTCCATAAATTTAAATAAGGATATTAAAGAGACGCTTGCGAGGGCCCCCACGGACCAATATTTATTCGGGGAAACATTGGAGGACCGAATCAAAGCAGCTAAAACCTTAGAGAAATCTTCCCAGGATCTCAGGCCGGTTAAGCCAAAAGCCATTAGAAAAACAATTGTGCCGGGAAACTTGAGAAGTCCAGCCCTGCCAAGAAAGGGAGCTCGGGTTGGACAACAAAACGAAAGGGCTCCCTATCGTCCGTATCGTCCAAACAATCTCCACCGATCGGCATACCGCGACCCTCAAATGAGTCGATGGAAGAAAACAGAGGAGAGACGTCGAGATGCGCCCAAAACAAGGGCGGACAATCCGAAACGACGTCAATAAGCAGGAATAAGGTTGGTGTTTATGCTGGTAGACTAAAAAACTTCAGGGACGAATGGTGTACTATAACCTCAGATAAAGTAGTTTTATCTTATATTGGGGGGCTTAGGTTGCCATTTGTAGGTAAACCCAAGCAAATTAGTACCCCTAAAGACTCAAGGTGGTCCGAATCTGAACTAAATTCTATAGCCTCTTCTATTGAAGATTTACTAAAAATAGGTGCTATTTCTACCGTACAACCCTGTAAAAATCAATATGTGTTTAAGATTTTTCTAACCCCGAAATCAGACGGCACTTTTAGATTGATTTTAAATCTCAAATCATTAAATAAATTCATACGAACTACACATTTTAAGTTAGAAGACCATAAGATTGTTAAGAGAATAATACATAAAAATTGTTTTTTGACAACTTTAGATTTAAAAGATGCATATATGATGGTACCAGTTTATAAACCCCATAGGATTTACTTGAGATTTAAATTCAATGGAAAACTGTACCAATACAATTCCATGCCTTTTGGTTTAAATTGTGCGCCTCTAGTCTTCACGAAATTGATGAAGCCAGTACTGGCAAGTCTTAGAAGTAGGGGTTATTTATCAGTCTTATACCTGGACGATTTTCTCCTAATTGGGCATTCCTATAATGACTGTTTGAGTAACGTTGGGGCTACAGTAGAAATTTTAGAAAAGCTAGGTTTTATTGTTAATTACAACAAAAGTAAATTAAAGCCGTCCCAGTGTGTGCAGTATTTGGGGTTTATTTATGATTCGGTAAATATGAAAGTGTCTCTCCCGAAACAAAAAGTTGAAAAAATAACAATGTTATTGAAAAAATTTTCAGCCTTGCTCAGTTGCTACATTAGAGATTTCGCGAAGCTTCTTGGACTTCTCGTTTCTGTTTGTCCGGCAGTGAAGTATGGATGGGTCTATACAAAGCTGTTTGAACGAGAAAAATTTTTGGCATTAAAAAGATGTGCAGGTAATTACGTGCAAAATTTAACTTACCATCACACCTTAAACCTGAATTCAACTGGTGGTTAAGCAATATGTCAGATGCTTCTAACGATATTAGGGTAGATTCCTATAAAATGGAACTTTTCTCTGATGCTTCGAAAACTGGGTGGGAGGCATACGCGTCAGGTAGAAGGGACCACGGTTTCTGGTCAGAAACGGAAAAGGACCTTCACATTAATATTTTAGAGCTTAAGGCGGTGTTTCATGCTCTAAAAAGCTTTGCCTCAGAAATGTCGGATTGTAATATTCTATGTAGGATTGATAATACTACGGCCCTATCATATATTAACAGAATGGGAAGCGTGCAACATCCGGTATTGAATCAGATATCGCGATGTATTTGGCAATGGTGCGAAGCAAAAAATATTTTTCTCTTCGCAACCTATATACGCTCGGAAGATAATTGCGAGGCAGATGCGGAATCTCGTACCTGCTTAGCAAAAGAGACAGAATGGGAACTTAGTGATTTAGTTTTTAAACAAGTATTAGAAAAATTTGGTCAGCCGAGCATTGATCTTTTTGCAACAAGCCATAATAAGAAATGTGATGCCTTTGTCTCATGGAAGGGAGGCTCAGATTGCGTATCGGTAGATGCTTTTTCTATAAGCTGGGCTGAACATTATTTCTATGCTTTCCCCCCTTTTTCAGTAGTTCTTAGAGTCCTTCAAAAAATCGTACAGGACAGGGCCAGGGGAATCGTGGTGGTGTCAGTCTGGACCTCTCAACCATGGTACCCGCTCTTTTGTTCTCTATTGGAGGAAAGACCATTAATATTTCAACCTCATAAAGATCTACTCTCTTTCAGAGGATTCCCGCATCCACTTTGGCGGAGTCTTACCCTGGCAGCAGGAATCTTATCCTACAGGCATTGAAGGCAGGTGAGGTCCCGGAAGATTCGCTGGAGATATGTTTAGCATCTATAACGGAATCAACAATTACCCAGTACAATTCAGGTCTAAAACAGTGGTGGCTTCATAGGAGTAATAACAATTTAGATTTATTCGTTGCGTCAGTGCCGGAGATTTTAGAGTTTTTTGCTGAGCAGTTTAGGAAAGGAGCCTCTTTTGGGTCCTTGAGTTCCTATAGAGCGGCTCTGGCTCAAATTTTAGAACCATCAATTACTTCCGATTTCCGAATAAAAAGATTTTTTAGAGGTGTTCACAGTTTAAGACCTACAGCTCCTAAGTATAGTCACACATGGGATCCGGCCATAGTATTGTCCTTTATAAAGAATATATCTAATAATCAGACAATCTCTTTAGAAGAATTAACATATAAAGTAGCTATTCTCCTGGCACTTGCCACGGGACAGAGAGTACAGACTTTAGCAAACATAGAAATTAGTAATATAGTCCAGAACGAAAGTCGGATCGAAATTAAAATACCAAAGAGGCTAAAAACATCTAGGAAAGGGATTATTCAACCCACTCTTGTATTGCCATTTTACGACAGGGAGGAAGCTATTTGTCCCGCTCGTGCGCTTCTGGCCTATTTGGCTAGAACTAAGGATGTGAGAGGTGCATCTAACAACTTATTTATTACGTTTAAGAAACCATTTCATAATGCTACCTCGCAGACTATTTCTAGATGGTTGAAGACCATACTGAAAAAGAGTGGGTTGGATACTGACCATTTCACTGCTCACAGTACGCGCCACGCGTCGACGTCAGCAGCTGCCAGGAAAAGTGTTCCCTATGATACTATCCGACTGGCAGCTGGGTGGACTGGAAAATCCAGTGCCTTTGCGACCTTTTATAACAGACCTGTTTTAAGTGAAAATAATTTTGCACTTAGTGTGCTTGAGGTCTGAAGGTCATGTAGAAATAATATGTTAATTGTAAGGGTTTTTTACATGTTACGTTAGGCTAGCATTTTATACATAAATATGCATATTATACATTGAAGTATTTTCTGTTATGTTTCTAGTTTAGTTATGTTAATGCAATCTCAAGGGCATTATTACTTTAATGGTGACTTACAAAATTTGACATTGTCATTGTATTGTATAGTTTGAATAAATACTGTTGCAACTGTCTTTAAACAACTACAATATATTCCTTATTTACGAAACGAGGCCGAAATATAATTTACAGATTAAACGAACTTACCTAAGTGAAGTTGAATCTGAATTATATGAGGCCTCGTTGAAGTAAATAAGTCCCCCCCTTCCCCATTTCTACCCATTGTGTTGCAACAGGGGGCTTTAAAAGTGACTGAAGGTACTGCCTAGGGCAGCGGAGTAGGGAACAGAGGCAGGGTAAGCAGCGGGCAGTGTTTATTTCTTTAAAGATGTGTGGATTAGACACCTAGCGAGGAAACTACAATATATTCCTTATTTACTTCAACGAGGCCTCATATAATTCAGATTCAACTTCACTTAGGTAAGTTCGTTTAATCTGTAAAATATAGAGCAGAAATATCAAATAGGAAAAATTATTTAGACAGAGATATCATATCTTGATGTAATTTAACAAGGGGATTGACAAAACACTATATGGGATTGAATATTCCCAAGAAATATTATCAACCTTTTGAAACAAATACCTACCGTAGGCAATTGTTTTCATATATTTGGCAATTTATTTTCATATACATTACGTTACTACCGATTTGATGGGAAAATATGGAATAAAATAGCAAAAACTGGATATTGTTCATTAGTTGCAAAAAATGTTTAGAAAAATTTATTCGTAGTCCAATCCTTTAGGAGCTACGAACAAAATGAAAATCAATCATATTATTTTCGGAAATAGTTTAAGAAAGTCATCACTACAAATTTAGAATATTAATTAAAAAAGTTTCCTACTCCGATGAAGACGAACCTACATATGACTTCGGTGATGGAAATGCTCTCAGAGCTCTTAGACATAAAATATTTTTACTGTGTGACATTAAAAAAACAAGTAAGTTCTGGAGTAAAAAAAGTAGGCCATAACTATCACATAGCTTGATATAAATAGTAAATTAAAAGAAAATTATTTTTAGAATAAATTAATTTAAAATATTATATTTATTATCTACTAATTTACTAAAAAGCCTAGTAAACAAAAATGCTTTTGAAAAATAATAAATTCTTACTTATTATCAAATAAATGTATAAAATTTTCATTCAATCTCACATTTAAATTTTTCCAATATGAAAATATTTGGTAATTAGCTGTAACCAAATTGTGTTTTATTTTTACAAGAATAGGATTATTATTATACACTTATTGATTATTGCTTACACAGTGTTATTCAGAACTTATCCATAATAAAATTTGGGGATGTTCAACATACATGTACAAATGTGGTAGTGCAAAAAAAAATTTTTTTGGCGGGTTCTGAAAACTATATAAAAATTTTTAATTGCACGCCGCTGGATACTGGTCCACTGTAATGGAGTGACCTTGGGACTGACAATGCAAATTGGCGATGTCACATATAGCACGAAAAAAATTTCGGAAGTTCTGAGTATACCGACACCCGGCGCAAAAAAGATTTGCAGCGTTTTTACTTTAAAATAAACTGAAAGATAGATAGATGTGACCAAAGTGACGTGTATTTAAAATGAATAAAATTTTGTTACACTAATTTTGAGGAATTGTGCTACTTGATTACTAGGTATTAGAAACATGAAATTTATAAAAAATTTGCACATACCTTGTTACAAAAGCTGTTCGAAATTTTGTCCCTCGACTTCTACACACTTTTGGGCACGCCTTATCCAATTTTGCCGCACTACCCCAGGCACCTGCCTAGCGATCTGACTTGTATTTTCACGGACCAGATTCAACACTTGTTCTTCAGCTGCTAAAATACGTTGTGGTCGTCCCGGGCCACCATCTCGTCAATGATTTGCACGTAAATTACCAGTATCAAGGCCACGTTGTACCACTGCCGTAAAAGTTGCATAATTTGGCGTGTGTCGATTGGGAAATCGTTCCGCATACAAGCGCGAAGCTGCCAATGAATTTTGTCCAACTTCGCCATAAATAAGAATCATGTCTATTAACTCAGCATTACTGTAGTTTGTACACATGAGCCATTTTGAAAATTTTACAGTTTAACACTCCTACGATAAATAAAACACCGGCATGAGAGAGCGACACAGATAGACTGATGACTGATAGACAATTGAGATATTATTCCCACTCCAACTCTATTCGCTCGGTCTTAACCAGGCGTTCCAGGTACAAAAACTTGTTTACTGTTTTTTGTAGGAATGTGGTATGTCAGATGTCTTTGAAGTACAGTTGCCCATATACGTAGTCCTTTATAATGGACTACGGACTGTTTATAACTTTAAACATTATTTACGGGAAATCCTAACACTTTTATTATAAATTTTTTTGGTGATATCGATTTCTTATTTAAGGATGCACATATCCTCAAAGTTTTAGAGATAAGTTCTGAATAATCCTGTATTGTAAAATTTTTTCAAAATACACATGGTTTGATGTAATAAGTGAAGCACGTTAACAGTTAATGTAAATATATTATAGAGTAAAACATAAATATAAAAAAATGTAAAGCAAAATTTTATTTTCAAAACCTGGCACTAAATTATTACTCATTACCTACTATTGCTCTTAATTGGTTTCTTTGGTTGTTCTTACTTAAAAAAAAAGATCTAAGAAATAAAATGCTGATTATTTTTTTAAATCTAAACTTCCTTCTTCCTTATAAACAAGAAACGAATACTGATGTATTCCATTTGAGACACACTGTAATATTATTTTTCTTCGAAAGTCTCCGAATAACTTCAAAACCATAATTCTTCTTTTCATACAAAAGCAAAAAGAAGATTTTTATTTGAAAAAGTATTCACCATAGATAAATGTATTTACCACAATTAAAATTCATAGTGAAATCTCACAGAATTTTAGGATGACATGAAATAAAATAAATGGGTAATGTAATATACAACTTTGACTTAATTTTATGGAAACAATTTTCTGGTCAATTTAAATATAATGCAATAATTCTATATCATAGGCAATTTCTTCGAAGTGCTCTCACTTTTATAAGGAAAATTGTTTGAACTTTATGCGTTATGGAAATGTCTTTCGTGACCATTCGCATTTGGGAAGGCGCTTTCACTTTTTATATGGTTCCCAATGCGTAGCTCATCTGCATAGGTAAGTTTCATAAAATTCTAGCTTTCCCCTAAAATGAGTGTCCAATTTTGACGATTCGATTTGCACAAGGTGATGTTGGGTAGAAAGTTTGTAGTCAAATAAGCTAGTAAAAGGTAATGTTTCGTATAAATAAGTATGTAAGAAATGTAATGCATGTAATGTATAATAAGTATGATGATAACACAATACATAGAAAATCACTTTTTTTTTCACTTGAAAAAAATCTATTTTCTAATTAAGCAATACACATACTATATACAGGGTGGGTAATTGTTCGATTACTCACAAACGGTACATTATATCAAAAAACTTTTTATATGAGAGTTTTTTGGCACTAAAAGTGCATGTTGTAAAAATATTTTAAATTACACAGGGTGTTCCAAAAAGTCTGGACAAGGTGCAAGTTGGTTATTTCAAATGCGTCACCCTATATATTATTATATTTTTGAAATCTAGGGATCACTAGGAACATATTTGTAATAAGGTTCCCTATATCTATCTCTTTTCGTTTTCGAGATATTTAACAGTTAATGGAAAAAAAACCTCGTAACACTGCATTGGAAAATCAATAAAATTTCCTCTATGACGCCTCTATGGAAAGAAAAAAATCTAGTGGCAGTTAGCACAAGGGATACCTTAAATATTGTACTTGAAATTATTTACCCATTTTATACAGGGTGATTTTTATCGTGATTTATATTTCACAATGTTAAATTGCCTAAATCTCATTTTTTTAAATGGAACACCCTGAATTTTTTGATGGTATTAGATGTAGAATTTAGTTACCTTTCAAATGGTATTAGGATATCCTATACGAAAAGTTGAGCGGTTCCGAGATATTCACGATTTTTTGAAAATTTAGCTTCCATAACTGATAATTAGAAATTATAGTCAAGTAAGTTATGAAAACAATTTATTTTGTTGTGGAAATTATTTAACTGTCAAATAAATATTCAATTTTCTGTAATCTGTACATTTTATATGCAAGATGCACTATTAAAAAATGCTCTCAAAACCGTCACGAATTCTGTTCATCATGTTTTCTCGTATGGTTTTCGTAGGTTGATGGTGTGCGGTAAACTAAATCTTTTGTATATCCCCATAAAAAAAATCTAATTTTGTAAGGTCCGGGTACCGAGGAGACCGTGATATAGGTCCACCCTTCCTATCCACCTATTAGTGTAGGTACTCCCTATTTAAAAATCTCCTTACTGAACCGCTTTAATGTGCAGGGCAACCGTCATGCTGCAACCGCATCCCTGCTAAAATGTTCAGAGGAAAAAAGTTGATTTCACTAAAAATGCAAATAAATTTCTCAATTGACAGTCACTTCAAAAAAATATGGTACAATCACCTTGTCGCCTAGAATCCCCCCCATACATTTAATCTCCACCTATGCTGCATGTCTACCGTCCTAAATACTGTCAATAGAGAAATTTATTTGCATTTTTTGGAAAATCAACTTTTAAATTATCTTGAAGATACTCCTCTGAACATTTTAGCAGGGATGCGGTTGCAGCATGATGGTTGCCCTGCACATTACAGCGGTTCAGTAAGGAGATTTTTAAATAGGGAGTACCTACACTAATAGTTTGATAGGAAGGGTGGACCTGTCTCACGGTCTCCTCGGTACCCTGACCTTACAAAATTAGATTTTTTTTTATGCCGATATACAAAAGATTTAGTTTACCACACACCATCAACCTACGAAAACCATACGAGAAAACATGAAGAACAGAATTCGTGGTGCTTTTGAGAGCTTTTTGGAATAGTGCATCTTGTGCATATAAAATGTACAGATTACACAAAATCGAATATTTATTTGACAGTTAAATAATTTCCACAACAAAATAAATTGTTTTCATAACTTACTTGACTATAATTTCTAATTATCAGTTATGGAAGCTAAATTTTCAAAAAATCGTGAATATCTCGGAACCGGTAAACTTTTCGTATAGGATATCCTAATACCATTTGAAAGGTAATTAAATTCTACATCTAATGCCATAAAAAAAATAAGGGTGTTCCATTTAAAAAAAATGATAGTTAGGCAATTTAACATTGTGAAATATAAATCACGATAACAATCACCCTGTATAAAATGGCCAAATAATTTCAAGTGCAATATTTAAGGTATCCCCTGTGCTAAAGGACACTAGATTTTTTTCTTCTTGACATTGTGTCATAGAGGAAATTTTATTTATTTTCCAATGCAGTGTTACGAGGTTTTTTTCCATTAACTGTTAAATATCTCGAAAACGAAAAGAGATAGCTATAGGGAACCTTAATACAAATATGTTCTTAGTGATCCCTAGATTTCAAAACCCTATATAATAATATATAGGGTGTCGCATTTGAAATAACCAACTTGCACCTTGTCCTGACTTCTTGGGTCACCCTGTGTAATTGAAAATATTTTCACAACATGCACTTTTAGTGCCAAAAAACTCTCATATAAAAAGTTTTTTGATATGATGTACCGTTTGTGAGTAATCGAACAATTACCCACTAATGACACACTCTGTATAAGAGTTTTTTGTGATATTACAATTTTGTGTTATTAAGAATAACCATTTTTTTAGGAAAACATCAGTTCTCTTATGTTAAATTCACTGGAATTCTCAGTTATTCGCTGGTTTGTTTTTCTTGTAGACGGATTAATACAATTAAGTCTGACAAGAAATTATTTTTTGATCAGAAACGGTCTTACTATATTGCATGTATGAGGTAGGTACCTATAGCTGCTTTTTTGACTAGATATGTACATTTTCTTCCAGACCAGGAAGATACTTCCGTTGAATATGATTGGACTGATTAAATAATAATCTGCTTTGATATTAGCACACTGTCTCCGTAATCGAATAAACCATAATTTAATAACGCAATAAAAGAAGACCCTTATACCGATGAGCCTTTTTGACGTTAAAATACTAAATTTAGTATTTAAAATATGACAGTAAATTAGGTCACTCTGAAAGAAGAATGAAATTCCGTTATTGGAAGACTACATCGCATTACTTATAGTAAACTAAGTAATACTGAATTTGATTATAGATATTAATGCTAATACTTTATCGTAGATGATAAGGATAAAAAAATAGTAAATTATATCAATAACAAAAATTATCAGTGCCTAGTTTTTATAGTAGGTATCGGTAAGGCAGGTAAAACAATCCAAAAATGCGACATGCAACAACGATGCATTTTCTTGCCAATTTACTGGCGCATCCGCCAAAAATACAACTACATTATAATGTTCGTAAAGTAATTTGAAAAATATACTTTGGTTTGACTTATTTAATGTTAACTATTAAAATTATCTTCATTTTATGTTAACATAGTTGATACGTAGATAAAATATAATATATAATATTTAAAACACTGTAAAAAAATTATATTATATGTCGAACAGTAGATTAACCCACCGTTTCTTAAACGTGGGTGATACCCACGTGGCAATGGTGATATAGTCCTAATTGTCCAACGGACAACAAGGACGTACTTATAAAATAACTTGCATTGACTGCTCAACAGAGGCCCTGTTTATTGAAATAAATGCATCCGCATGAAAATGAAAATAAGATGCTCTTGTACTGTACTACATATACATTCTATACTATTATAATATCTTCTCTTTTACATACGATACACTAAGGTATACTGAAGATGAGCAAATTGTGAAACATCGATATATATGTATGCTAAGTAAACTTTCGAATTCAGTAATTCCAGTTATTTAATATGTATATAGCTATTTATACAGAATTTAGTTTTATAAAGTAAGTTGTGCTTTCAAACCACATATTTCTAATATGAGGCGGGGCTGGTAACGTTTCCTATTATTTCTTTCAGGACTGAAAGTCATTAAATTTAGGTTTCTTAATTCTTCATACTAGCCTTTAAAAAATTGAAATCGGTTTATCCGTTCTCAAGTTATAAGCGTTTCTCTGAGTTAGGATATGAATGAATAAAAAGCAGTCAAATTGCATATATGAAGTATGGTTGCTTTTTGTGACTGAGTATATAAACTATCTTCCAGATTAAATTGAGTGACGTAATTTATGAATGAATGTGGAGTAACACTCGTTATCGATATAATGAATGAAATTATGTGAAATCGTTCCTGTTTCCATATTCTTTTAACTTTTATTGATAATTGTTGATATTTTTCTTTCTTTTCTGTATATTTTTTGCTATGTTTTAGTCGGCTGGTATTGCTACGTCGTTTAAGTATAGATGATCATTTTTATTTTGAAGTGTTATATGTGGTCTATTACAGGCTACCGATTTATCAATTTGTATAGTGAGCTCCCAGTATAATTTATAATATTCATTTGTTTTCTATTATAGTTGGTGGTTGATGGCCTACGCTTGAAGCTCCCATTTTAGATTATATCGCAGGGCTATTGTCTGGTTAATAACCATGGGTCTAGTGATTACTCATTACTGCGTCTAGAATGATTCCTTGAGCTTAATATGTAAGTAAACACAACGGACTGAGGATAAAAGTTCTGCATTCTGCTCACAAAAATTTCTGCTGAATTTCAGCATGCCGGTGCATATGGGTTATAGTTTCTAAAACCATTGCTTACTTTGCTGCACCAATGTCCCCAGATCATGGTAATAACTATCTTAACAGTAAGCTCCGAGTAAGGCATGCGAAGTTTGAAGAGGAGTTATCATTTTGCCACTCTTTCAAGACAATGTAATTCACAGCAGATTCTAAGAACTTTATAATATACAATATCTTGAGTTGATGATCAACCAAGGCCACATCAGGCTTTTTAGCTGTATTTATCTGAGGGTGTGAAAAGAGTAGTATCAATAAATCTTGCAGTTCTCTGTTCCCACAACTAACTCAATATCTCCTCGAGTCTAAGAAGACTGATATATCGTCTATCTGGTAAGAGAATCTATGTAAGATAGTAAGTAATATAGCATTCGCAAGGAACTGTCGCATTTGTAGATGTATGCT
The DNA here is from genome assembly GCA_963924545.1 of Pogonocherus hispidulus. NCBI lineage: Eukaryota > Metazoa > Arthropoda > Insecta > Coleoptera > Cerambycidae > Pogonocherus > Pogonocherus hispidulus. The sequence goes on along the minus strand of OZ004692.1, from coordinate 75,109,095 downwards.
GAGACTGCATATGTTGGGCAAACTGACAACAAAGGCATCAATCTCAGGCGCACTTGTAATAATTTATTTAAATAAATAAATTTAAATAAATTTAAATACATTTTTTTAGTAATAGATGCAGTCATCTTACTCTGTGGCAGAATTCTATTATAAATATTGTACCTCCAAAATTATTTAGAAAAGCCGTTTACAGAAATATGTATTTCTTCAAAGATAGACTGGACGAGATACTTTTCTTTGCAAAAGATAGATGGTGTTTTTATTTTATATGTAATGTAGTTTTATGGGGAGTTCCAACTATAAATGCAATATTGGTTCCATATTGAAAATTTTGGTGGTACCCTTGAGACTTCGATTACGATATTTTATATTATGTTCTACGTTTCAAGGAATCGAAGGCTTTTTTTTAACCTATCCGTATTAATCTATCCTTTAGGATATATGATTTTTATTTTTACTGTATAATCATATAACATCAAATAATAATTATCATTGTTATTAACAATATTAAATATTAACATTTCTTTCAAAAATAAATTCTCTAGTAGTTTGTAGGGCATAATTAAAGCGGACTCGTACAGTTTGCTGGGAAATTATCCAATTATATGCTTGAATGTTCGTTTCAAAACACGTTAGTGCAACTTAATCTCTTGAGATCATTTCATATATTATACGTACGCGTTTCAAATAATAATATGCATTTAAACATTTTTTTCAGGTAGGTATTGCGTTTTACACTTCACTCACCTATGAAATTAAATTTTACTGTGAAATAGCTGTTATAATTATGAATTATAAATATTATTGAGTGACCTACCATGTCAACATCTATCAACTGATTGTACAGGTTTTCTGTCAAAAAGCAAAATCTAATTATACTGTTACTTTCTAATCTATAGCGTATAACGTTGCAATTGTAAAAAATAAAAAAATATATGTTTTAGAAATTAGTTTTAAAATATATTGCCTTTCATTTTCTATAACTTTTGGTGAAAACTCGACATGGAATGTATTATTTCCTTATGTATCAAATTAAATGAAAGAGGTAAGCTCAATATCAAATTGTTGCAGTGAAGAGTGGTATCGGTGCTTGCTAATTACCAAAAATCATGGAAATACCTTCTGAGTTCCATTGAATAGAAAAATGTAACATTTTTGGTTTTCTGTATAATACCAGTATTCTAAATTATAATCTAAATCGTTTGACCGAATTGGCCATGTTGAAAATGCTAAAAAATAGATTTTATATCTGTTAACATTATCCATTAGTTTTTCATTTTTATACATACAGCGTGAGTCAATAAGAACGAATTCTTTAGTAGCTCCTTAAATAAAGGAGATAGAACAAAATGTTGAAAAGGTGACTTGTTCTATATCTTTTTTTCTATAATCCAAAATTATTTTTAGATATACAGGGTGCACCGCTGAGTGGTTACACCATCCAAAATTTGTTTCTGTATATGGAACACCCTGTATTTTATACAAGGTTTTGATTAAGCTTAAAATTCCCTATACATTGGTGCCCCGCTTGCTTATCTTGTATGCGGGGTTGCCAAGTTATTTCGGTTTTTCAAACAATTTGGGGAAAAACGTAACCTTGTAAAAAAATCATAGTAGCCTTGTTTCTGATAATTAAAGGTTGACATTCGGTTTTTGGATAATCAAACCCTTATACTAAAAGCCGATATCATCGTAAAATTATTTGCTTTTACAGAGTGTTTTTCTAAGCAACTGAAGTGGTCTGAATATATTGTGTAAAAGCTCGTTTTTCTTTTATGGAACTCCCTGTATATAATAACACCAGACAAACGAGTTTTAAATAAGCTCTCAAATGATATAGGGTTTGCTATATCTAACTCTAATAGTTTTCAAGATATTCAAATTTATACCAATATAGCAGTGACTTCTTTGTCATTTAATTATTTATTTATTTATGTAATTAAGTATACCAAGAAAAAAACACATTTTCTAAAATTGTTCTTGTTTTGTTCAAAAATGTAGTTTTTTTAACTTTTCTAACTGCCATGAATTATATTTTATATCTCTTAAACAGCCACCGGTATTTCCATAATTTCAAAAAAACATCTTTTAAAATATTTTATAGGAACCTGATAAACTTTGAAAAATATATTTTTTAAATAAATTAAAGAAAACAAATATGGGATAATGAGGGATGAAACAACATAATTTTAAACGTCCACAAACTGAATACATCAATTTCCAATACATTATAAGTACTGCTGGAAATGTCCTCCACCTTGAACAATGCATCGTGTAACACGTGTTACAAAGGAGTCTCCAACGTTTGTGAGCATTTGCCTGTTTACATGTGCAAACGAGTTTCTTATTCTTTCTCTCATATCTTGAGGTGTCTGATAGACCATATCTTCTATAAAACCCTAAAGAAAAAAATCCAATTTATCTGGCGATCTTGCTGGCCACGTGACTGGACCACCATCCAATCATCCAATCCATTTCCGTGGATATACCTGATCAGATAATGTCTCACTGCCGCAGCATAGTTAGGAGGTGCTCCATCTTGCTGAAACCATAATCTGCGGACTGTTGCCAGTGGCACGTTGTTTAACAGATCTTGGAAATCATTTTCTAGAAAATTTAAATAATTTTGCTCATTTACGTGTCCATCAAAAAAGTATGGGCCCACTAAATGGTTACCAACAATCCCACCCCAAACAGTCACAGTCCAGTTGTGCTGAAAATCAATATCTCTGATCACATGAGGGTTTTGATCACTATATTTTTTCTTTGGGGTTTTATAAATGATATGGTCTATAAGACTCCACAGGGGGTTCCTACCCTACAGGGGGTTCCATAAAAGAAAAACGAGTTTTTACACAATATATTCAGACCACTTCAGTTTCTTAGAAAAAACACCCTGTAAAAGCAAATAATTTTACAATGATATCGGCTTATAGTCTAAGGGTTTGATTATCCAAATACCAAATCTCAACCTTTAATTATCAGAAACAAGGCTACTATGATTTTTTTGCAAAGTTATGTTTTTCCCCAATTTTTTTGAAAAAACGAAATAACTTTTACAACCCCGTATACAAGGTCAGAAAGCGGGGCACCTATGTATAGGGAATTTTAAGCTTAATCAAAATCTTGTATTAAATACAGGGTGTTCTATATAAAAAACAAATGTTGGATGATGTAACCACTCAACGGTGCACCCTGTATATCTAAAAATAATTCTGGATTATAGAAAAAAAGAGATAGAACAAGTCCCCTTTTCAACATTTTGCTCTATCTCCTTTATTTAAGGAGCTACTAAAGAATTCGTTCTTATTGACTCACGCTGTATATAAAATACCCTTTCAATTTTGTAAGGATGAAATAAATGATACAGCGTTGAGCATGGTCAAGTATATGATATTACAAAAAGTATAAAAACTTCCGTTGGATGATTAATTATCATTAAATCCTAACAATTTTGCTGTCGACAGCAGACCGTAATAATTAGTTTCGATCGGTCAACAGGGTTTAATTGAAAATTGCCTCTATATAACGGTAATTTTAATTGTAAATTGTTATTAGCTACAGCAAAATCTGTCTGATGACTGCATAACCATTTCAATAAAGGAAAAAACTATGCGGGGACGTTTGCATGTGATGTGCTAATTATTCCATACGCTGTACATACGTAAATTTGAAAATTGTACTGAATTAGTGTTAATATAGGTACCTACCAAATGTTTAATTAAACAGACGTAGATTTTGTGTAAAACTATATTGGCAAAATATAAAATGTAGAATGATAATACTTAGATATGCTACATGATTTAAATAACTTAATCTGTAATCTATTAATTTATGTATGGAATCACACTGTCATTAAATAGATTTTAACATTAAAAGTTTTGAAAATAGCATATATTAAGAGATACTTACATTTTCCTCGACAGAATTAATCAAGTTTATACATAACACTTATCTTATTATATTAAAAAATATGTAATTTCAATTTAATGTTAAAAATATATCTATTATATAGGCCACGAGCTAGCGACAGATTTTTTGGTTGTGATTTTAGTCAGTATGCCTTTCAAAGGGTATTATATTGCATATATTCTCTTGACGAAAACGAATGAATCAAAAGAGTCATCCTGGGTTCTTCATATAGAAAAGGAGTTTTCATTTGTGCGTATGCACAGGCATACACACAAATGCATATGTCATCTTTTTTTGCAGCAATTTTATAAAAAAAGTGGTATACTTGTCATTGGCAGCCTGTTCGGAAAAGCAGAAAATCTCTTTATTCAAATACAAGTTCAGGTTACCATAACTTTTTTGTGTTGAACTTCATTTTAAAATACATGGCAGCCTGACTAAAATCGTACTAAAACGCATAATTTGCGAACAAAAAATTTAAACTCACTTTTCTATATGAAGAACAGGGGATGACTCCTTGATTAATTTCTTTTCGTCATGAGAATTACGCATTAGAATCAAAACCAAAGATCTGTCACTGACTTCCGGTCTAATATATGTTGTTGTACCAAAATGATGGAAAAAAATCATATTTTTACTAGTTGAGATTAAAAAAAAAACACTGGAACAGGTCATTTAGTATATAGAAATCGCCACTTTTCTGCAATTTTCCTATTTTTTTGGGTTATATTTGACGGAGCTATTACATTACCGATTTTTTTTACAGGTCGCTCTATATTTCGTGTTAATAGATATCCCTTCTAAAGACGAATTTAGCGATATAAGTTTATACTTACTATTTCATTATAGCCAGTGAAAAATATAAAAAATTGTGTTAGAAGGAATTAAATGAAAACAATAGTTTTTGTACTAGTACTATTTTTCATTTTATTACAACAAATGTTCAAAGTGTCCCCATTAATCATAGCATAATGCCCATTTCTGTGTTTAAATTATTCAATTACATTTTGAATAATATCTGGTGTTATGTTTCGAACTTCTTCTGTGATACGTGTGCGATTTAAGCGGCCCTCTTTTTAATTTGATTTATGTATCCACCGATTTCTGTATCTGATTAAAGACCTGATTATCTAAATTTGCTCTCTGGCCATCCACATGATCCATCATATGAAATTTAGGAACACTATTTAGAGGATAACACGTTTTTTGGCAATGAAAATGATTTCTTAATACGCGTTCTTGAAAAAATAATATAAGTTGAAGTTTAAAACATCTCCAAAAAAGTTCACATAATAATAATACTGATACCACCATGGATTTAACATTATTTTTTATCAAATATATCATTTCTGTAAACTTATATATAGAGTTAGTGTTCAAATATCAATTGGAATTGCCCTCCCATATGCATCTAGTCCATATGGGCTCATCGTCATGATATACTCTATATTATTATAGTAGACTAGGGGCCGGTACTTCCACACCCGGTGAACGTACTAACCGCAGGTTAAAATTAATAGGCGTTTAGAATGTAAGATCATCCATTTATTTAGGATTGAGTGGCCTGCAGTCTAAATATGGATTATATTTGATAGCCGATTAGGTATCTAAAATTACCGATGACTTTCCAAAAACATCGAAATACAACATCAGTACAACAATATACAGCAAAACTTCCAGAGAATATTTAATAAAGTCAATGTTATTCTTATCGGTAGGCAATATGTGTTATGTTCCACAAAAATTTAAGCGAAGACAGAAATGATGTGACATAACCCAAAAATAACCATTATAAACCCATAACGTAGTGACATATTTTGAGGTATAATAACTTTGCTTCTGAAAAACCTATAGTAAGTCTTTGGTTTTGTTCGCTAGAAAAACTCAATCAGTTCTTTTGCGTTGCAAAAAATACAGGGTGTACCAAAGTATAAAACGGTTTTAATCAAAATATCGAATTCAAAAAAAGTAATAACAAGGGAACCTAATATAATAATAATAATAATAATAATAATAATAATAATAATAATAACTATAGCCTAATTTTAAAAAATTGTGTATAAAAGATGATGACCTTCTCTTTTTGAACATTATGTAACATTAATGAGCAAAATTTCGGATTTCTGTTCGAATATTTTCTTTTAATTCGTCGATATTTTGCAGATTATTGACGTAAACCCTGGAGACGTAAACCCATTGGAGATCACCAAACCTTGAAATCAGGCGTCTTGGAAACATTTGCCGCAGGACATTCATGGATGCGCGGGCAGTATGACATGTGGCGCCGTCCTGCTGAAACCACATGTATTCAGCAAAACGCTGTAACTATTGTTGATCCGAAGTTACCGAATTTTTTCTTTATTTTCATCCTCAAAAAAAGAAGGTTCCACAATTCCCTGTGCTGTGCGGTTTGGTGTATTTCTTTGGGATTTTCTCGAGACCAGTAACGAGAGATTTGTTTGTTTACATATACATATACATGTATGTTTACATACAAAGCACACAATAATAAAATACAATAAGCAGTATACAATATTTAAATCTGTAGTACTCAAAAAAAATAAACAGAATACTCACTTAAGTATAAAACTTGAGAGTGAGAAACATAAATGCTAATGTCTCAAAAACATAGATGTTAAAATCTTAAAATTCATATACAAACAAACTACTTCAATAATACAAAATATTTATACATTATGTATAAAATATAAAATATGGGGACATACGTAACATATTCAGAACAAAAAATATCCATACATACAAAAACACAAATACAAGACAAAATAGCTTCTACAATGAATGTGGCTAAGAGTTAAAAAGTTATAAAGCAGCATTCCAGCAGTGAAATATATCGTCCTACACGTAAGTAACACTAAAACACTTCAGTCCCATAAGATCATCAACTTTTCCTTTCAGGTCAGCAGTTGGTGAATTGTCTCTCTGCTTCCTCGAAGAAGGTACTTTTTTAGTGAGTGTTTGAATCGATTGAAGTTTTTTATTTCTCTTATGTTCACAGGAATGGAGTTATAAATTCTTGGCGCTAAGTATTCATAACTGTGTTGTCCTTTTGTTGTCTGCATTTTTGGTACCACTACTTCCTAGTTTTCCTTTGAGCGCGTACTATACCTATGTTGGGATGTCTTTTAAGTAATATAATTGCTTTACATCTACTACATTCAATTCTTTGTACAGCAAATCTGAAGAGTATGTACTTTCTTTTCCCTACATTATTTTTATGATTTTTCTTTGTAATATACTAATATCATCTAGGTATGTTTCATCAGCTGCTCCCCATACTACAAGTCCGTTTAATTGTCGTAAGAATATGTTGAACTCGTTTATGTTTTTACATATACTTCTAATAATATTTTGTTGAACAATATTTAGACTAATATTTTCTTTATTTACAGATATGACTTCGTACAGTTCACAAGGAGAGTCCAGCACATATGTTTCTGGCAGTTGATTTGGGAAGTCTCGTAGATACGGATCCATAGGTGGTGCATCAAATTAGACACAAGACAATCAGAGGAAGGTTATATATTATGTTATGTTGTATCATGTACTTAAGTAAAGATATTCATACTTTAAAAAAATAAAAACATTGATAAAATTTTTGGTTATTTTTTTTCTGCTGATTTTACAGAGGATCTAGTATCGATGGATGAAGAACCTGATCTTGTTTTTTTCGATTTTGTTTTCTCGCTAAATTTCTGCACTGCCTTTGCGTACTTATTAGTATTTATTATTCCAGCATCAGCCCTTGCGGCATCCTCAGAGGTTTGATTAGTGACGTTTTCTCCAAATTCTTTTTCTATTTGTTTATTTCTAGATATCGGCTCCGGTGTTGAAGGTGCGCTATTTGAGAAACGAATTTCACTATTTTCCGAGGAACAATATTTGTTTGAGGATTCTTCTAATTGCTCAGTTGTGAATATTTCATTGTTTATTATTAATTTTCCCCTTTTTATTTGGGCTTTATATCCTTTATGTCGCGCTTCTTTTAGATGATGACGAAGTATTTTATTATCCTCTTGGTCTTCTCTACATAAATCGTTGTTTATATATACCTTTTTCCCTTTCAATTTTTGTATAGATGAAAAAATTAACTTTTTCTTTAAATACGAGACGAATTCTATTTTGATAGGAGAATCTTCTTTTTTGTTTAATTTATAGATGTCGTTTATATCCCTCTCACACAAATTTATATCCAGTAATTCATTTAACTTCACAAGCACCGGAGTTAATAAGTTTTCTTCATTTACTTCCAAACCAAAGATTATAATATTGTTTTTTCTTGTTAATCTTTCCAGTTGTAGAATGCTATTATCGATTTGGTTTTGGGTATTTTCTATATTATTTAGCTTTCTCTTATTTATTTCTGCTTCTTTTGTTATTTGTAATTTTATCTCTTGTATGTCACTTTTAATTCATCAGTTTGCTGTTTTAATGCTTTTAATATTTTATCGTACAGTTGATCAGTACTTGACATGTTTTATAAAATATTAAATACCAGAACACTAGAATACCACAATCGTAATTTCGGTCATCTAAACTGCTCCTAAGTTAATTTTCCACCGTACTCTGTTTTACTAATTATTTTTATTAATTATATAGCACATAGCCACGCATATGAAAATGTGCTTCGTCAGACATAAATAAATTTTCAGATAAATCAGCATTGTTTTCTGAAAGCTCTAAAAAATTGTTAGAAAAAGCAGATCTGGCTGCAAAATCGGTGTCTCTTAGCTCCTGCACAAGTTGAACTTTATATGATCTTAAGCGTAAATCTTTATGCAATATTGTTTGCAGGCTAGTTCCTGAAAGTGCTAATATTTGACTTTGTCTGTTTACAGATCGCTTTGCACTTCTTAAAAATGCAACTCGAACTCTTTTAATATTTGCAGCAGTTCTAAATCAAATAGACCCATCTGCAGGTTTCTTCTTCAGAGCTGATGCTGTGGTTCTAAATTGACCAACCCATTTTAAAATTGTGTTTCTACACGGAGGACTCAAATTAAAGCTTGTGCGAAACTAACGTTGAGTAACGACAATAGACTCTTTATTTTTTAAAGAAATTTTCAACAATAAAATGATTTATTTTTCGAAACAGCCAGTACGTTTTGACTTAAATTTTTATACTTTGGTACACCCTGTATTATTTTGCAACACAAAAAAACTTTTTGAGTTTTTCTATCGAACAACACCAAAAATTTACCTATCGGTTTTTCAGAGGCAAAGTTATTAGACTTCAAAATGTGTCACTACATTATGGGCCATCCATTATTCCATCCATCCATCCATCCATCCAACTTTTAAAAAATGAGAGGCTACTACATACAGATAGACTATTATAATTTTTCGCCTAATACTTTCAAATATTTTAATTTAAAAGTATATTATTTCTTATTATACCAGTACAGGTATTATACTTGTATTTAAAATGGCTTTTAAATAAAGTTATGGCATCGTAAAGACAGGTAGCTAAAGAAAATAGGCAATAAAACCACTTTCGTTTAGATAACTCACTCCCAAGAGGGTATTTTCACAAATAAGGTCAAGTTATGCATGTCTTGCAACAGTATTTCAGAGCAAAAACTAGATTATTTATTGTAATTTGCACTCCTTATTGTGTGTTTCCTAATAGGTACAGTAGAAATTTATTAGTCTCTTGATACCCAGACACCTGTACTCTGAGTTACCTACACGTTGCTCAATAAAATACTAAGTGGTGCTTAACTAGCATGGTGATATGACTGCAAGACAGGTATGCTAATACTGAAAATTACTTTTTTGAATTTGCATTCTACACTTGTTTTACATTTGCTAGACATTTATGGGCACGATGTGTTAACAAGTCCTTTATATTTATCATTAATTAAAGGAGAGTCGTGAAAGAAATGATCGTTTAGTTACACGACTACGGAGTTTTAATGTAATTAAGCAATGAACACACATTAATATGGGATGAGAGTAAAAAATAAAAAGATCAGCAAATCATACCTTCAGCAATAGTTATTTGTGTACCAAGACACTAAAGTTGATCTTTTTATCACAAATGGGGATTTTATTTGTGGAGGCAAATAAACCACATGAGGGATACAAAGAAACTTTAGTGTCTAGGTACACATTATGTTTTTTCGAAATCGATAAATCATTAAATTAAAAAGTTATTATTTTTGAAAGATACAAAATTATGCCACAAATATTGCAGAGCGTTTGTTGTGTGTTAATTTGACGTTTATCCGCCACTCGGCCTACTTGAAAGAATCGTAAAACAATGGATTACTTTATTATGATTATTTCTCGTTCTTTACTGCCGATTCCGACGTTCTTTAGTGCCGATATCGAAAAAAAATGTTATTAAATGAAGAAGTTGAATACAGTATCCATCAATACTTAAAAATAGGTACTGAATTTCATTTATAACGATTCTGCTTTGATTTATTTTTTATACCATGTTTGGATTAAGAAATATCTATCATACAATTATTCAAACTAATAAATTAATGTGAAATGCTGGGCATTTCATCATGCGTGGTCTACTAGTCGTTACCAACAAACGAAAGATAATTTGGATATGAAAAATATATCTCTCATAACAAAGTAATACACCGTATGGTGGCATTGTTTTCATTGAAACCAACATACCGTAGAACTCTCGGATACAATTAAGTCAAAGGCATGTGGAATGTGACCAAGGCGTTTCAGATACATTACACTTTTTATAAACATTTTAACATGTGCAAAGTGTTGTAGAAATTTTCATTAATTTCCTCATTAGAACACCTTTGTTTGAAACATTTGTCCTTTTCTTAGGTTTTCAAGAATGTTTTATATTATTTTATATTATCCAGTAGTAGAGCTTTAATTACTAATATTATTGAATGTAGAATGCATCAATCGTAGTTTCATATACAGGGTCTTTCAACGAAAACTTGATCCCCCCTATAATCATAAAACCGAAATCATTCATCCATTTTCTGCTACAAACGATTTATGTCTAAGTCAACCGAAAAATTTTAATACAACAAATTTTGAAGATTTATCAAAACAAAATCTCCGTGGTCCAGCCTTTAAATACATGAGTTTTTATAGTTTCCCACATTTGATGATCATTCAAATCTCGTCGCTTGACAATTTTTTCACCCAGTAGGTTGTCAGCCATAGCTAACAACCTACTGTTCAGTTTAAAGACTAAGGTTTTCCATATTTCTCTTATTCTCGTATTATGGTAATTAGAGTTATAACATCATCATTTGTAGACACACTCGCGGTTACAGGTCCATAAAAATTTGGTTTTGCAATATTTTGATGGAGGTAATACTCTCCCCATAAATTTTGTCTTAAAATTATCGGCCCAATTCATTTCATTGCCTAATACATGGATTTTTAGTATTCGAATATTTATGATTATCCTAAAATTTACATGGCCGTTTAAGGAAAAACTAGAAATGGAAGAAAATCGCTATCGCGATTTTCGTTCCCATTTCTAGCCCTACCGGGAGTCCAGGCCTGCGGTCTGGGGTCACCCTTCGGGTGACAAAAGCATCTGGAATAATATTATTTTAAAGAAAATTCATATTAAAGAAATTTTGTATCTGGAATGATGATGTAATTATACTAAACGATTTTTTTTTATATTTTGATGAATTGTAAGGGTTTAAGGGTACTCTATTGTTGATCGTAAAACATCATAATTTTTTAAGTACTGAAAGTAGAATTTATTTTTAAGTAAACATTATTATCAATTTTATCAATGGAACCTGCAAAAATATTGCAGATATTTACTTTTGTAAGCTAGAATGATGATTTTAACAGACTGCCTTAATGAACGAATTAATTCCAAACTTTACGTGCAGAAAGAATAAAAGCTACGGATAATGAAACAGAATAACTAAATACTAATACTAATAAATAATTGGAATTAAAAAGTAAAAAAAGAAAAGCTTGCCTCGACCGTGACTCGAACTCACGAAATCAGCATTATCAAGTTTTGAATCGTATACGACTTTCCCCTTGCGCTACCAAGCCTGTTGTCAAATGTTTACCTTGAGACGTTTAAGTATGTAAACTGTACGTGTCAACCTGAAAAAACTATTTTTACCGATTTTCTAATTGGAAAAGCATTTCGCTTCAATATTTTGGTAATCAGAAGTGTTTCGCAGTCAGTACTATTGATTCCGTTAGCAATATTTCTCGTAGGAAAATAACCTATCTGAAGTTTAATTAATTTGAAAGTTTTCGTGCTTGTCTCGTTAGTGTAATCTCAGATCGGCATATAAAATGAGAAAGAAGTTGAGACGGATTGAGTTGACGGGACGGTTGAGTCGAAATTTTCGAAGACGAAATAGACGTAGAAGGAGTCGACGTACGGTCTCGAAAAAAAATCTCAAAGAATTAGAGAAAGGACTGAGCTTTCGCGTGAAGCCCTTCTCGAAGCCGTAAAAATTAGAAGAGGGGCGAGGGAATCCCGCGAAAAGTCGGTATTTCGGCGGGCGTGACGGGACCATTAGGCGCGAGGACAAACGCCGGTGCTAGCCGCATCTCTTTCGCCGAACGGCGATCGACGAAAATTTTGCAGAGGTTTTTTGAAAAGGCGTTTAAATTGGGAAAACGCGTAGGAAACGGGACGAAAATACCCCTACGCTTTGGAGAAAGGCCGGGGGCGACCTCCGGTGGTCCGCGGAGATCGTTCTGAGATCGCCCCTCGGAGGAGATAGCTTTGAAACTTTGTGGATTTGAGGACGGAATTTAAGGCGAGACAGAATCGACGCGTTTTAATATATATGGATGGATGGATTATATTCATCATTAAAAATATTCTCTTCTAAAATCTTTCAGCCTAGTTCACATAATGTTATCTGCGATCTGGTTGATCTTCAGAAGGGTTCTGTAACAGTTGGAGTTTATTTTATGAACAGTTGACTACTTATTGCCATGCCAAGAACAAGAAGAAGTTGCCATAAGGATCAATCAGGGTATCAATTTGTTTTTTTTTATGAAACGAAGAGCCTTCCACTTCTTTAACATTACCTAGTTTTCCATTTGCTTCCGATTTTCTTATAAGATCTCTAAGATACATCCTGTCAATTATTGTAATTGTGTGGTCTGGTTATCTGCTAATAAATAATATAAGAGTTTCATGGGTATTATGTTGACTCTATTTTAATGACCAAAACACGCTATTGACCACTAGGTATTATATCACATAAAATAACTTAAGAAAATATAAGGGAAACATGTAAAATCTTTCAAACACCCTTAAATTGTGCGTGAAACTAATGTCTTGGACTCTATTGACGTTTAGGTGACAGTAGCAAATAAAAGTCCTCAAATACTTGAATACTTGATAAAAGAAATAATATGTTTCAATAGGCTAAGCGTTAATAGAAATGTTTGTAATTAAAGAACGGATGATTCGATTGTCATTTTTCGTAAACGAAAATGTAGAAAATTGAACATTTCGAATGAGATTAACTGAGAACACCTTGGTATTTACAAAAATTGTGTTTTCAAAAAAGTGAGAGCAACTTCCGTGATGCCATCTTTAAATTAGAAAAACCGAATTTATTTTCAGAAAACACCTCATTGTACATTACTCTTTCTGTGTTCTGTTAAAACTCTAACTCGATTCGTTAAAAAGTTTAGAAGAGGGGTTACTTTATGGACAGAGTATATATTATTAACGAGATTATATAAAACGTAAGTAGCAATAGCAGTTTTCAAATTTATAAATTAATTTGAATGTTACCACTTATGAATGTTAAACATCGCTAACGCGGACATAACTAACGGACAGCTATTTCTACCTATCAGTTTTATCGATAAAGCGTATTCAAAGGAAAGAAAAGGCATGCAGTTATGAAAGCATGATCATAAATCTAATCCAATTTAGTGTGTCTTGTTGCATGAAACGATACAGAGAAAAATGTCTTTATAATAATATACAATGTGCCCAAGATAAGGATAAGAAATATAGGGTTCTCCAAAAGAATAGGAGATACAGATTCGATAAAATAGGAGAAAAGTTGTGCCATCTAAGGACCAATTACCCACTTGTATAAAATATTATGTATGATACATCATTATTTTGGAAATTTAAAGGCCTTTGCAATTTTACTTTCAACGGAAATACTTTAAATTGCTGATCATCACGTTATAGACCATAAAAAGTGACAATGAAAAAGTACTTTCAGTTTTCGTCTATCTGTTCGTCTAAGTTCAGGAAAAAATAAGACGACGTAAAAATAGATTATTTCAAAAAATCAGTTTATTCGAAAAATTTACAGCACTAATCAAGGTAACTGTGATTTGCAAGTGGAAGATAATTATTGTGCCTTGGATTACGCAACTTCTTTGCCGTTTAACCGGATCTGTATTGTAATGAAGTACATTATATTTCCCCGTTATAATAATTATTTTACCTGTCTATAAGTCACCCACACAACGCCGTAAATAAAAGAACTACACCCGACATAAAATGTATTATTTCGACGTCTGAAGTAGAAGCCAAAGGCGCGCGCATCTTTTGTTGTCCACGCGAACATAGGAAATTTCACGCGCTAGGAGTTTAGTTGCTGAGCCGCCGTCCGAGAATCCAGCCGCACTAAGACATCACCACGAGTTCCTGTATACCGATTTGTACCACCAGTAAGTAAGAAATATTTTACAAGTCAGTAAAATCAACAAGTGAAATTTTCCTAAGTATCAAAACAGATTGGGACTTGTGTATTTTTCGCCGTCTGTCTACCTGATCAAATATTTTCAGAGTCCGTAAATTGGAAATAGTGAAATTTTGTAAAGTATCAAAATAAATTGGGACTTAGACGATTTGTCAATTAAACCGAATATTCTTCAGAGTCCACAAGAACTTGGGGACTTGTGATTATTTCCAATTTAGTAGTGTACCAGTATAAAATATATAAAGTCCGAGATTTCACTTATGCGCATGTCCGAGGTATTTGTAAAGCCATATCCAGCTAACAGCGATTCAGACATTCAGTCAGTGACCGCTCTGCATCGAAGCAAGACCTGTACATCTGCACCGCTGCCTACCAGTATCCAGAGAAGTAAGTAAACTAGTACGAGTCCCCAAAGGCATTGGGACTTGGGGAAAATTTCATCGACTTGTGCGAACTACGCCGAAAAATTACAAGTCGATATAGGGAGCTACTGCGCAGGTATCAAAAGCTCTCCCATCAGCCATTCCAGTACCAGCTACTAGCTGGGTCACTGATACTCAGTCTTCACCGACCGCCCGACAGCAGCAGACGTGCCCAGGAATAACTAGTAAGGGAGTAAGCTAGACAACGAGTAGGGAATGGTCACTTGGCTATTGGACCGTCTATGTTTGTGTACTAATTCTCTATTACTTTTCAGCATTAATCTTACTTTATTTTCAGCTTCTGTCGCCGGCTACAAAACAATCCGCCCACACGACCTGCTAGTCTCAGGCGAGTCGGCCCATTGTTAAGTTAGCGTATTGTGCCTTCAGCCACTGTCACCGCCTGTGAAAACAATTAGCCCACACGACCTGCTAGTCTCAGGCGAGTCGGCTATTGTTCGGGATAGTATTAATCATATATTCCTTTCCAGCTTAATCTTACTTTATTTTCAGCTTCTGTCACCGGCTACAAAACAATCCGCCCACACGACCTGCTAGTCTCAGGCGAGTCGGCCCATTGTTAAGTTAGCGTATTGTGCCTTCAGCCACTGTCACCGCCTGTGAAAACAATTAGCCCACACGACCTGCTAGTCTCAGGCGAGTCGGCCTATTGTTCGGGATAGTATTAATCATAGATTCCTTTTCAGCTTAATCTTACTTTATTTTCAGCTTCTGTCGCCGGCTACAAAACAATCCGCCCACACGACCTGCTAGTCTCAGGCGAGTCGGCCCATTGTTAAGTTAGCATAGTGTGCCTTCAGCTACTATTACCGTCTGTGAAAGCAATTAGCCCACACGACCTGCTAGTCTCAGGCGAGTCGGCCTATTGTTCGGGATAGTACTAATCCTATATTCCTTTTCAGCTTAATCATACCTTTTCTTTTCAGCTTCTGTTGCTGGCTATAAAACAATCCGCCCACACGACCTGCTAGTCTCAGGCGAGTCGGCCCATTGTTAAAATAGCATAGTGTGCCTTCAGCTACTGTTACCGTCTGTGAAAGCAATTAGCCCACACGACCTGCTAGTCTCAGGCGAGTCGGCCTATTGTTCGGGATCGTACTAATCATACTTTATTTTCAGCTTCTGTCACTAGCAATAAAACAATCCGCCCACACGACCTGCTAGCCTCAGGCGAGTCGGCCCATTGTTCGGATAACATATTTTGCCTTCAGCCACTGGCACTGCCTTTAAAAACAATTCGCCCACATGACCTGCTAGTCTCAGGCGAGTCGGCCTATTGGTAGTATAACTTTAATCATAACTTTTATTCCAGCTCATTACAACAGTCATCACGTAGACAATAGCCAAGTGTGTAAATAATTTACTAATAATAGCTTGCTTTTATTTGCTTATAAACTTGCTAAAGGTTTGATTGTTAATAATTGCTTCCTCACCTGGTATCCACGCACGACCACCGGCCGTAATTGACCCAGTAGCTTATTAACCGCCGTAAATCATTTAGCTTATTGCCACCCGCTTGCACTTTGTAACCAGTGTGCTCACCTCCTGCTTGTTTACCCCGCACGTATGTTTTAACTAGGAAGAGGCACCCGTATTGTTAGTAGCTGTGTATATAGTAGGTCTAGAGATAATATATGTATAAAAGGTTTATTGGTGTATTATTACTATCTGTTGTGTGAAGTCTAATTTTCCCTATCGACCGACCTGGCGTACCGTATCTTCACTGTAGCTACCTGAGTAGTGGTGTTCCTACACTGTAACCAGGAACTGGCGCCCGAGGCAAAGTAAAAAGAGAAACCGAACCTCGGGCACTAACGTGACACTTCCTACCTGTGCAAATCGGGAAGTATCCGTCACAGTATCTCTTATAGTTTCCGAGATCCCCATACTTCTCATCCTTATCTTGAACACAATAATTGGCAGATATCATTGTCACATTTGGAGCTATAAACAGTAACTAAAATAAAAATATAGTAAAATTGTAGCAAAATTATATACTTAACTGAAAGAAAAAAACGTTACAATCGTCGCATCTACAAGATATATTATCAAGTTGTTATTTACAACCTTTCTCTAACTTTTGCAACATCGATTTAGTATGTTTACAATGTCAAGTGTAACTTGGGTTTTTTTATCTCAGACGCAGATAAGGTTTTAATTAATTTGCAAATTATATTCTGTATAAACAGGCAAACACAATAATTGGTTCAACTGGGTATTTAGAACTGGTAGTAGTGGTGAGAAACACACCGTAGTCCCCTCTTTGGGTCTGTGCTTCAAATAAATGGGTATTTACATATTATCCCAATTTAAATGGGTACGCAAAATGTATCAAATTAAATAGAAAAATCATATGGGCTAAGCGAGGAAAATTTTACAGAAGCCTTAAAATTAATTTGTCAAGTTGTAAAAAATAAAATTAATTCATTTAACAAAAGTTAAAAGTTGTAGCACATTTTGAAACAAATTAACCTGTAACCTAACTCACATATTTTAAATTTATATTTAAGTTATAAGTAAAAATTAAAAAATATATATTTTTTTTCATTTGCCTATGTGTTTTTTTTTTAGTAATTTCTGGACTTATCTGTTTTGAGTAAGGCTTCTGTAAGACTATAATAAACAAAATGTCACTTGTTACCTCTATTTTTATGATTACCACGTAATCGTTCATATAATATTTACCATTTATTAAGGCAGTTCTGTTATCTCTCATACTAAAACATTTATTAGTGGTGATCATATCTACTTAACCGAGTGAAAACATAATGAACAATTTTCTCATCTGCCGTTATTGTTCTTGTCATTAGATAAATATTTTATCCCATTCAGGCGTAGAGTAACGCCTTCTGTCAAGTTACTCTACGATTCATTGTAACGACAATCAATTTTCCTCTTTTTCTAATTACATCGACAGATCAATAAGTCAGCGAATACCACTGTGACAACAACAATCTGCTTTTAACTCTCAGAAAAATATTTGTCATCCCTTCAGAGACCGGCGACCTTTTCTTGACTTGTTTCCTTCTGTCCGACAATGTATCTATTAAAAAAACTGCAAGCACTAAATTGCGATTTCCTTTATAAATAGAAATAGTGACTTCTGATCTAGTCATAGTATATATACTTCTTATAACACTAAAGTACGTGGAATGCTTCCTATAGGACAACTGTAATAAATAGGTCGTCTTCGCACATGCAGCGTACAATAAAAAAAGAAAAATAAAGATATAAACACCAAAGGTGCTCAATAATGATTATATTTACTCGAAAAAGTCCCCGAAGTCTTTTACCCCACAACTTATAAACTTCTCCACTTCTCTTGCTATATTAAAACTTCTCCAATAGCAACTATCTTATTAAATTCTGATGTGGAAATTTTACATGAAATATATATAAAAACTTCTTCATTTTATAAAAAAATATTGTGTATAATTAATTTAATAAAAAAAGACTAAACAATAAAATAATAATACTAAAAGTATATAATAATAATGAAAGAAGCCTATAAAACGTTAAAAATTCTAGATAATTTTTGGTTCAATATGGGAATGGGAATACGACCAAGTACGTGAGGATGTACTATAGCGATTACCCCCAAGTTTTTTGGGCAAACTTTAGAAGTTTGTCTTCATACTACACTTTGAATAGTTAATTTGAATAGTTTTGGTTTCCTGTTTTTTTTTTTCATTTTACAGGTGGTGTAATCCCAAAAAACACTACGCTACATGAATGAAATGGCAATACAAACCTCAGAGGCAAGCTCAGTTGTCATCCAGTTCATGGATCTTTGGACAAAGTATAACCAAGTTCTATTAGGGTGGTAGACATAATCAAATAAAAATTTTAGAATGAATTTAAACATTCTAGGGATGAAAATAAGAAGCAGTTAAATATTGAGACATTTTCATCTAGGGAAACAGCTTTATAATATACGTGAATAATTGTAACACCTTTTTGCAGAAGTTGTGAACAAGAAGACGAATCTGAGAGAGCTGCATCACCACGTTTTAGGTTGATTATTTAAATGAGATTTATTACCCTAGATCAGTGATTTTCAACCTTTAAAGGGGGCCATCGCCCCCTTTAGAAGAGAACAAAAATTTCAACGCCCTGCTAGTCCATAATAGTTAATTTTATATGAAATATTAAAATATTGTTGCATATTATCTGTACCTAATTTATATATTTATCCACGACCACTAACATTAGGAAGGTTTAATACGTCTGTTTTCCGTGGATTAGATGCCTTCTGTATTAGAAGGAATAATTATAAAAAAAATATCAAATATAGTAGGTATAGTATATTGTTATATTTGGATTAAAAGTGTCACTTTTTTGGCAAGCAAATTTTATATTTGGATATTTGGGAGGCAAAGCGTAGCGTAGCCGAGCGGATGCAAGATTGCGGGACAAAAAAAGACCCTTTTAATCCGAATATAACATGTTATTTTTTTTTCTAACCGAAATCTCCCATTTAATTAATAATTTGTGCTTTCAAATTATTGAGTTATTTCACCATTGTCAGGATTAAAAGTGTCAACTTTGGCTCCTAGGATTAAAAGTTACTACTTTTGTTATTAAGATATCGTTTTTTTTTCCAGTAAAGAAAATGTCAACCTTACAGACACCTAACAGTAAAAAAATGTCATTAGTTTTGTGACGGTTAGAGCAAAAATTTATTTCATTTATTTGACCACCCCTCATGACTGCCTCAATGCCCCCCATTTGCCTCTGGATCCCTCACCGCCCCCATGGAAGGCTCCAGCGCCCACTGGAGGGCGGTATCGCCCCCGTTGGGAATCACTGCCCTAGATGGATGTATCGAAGGTCACATTATGTGTAAGTGCGGTGCGTGGATTTCCGCTCATTCTTTCCAGGTCCAAGTAGTCATTTTTTATATCTTCTTCGCTGAAAAGACTTTTCTCCTTGACCAAACAAAATATCAGTTTTACTGACAAGTGTTATATTCAGTAAGGTGAACGCGGATATACTACTATTTTTTGATCGAAAACTTTGTGTAAAGAAAGTTGTGTAAAAAATCCATTAATGGCTTTTCCGGCTGGAATTAGTAGTATTATAAACCGACTAATTGGACTGGATAGTTGGATTAAAACTTATTGCGGTGTAGAGCGATTTCAGCAGCATACAGATCTACTTTCTAACATATTGTATGTTTAATTTTAAAAATCTAACATTTCTTTTATAAAACGGATTAGATTATAAAATGAGATTAAAAAATTTTAAAAATATACATTCTCATATTCAAGTAAGGAATCACTAAAGTTTACTATTCAGTTCTTTCGTAAAGTTGTGGATATTTTCTTTATTTTATAAATATCTACCTATATATTTTTTAAATCGCTCGGATCCATTGATTTTCTTTTATTTTTGTCCTTATTTTATATATACGAGGTTATAATACAGTAAGGGATATATGTCAGCAAATTTTTTTTTTATTTTTAACAAATTAATTTAGTTAATAGGCAGCTACACACGGACGTAAATGATTTAATACATGCACGTGCGTTCACTAACGCGCATGCAATAACGACAGTATAGATGCTCTATAACGTCACGTTGTTGACTGCACACTCCTTTATGCACGCCATGCAAAATTTCTGTCTCGGCTAGAAATTATGCACGCACATTCACTAACGCGCGTACATGTCTCAACGTGTAGAAACAAATATAGCAACATCGCACGTTAGTTTATCAGCTGCGTCGGTAGTGTGTAAAATTATAACATAAAATATACTTTTAAATAAAGAAAATGTCGGATTTTAGAACTCTCTCCCGAGAATTTACGCGTGAGTTCATTGTACTATATAGACAACAGCCATGTCTTTGGAAAACCAAGTGCGAAGAAGTTCTTTTTCTTTATTTTTTCATTAATTGCAAAAACGCACGCCACTGTCAATAAACCTAGTTCAACGTCGTCTACCGACATCTTCAAAAATACTGCAGGAACCCAGACAAAGTTCTGGAATAAGTTCGTGCGTCTGTAGACAAATTGAATACGCGTTATTGTATGCACGTTAGTGAACGCACGTGCATGTATTAAATCATTTACGTCCGTGTGTAGCCGCCTAATAACAGGACGTGAAAGAAATTTGATTGCATAAACAATGGGATTTCTTATGTCCAACAGTGGTTAACTCAAATGTTCGATATATCGTCGATTTTGATGCCGTCGATTATATCGACGTAGCTTCATTGAGTCACCATGTAAAAAATTAAATATATGAAAAATAAGGGCAAAAATAATCGACGGGTCCGAGCGATTTAAAAAAAAAAATATTTATTTATTAAATAACGAATGTATCCACTACTTTATGAAATCACTGCGCATTTAAAATAAAATTCCTACATCTAGACTGTATCTAATATTTAATAAACAACTTTGGAACTTGAAAATATAATACTTTAGAGTATTTAAAAGTATTTGATTCAATAATAATTATTCAAAAAATTAAATAAAGATTAGTCCAGAGTTTATGAACTACGATAATTTAGTTTATTTGTATAAAGGCTATAGTGGGATAAAAAAAACTACATGTAAATTACATGTTTTGCACACACTGCGATTTGCTCTTTTTTGTACAGAGTTACAGTTACTACTATCAACAGCAATACCCATATCGGGTTATTGAGAACTCATCTCTAAAACTTTGAGGATATGTGCATCCTTAAATAAGAAATCGATATCACCAAAAAAATTTTAA
Organism: Pogonocherus hispidulus; assembly: GCA_963924545.1. NCBI lineage: Eukaryota > Metazoa > Arthropoda > Insecta > Coleoptera > Cerambycidae > Pogonocherus > Pogonocherus hispidulus. The sequence goes on along the minus strand of OZ004692.1, from coordinate 75,087,330 downwards.
TAAAAGTAATTAGGATTTCCCGTAAACAATGTTTAAAGTTATACCATTATAAAGGACTACGTAGCTGGGCAACTGTACTGCAACGACATCGGATATACCACATTCCGACAAAAAACAGTAAACAAGTTTTTTGTACCTGGAACGCCTATCTATCTTTAAGTTTATTTTAAAGTAAAAACGCTGCAAATCTTTTTTGCGCCGGGTGCGCCGGTTTTTTTCGTGCTAGCTAGTTTGCATTGTCAGTCCCAAGGTCACTCCATTACAGTGGACCAGTATCCAGCGGCGTGCAATGAAAAATTTTTAAATAGTTTTCAGACACCGCCAAAAAAATTTTTTTTGCACTACCACATTTCTACATGTATGTTGAACATCCCCAAATTTTATTATGGATAGGTTCTGAATAACCCTGTATACACTGTTCACGTGCTGGTAATATTGTTAGGGACTGTACCGTTAAGGATAACTTTTGAGGATTATGTAATGACTGTATATGTAGACACTGCACCAATTTCGGTTAATGGTTCTCAACGTATTTTGTAGACACACAGTATATTTACACTCAAATGTATAATGCAGAAACATGGATGCCTTATACCCCTATAAATTGAGAGTAAATCAAATTCCGTTGCGAAAATGAAAATCTAATCCAAAGAAGAAGTGTGTTCTCACCTAGGCAATTTATGATGTGGGTAGCGCCGAAATAGAATTTGTAGAGGACAGTGGACCATTTATCATCCTCGCTATCCTGCCCCTATCTATCAATATATTACGAAGATTTAAGTCGTATCTAGATAGAAACAAAATGGGATGACATGTTTAGTCAGAATTGATTGGTTGATGTTCATCTGTGCATCATTCGGTGTGAATAAACTTACTGATAATAAAACTCCAAAAAGTTATAATAACCGAATGTTGCATCCACAGACAGTAAACGATAATATATTGGTTTAATATTTTCTCGGAAAACTAGCGGAAATGAAGAACTCCTGTTTAATGTGTAATAATGATTTTTTATTCTTGTGTCAGTGTCACTAATTTAATTTTTGGTTGGGCAAAACCAGGTTTCAACAAAAAACAATCTTAGTTCCTCTATTAGATGGTTGTTAGAAGATTAATAATATCATAGTGATCAGTGCATGTGCGACTTTTCATTAAAAATGTCAATCTGACAATTTTTTACAAATTTTTTCACACAAACTTTTACCATTCTACTGACGACGAGTTAAGAATCGACTTGAAACGTATAGAAAAACAAAGCTTGTTATGTGTTTAATTTCTTTCAAATTTTACTGTAATTTGTTTGTTGAGACATTATTTTAAATATAATTTGTAATATTATAGAATTATACCAAACTAAAAAAACACTGATAAAATTTAGTTAATTTGTCATATTATATTTATTTCTATTATACAGTGTTCTTTTGGGACAAATTTTAAAAGTTTGTCTTAATACGTTACTTTAGATATTTATTTTAAATACTTCCGGTTTTCTGTTTTCTTTTTTATTTTACAGGTGGTGTAATCCCAAAATAAAATAAAGTGAATCATATTTATACTTATACATATTTTGCTATTCTGATTTGCATGTTGAATAATCAATTTTAACATAATGTATAACCAATATTGTAATTGATCAATATGCGGCTCGCGAAATAACAATATGCTGTCCCCTCCCACACAAGTCTGACTTTCTGGGAAATCCTTATGATTCGAATGAGGGCTAGCGATATTAGTAATATAGATATTCACATACCTCTGATCTACTCTTGAGTACAATAATAAAAAAAATTAATGCTGTAGGAAACAAATAATTACTTTGTTCCGTCTAAAAGAAAATTACATTTCAATACAGAAAGGGTTCTAACACTGATGTAGATTTCCACATAGCACCAAAACACCATACTACACTCGACGCGCGTTTCGCCAACCAAGTTGGCATAACTGGGGATGATTCACACCGATCTGGTCAGTTTTAAGATGATGTCAACTTGGTTGGTAAAACGCGCGTCGAATGCAGTATAGTGTTTTAGTGTTATGTGGTACACTACGTCCGTGTTATCTTCACGCAAAAGGTTCCAACCCCTTTCAAGGAAGGGGTTGGAAACTTCTGTGCAGGAAGTTTGTTATATTACTAAATACAACTTTAAATATCCACTGTGGGTGGAATTAGAAAATATACAAACATAAACAAAAAACACAAAATAAACACAAATAGGATTTTGTGGTTTAGCAGAACATGAGTTAACATATTCAATACATACATAGCAATAATAAATTATATTCATAACATAATAATACAATCATCATATTTATTTTGTTTTAATGATTAAATAGTAAAGGTCGTAAAACAAAACAGTTTAGGTACTTTAAAAGCAAGAGATTTGAATAATTTGGACCATTCATTATGACCGAATTAAAGGTAAGTTGTAAATCATGTATTAAAATTAAATAAAACTTCAAATACTCGTAGTTCTTATTAACATCAATGAATTGCTAATTACGTATTTCTTTTGTACGAGGAAATTCTTTGTATTTTACTATACTCGATATATGTAAATGTTCGATATTTACAGTTCCTCAAAATGTATATCCCATTTTAAAATGGCATAAATCAGCTTTTAATATTGTTCTTTACATATACCGCACAGTTTCTCCATTCCCAAAAAAGGCAGATATCTATTCCTTCCCCAATACATTTCGTTATTTATAATCATGAAAATCACTTTTGGGCACATTTCTTCGACATTCCCTTTCACATCAACAACATAAAATTCGAAAATATAAAATATATCTCATATCCTATTCAATATCATACAATTTCCCAGCGTGAAATAGTCTAGATGGCAATCTGTACGGCATTATTTATTTTCCGGGTACGAGTGTATGCCTTCTCCTTTCTGTCGTCGACAGGTGAAGGCGCCCAATGCGGAAAAAGGTTCTTTTGCGTTTTACACAGGACGGCGCACATTCCAGCTAACTACATTTACATTTAAATAACGGATGTAAAATATAAGACATATCAGATAGCAGGAACCTTCAAATTGTATTCGCGAATGTTTATTTCATATTTATATACATTTTATGTGGATATTTTTAGACAAAATATCCACAAATCCACTGTATTTATAGTAATAATTATAGACGCACAGTATTGCCATGATTTAGTTAGTTACATTTATTATTAAATGAAATGCAAACATAAACACTATCAAATATAAAAATACCTATACAGTTCACTATGACAGTAGATGTTGCTTTGAAGCAACACTAATAGAGCAACACTGAAGGTACTAATAGAGACTAGTTATATTTGATAATTTTACTTACCAATTACCATATTTTTTATATAATTATTTGGTCTATATCACATTTATTAAATAATAAATTAGTTAAATGAGTTGTTAATTACAATTTGCTATATCAAAACATGCACAAAGCAATGTTGTGTATTGTGTAAGTGCATTTTTTAATATCATACAGTGAGGACGCGTGGGTTGGAACAAATTCATTTTAAAATTTAGTGGTTTGTTTTTTGCAAAAACGCTTGGACACGTCGATTTTTATTTTTGGCTGCGGTTTTTCTGATGGCAAATTCATGTACACAGGGTGACCTAAAAATAAGTTACGACCGTCAACTTCATATTTTCAAATGGAAACATTTATTTTTATTTAATTTTTGATTTCTTCATCGAATTATAAGTCTGTTTCATACCCAAACCAAACAGCTATCGAGTTATCAAACTGTTGACCATTACCAACCAGTTGGTTTAAACCAACAATCCCATGCAATTGTGTGTTTATTTAGTTTTTGGTTGCTGACTTGTCACCGTTTAGTCACAGAAACTTTTTTATAAAATATTTTAAAATTTTTTTAAATTTCTTTAAACATTTTGAAACGGTCTCGGTTATTGATATGTTCAATCGTAAATGTCTCGATAACTGTTGAGTTTGGGTACAGACTTAGAATTCGATGCAGAATTCAAAAATGGCATAAAAAATAAGTGTCCATTTGAAAAAATGAAGTTGATCATCGTAACTTATTTTTAAACCACCATGTGTACAAGACTTTACCATTAGAAAAACCGCAGCCAAAAATAAAAATCGACGTGTTCGAGCGTTTTTCCAAAAAACAAACCCTTAAGTTTAAAGTACACACATTTTCATAAATAATTTTGTTATACATGGTAAGTTTCTTTGTGATTTATGTGATTATATGTGATTTTTCCTGTAATATTTAATTCCGATTTAAAAATTTTATTTACTTAACAAGTATACGGGGTATACCAAAAGTAACTTTTTTTAATGAAATATCCTATAAAAGTATTTTATAAAATCTAAAATGTTCTATTTGTTCTTAATTTAATGATATACAACTCTTTGAGGTTGCCTTCAATAGATTTCGAGATATTTTTACTTTCAGTTATTGTAACTTCGTTATTGGATATACTTCGAACAATACAGTATTTTATTATTACATAAATTATTTAGGGTGGTAATATATATTACAATAACAGAAATGTATTCAAGAAATCAAGATAGCTGTGGTTTGCAAGTAGGAGGTAATTGGGTCTTATATTGTGCAATTTGTTTACCATTTAACCGAATCTGTATCTCTTATACTTAGTTTCCGAGATCCCCATACTTCTCATCTTTCTCTTGGACACACTGTATAATTTTGTATTTATAGAGGGTGTTTCTGGACGACCATTAGTTCACGCAACTGGGACAGTTCACTGTCACGAATTTCACTGAATATCTCAGAAACAACGCCAAATGTCGACGAAAACATTTTTTTGTTGAAGTTTTGAAATAAAGTACGAGGAGGTAGTACAAAAAATACACTTCTAAGAGAGGTGGGTGGTTCAACCTTAAGAAGCTTATATAAGATCATAAGGAGTGTTTTTGTTCCGAATTTCACTTCAATCGGATGAGTGGTTAAAAAATTATGAGAAAAAAAATGGAAAAAAAATCGTACTAGCATTGAAGTAGGATTTAGGACGCCCTCTATCTCCGAAACGAGGGGATTTAGGAAATAAGTTTATATTTTGAATGTCTGTTTTGTCGATTCCTGAAGTTATCAGGATTAATGCCTATAGGTGCGTGTAAGAAATCACAACAAAATTATGATTATGTGATAGATGATTAAATTATTAGTAGGTATGGCCCCAGCCCAGGCAGACAGACAGCCGATGCCGCCGCCGCCAAGTCGGTAAGTATTCGATCTGCATTACCGGCCCCCATCGCGCACCCTGCATATACAGAGGGCCGCCGTATAGCGTCGTAAAACGTCGTAAACGTCGAAGATGTCATAAACGTCGTAAAGCGTCATAAAACCTCTGTAGTCATCTAGTAGGTCTAGAAAACGTCGTTTACGACGTTTTACGACGTTTACGACGTTTTCGACGTTTACGACGTTTTACGACGCTATGCGGCGGCCCTCTGTATATGCAGGGTGCGCGATGGGGGCCGGTAATGCAGATCGAATACTTACCGACCTGGCGGCGGCGGCGTCGGCTGTCTGTCTGCCTGGGCTGGGGCCATACCTACTATTATTATTATTTTATTCTTATTATTATCTTGAAAGGAGTTGGAACATTTGGTGTGACAATAACACTGACATAGTTTTCCACATAACACCAAAACACTATAGTGCACTCGACGCGCCAACCAAGTTTGAATCATCTGAAGATGATTAAAACTGCGATGAATTTTAATCATCTCCAGATGATGCCAATTTAGTTGGCGAAACGCGCTTCGAGTGCAGTATGGTGTTTTGGTGTTATGTGGAAAAGTACGTTAGTGTTATTATTATCATCTGATCTCCCTTCATATTTAAATCGATAACAGATAAACAAATATATTTTTTAGATGGATACCAATGATTGCGTTTCATATTTATACACTCTACGATTGAATTTTCGCTTACAAATGTAACCAAAACATAAATGTCACTATTAATAATAAGAGTAACTGTTTATTTGCAGATGGCTGAACCCTATTCGACCGGTAAATAGAAAATATAATTGCTTATTTCTTGTATACAAAATATATCTATTTTAAGACAGGTTCTACAGATAACGTAAGATATTCCGGTCGATTGTACTTTTCCAATCGCAAACTTTCAAATAACATTTCAGTTGAGTGAGTTCATACTGTTTTATCAGGATGGTCCTGGTTAAGCTAGCAAGGAGCACCACAGCGCACAATATTGTTTCATGATTTATTTCTTGCCATTAGTTGTTTCCATTTAAAGCTATATTCGACCATTCGCGATAAATTTCAAACGGAAATGGAAGACGCTACTTGTGTTTGAGAATAGACACCCCTATCGCTGCTCTACTGCCTTCGACTATATATTCATGATGAATCGAAGTCCTGCAGCGCATCTTCCTCTTGTTTGTAAGGGGAGTTTTATTTTTTCTTAGCGCTCAGTTTCATTGTGTTTTGCGACTAAAAAAGGGTATTGTGTCAAAATCAGCCCGCATATTTACCCGTCCGAGACAATTTGCTACTAAATAAAGTAGTTAATCTATATTCAGGATTAAACATTACAACTCGAAATTAAAACTGTTTGTATTATACAGGATAAGAAAGATTGTCCACGACTTTTCTTTCTAATTTCATTATTATCATTAGTAACCGGGAAAACGCCTTATATGAAATTGTTTTTAATACTTTTCCAGCGGAAAAAATCAAACAAAAACAGAAAATGTTCATAACAAACTGAAATGAGAGTAATATCATTGTGTATATGTTTATAAGACTATGGAATGTCTTTAATTTATTTATATCTTTATTAACTATAACCTTGATACACATTGTGTGCCAAAATACTAATGTACCAAAGAAAATTAACAATTGTTAATATAATATGATAATAATATTATATCTACCCCTCATTTTAATCACAAGTATTAGCCCGAAAGTGTCAGACATGTGTAGGAGAGAGGCGGCATATTATTATTTGTCAGGCCTAATTTGCGCCTCAGGAATGTCTTGGTCTTGGTTGGTAAGACCAAATGCTGTAATGAGGGAAACCTGAAGAACCTTAATAGATAGACAGGCAGTCAAACATCAACTGACTTTAATCTCTCACATTAACACCAATCTGACATTCTTCCCATCTCATCCAACCAACTCATCCCTGTGTACAAGTTTTAATCTACGAGTAGACAATTTAATTAAAAATTGTCTGGTGAAATGGGGATTCGAACCCTCAACCTCTGGGTTGAGCGGTCGAAACACTAAACCCGGAGCCACCGGCTCGCCTAATACAGTTGATCAATAAATTAACTAAATACCATGAGTTTAACCAAAATAAAATATTCAAATTATTACACATTATAAGGTTAAATTATTAATTCTCCATGGACGAAAGTGCTAATAAAATTACTTCTCTTACAAAATTCTTGAGACACATTACAACCCTCATAGTTATACAAGAATCACGTCACCAGGCAACAAGGCTTCTATACTTGGTGATAGAACAGATATGACAATAATTGGAGGAGAGAATGAATAATAGTGCTCACCACGGAAACATTGCGTTTTTTCACAAGAACAATAATCGAAACTGAAAAAACAAGTTCTAAAACATACTAAATTATTTCACTATATGACCAAGAGTCAACTTAAGGAAATTGGCTTACGCAAAAGTTAAGAACATTAAATGTAACTTCAATACCTAAACAAAAATGTCTGTCAAGTATTAGTACTGAGGTTTCCTTAAAAGAAATTCAAAATTTTCTTTGAGAAAATATGAGCCGACCAGTATAAAAATGATCTCAGTGTTTAATAAAAAACAGGGCACAATTTTCTTTGGTAGTTTCAAGAAACTCTACGAAAAACTGAAGTTAGAGGGAGATGGGGTTTGCAACATGGACGAGAAAGTTATACCCACCGTCCAGAAGCCATGCAAAAGACTTACACCATTCTGTCAAAACATCGGGGGAAAGAGGAAAGTCGGTGGTCGTTGTCCATTCTTTCAATATAGCTGAAACCTATTCCACTATAAATGGTACACCTAATACAATTTATTCTTCAAAAAGTGGCTGGAGCAAGGACAAACTTTTTGACCAGTAGCTACAACATTTTAATAAAGCATTGAAATCTTCGAGAAATGACGCGATGTTAATGATCATGGATAATATCTTACAATTTCCCCCTCCGAACCTCACACAAAATATTAGATATCAGTTTTTACGGGCTTTTAAAATCTGCGATTCTGCGATTAACAGACAATGTGACTACCATCTAAAGATGTTTGACTGGATACTTCAGTATGAATACTACTACTATGAATAAAACCCAATCAGGATTCAAAGCATATGAAATATGGTTCTATCAATCTCACGAATTTACCGATAACGAGTTATTTATAGCTTACCACCACTTTCAAGTTCTGACTAATGTAGAGCATTGGTTTCTTCTTTTATGGATTATAATTCATTCATTGAAATCCCACATGAAGTCATCAACAAAGAGAATAATTTGAACATACCTAACATCGACAACGTTGAGGTGTCTTTACCAAGTATAGCGTCTGGCATCTTAGAAGATTTAAGTCCTATTCCTAAGCTACCTCCAAACAAAAACTCAAAACTGAGTCTCAGAAAAAATCTCGCATACTAACGTACACAGCAAACAGATAAAATCTGGATAAAGCAGATACAAAAACATTAAAGAGGAAAATACACCTACATATGAAATAAGGAAAGCGTCAGACAAGAGATAAAATATAAAAAAATAACAAAGACGAATGTAAGGTGGATACTCGAAGCGGATGGTTATTTATGAAACATCGTGAAAATAATTGTTTTGAAAAACATTGATCTCATTTAGATGTTCCAAGAAGAGGTGTTCCATTTCTTGGAACATCTAAATGAGATCAATGTTTTTTTCAAAACAAAACAATTAAAGACGAATGTGATTGAAGATAGTAATCCAGAAGATATTTCAGAGAGTACGACAATGATAATATGGACCATCTCGAGTCAAATGAGAATGACACGTGAATATTTTTAAAGGTACGCGGAAAAGGTAAACGAGTAAATGTTGTTTTCTGCGAAATTAAATGTAGATATTAAAATCTGACTAAACTAGATTGTAGAGCAAGAAATAAAGTTATAGAAGGAACAAATTTCAATTGCAGGAATTAGATTTCGCATGTAAAAGTATTCTGAATCTCTGAAATTTCTAACGTAAGTTTCAAAAACTTTAGAGGTTGACCATTAAAATGCATAACTGTAGTAATAATGATATAACTGGATAATAATTTAAGCATCACTGGAATATATTACTGTTTAGACGTTTTTAATGAGAAACGAATTTGTTTCGCCGTGTACAATGAGTCATTCTGTTATAAAATTTGAAATCCCTACACCTTGCCCTACATAATTTTAACAAAGGCGGTTTAAACCTGCTTTTGACTTCACGGACAAACCCTTTGTTCATCTGTTTGTTTGTTACAAAATATTTACCTTTAGATTTCATGCACAGCAGTAGCCTTTCATTTTGTAAATTTAGAAAAGTTGTTGGATTTTCTGGTTAGATACCTCTGTTTGTACGATTCATTAACGTTTCGTCGATTCCCATTTTGTCGACTGTAAGAAAATTTTCCGTTTTGTCTACTGGCCTTTTAACCTATACATTACTAATTTCTCATTATGTCATTAATAATGTCATTAATAATTAATATTGTCATTAATAATTTCTCTTTCGTCCATACACTAAACCTTTTTATCAGAAATGCAAATCTATTAATTATTCTTTAATAATTATTGATAAAATATTAATATTATTTCTTAAATTTTATTATTTGCATAAATCGCTAGTCGTTACACAAGAGCAAAAGTCTTTCCTTCCCACTTTATACAGACTTAGAATTATCAAAGGAACAGGTTGTGAATTTATTGTTTGTTTGAAATTCACAAGCTATTACGTTGGTGTGTTTAAAAATTAATCCACAATTTTGTTTTATCCTAATAATTGACAAAACGGTAAGAGTTAAAAGATTTTTAGTTCTCAGTCGAAGAAAGAATAACAAAACAGGTAAAAAGGTCCAGTCGATGAAACGGTCAATCGACAAAACGGGAATATACGGTTTGTACAGATTTAAGTAGAAAAACAGGTCTTGTTTTACACAAATTTCCTTAAAACTGCAACGAAAAGACTAGAAAATACGGTGCGAAAATATTAATATTACCGAAAAACTATTGAAATATAGTTATTGGAAGGAGATGCCGAAAACAACTACTCCACGGGCAATATGTTATCTGTCTGTCAATTAGACAATAATTGTCAGACAGGTAGTAGCAAAGACCCAAAGAGGGCACTGCAGTGTATTTCACTGTATCTCGCCACTACAAATATTGAAATATAGTGTTTACACATCTTGTAAATTATAACTTCATTATTACCTTTTGTATAATCTTATGTTTTTCACCCATTAGGTGGCATTCAAATGTCCTTTTTGAATTTTATTTATCTAGAGTTTAATATACAGGGTTATTCAGAACTTATCTGAAAAACTTTGAGGATATGTGCATCCTTAAATAAGAAATCGATATCACCAAAAAAATTGTAATAAAAGTAATTAGGATTTCCCGTAAACAATGTTTAAAGTTATACCATTATAAAGGACTACGTAGATGGGCAACTGTACTTCAACGAGATCGGATATACCACATTCCGACAAAAAACAGTAAACAATTTTTTTGTACCTGGAACGCCTATCTATCTTTAAGTTTATTTTAAAGTAAAAACGCTGCAAATCTTTTTTGCGCCGGGCGCGCCGGTTTCTTTCGTGCTAGCTAGTTTGCATTGTCAGTCCCAAGGTCACTTCATTACAGTGGACGAGTATCCAGCGGCGTGCAATGAAAAATTTTTAAATAGTTTTCTGACCCCGCCAAAAAAATTTCTTTTTGCACTACCACATTTCTACATGTATGTTGAACATCCCCAAAGTTTATTTTGGATAGGTTCTGAGTAACACTGTATAGCTTTTGTCACGATTTTTTTTGCTACTGGGAACTGGCAGTGCTTTTAATAGTAGTAAAATAATACAGTTGAAACTTAGACACTATCTCGAGTGTTGCCCACAAAATTCCCTACAATGACCTAGTTCCATTGGAATTATATTATCATTAACAACCTTACAGAACTTTCCCATTCTTTTTTTCCCTTAAAAATTCTGGGAGCTAAGAAATTGATATACCTAGATACACGGGATTCTTCAGGTATAAGGAGTTTATGTTTATTTTATGAATTTTCGCTGCCTTACAGTCCACCCCAGTTCTAGAATTTGTCAGAATTTTAGCCTAATCATATAATCATATAATCATAATTATAAAGTTATTCCTGAAATATATCTCATATATTATTTCATAGGTTGTACTTGACACATAATTATTAAGTAGTGATTGGGTTCTGAGAATTTTTAGAAACATTTCTTTAGCGTTATTACTAGGGTTTTTTAATTAAATAGTTAAAGAACCAGAAGATTTATATATAACTCAAATTACTATATGACAAAAATTAGCTATTGTAGATCATATATTATAGTTTTTGATTATATAGTAACAAATAAAATTAAAACGTTAATAAAACTGTTTTACTTAAGGTATACAGACATTTCAAGTATCCCATTCTTGCAATATTACACTTACACTTTTTCAAGGCTTTATTCCAATACAGGCAGAGACACAGAATACACTTTTACTCTTGTATTGTATTTTTTACATTCGCAACTGTAAAGTATGCCATATCAGATAAAAATGTGTTTCTTTATTGTTGTGATTGTTGGAGACGATATAAGTAAAGGGAAAGTTGCACAAAATTACAAATTGTATGTAGTGTCTCTCCTTTTTAAGTATAAAATAATTCAATTTACATGTTCTTCTACAGGAACTAGACATAAAAACTCCTAGAATAGGATAATATAGAATAGAATAGTCATTAAAACTTGAGTCAATCCGTCTGCATGTTGCTGCAACAAGTATTGTAAGAATAAAGGCAGATTTTCTCAAAATATTAATTTCAATTAAGACAATGCAAAACTAAGTAGGAAATGCACTTACGACTCATGTTTCCATTAATGTTTATTCCTTTTCAATTAATGCTTCAGGATCTCTTCTTCAATGGACTGTATGTGTTTAGCAGTGGCACAATGGAGATGTGGTGCTTGCGCCAAAAAGAGCGTAGAAAGGCTCACTTCGAATTTACCGAACAATGGTAAATATTATTAGGTCTGGTTTTCAATACACCATTGGTTTAATTCGCATTCATATCCTAGACGCGTGCATTTGATTCGCGTTTTCTATCAATAAATAGCGAAATTGAAAGAATCAAAAGTATATCTTAAATTCTAATGCTAATAGGGTACTTACCTATATTATTGAAACTTATTACAAAAAAGATATGTGAGGGATAACTGAATAAGTATTATGTTCTAGAAACTTGAAGACTCTTTGTCTACTCTTTAGTTTCAATTCAGTAGACAAAGAGAAAAAAAACAGTTTAATTACGGCGTTTTATGGATTATCTATTTATCGTTATACAGGGTGGCCCAATAGTGTGACAAAGTCCCATAGCTGCTTTATGGTTGCAGATACAATTGCAATTTTTTGGGTCATCGTAAACCTCCTTGAGGCGCACATTTTAAAAATATTTTAACATGTACAGAGTGTTCAGATTTTTCGGGCCATATCAAACTTATGTTTTTTTAAATGGAAAGTACTATTTTTTATTACATATTTGGATTCCGCTTGTCATTCTGATTCTAGCAATATATGGTTTCAAGGGTTTATACAGGGCCGTTCAGAAGATATGAGCATTTCTGTGTCGAAATCGCAATGACTCGGACGCCCTGTATATTGTGTAGGGAAGTAACTAGAGACCATTTCATGCTACCATAAACCAATTTATATGGTCTACTGTTATTCCCTTCACAGATATCTTCACAATGTTATTGTTTGTATACGGGGCATTGAGGAACGCGGAACCATCATTTTCTCAATTTTTTTAAATGGAACACCCTATATTTTATATCGTTTTCATAAAGCTGTATCAAAGACCTTTTACTTATATTAAACAATTCATATACCTAAACCTTCAAATTTCTGAGTTATACGAGGTTTTATATTGGAATTACATTGGAAATTGAGTTTATATAGGAAAATATCAATATAGCCATAGTAAATTAGATTTGTTTCATACTTTCAAAGTAACAATAATATTTTGTAGGATTCAAAATATAATTTTTAACATGACCTAGTACGTAGTTTTAGTGGTCATTTTGAAATAAAATTTAATGACGACTTGGAAAACTGCCTATTATGTATAGATTTATTTCATCTAGACGCCTGTGCAAAAAAATTAAACATCAAACGTCATTGTCACGACTACAGTCCAATACTTTGTGACAAACTGCGAGTCTGACAGTTATTAAGTAGTGATTTAAAAAAAAACTTAAAATGAATTTTAATAAATCAGAAATGATTGATATGATTTATGTTTTGGGTGAAAGTGATAAAAATCCATTACTGGCAACAAGAATGTATCGTCAACGATATCCACAAAGAAGGCAGCCTAGCAAAAGAACACTTCAAAAATTAATGGAACGTTTTGATGACGCCGGTACTGTAACATACGCTAAAAGTTGTAGGGAAAGAAAAACATTCACCCAAGCAAACGAATTAAATATCCTTCTGGCTGTCACAGAAGATCCGCACTTAAGCCAAAGGCGAGGCCAAAGGCAAATTTCCCAACAAATGGACGTCGGCAGAACATCCGTGCAAAGTATATTAAAGTCAAATAAAATGCACCCTTACCACATTCAGTTTCTGCAAGAACTAAGTGAAGAGGATTGTAGAAGACGTCTTCAATTTTGCCAGTGGGTTCAAACCCAAATAAGAAATGAAGGAGATTTTACCAATCTCATTCTATTTGGAGACGAGGCAACCTTTCATAGAAATGGTAATGTTAACCGTCACAATTTTCATTACTTCGCCACCGAAAACCCGCATTTTGTAAGGATGCACTCACAAAATAGATGGAGTTTAAATGTCTGGGGGGGGGAATTGTTGGTGATATGTTATTGGACCACATTTTTTTGAAGGGCGAGTAACCGGTGAAGTATACCTGGATTTCTTGCAAAACCATTTGCCCCAATTACTTGCACATGTCCCCAACGAAATCAGAGAAAGAATATGGTTGCTACATGATGGTGCCCCAGTCCATTTTACACGGCCCATCATAGATTTTCTGGATGAAAATTATCCTGAAAGATGGATTGGACGGGGTGGTCCTATAGGCTGGCCGGCTAGAACTCCAGACCTTACAAAAATGGATTATAGTATATGGGGCTTTGTGAAAGACAATGTTTACATAACTTCACCCACTACCATAGATGACATGAAAATTCGCATAAGAAATTCTTTTCAGGAAATAAGCGTTGAAATGTGTAGAAATGTAAATACAGCGTTTGAGAACCGTATTAATCTTTGTTAATGGAAGACATTTTGAACATTTAATTAGATAGCTTAATTGTGTACTTACTAATACTTATGTTCCTTTCATGCTGTTTAATTCATTATTAACCTGTTACTTCTTGGATCTTTATATCTAGTATTTCTTTGTTAATCAAATTTTCCTATAATAGTTTTGTTAGAAATAATAGAAGTTTAGTGTTCTCCACTATTTAATAAATCATTTGGTTTATCTTGTCGAGTGATTCTATTAATCTATCCGTTATTTCCTTGAAAAATAGACACTATACACAATTACATATTAAAAACAGTCAACTCTTTATAAAACGGAATCATAAGTATCTGAAGTTAAAGTGCCGCATGTTCCGCCTTTTGCATTGCATTCTTATTGAGCGTTACATTTAATACATAATAGGCAGTTTTCCAAGTCGTCATTAAATTTTATTTCAAAATGACCACTAAAACTACGTACTAGGTCATGTTAAAAATTATATTTTGAATCCTACAAAATATTATTGTTACTTTGAAAGTATGAAACAAATCTAATTTACTATGGCTATATTGATATTTTCCTATATAAACTCAATTTCCAATGTAATTCCAATATAAAACCTCGTATAACTCAGAAATTTGAAGGTTTAGGTATATGAATTGTTTAATATAAGTGAAAGGTCTTTGATACAGCTTTATGAAAACGATATAAAATATAGGGTGTTCCATTTAAAAAAATTGAGAAAATGATGGTTTCGCGTTCCTCAATGCCCCGTATACAAACAATAACATTGTGAAGATATCTGTGAAGGGAATAACAGTAGACCATATAAATTGGTTTATGGTAGCATGAAATGGTCTCTAGTTACTTCCCTACACAATATACAGGGCGTCCGAGTCATTGCGATTTCGACACAGAAATGCTCATATCTTCTGAACGGCCCTGTATAAACCCTTAAAACCATACATTGCTAGAATCAGAATGACAAGCGGAATCCAAATATGTAATAAAAAATAGTACTTTACATTTAAAAAAACATAAGTTTGATATGGCCCGGAAAATCTGAACACTCTGTACATGTTAAAATATTTTTAAAATGTGCGCCTCAAGGAGGTTTACGATGGCCCAAAAAATTGTAATTGTATCTGCAACCATAAAGCAGCTATGGGACTTTGTCACACTATTGGGCCACCCTGTATATAGAAATATTTTATTCTGAATAAGTAATACACTTTATTTGTGGTATATTCCCACCTTTCTGGTATATTGCAATTTTGAGAATAATTATAAATTAAATGTTAAAATAAAAATAGATAGCAATAGAATAAATAATAATCCCTAAAATTTTGCGTTGTATATCTATAATATAAAGGCTGCTAATTTATTGTCTTTTGAGAAAAAAATCAAACAGGCTACCCTTTTTATTTCTAAAGAAAATATTCCAATTTTTAACAATAACAAATGTTAACGACATTAAGTAATTCATTAAAGGAGATAGTCCACATATTGAAGAGATATGAGCTTTGAAAAATATTATAACAAAAACGACTGCAAATGGTTAACTTCTATATTTTCCCCGTTACTTTTTTTTTAGGGACAAGAATTTTTCATAAAGCAATTCAAAAAAGGTTCCAATAAAATAAACAGGAAAACGTATCTGTCGAAGGTTGGTCGCATCAGTAAAAATAGCTGACAGAGAAGTTAATAATTAGAAAGCCGTATGTCATGCCTTTAGGCAATAAAAACAACATTGAACTCTGCATGTTATTTTATTTAAAAACAGTTCATTTTGTGTATATCCATACATTTCCATACATTTTCAACAACTAACCTTTTGTTGCCTGCATGCCGTTATTGATTTATCTGTAAATTCTTAATAACTTCATTTTACGGAAA
Source organism: Pogonocherus hispidulus (assembly GCA_963924545.1). NCBI lineage: Eukaryota > Metazoa > Arthropoda > Insecta > Coleoptera > Cerambycidae > Pogonocherus > Pogonocherus hispidulus. The sequence continues at coordinate 75,070,956 of OZ004692.1, read as the reverse complement.
ATTCACTTTTATTTTACGTTTTATGCAATTTTATTTTCATAGTAAAATGGCATTCCCTATTCTAAAGAGTTATTTATTAACTTTTAATATTACCTTTAAAATGACTGACCTACCTCTTGGTTTAATAAAGAAAATCAAGAGATATTCTCGACGACGTCGGAAATAAAATTTGCTTTAATAGAAAATCATTTCTAGACTGTTTTATGTTTTTTATTTTTATATTGTCAATGTAAAGAACGGTCGGCAAGAGAATGCAAACCAAAAGGTAACGGAAAATTTCGAAAAATAAGTGTTGGAAAACTTTATATGCATATTGATTTTACCTATCATGCAACTTATGAAATTTCTGAAGCAGTTGTGGTTCTTCGGCACTTTTCACAAGAGCTAGTTACCGTTACTTAACCGATAGTTAACTAACTATAAGTTTAGAATGTGCCTAGTTGTCGGTAAAATGTTAAAGAAATTCATAATCTAAACTTATAATCAGTAGACTGATGATAAAATACATCGTAAAACCGGTCATTATAATATTATCTCTCCATATATTTGGGTTATAGGGAGCTAACAAGAAAAATTAAAACGTGATTGGATCATAATTTGGATAATTTCATTATTACTATAACTCTTTATTTTTTAGTTAAAAATCTGTAAAGAACTATGTAAACAGTTAAATATGTTAGTACCCATTGTCCATGGTCATGGCCTGGGATGGTTTGGGGTCGAGCGGGATTATCGCTCCTTACCCTCCCCATCGCTGGGTCTAGGATCTTCTAGCGCCCTTCTGTCTTGTCTTCTTTCTTCGCCTGCATGTCTAACCTACCGAGGGCAGTCCAGTCTGTGCCCCCGGTCTTTAGCCCGATATTTTCGACGGTCTGGATCTTCTTCATGTACGTCTTTGCGAGCTAGCAATCGGCCATGCTGCTGACTCATATGTCAACTGGGGTTAGATGACAATCTTGATCAGGGTTCGCTTATTCCTTAGGCTAAGCTCGCTGGTGCGGCACAATATCGGGTATAGTTCATAAAAAAATGTCACTATTGGAGTTGAAATGTTATAATCAGTGTTACCGTGTTACCGAGAGACGAGACAAATTATAGTCTCGTCTCGTGTCGTTTGGTTTGTATTTTATCTTCTCTCGACAAAATTTGATTTATATATTCGGAACAAAACGAGCAGAGATATACTTTGTCTAGGCAGGGTCAAGAAGAGATGAAACAAGGCATCTCAGTACATACAATGTATGGATTTCATCAATCCATATTAATTGTTCTACTTTTTGGATGGTCTATTACTGTTTTGGCAGTCTGAAATTATTATGCAGACTGATGTGACCCTAAAAATGTCTTTAATATAAAATCTATCATTTTCCATGAAAAGAAAAGGTTCCGACAATCCTTAAAACTATATTGGTATTATAAAATAAGTAGCGGATGCAGTATCGATATTCGAATTCTTTATAGGTAAATCAAGGCTTTAAAAAATTACATATTGTGGAACAGGATGCTGAAATAAATTCAATACCTAACTTGGAGAAGACATATACTTTTTGTTGATCAGCACGCATACACATTCTATTTATTTATAAGCATGCACACTATGTTAGAAAGATAATATCATCTATTCGTCGCTATACTATACGCGACAAAAATTCTGATTCAACATATTGCTCTTACATACAAGGTGTCCACCTAGTGCGCGTAAGTCCAATATCTGGGTTAATAAAAGAGATAACTTAATTTTTTTTTCTACAGGGTTGTCTAATATCCCGAGCTGCACAAAATGAAAATATATTTACATATTCAGGGTGTTCAGTTTTTCCTGGACAGGTACCAACTTCGTTTTTCTAAATGGAAATATATATTTTTTATTGCTTTTTCGAACTAAACCCTTGATTTTAGTAGGACTTTCATCAGCCTTCCCTATACCTAACTTAAACTGTTTTTGAAATATTGACGGGTGAATATTGACATTTTTGCAACTTTGACACCCTATAAAATCTAAACGGTTTGAGATCAAGCAAAACGGTTTGCACATTCCTATATTAACTTTTTATAAGCTATCGTTTGATACTAATTTGAAATGTATCTAGGAATTAAAAATTTTCCGAAAATTTTGAAAATTTTTAAACAACAATAAAATATAAATATCAGATCACACTAAGGTCACATTATAAACGTCAAAATTAAACGTTTATCTTAATATTTATTAATTAATAGTTATTGTGAAATGTACAGAAACGAAGAAAAATACGATTTATTAAATATTTTATTTTTGAAATCACAAAAAAAATAATCTTTTTATTGATACCATAACCAACTATGGTTGCCATTTAAAAAAAACATAACTTTATTTTTTTTCTGAAAAACTAAGATGCCCGTGAAATTTTCAATATCACCGCTTAATGCCTCGTAAAAAACACTATCACACAGTATTTTTATTTTATTTGTATCTTTTATAGTTTTCGAGATATTCGAGTTTAAAAATATTGGCGATTTTCAGTTTTTTCAAAATATCTCGAAAAGTTGAAAATTAAAATTAAATTGGAAGGAAGCACTGAATTCCTCTTGTAATTCTGCCCAATTTTGCTAATTTAACCAATTCTCTATCTCCACTATTAACAAAGTTAACCATGTAAGGAGATAGATAATGGGCACCCTGTATACTAAAATTCTAAGGTGAGGTGACGAAACACCTGTTTCCTACATTTGTAGGTAGTTGCTGGAAGTATTGTTGCCTAGATTCCCCCCATCTTGCTGCTGCTGCAATTTAGGGAAATACTATGTAAATAATACAATATACTTGGAGAATATAAAATATGCAAAATAGTTAAATAATTGACTTCGGGAAACTTGTTTTTAAAAATTAATTTAATTAACTACCCAAAATACAATTAGACTATAGCCTTCGGCCACAAAACTATAATGATTAATATGTTTACAAAAAATGGCTTATCTACTAAGTTTTCACGTCAACAGGACGTCGATATCAGTAATGTGTTTGTTTTTCAATAATAATAAATGTGTCAACACTGATATTCCATGAGGTTAACCAATTCTGTTGTCCTATAACTCCTCCCATATTATATTTTGACGTCCTCGTCAAATTTGGTGGATGATTCGTTTTCGGACTTGCCTCTTGGTACATAACAGTTGTTTTAACCTTTGCCTAAAGAGACATATACAAGTAAATATAATTAAACAAATAATAAGCAGGATAATTGTCGTTGAGATGTGTGCGACAGCTATCGCTGGGGTTTCTAATAGGTTCTCCTCTTCTAGGGGGTGAAGATCGTTTTTTAGTTTGGAGATGTCATTCAGGTGGGTTGAGTGAACGGTCACCTTTGTGTTGGGTGATGGTAACGTGACGTTACTAATGGCATTTTGAGTTATGTTGAGCCATAATGTATTTGCAATTAGATTATTATCGATTATAATTGAACATGATGATAGTAGGTAGTATATTTTTCCTTGAATAATATGGCGTGTTTTGGCATTTTTCGATTACTTCTTTTGGTTTTGAGAAGCTTTTTAGGAGTACGCTGGATACTGGTTTGTAAGCACTCGCTTCTGTAGTTTTGGTTAATTCGCAATCACTTATGTGATTCAAATTGCAGCTCTCTTCTCGTGATGTTTGGCATATTAACATATTAGTGGGGGATTGGCATCTGTCCATCTGTGTTCGATATTGTTGCTCAAGTAGTAACGAGTTGGTGGAATCAATGCCATGGATTGATTGTTAGGGATAAGGTAAATTCTTGAGATGTTGTAAGATATAGGATTTAGAATAGGAATCTTTAGAGCCATGACCAGTATATTATTAAGTGAAACTATACCCAATTTGGTATTTTGCAATATTTCAAATAGATGAAGTGAGTCATATGACATTAAAGTGTTTTTATCATAGTGTGAAAGTACATCTGAGAAAATCTCCTTTAGTTCTTCTAAAGTTATTATTTCTAAGTTAGGAATATTATTGTTGGATAATGTGATTGTACTAGTAAGAATGTCCACCTGATTTTCGAATTTTTCTAAATTTTCTTTTTGCACGTGAGCAACATAAAGCAATTCGTTTTGAGTTGTATAATTTGTAAGAAGTACAAAAGGTACAGAGGTTCAAAGTATAATTTTGATTAAATTCTAGTGTTCTTAATTCTCTGTACAATTTGTCAGTTATTTTTGAGAATAAAGTAGCACTTTGAGATATTTTCTTATTTAAATTTACTTGATTGTTAGAGATAGATTTGAGATTACTGTTTATTAAATATAGGTCGTCTTGGTCAAGATTTCCGGTTATAAATTTGACAATGTTTCCTAGCCCGTTAAATAGTCCTCTTGTAAATCTTGTTTGTGCTGGTGGACTAATTTATCTACCTTATTTTGAAGTTCATTTAGTTTTTTTTTTAACATTCATGAATGCTAATTGGTTTGACCAATTTATTGGATTGTTATTTCTAAGGAAGCTATGGTATATATTTGACTGTAGTTTGCTATGGCGTTCTTAAGTGTACTTAGATTATAAGAAAAATATATTTTATGGCAAAAATTTAAAGTTTTTGCTAATCCTAAAGTTTCTTGATAATATCCATAGTATGGGAACTACACGAAGGCCCTGTGTCGTCAGGAAGGCACCTGTGGACAAGGATCTTTTCTTAGTCTTTTTAGTTTTCTAATATTCATTTTGCTGGTTTGATTTTTCTTAGATACTGTAACAGTATTTTTGGTATTATTTGAGACTTGTTGTTTTTTATAAAGAGGGGAGTTTTTTAATAATTTTCGTCGAACATAGGTTCTTATATAAACGCCTCCATCTTTAGGGATATTCATTTGTTCATCATTTTTGTTTAAATTAATTTTATCTAAAGCTTGCGCTTCTTTAGTTTTTGCTTTTTCGAATATTTGAGCTATAAAAGCTGTTAATTCATTTTTCCGTCTTTGATTGTAATCTTTGTGAATATTTTGACTTAAAGTTAAGCTTACTTCGTGTTGATCTATACAGTATTGAAAATGGTGAATGACTGTGTTAGAATGAATAGATTGATTTTTAAGATTAATTATTCTTAAATTTTCTAGTAAAGTAGAATATAATTTTTCTAGGCGTTAGAGTTAGGATTGTAAATTGCAGTATGATGTAGTTCTACCTTTATTAGATTTAGGTACTCTGAGAATGTTTTATTTTTAAATTCGGAGGATTAATCACAAACTATTCGCTTAGGTCGATTATGATGTGATATAAAGAGTTTATTTAATACTTCAGATGCGGTGGTAGTTTTTATATGATATGCTTGGGCTTTGAAAACGCATCGATTAGTGTTAAAAATTTTGTATTTTGATAAGAAAAGATGTCAATGTAAATTGTATCAAAAGGTTTCTCAGGTCATTGGTCCTTTTAGTTTTGGATTATAGGGATTGCGTTCATATTTAGCTTGAAGACATAATTCGCACTTATTTATGTATGATGTTATAAGATCTTTCATTTTCGGAAAATAATATTTAAATTTTAATTGATTATAAGTTTCATTGATTCCAGTATGTCTCATTATGATAGCTAGAAATGATTACTTTTTGTTTATTTAATGTAGGAATATCTTTAAATTGATAGCATAAATTAATAATGTCGTGTTTTTCTTCGCTGTTTAAATGATCTGTTCTAATATTTTCTGAAAATGAAATTTTTTGAAAATATGATTGTGGTGTTGATTGTTCAAAATATTCAATAGGGAGAACGGGAATTCTCTCATTAAAATTAATCTCGATATTCTGAGCATTTTCCACTGGTATTTTTGCGAAACCGTTTTGAGCGTAGGCAAAACATAATGATATTATTATTTAAAAGTGTTTCTGGAATGTAGATTTCTCTGTGATCTATACTCGTTGGAATAAAAATAAAATTTTTTGAAACTGAGTTAAAGTTAATTTGCATGTTGTTAAATTCTAAATAAAAAGGAATTATAGTATCATTGATTTGTAATGTTTTATATTTATAATTTATATTAGCATTAAGACGGTGTAAGTCTTTAGATCCTATTAGTATATCAAAGCGTTCATGCCAAGGAATTACTCTTACATTTATATTAGTATCGATACCTAATTCGTCTAACAGTTTAATTTTTAAATTTTTGTTAGAAGAAATAGTTACTTGAAATTGTTCTAGAAATAAAAATTGTTTAAATTGTTTAATTTTATTTGGATTAATTATTGAATAAGTCGCTCCCGTGTCAATTAATACTTTTAGATTTTTTTCTGGTAAATCGAAAAATGGAAGTTTTGAACCGTAATTTATGTTATTTAAGTTGACGTCGGTTCCAAGGCTTTTAATTGAAAATTTTCATCTTCGGGATAATAATCTGAATTTTCAAATTCGACATTGGTAACTCTCCATCTCAGTGTTATGCAATTCTTGGAAAATAAAATTTTGTTTTTCAGGGGATTGAAATTGAAAATTTCCAGAGGGTGTTTTAGTATTACTTGTTTGAATCGACATTGGTGTAGGTTTATAATTATTTGAAGGTGTTTGAAAAGATCTTTGGGGTGTTCCTTATTATGCGTATTATAATTAAATGGCGTATTGTTTATATTGCGCGATTGATTTTAATTATTATTGCCCTGTTATTTGTGTTTTTAGGAAACACGTGAAGTTGTTTAATCGCAGTTTGATTATTATCATATTCGTGGCACTTGAGGATTGCTTCTTCTGCGGATGTAGGAGGAATATAAGAAAACAAAGTCCTATAAGGTTCACTAATTCCTATTTTAATTTGTTCTAAGGTTAGATATTTTACTTTTTGAATTTCGTGAGTTCTTATATCTTTGTTAGTCGTATGAATTTGTATGTACTGAATTAAAGCATTTTGAGCGTCTATTATTTTATGGTAAAATTGTAAAGGAGTTTCATTTACATTTTGTTTAATTTGTTTCAGATTTGATTGTAACAAATTTGCAGCTTTGATTGTTTTCCACTCGCTAGTATTTTCTAAGAAAATATTGGTAGCAGCCAAACCTTTAAGTTTACTTAAAATAATTTGAGTTGCTATTAATATTAATAATAAAATTATTAATAAAATAATTAACACTAACTGAAATGGCGTTAAGGCAAATTGTCTTAATGTTTCAACAGCATTTTGAGTTTTCGAAATGAAAAGAGGTAAATTGTCATTTGGTGCAAAGGTTGGTGATGTTTTTAAAAGTTCTGTAATGTCACTAGTTGAAATAGTGGACATTTTGTTTATTTGGTTTACACTAGAGGTATTCAAAACTATACTTTCTAATTCGCTTATTTGTTGCAATGTAAAACTCGAAGTTTCAGGTGAATTTTCACTTGAAGGAACAAAATTTTTTTGAAATGTAAGGAGAATGTCTGCGATTTTTATTCTCTATAATTTCAACACTTATGTTTTTACTTGACATGAAATAGTTTTATGTAAAACGATTGGTCACTTTTCTAAAATTTGTATAAATATGAGGGAAGGTTATCTACTTACAGGAAAATCATGGGAATTAGCATTGCTGATTCGAATTTTCTGCTTGTGTGTGATGTCCTTATTCTCGCACTCGGGGTTGAGTCGTCCAATGGAAGTTTTCGCTGAAGGAATCTTCTGATTGCTGTTCAATAAAGAACGAAGCTGTGTTTGTTGGTTAGTACACAAGAGATTGAGATCTGCCAAAGAAGGTAATTTTTGTAATTTCTTCACTATCCTGTTCGCAGCGCAAGTTAAATAATTGACTTCGGGAAACTTGTTTTTAAAAATTAATTTAATTAACTATCCAAAATACAATTACACTATAGCCTTCAGCCACAAAACTATAATGAATCATATATTTACAAAAAATGGCTTATATACTAAGTTTTTACGTCAACAGGACGTCGATATCAGTAAACCCTTTATTTTTCAATAATAATAAATGGTGTCAACATTGATATTCCATGCGGTTAACCAACTGTGTGGTTAAGAGCATAACTAAAATGTATGTTAAATGCATAACTGTAGGCATCTTTTTTAGATTTTTTTTTAAGTGCATATAAAAAATCACATAATGCATATATTAAAGATTGTCAACAAAAAATAAGGGTTGGAATTTTTGGCATTTATTTAGGAAATATTTTATGGAATTTCTGAGTACTAGGTAAGTGTACAGTATACAGCCTGTTACGGATTCGCTTCTCACCATTGTAATCTCGGAAACTGTAAGAGACACGAAAATGTTTAAATGGAGGCAAAGTTGCGTAATCAGGGAACCAATATAATGTTCCAAAATAATCAAGGCTTAGCTTGATTACCTAGGTGTTGAAATATTTGAAAAAAAAAATGGAATTTTGAAAGTTTGTTTTTATTTTTTGCAGCCTTGTTTAAGTATATATTAAAAAATGAGGAACACTTTCTAGTAACAACTTTTTTTGAATATGGACCTGAAATTTTGAACCCCAATTTGAAAGTCTCCTTACTAACATACTACCACAGAATAAATCATAATTATACAATTTTTTATCTGCGTACCCACTTTTTGCTCATTTATCGTGCACATAAATGTTATCAAATCCAATTAGATTCTTAAATCTTGATGTGAGGCATTTTTATACCAGGAGTTTCCTTAAAAATGGATTTGAAATGTTGGGGTAGTCGATGGTCTACAAGAGTACCCGATTTAACCCCACTAGATTGCTTTTTGCGGGAAACCCTAAAAATAAGGTATACAAAAACGTACCCAATAATCTAGAGAAGCTGAGTACAAATATTCTGTAAGCACATTTAATTCCATTAGAAGAAGATATAATCAAAGGACACTGCAGAATATTTGCAGAGGAATACGTTTTTATATATCTAGCTCAAAATGCAAATTTTTGAGCATTTAATGTAAATTTTTAATATTTGTTAATCATTATTATATTTAAAAATTTTTTGTAATAAAATGAACCCATTTATGTTTTATTTGGCAGTAATGGTTTTCATTTTTTAACGCAATTAAAAAATGTAAATGTAAGAGCCTAATTTAGTTTGGTGACATTTATATGATTATGTACGATGAATGAGCAAAAAGTGGATATGTAGGTACAAAATAATACAATCCGAAATTGAAACATTGAAGATACATTTTTTTGTTCGAAACAAAAGTCGACAATGATTTATTCTGGGATAGCATGTTTTTAGGGGTAAAGGAGATTTTCAAAGTATGGTTTCAAAATTCCAGATCCGTATTTAAAAAATGAAGTTGATGATGATTAAGGAAAAACGAAACATCACATTAAAAAATTCAAATATCCTTGACAATAGAGGGCATAAAGTTACTTCGAGGAAGTGCTTTCATTTTTCAGTATCTGCTCGAATACGACTGCAAAAAAATAAAACAAATTTCCAAAATTTCACTTTTTTTTTCAAAAATATTTCAAAAGCTAATCAAGTTAGCCTAGATTTTTTTGGGGCATTATGTTTTTCCCCTTGATTACGCAACTTTGCTCCTGTTTAAGCTTTCTCGTATCTCGTACAGTTTCCGAGATCCCAATGGTGAAAAGCGAATTTGTAACAGAACAAGCTGTATAGAGGTAACTTATGTCTTTTGTACGCTGCAATGTTCAATTTCTTTAATTCAGACTGCAGATCATATAGTGTAGGTTAAAACATATCCCACCTTAAAAATATAACTGATCGTCAGTTTTACTTAGTTTTCACAATCCTTTGAAATATAAAATTCTAAGCTGAGTGGAAGCGACTGCAAAAGTGGTGGTTTTATTTTCCGAGTTGTGTACATTAGCTTTCTCATAAATATTTCAAGGAGTTTCTAAGGACTTAAAAATAATATATGAAACTCGGCATAGCAGCATCCCGCATTAAAATTCAATGGCAGGTCCCAGTTCGATTTCGTATAAAGAACACATATGAGAGGCCTGCAATAATAGAACAATATTCGTGACCCTTGGTCTTTAAATATGTGAGACATCATTTTTTATCATAAGGGCCAATCTGGAGAGAAGTACTGGATCTAAACTGCCATATTATGTAAAGATATACTGGCGAGTATAAATTGGCCTTCGAACTCTATTGCAGTGTAATACATTAAGTTTTAATTTACTGTAACTTAATTTGTAATGTAAGTTTTATTGTTTTAATTTATTTATTGTGAATTATTTTATAATTATTGGAATGTTACTTGATATATATATATATATATATTCTATAATCAACCTTAAGTAACTATACTAGATATCTTTTGATAAGTATTTCAAGAATCGGTGTTCCATTAACCAACTTTTTCCCAAGATCGTAGCAAACTGGTTCAGGGCATTACCTTTGTATGAAGGTTACCTTGTTGAAGCGTTTTTGGAACTTGCTAACACTGAAATAGTATTATTCCCAATAACCAGTTTGAATTCCAATAAAAATATGATGTTGGTTTTAGTAAAGGTAGACTTTATCTACAAATAAATTCCATTACACCATATACTATAGTCAATAAAAAACATGGAATAAATATTCCACATACAGTTAAAACAATTAAATAATACATCAAATTGTATAATATAAGTATAATATATAATATATAATTATAATTAAAATGTAGTTTGTTTAATTACAAAGCCAATCATTTTGTTTTTCCCTCTTACTCATCAATGTACGATTTATTTTTTTTTTTTTTTGATTATCAAGTAATTGTACCTCGTAAATGGTCGAACGGGACTGGGCTGCGACAAGCCAGGCTCTTAATTGAAGGGCCTTGGTCCAACGCAACTCGATCAATACTTGCGCTAAGTCGTAACAGCATAAGGATTGTCACAGGACTGCTGGCAGGTCGCGGACATCTCAACAAACACCTTAACACTATCGGCCTTAGTGAAACTAGAAGGTGCAGGTTTTGTGGACACGATGACAAGAACTCCATTCACATCCTCTGCCTCATGGTCAAGAGACACAAACATCTGAGACATAAAGACATTAGAGAGCTTCCCCTGGAACTGATGTTGGCCTATGTGCATAGCACGGGTCTCTTCCAATAGCTCTCGACTAGCGGCAGGCACAATGGGTCGAAAGACCTGAGTGCTGCGGGTAACCGCGCCGCTTTCCAACAACAACAAGAAGAATTGTACCTCACCAAGTACCTCATGTACGTTACTTACTCACAAATCCTTGAAATTGTAAACATTTTGTAATATACCTACTACCTCCCAGTAAGTAATAAAAAGTATGTTAATTTTTTTTGACAGATTTCAATAACTTGAAAGTTGGTAGTGCCTAAACAATTTATTTTAATTGACTTAATTAGTTTTATCTTATTCATTGCCTATATTGTATAGGTAATGTATTTTGTGCAACAAACGTTTTTAAATTAAAAACTACATACTTACCTAAAGTAAATTTAACTACTACCCAGACATTTGCAAATAAATTTGTATGTATATGCCATTAGTTAATTTTAATTTTTTTCTTATGATCCATTATATCATAAATTTTTTTTTTTATAACGGCTTTTTAAGAGCCTCTATCAAAGTATTGTTTAGTTATTTTATAAAAATAATGTAAGAAATTGTCAAGCAGGTTTTATACCGTAATGAAAACGAGCTTAAATATAATTATTTTATAGTGTCAAGAAAGTTTTTTAAAGCTTAGAGAAATGCTTATCTAATCCTATTTGTAATGATTCCAACAAGCTACACAAAATACCAAAAGCGCTTAAATTATTTTATTAGATAGTGACAATGTTCCAATTATAGCTGCTTGAAGCAGTTACGATTTAAAAGCTGTACAGTGTAGTATAGTGTAGTGTGTGTATAGGGTGCTAAGGGTAACATTATTTTATCAAATTTGTTTCGCAAACATTTCTGAAGTTTTTACAAAATAGCAAATTGTTAAGACAAATAGAAAGAATATATAATATTTTAAAATACACAACATAATTGTTTGTAGCACAAAAATTAATAATATAACACACAGATATTTAACAGTATAAAATATATTTTGCATATTACAGACAGTATACCAACCACCAACAAAATAAATAAAAATATATTTGTACATCTGTTTAAGTAGAGCTAGTAGGAGTCTGATTATAGACTATTAAGCTGCACTCTGATAACTTTAATAGATCTTCTGATTAGTGTACGTTCATTACATATAAGTAGAATAACACACCATTCACCTCTCATCAGTTCCATCTGTTCTAATAAATTTCTAACTGGATAAAAAATTGTGGAATAATACTAAACAACGAAAGCATCAATCTATATATTTAGAGTAAAATAACGAGGTCATCATTTATTTTGTTCGTTGAAGCGCAGTGTCGTAAAAATGCTTTATAGGATAATGGCAGAGATACAAGAGCATGGAGGGACAAATGGATAACATAAATTCCACGCGCGATCTTCCGGCACACTACTTTACTTAATTATAATATCTAAATATGATAAGAACCGATCAATACTCAATCAGTTTATGGGAATATTTACTTTTCCGACCCGATAAACTTTACATCTATTTGGCTTTTACATCCTTTTATGTTCGAGACAGAATTTAGAGATTTTCACCTGGATGTAGGATAACGAGACAATGGTATTTTATGTCATAAAAACACTTCCAGTGAGTAAATTTATTTGAAATTTCTCTTTAGGAGAACTTGTAGTAATAATAATAAGATCGTCTGCATATTTATATACTTATCTATATATTATAAAATCATGTTTGATAGTTTAAATACTTTATTTGTTATTATCATGGCCATAGGGATAATTGGTTATTACTAAACAAGATCAGTTAGTTGTTAAGCGTCTTATAATAAACTGAGAAATGTTTGGAAAACGACATCATTGGGATCGAGTTTTCTACAGGTACTTCGAGACCTAGCCTAAAGCAGTTAATGAATACCCTTATTCCCAATATACCATTTTTCACCTAACCGAAATACTAAAACAATCCTCATTTTAGGGAGACGAAATTAGATTTTATTTTTGAATAGCTATTAAGTAGAAAGCTATTTAAATACATATGCAAGTTTTCAGACAAGATAAAATAAGAGAGATTTAATATATAAACACAAGTTTTCTATAATAAAATAAAAAGCAAATAGTAACGCTCGTTTCAATATGTAATTAAAGGACTTAGTACCTAAACTACCTAAATCGTTTCTAATATAGGTGTATGTAATTAAGGTAGTTACCTAGAGAATATAGAAGCTCGTAATCTTCTAAACTACTTCCTCCAAAACTAATACAAGCATTGTGTATTATGTGTGATTCAAAGTATTGTTACAAAATCACCTACACACTGCCCGAGTGCGGGGTTGCCAGACCCCCCCCCCAACATTAGGGAAGTTGTGCACAATTTGGCAACACCGCGTATGGGGGTACCGGGGGTACCAAGGACAATCCCCCAAGGGCGAAATCTCATCCTTCTAGGACTTCAAATAAGAGAGATAGGCCGGTACTTATCGAATACCCGTCGTATAACTTGGCTGTCGAATATTTATTAAATTGCCATGGTATGTGAATTATTCCTGAGTATTCGATGGAAATTTATACAAGGATCTAGAAGAATAGTTCACATGTATTAAGACCGTGGCGTGCCAGCTAAGGAAGCCATAACGATTTTTAAGTTTTTAATAGAAAATCTATAAATCCAATCAAATGTATGTATAATTTTCTATGGAGATGCCGAAATAATGCAATGCCAGTCGGGGCACATTTCCCTGGAGTAGTTGTTTTCGGCATTTCTTTCAAATATATTATAATTTCCTTATTTAATTAATTATAAGTGGGCCATGTTAAAGAAAAACGTGTGAAAAAAGTGAATACAAGCTACCCATATTTGGGCGTAGAATTCATTAAAATAAAAATAATTAGATGTTTCCATTTAAAAAATTGAAGATATTTGATTTTTTAGTTGAATATTTCCATTACCATTGTGCTCACCCTGTATACAACTAAATATTTTTTAATCGCCTGTTAATTACCTACTGCCTTTCTTATAAATCTCAGTAAAATATTTTTAATTTAGTAGACAGGTTATTCACAGATAAGTTTTTATTAAAAAAATTAATAGGTAACTCGAAAACCCTACATTTTAGGAATATGCATTATTCCACAAAGTGGTCCTAAAATTTAATGTAGAATCCAAATATGGACAAATAATAATAATAATAATATTTATTTATAAATTTCTAAAATTCAACACAAAAGATACAGCTTTTAACTTATAAATAAATGTACTCAATAAGTGCTAAATGCACTTGTTTCGAGAAAACAGGTAATTACAGAGACGAACATAATAATGACAAAATTAAAACTAATAAAAATCTACAAAACAGAATAGATAGATTATTCAACAAGATCAGTAAAATCTACAGAAGCCTTTTAGTAATCAGTGTGTAGAACTGTATATTGTCTATTGAACAGAGAATTGCAATTGAGTTATTTTTTTTTATTCTTTTCTTTTTTTTTTTAAATAAGTGCGAGTACAAGTTTCGTCTACTCTCCAATATGAAAAATTTGACTTTCTTTTTAAAAAGATTCGCATTATGAATATTTTTTATTTCTATAGGAATGGAGTTGTAAATTTTAGGTCCTAGATATTCGATTGATCTCTGACCAATCGATTTTGTCATTAACGGTGTGACATAATGATGTTTTTGTCTAGTACTATAAGGATGGTCTGGCAAATTTAAGCTATATCTAGCAAGATGGAATTTCATGCATATATTATAACAATATAGCTGCCTTATGTCCAACAGTCGAGCTTCTTTATACAAAAAATCACTACGATATCCGGAATCCCTGAATAATATTAGTTTTAAAAATCTACGTTGCAGAATTTCAAGTAATATTAAATGAGTTTTGTATGCACAGCCCCAAGCCAAAATTCCATAATTAAGGTGGCTTTCTACCAAAGCATGGTAGAGTATTTTCATTTGAGAAAAACCAAGCATGTTCTGTAAGTACTTGAATCTATATAATATTGTTTGTAATTTTTTGATCACATAACCTATATGTTTATCCCATCTCAAGTGCGTATCGATAGTAATACCCAGATATTTTATTTCCGTTTTAGGCGCAATGATGTTTTGATTCTGATGAGAATTGACCGTGATCTCCTGAAAAAGTGGGGTTTTATCGAAATTTATCGTTAATAGTTTGTGATCGAACCAATTTTTTATATTATTTAAATCTTTTTCAGCAAGAATTTTTACTTCTTCCCATGAGTTGGCTTCAAAGAAAACCGCAGTGTCGTCAGCGAAACCAATAATGTCTCCTCTATCCAAAGCTAAACCAAACAAATCGTTTACATAGATTGAAAACAATAATGGACCTAAAACTGTGCCTTGGGGTACTCCAAACTCAACAAGTAGATTATGACTAAGTGTATTATTTACTCTTACGCTCTGACGCCTATTTAAAATATAGCTTTGGAACAATTTTAAGTTACTACCTCTGATACCGATATCTTCCAAAGATTCCAACAGCATTTTATGGCTCACTGTATCAAATGCCTTTGATAAATCAATGAATGCGCACAGACAAGGTTTTTTTTTATCTAATGCTAATGAGATTTTTGATGTTAATGTTACTATTGCGTCCTGTGTTGATACGCCTTCTTTGAAGCCAAATTGTCTGGTTGATAATAAATTATATTTGTCAATATAAGAAGTTAATCTTTTTTTTATGATCTTTTCAAATACCTTGGATATATTTGATATAAGAGATATAGGCCTGTAATTTGCAGGGATATCTTTGTTACCTTTTTTATATATTGGAACTATTACCGAATTTTTAATAGCTGATGGCCAGTGCCCGTACTCCATACACTTGTTAAATATAAATACCAAGGGCTCTACGAGATATTCCGAAATTGTTTTCAAGGTTTCAGCTTTAATGTTATCCAATCCAGCAGACTTTTTATTTTTTAATTCATTAATTACATTCTTTACTTCATTAACGTCAGTTGGAATGAGAGCAAAATAATTAGATGACACTTTTCTTCTTAGTTTATAATTTGGATTTTTCTTAATTTTCTTGGCTAAAGATGCACCTATATTTACAAAAAAATTGTTAAATTAATTTGAAATATCTGCAGCAGTAGTTAGTAGTTCACCATTCTCATTCATAAGGGTTTGTATATTGTGTGATTTATTTCTAGTTTTAGTAAGTTCTTGAACGACCTTCCACAATTGTTTAGAATCTGACTGATTTGTATATATTAGTGATCTATAGTAGTCAAATTTCGTTTTCTTTATTAAATTTGTCAATCTATTTTTATAATTTTTATAGTTAGCTTTCAACCTTGAATCATTTGGATTTCTCTTTAATAACTTATACATATGATTTTTCCTATGAATTGATGTCACTAGTGCATTTGATATCCAAGGACTTTTCTTGGTGTATTTTCTTTTCAAATCTTTTATTGTAGTACATTTATCAACAACATCAACAACAGTATTAATAAATATATTTGTTGCAGAATCAATGTCTGGGTCAGTATAAACTGGTTCCCAAGAAACATCACAAAACTGTTGGCGTAACTTATTTTGATCGATAATTTTAACGGGATTTTTATTATATTGGTTCTGTTTTGCTTCTTTTAGAAATATTTGTAATATACATGAAAAGTGATCAGTAATATCCGACTCTATTACTAATGGCATCATAAGATCTAAATTTACAAGCTCCGATTTAACAAATATATGATCAATACAAGACCTTTGTCTTCCTTGTACTCTTGTAGGTTTATTAATGGTAGAGAGATAACCAAATTCATTAAGGATGTTTGTATACTCAGTTACATATTCAGTATTTTGCAATAAATTAATATTTATATCACCAATAAATATATTATACTTTTCTATATCAGAGTGGTTTGCTTCTAGGTAATTTTGAAGGTGTATATTAAAAACATTCGGATCAGACCCTGGTGATCTGTAAAGAGCGGTTACAATAATGCTATTGTTATGATTTATCTTAATTTTAATTTTTAGTGGTTTTATATCGCCTATGGTTATAATGGAAGAGGCGTATTGCAAATTTGAATTAATATATGCAACGACACCCTCGTTTTGATTTACCTCCCCATAGTTATAGCACATATTGTAACCGTCAATGTTATATATATTTAGGTCCTTTATTTTCCATGTTTCCGTTAACACGATACAATCAAATCTCAATTCAAGACTTTCTAGAAATATTTTAAACTCATCAAGAGTTTTGTTTAAACTACGTATGTTAGTATTTATTATCTTAAAATTTTCTAACTCATTGTTACTTTTTAATATTTCCCTTCCTTCACGGAAGTCTTTTAAACTAAAGGCTTCTATAGAATTAACAGTAAAATCTCTAATATACTGATTCATTGCAATTTAATCTTATTAATAGTATACTAAATACGAACAATAATAACAATATAATAATACAATATAAGAATACAATACAACAGTATAATATAATAATAACAATATAATTACTTTTCCGTAATAGAGCAAGACCGAGTTTTTTTAGGGGATAATTTGCTTGAAATTTGTGCCGTGTACGGCGATTTATTTTTGTTTATATTTTTATTATTTTTGGTAGATCTAGGTTTTATTTCTTCTTGTGTTGGTTGTTCTTCTTTTTGCAGACCAAGCTCTTCTAACAACTTACTTTCTCTTAGCTGGGGATTGGGAGTTGAGGGAGCACTGTTGGTTAATGCAGTGGTTTGAGTTTCCAATGTTTCTGTGTCGTTTTGAACAAAATATACAGGGTATTCAATTTAGATTAAGCAAGTTATCTACTTCCGGTGCAACCGAAAGTCACAGAACTGTCAAAATATTTTACTTGCCGAGAATACCCTGTATTTACTACTCGTACAAAATTTTAGATAATCATTTCAGTAGTTTCTGAGATATGGATCGTGTAAGCTCCTTTTTGGACATACTGTACACAGTAACAGTAATTACAAAAATGATAGACATAACACTCATGTATATATTCCTCAACTTATACCTGTAGTTGAACGTGATTTTTGATAATGAATATATATGTATTCATTAATTTTGTACGACTGTAGATCGATTAGATAACTAAGAAGATTCCTTTATATACAGGGCAATGTTAAAATTTCTATCCTTTTAACGGTTTCTCGGCAGGATTTCCGATAATTAAGATTATACATAAAACGAATTCTTCTTTTTTACAAATGAAAATACGAACCTGTGAATAAAAGATCACTCCATATTTTAATCGAAATTAGAAATTGAAGATATGAAACATTTTCACAGCATTCTCATTACAGATGTTCGATAATCGGCTTATAGCAAAATAATAACTCGCACACCTCTTATAATCTTGATGCATATGCAGTCTCCATTTGAATGACATATTTACCAAAATACCTACAAGT
Organism: Pogonocherus hispidulus; assembly: GCA_963924545.1. Lineage (NCBI taxonomy): Eukaryota > Metazoa > Arthropoda > Insecta > Coleoptera > Cerambycidae > Pogonocherus > Pogonocherus hispidulus. The sequence continues at coordinate 75,052,615 of OZ004692.1, read as the reverse complement.
TTAAAACTTTTAACATGCACATCTGATTCCTCTTCTAATTTTAAAAGAACTTTAGATGTAGTAGATGATAGTTTGCTGCAATGGGGTGAACAGTATATTTTGTCTTGATTCATCGCAGTAACGCATTATCTTAATTTAAATTTAATAAGAAGTGGATAAAACTTAATTCTAATGTCTAAATCTAAATTATATTTATTGTAATAAGAATACTTAGGCACTATATGTATTTAATAAATAAAAAAAACACACGTGCCAGATTCTCTTCAGTGGTATTTATACTTATTTGCCCTTTTGCAATTTTACTTATATATTTATTATTTCATGTTCAAAAACATGTTTTAGTTTTGTCATAATAAAGCTATTATAAGTTAGCAATTATATGAAGGCTACAATAAAATATTTAAATTTAACAAATATAATAATTTATGTTTGGGAAAAGTATGGAAACAAATGTTTCACAAGTTGGAATAAATTGGTGGATAGTTAGATTCCAATCGATATACTATGGATTTCCCAACATCAGAAACCATATCTCCGTCGATAATTGTCATATTTTTCGGTTAAAGAAGATGTTTCCATAGGTCTGTTACACTATCGGCCTGCATTGAAATTTTGCTCAAAAATTTAGCACCGATTGGTACCTACTTAGCACCACCTAGCACCAAAATTTTAGAGATAGCACCACAGCGGTTCGGAATTTATCATGGAATTAATGCGGGGGGTAACGCTAGCCCCCGCCGCATTGAATATGGCTTCCAACTTTTAGCACCATAGCGCACCACTTTGCACCACCTAGCGCCCAATTTTAAGAGCTAGCACCAAGACGGTTCAAAACTTGTAATAGTTACAAAGCGGGGGGCTAATGTAACGCTAGCCCTCCTCACACCGCATTTAATCCCCAACTTTCAGCACCATACTAGTTATGCCTAACACCAGCTAATACCTAGTACCAAATTTTTATGACTACCACCCTAGTTGAAGTTAGCATTCGTGGTCAAACATTTTTAATTTCAAATTGTTATATCAGATGTAAGTCAACATTAGAAAGGTATATTCAATATTTCGAATCACTGGAACAATATTTATATAACAAAAAAAATATTATGTTGGGTGACTATAACATTCCTTTAATAATACATCGAAATTATGACAACTAAAGGCAATGAGATTACCAAATGTCTAGGAAGGTTTCTCAATATGTTTGATATGCAACTAAAAAATAACATTCAAAATATAAATAATCGTACGCTGGATTTGGTTTTGAGTAATATCAATGTAACAGTACAAAAGGAAACTGAATCATTAGTACCATTAGACTTGCACCATCCCGCTCTTTTGATAGCATACGATCTAGATTTAACTAGCCAGCAAGAAAGTCAAAATAATAATTTAGAAAATAGGTATAATTTTAAGAAAGGCGACTTTGAACAACTTTATCGGGAATTAAGAATCACTGACTGGAGTCCTCTAGAACAGTATACGGATGTTGATCAGTGTGTAGAACATTTTTATTGGGTATTGTATGGTATACTTAATCAATGTATTCCAAAATATAAAAGCTATAGTAAGAAACAAAATTATCCAACCTGGTTCACATTCGAAATTATAAGTTATATAAAACAAAAAAACATCCATCACAAATACAAAACTCACTCTCTGTACCATATGTCAAGATTTAAAGAATTAAGGAAAAAAATTAAATTATTAATTAAGATAGCTCATGAAAATTATATTAAAAATGTAGAAAGAAATATTAAACAAAATAGCAATGAATTCTGGAATTATGTGAAAAATAAAAAACGTCAATATGATAGTAAAATAAATTATAAAAAAAATGGTATTACATTGACTAGTGATAGGGAAATAATAAACGGTTTTTCAGAATACTTTCAATCTGTATTAGGGGACAAAGCCACATATAATTTAGATATGACACAAATAAATAATAATGAAATGGGATGTTTAAACTTAAATAATATTACCTTGGAGGAAATTCGATTATCTTTAAAAAAATTAAAGCCAAAAAAATCTGCTGGTCCTGATGGAATCCCGCCGTATGTGGTCAAAGGGTGCAATGAATTACTAGAACAACCTCTCTATGTAATTCTTAATTTATCTATAGTAACTAATACATTTCCTTCGAGGTGGAAAGAAAGTTTTGTAACTCCTATACATAAAAGCGGTACTAAAGAAAATATAGAAAATTATAAACCCATATCTGTTCTTTCAGCATTAGCAAAGGTGTTTGAACAAATAATTTATAACAGATTAAGTACACATGTGGGTAATAAAATTACTGAAAAACAGCATGGATTTGTAACTAAAAAATCAATAATTACTAATTTAACAATATTTACGGATGACTTAAGTTGTGCGATAGATAAATGTAGTCAGACTGATATAATATATTTGGATTTTGCAAAGGCTTTTGACAGAGTAGATCATGATGTTTTGTTAATGAAGTTAAAACTGTATAAAATGTCTTATAATTCGTTGCAGTTTCTTAAATCTTACTTAAAATCTAGATATCAACAAATAAATCATATGAACACTCTGTCGCCACCATTCTTAACGCGGTCTGGCGTCCCCCAGGGAAGTAATTTGGGGCCATTGGTGTTTGTACTTTTTGTCAATGATATACCGGATTTTTTGCAACATTCTAAATGTTTGATGTATGCTGATGATATTAAATTATATATGGAGTTACCATCGAAAATGATGCACAATTATTACAAGAGGACATAAATAAAATTTTCTCATGGAGTTATATTAATAAATTACCCTTGAATGCTAAAAAATGTGGGGCCATGACCTGCTCGTTAAAAGAAAATATGTTATTACATAATTATGCTATAAATAATGTGCAATTGACACGAGTGACTAAACAAATGGATCTGGGTGTGTTATTTAATAAAAATGTTAATTTCTCTGAACATGTTGAGACTATGGTGAGTCAAGCCTATAAAAACGTAGGTTTTATTATTCGAAACTCAAAATATCTCTCATTAGAAACTACAAAACTATTGTATTACATTTTTGTTAGATCTAAGTTAGAATTTGCGTTTCAGGTTTGGGATCCTGGGACAGTAGAAATTCTGTCTAACAATATAGAAACTGTACAAAATAAATTTCTCTCTTACTTACATTACAAAAAATATAAAACCTTTCCAAATTACCTGGAGTACAATTTAATAAGAACAGAATTTAATATTCTTAAATTATCAGTAAGAAGGAAAATATCGAGTGTGTTATTTATTTCCAAGATAGTTACAAAACGTATATATTCGTTGGATATTTCCTCGCGACTAAACTACTATGATCTGCAAAGAGTGCGGCCCAGGTATATATTATTTTGGTATACTTACAGAACAAGGCTTAGAGAAAACTCACCCATTATCCGAATGTGTAATGTGGTAAATTCAGTTTGTTCAAAAATAAATATATTTGAAAACTCCCCTAATGTACTAAAAAAACAGTTAATCTCACATTTTGGAAGTTGATGAGCTTTTATTCCCATTTTTCTTTATCTTTTTACGTATGGTATTTCTTTTTATACATGTTTGTCCTGTTGTATTTGTTGTATTCCTCACATTGATTGTATGTGTATATATATATATATGTATATGTATATGTATATATGAGTTCACACATTGACTGTATGTGTGTATGTATTTGTAGATATAATATTTTTGTTTTGTATGATTATATTGTGTTAAGAGAAACATGCTCTGAATGTTATATTTAATTTAGTGATGTATCTGTAAATTTAGGCTAGTCCTGTGATACATCAGTCAATAAATAAATAAATAAATAAATAAATAAATAAATAATGGTTTAGGTTCTAATTTTAATGTGATGAGAATAACCAGGTAGTTCGATACAGGGCCCAAAGGTTAATTCGTAGAGCTACACGACAAAGGTCTAAATAAACAAGAGGAAAATTCAACTTGTGTCGATTATTACCCGTATATAGTAGGATAACACCATCCAGTGTTGGAATGAGGGAAACCTGAAAAACCTCATAAGTTAGGGGGGCAGTCAAACATCAACAGATGTAAATCTCTCACATTAACATCAAGCTGACATTATCTCCATCCTAGGCATGCATGCATGCATGCATTCCAGGATAGTTGACATCCCACCCCTCCTAACGAGCCTCAATATCTAATAATAGTCAATCCCAATAAAAAAAATTAATCCCAATCCAAATCCAATCGCAATCGCCAATCTAATAAAAAAAAGGGATGGAGATTTGAACCCCCGATTTCGCCACCGATTCGACTTGACATCGACATCATTATGAAGACTAATTGTTGTCACATAAATTTAGCTGTTATATAGATCCATCAAATACAGTAAACCTTACTCGTTAGACGTATGAAACGCAATTCATGTAAAATATGTCATTTTTACAAAAATTAGCAAAATTGTATTCGATAACTTTTTTTTTAATTTTGATTCACATTTCTCAAACTATATGCCATACCTAAAATATTTATTCTGGCAACTGGAATTAAAAAGAGATCAAATATTCAAGACACTTTTCCTTCAGATAAAGTTGACAAATAGCCTAGATACTAAAATGGAATAAATTTGGAATTATCTCATCCTTTTCTGTCAATTAATACGTCCTAATCCTTCATTAAGACTAAAGGATAGGCAAGGAACTCGTCTAAATGGGAAAGGTGTTAGGCAATTAAGGGCTCAACTTTTCACTCTCAGAGGCATTTAACAATTCATGACCAACTCGAGAGAGATAAATGTTTTCCAGACTTCTGTTTCTGTCCGAGTATAAAAAATGAAGCCTACTTTCCATGGATTATATATCGGCTTTAGAGTACTCAAGTTATACATCATTAGTTGAGGATAGTCGAGAATAATTAAAGAAAGACATAGACAAAACACATATAAATATTCTATTGTTAGCATGCCACGTGATTGACGATTGGATAAGTCATAGCAAAGTATAATATATAACTTGTTCTAAACAATTGTCAAAGAAACATTCCTTTTATATTTCTCTTATGTAACCTCGGATTATTTTCACGATTAAGGTTACATACATCAGAAAAATTTCCAGACATTAAATTAGTCATGGATTCGTTAAACAGGCCCCTGTACTTGCCTGTCATACTATTATAGACATGTACCTCCAATTCTACATCCAATCCAATGGCTGTTATGTCTTCTGCACAAATAACTTTTATAGTTTCTGTGAATTCATTAACGATAATCAACCAGAACACTCACAAGTCTTATATTACCTCTGATTCAAATTTGCTAATTACGATCAAAGTTTCTTAAAGCCTTTCAGTTGATTATTATTTTTCATTACATACCGACTTTGTTACTGATTTATTGCTACTTAGGTAGTTATACGAACCAATTAAACTAGAGTTATATAACTAATGAAATTATTTAAATATTATGATTTATAAGAAAACCTCCGTTACCCTTGTTATCTTCAGGTTGTTACAAACTCGCTTCTCATAATTGGGATCTCGTAAATATACGAAGAAGCTTAACGGGGCAAAGTTGCGTAATCAGTGGAGCAACATATTGCTTTAAAAAATCAAGGCTAACTTGATTATGCTTTGAAATATTTGTAAAAAAATTGAATTTGAAAATTGAAATATTTGTCAAAAGTCTTATTTGAGCAGATATTGAAAAATGAAGAACACTTTCCGAAGCAACTTTCTGTCCTCTATTGACCACTATATTTAGATTTTTAATGTGACCGTTTGTTTTTCCAGAACCATCGTCAACCTAACCTTTTAAATACGGACCTGGAATTTGTAAACGATAATCTGCAAGTCTTCTTTACCTCTAACAATATGCTACCCCAAAATAAATTATATTTAGAACTTTTTCTCTTCATTCTTCAGTATGTTTTCGATTAGTAAAATATTTCAACTCCTATTCAAACTAGCCTTGATATTTTGGGGCGTTATGTTGGTTCCCCTGATTCCGCAACTTTGGTACCATTTAAGGTTATTGGTATCTTTTACAGTATCCAAGATTCCAATGGTGAGAAGCGAATTTGCAATAGCCTGTATATCATCCTGTTTATTTTATATTAAAGAATAATCCTATTCAGTTACATACCTTTTGAATATAATTTTTTAATAAAAAAAAGTCTGTTTTTAAATGTTTAAAGTGCCGGAAGCAGGAAATAATATAAAAAGTTCTTCTAATTTTAGGTTATTTTGCCAGTAATATGTAGTTAATAAATTATGGCAATAATTTACTATAATTACAACAGTTATTCTGCAAAACGGATTTTTTTTTAAATAGATATATTAATTAAGATACAACCTGGGCAACATTATTCCTTAGTTTTTACTAAGTTTTGTATTGTCCCATCTGTAATTGGCAAGTATTCATTATTTTCTATTACTACATACTACTGAAATATACTTGAATCTTTTTGTTATTCAGAAAAATAAAAAGAGTTTAAGTTTATTAAATAGAAACACCTGTTTCTGAAACAGTAGCATTTATCCATTGATCAATGACTAACTGAATTTACTTATTAGTGTTTCAAACTGCGGCTTACGTCAGATTAAAATCCTCTCTTCTAGACCAAACCGTAATCACGCAAAGTCATTCTAAACCCACCTTATCCTCTCTTCTGACCACTTACCCATTTCTGTCCGCTAAGCATGGGAAATGTCGATCGTTTTATTTCACTTTACTCCTTCGGTTCAACAAGTTGGCCATTTGGAATTCACGCAGCTTACTTTTACTTGACGATAACTTGCGATGTATGGCAGAATGGGCATCTTTTCAAAGTTAAATTCTTTCATTTATGTAACAGTAAGATATTATAGTCTGCGAGAATAGTATTTATTTGTAAATTATATGGTTTGCAATTCGACCATTTTTCTAAGAAGTTTTGAAGATTACAGATATTGGTATTGTATTTTATATGTGAACGAATTGCAGGTAGTTGCTATCATTAGGTTAACTGAATGAGTTCACGATGGAAATTTGGGTTTGATTGACGATTTTAATTTATTTTTATGAAATTTATTAATTGAAATTGTATAAGTAATTGACATTAACATTCCTCTGTTAATATTTCTTTATGACTAACTTAATTTTAGAACAAAAACTTAAAACGACTCTGTTGTCTTGTTTCCATATTAAATGTTCTTATTTTGCATTGCGAATAGTCTTGGAAACTCATTTTACCATCAACGTGTAACACTTATTAACGTCCAATGTCTTCAATTTACTGTGAATGTAACTATTATAACCGTTACTGTTTAAAACATATTAGTATCAGAAATCAGAAAGTCAGATGCAGTGAATTCTCGTAAAATGGATACAAAAGCCACATCTTTTTAAAGTAAAGTGTTACAGTGAAGCTACAGCTATAGCGCTACAGTCACTACAAATAGTTATTGCTTACGTGAGTTATCTGTAAAACTAGTTACATATTTATTTGAAACGAGCAAATAATATAAAACTAAAAATCGTTTTTTAATTAAAACATCCCTCCTGTATGTGTTGTTTTTGGACAAGAACATGTTTTTAGAATTTTTTTGCAGGAGAGGAAAGTTTATTCGTGATCGGCACCGAGAACAGTGTCACAGATGCAGATACGTTTAGAGATAAACGTTTTGTTGAATGTATCTCATAAAATGAGTCAAGGCAAGTATAGTGCTAGTTCAAATAATTATTTGCGGCAAAGATTTTTGTCTGTAGAACTGAGCTATTTGGAATACACTACCAAAATTTATTTGAAGGAGATGCCGAAAACAACTACTCCATTGCCAGTCGGGGCAAGGTGCCCGACTGGCATTGCATTACTTCGGCATCTCCATAGGAGTTGCCATATCATTCATCGAGACCAACTAACCAGACACTGACCGAAGTAAGTAATGCAATGCCACTTGGGACACATTGACCGTGGAGTAGTGGTTTTCGGCATCTCCTTCCAATAAATAAGTAGGATTGTCTTCCTTAAACACAATAGAGGTCACTGCTGCAATGAGACCTGCGAAAAAGCACGTCGTTATCTGTCTGTCAATTTGACAATAATTGTCAGACAGATGGTAGCAAAGACCCAAAGAGGCCACTACGGTGTGTCTCTCACCACTACCAAAATTTATATCTGCTTTATTAACCATATCATAAAAGTAGCATAGGAGGAGGATCAAACCATATTTTGAGATAAATGGTAGACGTACTTTGCATTAGATCGAATGTATCGGCGTCTCCTTTTATCGAGTTTGACAGCTATATTATTTTGAAGGTAAACTAGAATGTCACAGCTTCTTTTAGTCTGTAAGGGTATGATTGAAGAGTTTCTCCATTGATTTTTTAAAGCATTTCTAGCTGCAACTGTTGGATCTAGAACAGCTAAACAATATATCCTTCGACATGCGATTACGATCTATGCACTCAAGATTCTATTTTTTTTTTTCTTAACCTGTTTAATTTATTTACTTTTATATATCAATACCTAATGCTTGCATAAAATCTAACAATCTCCAAGTAAAAAGTATCCCTATCTAACCAAAACCTTACGTTTAAAGGATTAGAATTGGGTAATCATACTTTCTAATTATGTATTGTATTTTTATGTATTTTGTATACTTTAAGCGTGTTTTGTAAATACCGTCCAGCAAAAATTGGAGAAATTTGTCCAATTTAAATTATTTAAAATTAAATATTGGTAAATTTAAGATTATGAGGTTTTTTAAATATAAAAGTCCGAATACTATGAATAAATAATAAACTAGCATATGTAAATATTTTTTAAAATTTCGTGTCTATAGGTGGTGGTCATTAACTTGCCCTAGTAGGTATCAACTAGCCCCGATTTCAGCTTCTTCAAATATATGGCGCTGGTATTTCAATTAACTAGGTACGAGAAAGTATTTGAAATGGGTACTAAACGTAACTGAATTACAACGAAAATATGATCGTTAGTGAGAAATAATTCTTTTTATTGAACAGCTTTTCTGTCAAATTTTATGAAAAAAAGTTAATATCTCAAAACTATTAAATTGAGCCATGGATATCCTTTTACAAATGTAACTTAAGGGTCCATTCTCTGTAGATTTGACAGGCATGAATGTTGGGTCGGATTGAGAGGATGGGTGGCCGATGGGTGGAGACTTATATATTCCAACTATCGAATTATTAAGATTTCGGAGGTGCACGTAAAGTCGAAGTAAAAAGGCACATGGAAATAAAGTTAGCCCCCATTGCAAGGGTACCGGATTTGTCTTATAATTGCAACAAAATTTCTTTTTAGTGTTATAAATTATATATCACCGGAAAGATCAAAAGATAAACTAGATCCCTATAGTAGCAAATTTTTGTTTGATACATGTATTTTAGAGAAAATAATTTTTGAAAATACGATATTTTAGTACAAGATTGTTTGCCTGGAATTTTAAAAATAAACAGAAATACCAAAAATTACTACAATAGGGACTTAGATTAAATTCTTATCTTTCAATACTCTTTTACTAAAAGTCGCTTTATAGTTTTTTTATAATTAGACACGAGACGAACGCCAATTTAGGGCTTATTCCGACCTAGTGAATGGACTATTAAGATTAAGTGAAGATTCCAAAATACTAATAAAAAGTTGTGCATTTCAATAGAAATAATGCAGTTAAGGTCAGTTTTCGCTATTTACTAGTACTATCGCCTGGAAAATATTTTCCATAGAGTGATCCATTCATTTTCCAGAGTTTTCGTCACTGAATTTCCATAGCCAAATTTTCAGATCAAAACAATTTACAGTTCTCGAGATACTTCTAGTGAACGCCCAAAAAATTACCCTGTATAATCTAAATAGAGATTCTCTCTAATTTCATCCAGCTATTCAACGATTATTTCTCGATATATTTGATCAGTGCACGTGGGACCTACTTTTCAAATAGGTATCGGTATTTATTCTAGTTGTATAAAAACTTTGTAAAAAAATGTGCTGTTTCAGATTGTTGTATTTTCATAAACTATGTCATGTGTCATATTGTTGTATGTAACACAAGAAAAAATAAGAAGTTATCAATTGTTGCTGAAAAATTAAAATAAATTAAATCTTTAGTCGTGTCAAGAAATATGGCTGGCGTTCATGAGAAAACCCTAATTGATAAAATTGATCTTGGAAATAAAACATGATAAAACATAATTTTAGTTAGCAATGTGCTGAAGGCCTTAAAATGTGCCTTAATAATAATATATTTGTCAAAAAGCTGTTATCCAACAATTTCCAAAGACCTTAGGGTTTCTCAAAACGGCCAAATGTTGAGTTGTTGCAAATATCTCAAAAACGCAGCATCGGAAAATTGAGAGCGGCACAATTTTCCACATTTTACATACAGAGTGAGTTTTATGTATGGAACGCCTCAATTATCTCGGAAACGGCTTGCCCGGTTTTTATGAATTTTGGTTTATAAGGGTTTTGTAATATGGCCGATATTATTGTGGCATTTACATTGTTGTCAGATCTTTCGTTTTTCCGGAAATATACTGAAATTTGTTATTTCAAATGGATCACCCTATATATTTTTTTGTTTTTGAAATCTCTAAGAAATTTAGAATATTTTTCATGTAATGTTCCCTATACCTAATTGCCATAATTTCGGAGTTACAGCTACATTTGCAATATCTCCGCCGAAGTTAAAATATTACATCAGGGCAGCTATGTCTGCGACAAAAACAATTTTGACGTTTTAATAAACTATTATTGTTGGTGTTTATTGAAAGTTACAATGGACCGTTTATCTGAGAAAGAACGAATTGAGATTTTAATGATATTAGGATATGGTGATGTGCGTAGAAGTCAACAGGAAACGTGTAATATCTTTAATCATTTATATCCTAATAGAAATCCCATAGGATCTTTTGAAAACATAAAGTAAAGGCGGTTACAGCTGATGCTCAAGATGTTGTCCGTTTACTTCCATACAAGAAGCCATGCGATGTTTAAAACTTTGCAAACATTTTGTAACATTCCTGACTGCTCAATTCTTCTTATCTCTGTGGTAATCCTATCTTTTAATTCCTGAATATTGGCAGGTTTGGTTTTATAAACAATATTTTTTAAGTGACCCCACAGGAAATAGTCTAAAGGATTCATGTCGGGTGATCGCGGGGGCCATTCGATAAAACCACGCCTTCCAATCCATCTTCTGGGAAACACATCGTTTAGGTATTGCCTCACGTCACGCGCATAGTGAGGTGGAGCTCCATCTTGTTGCACCCAAATATTGTTATTTGGGACATTGTTATTGTCTGAAAGTTTCAAATAATAAAATTTCTAAATTAACAGGCAATTGAGAATACTTACTTAGATTTGGAAATAACCGAGCCAACTCAGGTATACTATTATTCTGTAATAAATTTAAATACGCCGGACCATTTAAGTTTCCTTCAGTGAAAGAAGGACCAATTATTTTGTCGCCTATTATTTCCGGAAAAACGAAAGATCTGACAACAATGTAAATGCCACAATAATATCGGCCATATTACAAAACCCTTATAAACCAAAATTCATAAAAATCGGGCAAGCCGTTTCCGAGATAATTGAGGCGTTCCATACATAAAACTCACTCTGTATAATAACTGAGGCATAATAACTACAAAATTCTTATTTCGCAGGCACCGTATAATACATATTTTTTATGATTACTAAATTGCGAAAGATTCCACAATTTCGCAAGATCGTACATAATGTACCCTATTCAATAATTTTTCATTCAATTCTAACTTTATATCCAGTCATATAATTATTATAATAGGCACCCATTTAAATACACTATTGCAGTATGTTAATTTCCTCCGCCATTTTATGTGGGTTGTAATTTATTGGGCTGCCTGTTTAATATTTAATTAGCATGAATAGTAACAAAGGAATTTTGCATTTAAATTAATTGTCAATGCATTAGTTGATTATGTTAAATATTTTTAAAGCCATTGTCGTAGTCACCTAGTCACAGTCACAGAGCAGAAAAATAAACGAGACCATATATCTCGAGGTTTTGTAAGTCTCTACCCGTTCGAGGTATTTCATTTCTAATTAAAATTGCTTTATAAGGACCGCGAACTTTATAAGGTTCCAATTAATACGATAAGACTTCTTTGGTAGTGAATTATGGAAATATTTAACTGCCTTTGTCTAGAAGGCAATTATATTCTACTAGCGGTTTATTCTCTTCAGCTTTTTAAAAAATGCCTTAACGTTAAAATTAAAGGAGGCACTTCTTGTTTAATTCCAACGACAGTACACCGTGGAGTAAAAAAATCACTAAGAGATAGTCAGAAAGCCTAAAATATGAACAAACTGCATATCTTATTTAATTCTAATATTTATTATATCTATATTATTATTATTATTTATATCTAATTTAACAGTCAATAACTCGAGAACGAAAAAAGCTGTCAACATGCGGTCGTCACTGAACTTCTTAGATTTCCTTAATGTTTTTTTCTTCTATTGTTGCCAATTCTTAAATATTGTCAGAAATCCTTATGAGCTTCTTTCAAATAGAACAACACCTATCTAGCAAATAACTACGAATAGTAAGGACGTCATTAAGATCATCCTGCATCTGCAAACGCCTTATATTAAAAATAAGGACTAAAACAAATAAAATATACCAAAATACGGCTAATCTTGCTTTGTAATTCAGCGCTCGGCGCGGCATATAGCCAGAAGAATAGCTGTTTTGGCTTGATTGGTTTTAGTCCTTATTTTTAATATAAGGCGTGTGCAGATGGAGGATGATCTTAATGACGTCTTTACTATTCGTAGTTATTTGCTATATGCATGCCATCTGACAAGTAGTAGAATTAGTTTCTATAACCTGTTATTTTATTGGAACACCTATCTGTTGCATCCATCTGATAGCCTGATTCTTGAAAATATATACATTCATTGACAAGATTTTCAGGAGATATTAATTGTTTTACTAAATTATGTCTTTTTAAAAAAATAACAATAATAAAAATAATTGTATGTAGGCACTTCTCTAGTTATGGTGGCCTTATGTCAGCCGTTATAATGTGTTATAAATCTCGTCTGAGTGGAAACATTTTCTTAAAGGAAATGAATCAGACTTTCAGTTGGATGTAACAGATAAATGTTGTCCCATTTAACCATGTTGTTGACCAAGAAAATTAAAATAGGTCATTTTTTTCGATTTAAGAAGAAGAAGAAGATTTAAGAATTAACAACGAATTTTAGAATTAAAAAATATAATCGCTTTTCGTTCTCGAGTTATAAACTGTTGAAATATGATACCTTGTAGACAAACAATACCTTACTTTTAATAAAATGTTTTATGCAGAAAGGGCGGCGACAGTATTTGTACTGTTGGCTGCTTTGCTAGTGACTATTCTTTCACCTTGCTCAACTTCAAGTGAATGTCATTCTAACCATTCTATATCCTTCTGATGAACCTGAAACAAAGAAGTTTATTTCATCTTCTACAGATTTTCTTGTTGTTAACTTTATATAAAAAAATGTAAAACGTAAAACAAATATCCTAAATACTTCTACCCTCCTTCATTACTATCATATACTCTTATATCATATCATATACACTCATATTACATCATAAGTCCATCAAATCATAATATAAATATTGCAACTCCATAGTGGTGGACGTAACACATCACTTTCTTAAATAAACTTTTAAGGAGTTTAATCTCATCTCAATACTAATTTTATTGATAAGTTTTAACTATAACAAAATATAATTAATGATTTTGAAAAAATATTTAACTAGGTACAAAATTGGTGTAGAAATCAAGTCAGAAATAGAAGGATCTGATTTAATTACAGCCACCGAGCCACCATCACCCGTCGGCTCTCTGTACATTCAGAATTTTCCGTTCATACTCAAAATCAACGCACTTAAGTCTCATAGAAGGCATAAATTATTGCTGTAAGTCAATTAACGATAAATAATTTAAATTTTGGGATCTGTAGTTCTTAAGTTGATGAATTTCTCGGACAACTCCCAAAGTTTCTTCGCCTTAGACTCATCTGTGGCTCCTTGTCTGAGTCCTCTCTCAGCACAGTCCATAAAATATTTCCCAGTCAATCCTTCAACTTCCTCAGAGCAGGCCACAAAGACGCTTGTCTGACATCCTTGCACCGGATTCTTAAAGAAGCATTTGACAACTAATTTCAAGGGCAGGTTGAGAGGGAAAGGCACATTCCTCCAGATCCCAGAGTCTATCATTCCCGGATGGAGACAGTTGGCTGTCACGTTAGTGCCTTCCAATCGGCGAGCGAGCTCCAGAGTGAAGCAGATATTAGCATACTTGGATACGTAATAGTAGTAGGCCGCGCACCAAGAATTAGGAGGGTTGATCTTGTTCAAGTTCAAGGTTGCGAATCGGTAGAGTTCGGAGGCCACTACGACTATCCTGGAGGGTGCTGATCTCTTGAGTAAATCTGTAAAGAACCAACATTAGTGGAAATAGGTTATAAATAAATTATATTCTTCAAATATGCCTGAAACGCAGTCCTTCAAAACATATCCTCCATCTTCCTTGACATCAAAAATACATAACGTTTCAGTATTTTACCTTTTTAATAAATTTATTTCGAAAAAACTAAGTAAAACAGCATTAGGTAAGGAATACTTAGTAGAACTAAGCATTCCTTACCATTCCCTAAACATTTCTATTATTTTCGTTGAGTATGTCATACCAGGAGGTGTTACTTTTTTAATACGATGTACACCACTGATTGATAATAAAAAAAATCACTTCTACTAAAACACAATAACAAGGATCATTAATGTATCAGAACGAGTGAAGGTAAATTTTATTAAAAACTGTTACAAAAATTGGTATCAAATATTACGGTCATCGGTCATCGTTGGTATTTAACATGATATAAATAATTAATTATCTACAAACTTTATTTGCTAAATCATACTATAAGTTTTTCCTACCACAAATTAGATGTTTTAATGAGGTTTCTATGAAATGTGGCACTTTATAGATTTTGATTGGATTTCAAATGATTCAGTCAATCCAGTAAGTATCACTTTTCTAGTATAAAATGAATAGCTCCAGAAGGGATCACTTTGGAAAATAAGTAATACTTCATACTTACCAATGAGCAAGTGGGTGAGAAGGAAAGACCCAAAGTGATTAGTAGCCATATTCACTTCCAAATCGTCCTCAGTCTTCCTGAATTTAGATTCTGCTGTACCGGCATTGTGTATAAGAACGTCCAGTCTCGGTTCAGTCCTTATAATGTCTTCTGCGAATTCCCTTCTGGATTTTTGGGAGGAAAGATCCAGCTTTTTAAGATGATTCAGATAACTGAAAACGAATAAAGCATGGTATGAAGTCAGAAATATTAAAAGATCTTAAGGAATAAATAACAAAACTCTGTAGTTTTCATGTCACAAAAGATTTAGCAAACCTTTTCAACAACATTTTTGTAAGTGGAATATACCCGTCAGCATGAAAAGGTGAAATACCTTGGAGGTGATATTGACTTGACTTAGCTTGATATTGGCACCTATAAAGTGTCTATCAAGAACAATTGATGATACAAAATTGCGAGGATTACTTTATAAATTTAAACAACTAAATCGATTTCTTAATGTACGTGAACCAGTAGTATTTTACAAATCACTAATCCAATCATTTTTGGGATACGGTATAATTGGATAGAGAGATTCAAGATATTGATATAAGTGAAAGTGATTGAAAGCCTTTAGATAGTATTCAACAAAGAATAAATAAAATAATAGTAAAAGCAAATTTTATAGGATATTTTGTTTCATGAAACTCAATTATTTAATATAAGACAGCTGGCTCTATTGCTATTGCTGTGTAATTGTACCAAAATAAATGCAAGGTGGCGTACTCCATGGCGTATATGTACCCCATGATCATGGCACTAGATGCAAAAATGGGGTTTCTAATGTCTATAAGAATGACGAAAAGTACCTATTGGTAAAAAATATTATGGTCATAACAAATTAAGTTAATGACAAATGTCCATAAATACAAAATTAATATTAAAAATTGAATTAAAGAGAAATGTATCCAGTATACTATTGTACATAGTAATAAGTATTGTCTCCTTCCATTTATTTATTATTGTTATTAATATTATTTTATTATTTTTGTATATTTTCCAACGTATATCGCACTCGAATATAAAAAACTTACGCAATTTTTTGTTATTATTTATATTCAACAATTAGAAAAGGGAATTATTGTTCATGAATTATTGTTCATATCTATCTATATGAAAATGGTGAATATAAATAAATTATTATTATTATTATTATTATTATAATTATTATTATTAACATTATTATTATTATTATGTGTTAGAATTCTCTTTCCATATGTACACAATCTCAGACAATTGTTGTAGTACATGTCCCATACATGAGTTACGTCTTGGTAATTTTTTACTCCAACAAAGTCCTTGAACATTATCGCTGTTCATTGCTACTAACGTATCAAAAGGTAAGAGATGTCAAGTATGGCTCCTCTAAATGTTCATTCATGCAGTGTTCAGGAAAGCAGCCCTTTTAAACAGCTGTACGTTTCTCTATTGATGTTATCTGCGAAGGCACGAGAGGAAACGTTATGATCTGTAAGCCTGTCTTTCGAAGTACTTACAATCTTGTCACGTAACCCTCTTTTGCTTGTTTGTTATTTTTGTTGTCGATCAGTAACTTATCCCACAGTCTCTCAGTTTCCATCCTCTCAGGACTTGTTGGAGTGGTTCAGTAAAATCTTATAAAAATGCATCTCCGAATACTGTTTATAGATTTGATTACGTACATAATTTGCTAATATTACAGTTTACTTTTCATAAAAGGTGTAGGTAATGTATAAATTAGTAAGAACGTAATATCGGATAATATGCCACGCTACTTTTAGTTTAGCTAAAAGTGATTTTTATGGATACCTTGATTCTATTGTAGATTATAACAGAGCCTATTCTGTCATTGCCAAAAAAAATGTAATATAATGCTAATTGATACTAAATTGAGAATAACCGTAACCAAGTAAATTGTTTGTATGTAAAGCAGGATTTACCAAGGTATCAAATTCTGCAAGATATTTTTTACCATTGCTGTAATATTCTAGACTTGACGTATATCGTTCTCAAAAAATCTCAGTTTAACTTCAGTAACTTTAAAATATCAACTTTTAAATATTTCTATAGGTACTTATAAGTAGAGAGTGTAAATCTTCACAGATATATGAAAGATAACTGATAATATCATAAAGAATTTAAAAAATCTTGCTCCAATATTAAATCTGTGTGCATAAGGTTGGTAGCGTTCTTAATATGCATCTAGTACTGCAATATCAATAAATGGCTAACAACTTACTGTACACTTTAATTCATAAGGTTTTCCAGGTTTCCCTTATTCTCGAACTAAATGGTAGTTAAAGTTATAAAATCGTAAGTCGTTCCTGGGCGCACTCGCGGCCAGCAAAATAATAATATGCCACTCCCTCTCCCATAAAAGTGTCTGACTTCCGGGATCATCATTAAGATGAGAATGGGGGATAGAGATATTATTATTATTATTATTATTATTATTATTGTTATTATTATTATTATTATTATTATTATTATTATTATTATTATTATTATTATTATTATTATTATTATTATTATTATTATTATTATTATTATTATTATTATTATTATTATTATTATTATTATTATTATTATTATTATTATTATTATTATTATTATTATTATTACTATTATTATTAACATTATTATTATTATTGGTTCACCTGTAACAAACTTAAATTGAATGATTCCAAGACACAAACTTTAAAATTTAGTTTTGATCGATGGGATTCGACATCGCATTGTAAATTGTTGGGTATTTACCTCGACACCAGGTTGAATTGGTCTCCGCAGGTTGATTTCGTCTGTTCAAAGTTATCATCCCAATTGTTTTGTTTAAGACAGTTGAGGAAAACACTTACCTGTGATATGCTACGCGAGGTGTATTATGCTTTAATTCACTCCCACCTCACATACGGAGTTATACTATGGGGTAATTCTACATCCGCCAATAAAGTTTTTATTCTCCAGAAACAAGCTATCCGCATTATCGAAGGAGCAAAGTATGGTACACCTTGTAAAGCTTTATTTTTAAAGTTCAAGATACTGACATTGCCATCCCTTTTCATATTTGAGACATTGCTTAGAATTCACCAACGCCGACACATAATCCCCAAACATTCGGATATTCACAAGCATAACACGCGGCATGCAAATTATTTGGTTTCCGATTACTCTCGAATTAAAATTACTCAGAGTAACAAACTTAATATTGATATTTATTATGATCCTGGACATGAACTATTCTTGTTTCTATCGCTTAGCCAAAAATTTTTTGACTAAGAACTGTTTTTATAGTATATCCGATTTTATGGACTGTTCTACCGTTTATGAAACTTAGTGCACACATCTTTATTGTTTTGTTTTACTATGACTTCAAATGTACAAATTGTATATAATGTGGTCAATAAACTACTCTCTCTCTCTCTCTCTCTCTCTGTCTCTCTCTCTCTCTCTCTATTATTATTGTTATTATTATTATTATTATTATTATTATTATTATTATTATTATTATTATTATTATTATTATTATTACTATTATTATTATTATGATATATTATTTGCCAGCCTCATAGTAATAACCTGCCAAACAAATCTTTATATGTTAACTGACAAGAAATATTTATCTGTCAATTACATTAGCAAGCCTGTCACTGCTGCTATAAACATGAAATGAACTATGTGAAGTAGTATGTAACAGAATTAAAACCTGATAATGAAATAGTCCCGTATTAATATTTAACTTTTACACAATATTTAAAAGTAATTGTTTACATCAGTAAAATGTTTAC
This sequence comes from Pogonocherus hispidulus, assembly GCA_963924545.1. Taxonomy (NCBI): domain Eukaryota; kingdom Metazoa; phylum Arthropoda; class Insecta; order Coleoptera; family Cerambycidae; genus Pogonocherus; species Pogonocherus hispidulus. The sequence goes on along the minus strand of OZ004692.1, from coordinate 75,033,712 downwards.
AAAAAATGTAATTATTAAAAGGTAAAATGTTGCATAAAAATAAATATAGCTCTATTGAAACCAATTTAATATAAATTATATTGAGTTAACTTCAATCATTTTGAATTCGCACAAATTCAGATATAATAACCTGTTTTTGTTCACAACAATACTGATATTGAATAATAGCCATTGCATCAATGGAAAATAGTTATTTGAACAAAAATCAAATATTTTATGGATTTTATTTTATTTTATTATTCACCATTTAGGTCATATACCTATTAACATAGTTAACTAACTTTATTAGATACCTGATAATTAGATGTGCCTTAATTATTCGGTAAGTTGTAGTGATATAATTCTCAAGGAGTTTCTGTAACATACAACTTCTAAGATACATGTTGTTTCCTAAAGTAATATAAAAAAATACTTCTATACAGAGCTTGTTGTTGAATTTTACATATTCGATAATCTTTAATACAAAAATGTAGTAAATATACCCATTATATTCTTATTTTATATAGTGATTTAAAGTAGCTTCTAATTTTAAAAATTTCAAAATATATCTACCTGTCTATAAAGGATGTTTGACATGAGCGCATTTATTGGTTAAGAAATGTTATAAAATCTATGAAAAATTATTTAATAAAGAAATGTCTATAGAAATAATGACAAAATTGATTTTAAAAATATTTCCTGCTTGTTACAATGCAAGATCTTTATTCAGAAAGAATTATAATTTACTTGTGATTTTTTTATTTTAATAATAAAAACCCCAGTATTTGACAGTTCTACTTCTGTTCTAAAGTTCTAACCTTAAAACTACAAGTGACCTACAAGTTACAAGATTTGTGTACCCACCAACATAACCTTCCGTTTCAATTTAGTGAAAACTCCTGTGTATGTGATTCGTCCCGTAAAACATCAAAAAAATGAATTCCGATACTACCCTACAGTTGCAACCTGCATTATTTTAATTATGACCGCTTTAAAAAGGAGAAGAAAACAGGGAAAATATCAAGAGAAATAGAAGCCTTTGGACTAGGAAATGGATAAAAAGACATAGTGAGGAAAAAGGAATTCTAAATATGCTCAATAATGAATTAAGAAGCGAAGAACCACTCGCTTATACAATTTTTTTAAGAACGAATAGTTCCCAGTTTGAGTATATACCTACTTATAAGTTTTATTGTATCATGTTAATAGTTGGCATCAAAAGTATGCAAACTGCGCACATTTGCGCGCATTTTTGTAGTGAAATTTAGAACATGTTCTAAAATTTCTGTTGATATTTATTTAAAAAGAAATATTCATACATTTTTCTGTTTGCTACTGAGACATTTCTACAAACAAAAATGTACTTATAGAAATTTTTTTGTAGATTTGGATCAAGAAATGCTACCATGTCAAACGGCCTTAAGACAATAAACTCAGTAAAGGAATCGACAAATTGAATGCTAAATCAAAACCTCACATTGAAAATAGACATATGAAAGACAACCTACCTGTCTCGTATATTGTTGGTTTACTTTGTGTAATTATTTACAAAGGTATGTTGTTATTTTACAGTAGGTAAATTGTCTCCGGATATCCTAATTCTCCGACAGGAAAAACTTATCTCAGTGTCTATATAAGTACTTTGACCACAGCATTATACATACAACATGATCATGAAGTATTTTTATTAGATATCTCCAAGCTATACATAAGTAAAAAGAAAATAAAAAAATGTAAAATCACTATAGAATAGGTTGCAGTAAAGCTATATCGACAGATTTCGGATTATCTCGTTCTGAATACAAGTTCTTTTGTATAATATGCTGTGAGACATTCTCAAAATAGGCCAAGATAGTACAGAAGTACATTAGTTGTTAATTGGTCGAATAAAACTTAAAAGACTAGGTATATTACGTCACTATAAATTCGGCTCAAAAGTGATATGTCAAAAAGTGATAATTTATTCTCACACTATCCTAAGAAATATACCTTATCGCATTATTAAAATATAACTTTTTAAAGCTAATCTACTAAAGTTACTGGCTACTCCTGCAGCCGCCTAATTTTAAATTTAAAAATAATATAGGAATAAATGTCCATCTATATTATGCCCAGTAATTTAAAATAAAAAGTGAAACCAGAATTTGCGAAACTCGTTTATAGATGATTATTTGAAGCCTAAATATTTTTTATTTTAGTAATTATCGGTAACATACAAAAACCACGTAATGTAAGTTATAGTTAATGTGGCGATGCATAAAAGTAAACAAAATATGCAGCAAAGCTCCATGTGTGTTTGACGTTTCGATTATCAGTTCAGTCTGGAAATATAAAATACTGCGCAAAATAGCACTCTTAGAATTGAATATTAATGTGTTAACAAGAATGGATGTGCTACAGTTTAATGTAGATTTTAATCGTACAACAAAAGAAATTGACAAAATGTAAATGTTGCGTTTATCAAAAAATAAGAACAGATTTTAGTGTCAACTATACGCCTCTAACCACCTCGCTCCAATGACTCTGGGGGTACAATATGGCCGTACATATACAATATCGAAATTGTAAAATTGAAATTACCGCAAGCTATATTTCAAAACATACTACGAAATATCCAAGGCAGTCTTGAATAATGCGTCCAACAGAAAGGTGGGCATATAGAGCGTATAAACGCTTTTATAATAGATCTTAACTTTGTCGTTTTTTTTTTAATTTGTTAATGTTTATAGGTAAGCAATATATTTTTTATTTCAGTACTGAATATTTCTGGTCATGCTGTAGCTACTTAGTAACTGCATTAAGTCACTAACAGGATGCTTGTGGAATATTCGTACACTCCTCTGTTTCCCATAATCGACCTCGGATGCGAAACGGTTATTAGCTTATTTGAAGGAGATGCCGAAAACAACTACTCAAAGAGGGCACTACGGTGTGTTTCTCACCACTACAACACGACTATTAACTGTTTTCGCACAGCTAATCTCGAACACATTCAGAGCATTATCGCATGCGCACTTTAAAATTGTCACTCCAGACATAAATCACCGTGTTCGCGAAACACGCTTGTTTAATTTTGTACTTTTTTGTAACATGTTCGACAGATCTTCGGATTGGAACAGGGATATTTTATTGAGAACGGATCCTAACCTTAAATTTATTGTTTTTATTTTCCTGTTTTGTAAACTAAAAATTTTGTTATATCAAATATCATGTGGGAATGCAGAAAGAATTGTAATTAGTTAGTAATCATGTTATAAAATTTTTGGTTTAGCAATAGAAATATACAAAAATAGCTAATTCTATGTACTTTTTGAATGATGCGTTATTAAAGTTCAAGTGACAAAAATTTGGATGAGTTACAAACAGTTTTCGAGGTACCAAAATATGCTTTATAACCAAAATATAACTTTTGTGAAAAAACTGTGCTCCAACTTTTTTATTTACACACCAAAGGGAAAGGAAGAAGCGAAATGTAAACAAACATCTGTAGGTGCGTTCTCAAAGTTAAGAAATTTGGAACTAATTCCAAGACGCACCTGCGCATCGGTATAATTCATCACTGATTCAGTAATTCGCCGAAATAGCTATTGGTAACGTTTACGTCGTCTTTGCCTGCGCACTGATCGAGATAGCTCATGCGTTTCGATTTTTATATATAGCGGCTGATCCAAAGCGTCGTATCTAGCGATCGTCACATTAGAATTATCACTTTCAGGATAACGTATGGTCCATAACGTTTAAGTGCGACCTTCGACGTAACATTTTGTCTGGTTCGGCCTAATACTTACGATTTCAATATTCACTACGCTTCAAGTCTGTAGTAGGCCTACGATGAAGATCTCCATATTCTTTTTGCCTTTCATTGGTATCTCGAGCTTCGCTGAAATAGTTATTAAGAGAACGTACATACCATATGAAACACGTTGAGGCCATTGAGTAAAACTAATCAAATTATATTTAGGTATTTGCTAGTCGTAAGTTTTCTCATTATTTTTCGTTATTTGTTCGCCTATTTCTCTAATAATAAAGATAAAATTAAGAACTATCAAACATTGATAGTTCTTAATTTTATCTTTATCAACTCATTTTATCTATTTTATCTGTTACAACTCATTCATCCCTTATGCAAATCCTGATGCTTATGTTAGGTTACTAGTGCAAACCTGGTAAGGATCATCAAATTTATAACAATTTAGGCAGGAAATTATTAAAATTTGTATTTTGGATTGAATTAAATGCTTGGGGACCAAAGTAAACAAGATATTGTTTGGTATAGTATGGGGAAACAAAACTTTTCAGCTACAATTTGTCTATATAATATTTGGTCTGAGGTCATGACGTAGACCTCTTGTAGGATATTATTAGTGTTCAATCAGTGCTACAGTGTATTTAATATTTATTTGATAATCGTATTTTTAGATGCACTTTACGTTTTTTTTGTAAATGATTTATGTCTGCAAAATACAAATCTCATTTTGCTGTAAATGGTGAAGGATTTACCTATTAACTTAAGAAATAGGGGTGCCTGAGTACATACAAGCACGCCTCTGTTATTTGTTTGGTACTCATTATTAAGAAATATATTATAATCTTGGTATTTTAGTCAATATAATAAAATATTTCTCAATAAAATTCCAGGGAACAACGGGTAGCTTGCCAGGAATTATTTTATAGATATGCAGTAAATTTGCATATAAAACTATGAATCGCATACCGTAGGGTAAGACTCTGGCCTATGTAAGTTATTCACTTAGGGCTGAAACATCCTGCCGGGCCCAGGGACATTTTCAGGTGAATGTCTAAGGCTTCCAACAGCTCATCGGTCTGCTGGGGATCATTAAATATAAACGAGGATATATTCTGTACATACAGCGCCATTAACCCACCTTAACATTACCTTATCTTTGCAGTTTATACTTTTTTTTTGTTTCTTTCGGTGCTAATAGTTTTACCTTTAGATAAGGCGGCGTAAAGTGAAAATATCAATTTCCTTTTTAAGAACATGACTAATATATTTGACATGAGATGCAGTTCAATGGAATGGTTTGTTTCCCTTAAATTAGAAAAAGTTTATATCTGGCTTTTATAAATATTTCTCCCGTAAAATGGGGAAAATTGTCAAGATATTTGTTTTTAAACTTCCATGAGCTATGCGTGCATAAAGTATTGCAATTGGTGACTTAAACATAGATTTCAACAACTGAAAGGTGACTTAAACATAAGTCAGATATTCCATACAGGGTGTTTACAAAACCTTAACAAACCTCATGATTTTCAGGGAGTCAAAACTTGATTTTTTAAATAGAACACCCAGTATATTTTTGCATTTGAAATGATTCACTCATTTCTATTTAGTTTACTTTAAGTAAGTCATATACCTAACTTTTCTGGTTTTCGAGTTATTTAACGTTTTTGCAACTGCAGTAAAATAATATTGTCGAGTAATTTTTCCTGCTCGTGCTTGTTTACTCACTTCTATACGTTGAATCATTGTACATGCAAATGGAACTTATTAAACGTATTTTTGTGTAACACCAGTAAGTTCTCTTGAAGGGATTCAATACATTTATATGTAGAACTTATTATTAGACCACAACTGCCTTAAATCGACGGGTCTGCGAAAACAAATTTCTGTTTATAATATCAGTGTGTTAGTGGTATTTCATGTTAAATAAAAATCAATCGAATCATTGTCATGCATTTTACACAAAATGAATTAAGAATAATACTAAATATTAAAGTAATTGTAGAATAATTTAAAACATTGGAAGTATTTAAGGTTAAAATTAAAGGAAGGAGTAACAAATACAATTTTAATGTTATAAGAGAGAATTGAGGTACAGAAACCTAATCTATGGGTACCTAACTACATAAACTTTCTTTTAGCATGTCTCGTGTTTATAAAAAGCGGCATCTGGACACGCGTTCCTCATGTGACGCATTATTTACCTACTCAATATTATAAACATGTCAAAAGAAGTGCAAAACTTTTTATGTTCAGTGAAAAAAAATCGATTTCACCCCTATAAACGTCAATACTATGAGAATTGCCCCCTTTCAATAAAAATAAACTTGCCTCTGGAATTAGTTATTAGAATAGACTGCTACTCAAATTGTAGCAGTCCTCATTAATTTTTCAGTTTTGTCAGTAAAAAACTTAAAACAGAAACAATAAAAAAAAGTCTTAAAATACAATAGATATGTAGGATAAAAAATACTTACAAGTACAAAAGAAGTACAAAAGTATGTAGTCATAAATTTAAAAAAATTAAGGTAAAGTAGGTACTTATTTAATATTTTCATATTTAAAATTATGTAGATAATATTATTAGAATAAAATTATATTAAAAAGCAGTAAGCAGTTATACAGGATATAATAATAATAATAATAATAATAATAATAATAATATTTATTTTCCAGTAGGTCAATATAATTGAATAGGAATGATCAAATATATATATAACTACTAGACTGGTTATTGTCCTTGACTTAAACTAATTAACAAAATAAAAACATTTAACAGTTAGATACTTTTTCAGTCTCCTTTTAAAATCATAGATAGAGGTACACATTTCAATTGTATTAGGTACCTAACCCATTGATCACTCTTAAACACAAACAGTTGGGTGTATTAAAAACTATCTTACATCGACTTTAGCTTAATCGTAACTTAGCGTTACTTGATGTAACTTAAGGTAACGTAACGTAACTTAACATAACCTAACGTAATGTAACGTAACTTAGAGTAACGTTACGTATCTTAACGTAACGTTCAGTTCGCTACTTAAATTAACGCAACTTAACGTAACTTAATGTGACCTTATACGTTACTTAACGTAACATTCAGTTACGTTAAGTAACATTCGTAACGTAACATTCAGGTACGTTAAGTTACGTAACATTCAATTACGTTAAATTGCGTTCAGTTAAGTTATGTTACATTACGTTAAGTTACTTATGTTACGGTAAGCTAAAATCACTGGATTCCGCTACTAGGCTTTCAGACGACAACGACATGTCAGCACGTGCTGGGAGTAAAGTAACTTACCTAACTTAACTTAACGTAACATAACTATACTTAGCGTAACATAACGTAACTTAACGTAACATAAGTTACCGCAACTTAAATGAACGTAATAATTTAACGTAACTTGATGTCACTTAACGTAACTTGATTTAACATAAGGTAACGTAACTGAACCGAAGAGAACGTATCATAACTTAACTTAACGCAACTTAACTGAACTTAACTTAACGCAACTTAACTGAACGTAACTTAGCTTAATTTAACGTAACTTGATGTAACTTAACGTAACTTGATGTAACATAAGGTAACGTAACTTAACATAACTTAAAGGAACGGAACGTAACATAACTGAACTTAACTGAACGTAACTTAGCTTAATTTAACGTAACTTTCTGTAACGTAACGTATCTTCATGTAACTTAAAGTAACGCAACTTAAAATAACTTAACGTAACGTAAGTAACTTAGCGTAATGTAACATAACTTAACATAACGTTACTTAACGTGACTTGACGTAGCTTAACGCAACTTAACGTAACGTAAAGTACGTACATTAAACGTTTGCCCAGGGGCGTGGAAGGCAATAGAAGAAGTGGTGGGAAAGATTATGACCTAGGAGCAGGACGAGAGGGACGAGAGAGGTTAGAGTCATTGGGCTGGTAACTGAAGTATGTTCTCAAGAACGGTTCCGGTGACTGGTTCCTGGGAAAAGAGAGGGGTTTTAGCGGAGTAGCGGCCGACACTTGGGGTACGATAAACGTAACGCTAAATTACGTTATGTTCTGTTAAGGTCAGCTACGTTAAGTTGCGTTAATTTAACGTTACGTTACGTTACGTTAAGTTACATTATGTTACGTTAAGTTATGTTTCGGTAAGTTAGGTTAAGTTACGTTACGTTAAGTTACGTTATGTTAAGTTACGTTAAGTTACGTTTCGGTAAGTAAGGTTAAGTTACGTTAAATTATGTTAAGTTATATTAAGTCACGTTAAGTTCAGTAATGTTGCAAATCGGACTTGTTTCGGTTTTGGTTTAGTACCGAAATCGAAACGAGCTCGATCTCGTCTCCAAAATCACTGGATTCCGCTACTAGGCTCTGAGACGACAACGACGTTTCAGCACGTGCTGAGAGTAAAGTAACTTACCTAACTTAACGTAACGTAACATAACTATACTTAGCGTAACATAACGTAACTTAACGTACCATAAGTTACCTTAACGCAACTTCACTGAACGTAACTTAGCTTAATTAAACCTTTTTTTTTTTTTTTTGAGAGGGGAAATCCATCATGGACACCCGGCCCTTATGATCTATCGCACCGGGTAGTGTCGGACTCTTACCGACTAAAACCCCTCTCTTTTCCCCAAAATATAATCCAGGTAGCCTCACCGGAACCGCTTCGTTAAGAGCATAACTACGGTGAGGGGGGACGGATATTCCAGCATTTCTCTCTATTATTTTTACTCCACCATCATATCACATTCTTGCCTGCTGCCTTGCCCTTTCGTCCTGTTCCTTCCGGGTCATAATTCGCAATAGTACCTTCTCCACGCTATCCCAGCACGCTTTACTTCCTACCATGACCTCCACCATGTTTGCCACGGTGACGAGAGTGCCAACCTCTGCTGTTAGCACCTGTCTCTGCTGATGCCACCTTGGGCATTCAAAGAGCGTATGCTCTGGGGTATCGGTCTCCTCGCAGTACGCGCATCTGTCGTCTTCCGTCTTTACAATCTTCCTAACATAGCTTCCGAAGTTACCATGTCCCGTCAGAGCTTGAGCTTAAGTTACGTTACGTTAAGTTACGTTACGTTACGTTAAGTTACGTTTCGTTAAGTTATGTTACGCTACGTTAAGTTCCGTTACGTTAAGTTACGTTACGTTCAGTTACGTTACGTTAAGTTACGTTACGTTAAGTTACGTTACGTTAAGTTACGTTACGTTAAGTTACGTTACGTTAAGTTGCGTTACATTAAGGTACGTTAAGTTACGTTAAGTTCCGTTACGTTACGTTAAGTTCCGTTACGTTACGGTAAGTTCCGTTACGTTACGTTAAGTTACGTTACGTTACGTTAAGTTACGTTACGTTACGTTAAGTTACGTTACGTTACGTTATGTTTCGGTAAGTTAGTTACGTAAAGTTAAGTTGTCACGTTAAGTTGCGTTAAGTTACGTTACGTTAAGTTAAGTTATGTTACGTTACGTTAAGTTACGTTACGTTAAGTTCCGTTACGTTAAGTTACGTTACGTTCAGTTACGTTAAGTTACGTTACGTTAAGTTACGTTACGTTAAGTTACGTTACGTTAAGTTACGTTACGTTACGTTACGTTACGTTAAGTTACGTTACGTTAAGTTACGTTACGTTAAGTTACGTTACGTTAAGTTACGTTACGTTATGTTAAGTTATGTTACGCTACGTTAAGTTCCGTTACGTTAAGTTACGTTACGTTCAGTTACGTTATGTTCAGTTACGTTACGTTAAGTTACGTTAAGTTATGTTACGTTAAGTTATGTTAAGTTGCGTTACATTAAGGTACATTAAATTACGTTAAGTTACGTTACCTTATGTTAAATCAAGTTACGTTAAGTTACATCAAGTTACGTTAAATTAAGCTAAGTTACGTTCAGTGAAGTTGCGTTAAGTTAAGTTACGTTAAGTTAAGGTAAGTTACGTTAAGTTAAGTTACGTTAAGTTACGTTAAGTTTCGTTTCATTACGTTACGTTAAGTTACGTAAAATTTCGTTTCGTTACGTTACGTTAAGTTACATTATGTTACGTTAAGTTATGTTTCGGTAAGTTAGTTAATTAAAGTTAAGTTCAGTCACGTTAAGTGTCGTTAAGTTAAGTTACGTTACGTTACTTTAAGTTTCGGTAAGTTAGTTACGTAAAGTTAAGTTGTCACGTTAAGTTGCGTTAAGTTACGTTACGTTAAGTTACGTTACGTTAAGTTACGTTAAGTTACGTTACGTTAAGTTACGTTACGTTAAGTTACGTTACGTTAAGTTACGTTACGTTAAGTTACGTTACGTTAAGTTACGTTACGTTAAGTTACGTTACGTTAAGTTACGTTACGTTAAGTTACGTTACGTTAAGTTACGTTACGTTAAGTTACGTTACGTTAAGTTACGTTACGTTACGTTAAGTTACGTTACGTTACGTTAAGTTATGTTACGTTAAGTTATGTTACGTTAAGTTACGTTACGTTAAGTTACGTTACGTTAAGTTACGTTACGTTAAGTTACGTTACGTTAAGTTACGTTACGTTAAGTTACGTTAAGTTACGTTACGTTAAGTTACGTTACGTTAAGTTACGTTACGTTAAGTTACGTTACGTTAAGTTGCGTTACATTAAGGTACGTTAAGTTACGTTAAGTTCCGTTACGTTACGTTAAGTTCCGTTACGTTACGGTAAGTTCCGTTACGTTACGTTAAGTTACGTTACGTTACGTTAAGTTACGTTACGTTACGTTAAGTTACGTTACGTTACGTTAAGTTACGTTACGTTACGTTAAGTTACGTTATGTTTCGGTAAGTTAGTTACGTAAAGTTAAGTTGTCACGTTAAGTTGCGTTAAGTTACGTTACGTTAAGTTACGTTACGTTAAGTTACGTTACGTTAAGTTACGTTACGTTAAGTTACGTTACGTTAAGTTCCGTTACGTTAGGTTAAGTTACGTTACGTTAAGTTACGTTACGTTACGTTAAGTTACGTTTCGTTAAGTTATGTTACGCTACGTTAAGTTCCGTTACGTTAAGTTACGTTACGTTCAGTTACGTTATGTTCAGTTACGTTACGTTAAGTTACGTTACGTTAAGTTACGTTAAGTAGCGTTACATTAAGGTACGTTAAATTACGTTAAGTTCCGTTACGTTACGTTAAGTTACGTTACGTTAAGTTCCGTTACGTTAAGTTACGTTAAGTTACGCTACGTTAAGTTACGTTACGTTAAGTTACGTTACGTTAAGTTACGTTACGTTAAGTTACGTTACGTTAAGTTACGTTACGTTACGTTAAGGTACGTTACGTTACGTTACGTTAAGGTACGTTACGTTAAGTTACGTTACGTTAAGTTACGTTACGTTAGGTTACGTTACGTTAGGTTACGTTACGTTAAGTTACGTTAAGTTACGTTACGTTAAGTTACGTTAAGTTCCCGGGGGGGACACCTGAAACCCCTACCGGGCGCGTCCCCAGGTGGCGGATAGGGGAATGCTCATCGGCTCTGCACCCAGCAGGGTCGAAGGGTAGGTGTGAAATAAAATAGCACCCGCGGACCAACAGGATTGCACCTCCCCCCATAGGATCGCACACACACTCCTAGGGGGGAATTTTCGGACGGATTATACGTTGATAACCAGGCCAGGGAAAAGGAACTCTTCAAAATATATGGATATGGATAGTACAACGAATCAGATTTGCATTACGGAGCAGGGGTCGGAGCCCCTAGTTCCGGTCGGTGAGGGTAGTGCCAGGCCAGGCTCCCCCCGACCGTCATCCAACGACTGGTCGACACCATTGGTAGGAAACCAGGCCGTGGTGTCAGGAAGTACTACTGGAAGTAGGAAAGCGGAAATAAATCCCTTCGAAAGGAGGGACTCTATAGGGAGAAGCCCTCCGAAGTTAAAAGCACCTGTAGATGGAGAGGACGCGGAATGCGTACGGGCTAGGGACAAAGGTATAAGAGAGAGATCTCTATATGTGGAAATGGGCCTTATTAGCCCAAGAAGGAAGATATTAAAAAAACAAAAGGTCTCACCGGACAGGCGTACCCACTCAGCTCCGTCAACCCCGAGTGTGGAGACGGTAAATTTAACATTGGATGATGAAGTGGAGATGCAGCCGAGTAAAAGAAAAAGAGAAGAAGGGTCGGTGGAGAAAGGAGGGTCGACGAAACCCCACCAAACTGGGAGAGAGAAAATAGGCACTTTGATTAGGAAAAGTGTCCTTAAGATTGAAGGGGTCACGCGTCAAATCGCGACAGCTGCTAAGGAACGGAACACAAAGAGGGAGCTCAAGGAGGCAGCGATGACCCTCCAGAGCCTTGTCAGGCAGCTTATGACCAAAGAGGCCCAGACGCTTCTCCAGGATCTGGGGAAGAGCTCGGAGATAGCGGCGATGAATATAGATGAAGGAGAGGGGCATAGAATTGCGGAGCTCGAGGCTAAAATAGAGGAGCTGAAGAAAGAAAATAAACTACTGAAGGAAGCGGCGAAGATGAATAGGCGAAATGATAAAAACAGAAATGGTGTCACAAGAGAGGAGGTGATAGGAGCGGCAGAGTACGCTAGGTATAAGGCATTGAGGTCCAGGGAATGGCCGGAGGACATATTTAGGTCCGCGTACATTGCGGAGGGTACGCTGCTAAAGTGCAATAGAGATACGGACCTTGTCTGCTTAGTGGAGATGGATGATGCGGGGGAGCAGAACAAAGGGTTAAGGAGGACCATGGAAGAAAGGTTCCCTGATCTTAAAGAGATGGCAGGGTCACTGACGCAGCTCGCGGTAAGCTCTAAGATCCTAGGCAGGCAGGGGGAGATGGAGGAGCATGTGAGGATAGTTAGTAGGGCGGAGATAAGAGATGGGGAGGACTGGTTCGGGGTTCTGACAGACCTGAAGAGGAAAATGATAGAAGCCAATAAAGGCAAGGTTGCTCTATACCCTCCGAGTTATGACAACTCGGGATGCGACACCCGGAGAATGCTGGAATGCATATTCTCCGGCACGGCAATTAAATGCATCGTGTATGTAAACGAAGCAGGGCGTAAACAAAAGGGGAAAAGACCGGAGAAAACGGCCAATACGGAAGCTCTCATAGTGAGCCAGGAGGGAAAAACGTATGCGGACTTACTAACCCAAGTTAAACAAAAGATAAAGGTGGAGTCCAAGGCTGCACAGGGAATCAAAACTATCAAAAAAAGCAGGGATGGAAGTATGGTCCTGGTGGTGGACAAGGGAAACCCGGGGGCGCTCGAGGATCTCGGAAGAGAACTCAAGGAGACGACGGGGGTGAAGGTGACAAGGGGCAGTGGTAGCAGCAGAGTCCCAGTAACTATCAGAGATATCGACCAGATAGCTACGGCAGAAGAGGTCACGGCAGCCGTGGCTGAGGCTATAGGAATGGAAATTAATGCTGTGAGCTTGGGTAACCTGAGGCCGTACTATGGAGGTACACAGGCAGTAACAGCATGGCTCGATAAAGATGGGGCGAGGGTGCTAATTGAGAAGAAGGAGGTAAGAATTGGGTTAAGTTTATGTGGTGTGGCAGAGAGAGTGAAAGTTGATCAATGCTATAAATGTCTGGGGTATGGGCACATGATGAAAGATTGTGTAGAAGAAGTCGATCATAGGAGGGCCTGTAGAAGATGTGGTGCCCTGGATCACCAGGCCAAGGACTGTGGGAGGGAAGAATTCTGTCTCACGTGTAAGAAAGAGGGACATAGGGCTGGAGGAGGTAGATGCCCAGTTTTTCGGAACGCCTTAAGTAGGGCCAGGAATAATAGGAAGAAAGCCAAGGCTTATTAGGAATTAGTTACAGTCACACGTTCTAGTCACCCATTCTAGTCGATAGTTCTTAGGTAGCTGTTTATTTACTTATTTATTACTTATTTATTGTTCACCGTTTTTACACATTTTATACTTATTTATTGCTTGTTTATTTGTTCACCGTTTATACACCTTTTATACTTATTTATTACTTATTTATTTGTTCACCGTTTTTACACCTTTTATACTTACTCTTTATTGTCCATGAGAGTACTGCAAATTAATACGAATTGTAGCGCGGCGTCGATGGACCTAGCAATGGAAACGGCTGGAAGGATCGGCGCAAGAGTGGTAGTGGTCAGCGAACCAAACAAGGCCGTGGCAGCGGGCCCTAGGTGGTTTACGGACCGTAGAAAGGATGCTGCTATTGCCCTCGTGGGGGATGGACGGGCAGCTACAGCCACAGGGGCGGGGGAAGGATTTGTATGGATACGGGTGGAAGATATAATACTGTTCAGCTGTTATATATCTCCTAATGTGACGCTACGGGCGTTTGAAGCCTTTGTGGATAATCTGGCACAGGATATAGGAAGGCATATAGGCTAGCATATTGCGATCACTGGGGATTTTAACGCTAAGTCACCTATGTGGGGAGAGCACAGGGAAGATGCCAGAGGGGAAATGCTGAGTACCGTGTTTGCCTGTCTGGATTTCGTGGCTATAAATGAGGATGGGATTGCGACATTTGAGAGAGGAGATTCCAGATCCACGATTGATATAACGGCGGTAGCAGAGATGACTGTGGGCAGGATGCATGGATGGAAGGTTCTGGGGGACGAGTCGCTGAGTCCACACAAATACATTGCTTTTGACCTGGAAAGAGGGACAAAATCCTCGCGCTGTAAATGGGTGTATGGGCCGACGGATGGCGTAGTAGTCAGGAGATACCTGAGCAATGTGAAGTGGGAAGAGAGGGCGCAAACACCAGAAGAGCTAGTAAAGGAGATGGAGCGTGCGTTTCAGTATGCCACGCCGAAGGTCAGGACAAGGGGGGGGCAACCTCCTTACTGGTGGACAGTAGAGATCCACAATGCTCGATGCCAAACCCTACAGTGTCGAAGAAATGTGGTCAGGCTCCGAGCCCGAGAGGTAGACCGCGAGGCGGCGGTAGAAGCCAAAAGGGAACTGAAGATACGAAGGAAGCAACTCAACAGTCTGATCCGGAAATCCAAGAGGAAATGCTGGGCTGACCTGCTGAAAGATCTGGATAAGGATCCCTACGGTGAGGGATATAAGATAGTCAAGAGGGCTACTAATACTGAGCACCCTGCGCTTGGACTGGGAAGAGAGGATAAGGAGGAGATGATCAGGAAGTTATTCCCTGTAGCTCCGGCGATAGTCTGGGAAAAGGCTAATCCTGGGATAATTCCTCTATTTACTGCAGAGGAACTGGTGGCAGCAGCTGGAAGAATAAAAAACAAAAGAGCCCCTGGCATTGATGGGATACCTGGCGAGGTAGTGAAGGCGGCAGTTGAGGCAGCTGGCTCCTACGTCCTGGGGGTGATGAACGGGCTGCTACAGGAGAGAGTGTTCCCGGAGAGATGGAAAGAGGCGAGGGTGGTACTGGTGGAGAAGCCGGCGAAAGAGGGCGTGAGCGAAAGGGGGTATCGCCCTCTTTGTTTGTTGGACTCCACTGGGAAGCTGCTGGAACACCTGATCTTGAGGAGGCTTAATGAGGAGATGGAGCAGGGGGAGGAGTTGTCTCCAAACCAACATGGGTTTAGAAAGGGACACTCCACTATTCACGCTGTGGAGGAGATTTTAGGAAGGGCAAGACGAGCCCGTATGCGAAGCCCGAGCGAGTGGACGGCGGTGGCATTCGTGGACGTACGCAACGCCTTTAATACGGCACACTGGGCGAGAATAGTTGAGGCGCTGGACCGTAGGGGGATCTCCGGGTACCTGGTGAACCTCATCAAGGATTACCTGTCCAAGAGGAGGATCCGCACAGGTGGAGGTAGGAGTAGGGAGGTTGCTGTTGGGGTCCCACAAGGGTCGGTGTTAGGTCCGACTCTGTGGAATGTGATGTATGATGGGGTACTCACGCTAAATGTACGAGAGGGCATCGTGATAATAGGGTATGCGGATGATGTAGCCATTGTCGGGCAAGATAGTAGGCCGGATGCCTTGGAGGCGAAGATGAACGAGGCACTGGCGGAGGTGGATAGGTGGCTGGGGGAAAATGGGCTGCAGATGGCACCCGAAAAAACAGAAGCCATCCTCCTCAGGTTTGGCAGACCACAAAGGATCCGGGAATTGGTGATCAGAGATACTAGGGTGGAGATGAGTAGGCAGGTGAAATACTTGGGGATTATCCTGGACTCTACTGTTACTATGGGCCCGCATATAAGGGCAGCGGCAAAGAAGGCCCAGGCGGCGGTGAAGGCCTTGCAGAGGATAATGCCAAACATGGGGGGGCCTGGAGAGCAGAAGAGAAAGGTGTTGGCTGAAGTGGCCCACTCTATAATGTTATACGGTGCCCCGATATGGGCGGATTACCTTAACGTGGCCCTGTATAGGAGGGCGCTGCAGAGTGTCCAGAGGGTCGTAGCCCTTAGGGTATGCAGGAGATACAGGACCATCTCGTATGAGGCGGCGACAACATTGGCGTCGTGTGTGCCGATTCACCTCCTCGCGCGCGAGAGAAAGAGGATATGGGAGAGCCGGCAGCCGAAAGAAGCAGCCAGCAAGGAAGAGAGGATGAGGACGTTGGATGAATGGCAGGAAGAGTGGAGCGGGGGAGTCAAGGGTGCCTGGACAAGGGAGTTAATCCCGGACGTCAGACCTTGGGTGCGGAGGAAACATGGAGGCACGAGCTATTTCCTTACCCAGGCCTTGGCAGGACACGGATCCTTCGGGACGTACCTGCACGCTATCGGTAAGGCGCGAGAAGAGGATTGCAGGTACTGCGGAGGGAGGGATGACCCCGAGCACACACTCTTCGAGTGTGGAAGATGGGAAGATGAAAGAAGGATGATGGAAACCTGCCTCGGGGAGGCTGTTACTAAAGAAAGTATGGTGAGGGTGATGCTTAGGGATGGGCGGAGCTGGAAGATCGTAGAGGAGGGAATTGGAAAGATCATGAAGAAGAAGGAGAGGGATGAGCCAGGTTGAATATGTACAAGAAAAAATCCTCCTACTGAGGTTATTCCCTCCTGCGGGGAGGTTCTGGTAGGCTGGCATAGTTAGGGAGGGGTTTTAGTCGGTAGAAGTCCGACACTACCCTGCTTGATAGACTCAAGAGCAGGGTGTCCATGAGGATTTCCCCTCCCACCAAAAAAAAAAAAAAAAAAGTTACGTTAAGTTACGTTACGTTAAGGTACGTTACGTTAAGGTACGTTACGTTAAGTTACGTTTAGTGACGTTAAGTCAAGTTACGTTACGTTACGTTACGTTACTTGATGTAACTTAACCCATTAACGCCCAAATTTTTTTTTTTTGTCAAAATTTTAAAATATTTACATGAGTTGCTATTATGGCTCCCTAGTCGACTTCTACGTGTTTCGTTTTAGTTTCAAGTTCTCAATTTTGATTTTAGAGGCCGTCCTCAAACGAGGAC
The DNA here is from genome assembly GCA_963924545.1 of Pogonocherus hispidulus. Classification (NCBI taxonomy): domain Eukaryota; kingdom Metazoa; phylum Arthropoda; class Insecta; order Coleoptera; family Cerambycidae; genus Pogonocherus; species Pogonocherus hispidulus. The sequence goes on along the minus strand of OZ004692.1, from coordinate 75,016,603 downwards.
GCTGGGCGTTGAAGTTTTATAATTTCTTAAAAAGTTGAGGTAGGCAAATTAAAAGCAATGTCAACTATAAACGCATTTTATAAAGAAAATGTTTATAATAATTATTTTTAAATATAAAATAAATATCAAAATAATAAAAAGATAAACGAAAATGATAAAATGCACAACAATTTATTTGGTATAAAATGATTTGTCATGATATTTAGGAAAACAAGGAAGACATAGTGTTGCATTACATTTTTTGCAGAAAGTACAGTTGATGTCAGAGATATAAGGGAATATAAAAAATTTCAAAGAACACCGACAACAAGCTGTGGAATAGAGTGGGGCAACATAACTTGAAGCAAGTGATATAAAATTCATTAGAATATGTGGATTTGTGCATAGTATTATGTGATAATTCTATAGATGATATCTATTTAAAACGTCTAACTTAATATCACAGCATAATTATCCAAAACGGGGTGGTTATTATGGTAATATTTCATGTCTCCTCATCAACAAGTTGTATTTTGCCCCAGTCGAACCCACTCGTCCGAATATAAAAACTTGCAAATTCACCTGGTCATATCCCTGTATTTGAATGCAACGTTGTCATATCTAACATAATAATAACCTCTTTCTGTAACACATCTCGGAAATGGGTCTTTGGCTTTATAAAATTTAGTATTTTAACAGGTAATATGTATGTATATATGACATTTCGAATTATTAGCACTTCCCATATGCACAATAACGTTTTTAATAAATTGTTAAATTTTGTGAGCCGTAGGCTACAAACTTGGCAACTATGCAATTTTCCACTCTATGATGTTTGCCAACTCAACGACATACGTCGCTCCTGGACACGATAAGGAAGACAAAGAGGGCAGATAACGAGGCAACTTACATTATTTACTTGTTTCTTCACTGGTAGTGCAGGGCGGTACTTTACAGTGTTAGGATATTTTGTGGTGCTAGGTGATTTCGCGGGCTAAAGCGTGTTATAGGTTTCAACGTTTAATACAATTTGTGCTTTCATGATATAATACTAGGTAGGTGTTTTTTAATTACTATTATCGGTTGCTCATTATAAGGTAGTGCTGTGAATACATTATTAATTGTGTAAAGTGCTGTGAATACAAAATTAATTGTTTAAAGTGCTGTGAATAATAATTAGTGTTGTGAGTAGGTACTTAGTTAGTGTAGTGTGTAGTGTTGTGTTGTGTAGTGAGTGTTGGTGTGTGTGAATAAACGAGTGTTTGTTTTAATTTATCTAGTACTTAGTGCCTCTAAAAGTTCCTATTCGTTTTTTCGGCTTATATTGTGGTATTAAATACTGCATACCAAACAAGATATGGAGAGAATATTCAGACCTTGGGAGGATTTCTCGGAAGAACCTCAACCTTGTACAAGTAGAGATCAAACGAATAGTGATAGAGAAGATGTGACGATTAGGACGGACGATATAGAAAATATAAATTCTCGACAACATCTTGGCGAACAAGCTCAATTAATTATATATAATGTATATAAAAATATAAAACACAGTGAGGGAGAACAGAGGGCATTTGAAAAAACGGCTTATTTAACCGAAGTACCGTACAAGTCGGTCTACAACATAGTGAAATAATACAGGGTGAAAAGTTAAGATAGGAATATGCAAACCGTTTAGCATTATCTCAAACCGTTTAGTTTTTACAGGGTGTCAAAGTTGCACAAAAGTCAATTTTCACCTGTCAATATTTCAAAAACAGTTGAAGATAGGTATAGGACATCCTACACGAAATGTGTTTATAATTTTAAGTAGAATCCAAAAATTAAATAAAATATAGGGTATTCCATTTAAAATAAGCAAGTTCATGTCGACTTCCGGTATAACCGGAAGTGCCAAGAAGTTGACACCATTTTTATTGAATAGATCTTTTTGATAAACCTCTGTATACAAATTTTCAGATTTCAATTCTGACTACTTTTTGAAATAATTCTAATAGGCCCTCTTCGTGACACACCCTGTATATTATTATGTTTTCATTTTACAGAGGTATATTTTAACTTGTTAATTATTTTTTGTTTGTTTTTTTTGTTCCCTTTAACCCTTACCCTACCCAATCCTAATCCCACCCTCCTGGCAGGGAATGCTCGTACCTCCCCATGGTCCTTGCTGGGCAATAATAATTTAAAATTGCATAATAACATTTAATCAAAATATGTATTTAGCATTGTTTTTTTTTCCAAAATTCACATTTATATTTTATATAGGTAATATTTTATTTAAAATTATTATTGGCGAAATTGAGCAAATATTGGTATCCGAAGTAAATACGGTCCTGTCTATATCATACCAGTAAACACGCGGTAGGCTTTGATGATTTTATGGCACTTTTTATGCTGTTTCTTTTATTCCCTTATATCGATGTCCAGTACTATACGCGGTTTTCCTTTACAAAGAGGGAACTGGCATCGGCGCTGATTATCCCTTTTCTCCAAAATATGATTTTTTCCATCAAACCGAACGTCATAAACAACTTGTGCCCTCGATGTAGAAGGTAGACTGAGTGGCCTGCCTTTTTGTACTCGTCTACCATGTCCCAATTTTAGGTAAGCAACAGCAATATTTCTACGAAATTCCATTATTGGTACTTTATCCTGAGGATGGAGCAAGTTATATAAAATAAAACTGTTTACGACAGCCATATCGATAATACGGGTGATCAAACACCAATACCATTTTTTACCCCTAATGGCTATCGAATGCTTTTCAAGTAGCCAATCATGGTGATCCACACCACCCATGAATTTGTTATAATTACTAATTAGTCTGGGCTGTGAAATTGGACCCTGCTCTTTCTTCTCTTTATTCCACCTTTGGACTGAACATATTAGCTCTATAGTGTCAAAATTGGAGCCCATCGTAACGCACTTGTTGTCGTTCCATCTAACCATTAGAATTTTATTTTTGTGGTCAAATTGGTGATCATACATGCCTCTTTTTGACTTTTCCACTTCTTTAACGGACTTCAAAGGGCATTTTTCTGTCCGGTTGTCCCGGATGGTGCCGGTGGCACGAAATCCTTTCTCTTTCAAAATTTTAAATAAACTGTAGCTACTAAAGAAGTTATCAAAGTGAACTGTATACCCGAAAGGATCGTCTACTACACTCAGCATATTTGTGATAACCCTTGTTCCCAAAGGGTTATTCGACTGAACAACTTCTTTTCCACAGTAGAGGGAGAAATTGAAGCAGTATCCACTGTCACCACACAATGCCCACAATTTATAACCAAACCTTATCGGTTTTCCCCTTATAAACTGCTTCAGTCCATGGCGGCCATAATACCTTACCATCATCTCGTCAATAGATAGATATTTTTGGAAAATTCCCCACTTCTGAAAGTTTTTATTGACACCATCAAGAAGAGGTCTTATTTTGAATGCCCTATCTTGTTTGTTTTCATTTGCTTTTGTGTTATCTTGCAAATGCAATAATGCCTTTATCTCTAAATATCGGTTTCGACTCATTGCGTCCTTTACTATTTGTATACCCAGATCTTCACTTTCCGACCAATAATCCCGTTCACTTGGCAGCCTATGATATCCGGAAAAGATCAAAAATCCAATAAATATCTTTATATCTTCAATGTCCACAGAAAACGTCGCCTTATTTTTTTGTTCAGCTGCATACCGAAGTGTTTCTTCCACGATTTTCTGATAGATCTGTTCCGAGAAAAAATGTTCAAAAATATCCAACATGCTTGCGCCGGACAAAATGGGCAACATTTCAGCAAACTTCTCTTGTGGCGTATCGGTATTTTCGCATATTTCAAATTGTGGATCAATTTTCTTCCATTTTGGTGTGTCCTTTTCAGGTTTTACTATTTTTTTCTGCTTTAGAGCAGATTTTTCTTTACCGTTGGATGAAGAATCCGAATTCTCTTCTTGATGTGACGTTAACAGCCCTTGTCTGGCAAATACCGATAAAGGAACATCATCATCGTCATCGGAAGGCAGGTTTATTTCTGTTTGTCCTGGAACGTCCGATACAACAGGTACATCCAGATCGTCACTGTTGATTTCATCCTCATCTGTAAGCTCATCCACGTCAGGTGGTAAAGCTAGGATATCAGCATCAATTTCTTCCGAATATAGATACTCCACAGCTTCTTGTAGAGTTTTAAACACTTGTCTACTCATTTTGGCTTGGTCTGAAACAAAATATATAAATAAATATTAGAGAAAAATATTGCACATAAAATATGCTGGTAAATCCCAGCGTCCTCATTCGAGGACACTGTTATTTTCCAAAGATTTCCAAAAAATTTAAAGCAAAATAAGAAACCGTAATATACTACAATAAAAGATGTGTATTTTGAGTTTGTAATAATGGTAAGTCATTACTTACCTCAAATACAACAGGAGATATGATATAAAATAACACTAGCTGACGAAGCGATAAAAAACACGAATTTTCAATAATATATATGACCGGCTTGTATCACCCTTAAGACGAAACTAAACTTTCTCAGGCGAACTTAGACCTATGCACGTGTAGTTAGGCTAAAAATAGATTGGGTGTATTGCTTTGTTATGTTCCTAGAAATGTTTATTTTCACTGTCCTCAGATAAGGACGCTGAGCGCTAATGGGTTAAGGTAACGTAACTTAACGTAACTTTTTTTTTTTTTTTGAGGTGGGGAAATCTGCTATAAGACGCCGGCCGTTGTTGTGACCGGTAGTGTGAGATTTTTACTAACTAAAACCCCACCTCTATCACTTCTACCCCACGAGAGTCCGGAAACGCTATCGGCATACTACAGACGTCTTCGTGAGAGTATCCATTTCTACGGATGTAAACCTTGTCGTCGATACTCGTCCTCACATTTCTTTTTCATTATCTTAGTGAAGTAGGATTCAATCTTCCTCCATCCTTCTTTAGTGCTAACCATGTTACCTATCAGGTTTCCCTCCGTCAACTCCTCCCCTATCTCTATCTCAACCATCCTACTGTCCTCATCCCATCTCGGGCACGAAAAACACGTATGCGCCGGGTCATCCACACCACCACAGTATGGGCACCTATCGTCCGCCGTCTTTCCGATCTTAAACTTATATGACCCGAAAGAGCCATGGCCCGTCAAAACCTGGGTCAGATAGTATGTGCACTTCCTGTGTGTGTTGCACCTTAGCCACACATCCAGTCTCGGGATTAGCCTCTTAGTCCATTGCCCCTTGCTCCGGTTGTCGTCCCACTCTGCTTGCCATCTTTCTTCGGTCTCCCTTCTCTCCTCCTCCTTCGCCGCCTTAGTAGTCTTATTTGCTCTATCGTAGAGCCTTTTCCTCTCCTCAGCGAGCAGGTGTATGAGAATCTTTCCAGTGACAACCTGTAATGCCATCGTCGACACTGTACGGTACGCCGATCCCACCCTTATGAGCATTTCCCTCTGACATCTTTCTACCATTTTCCTATATCTTTCTATACGCATTGCCGCATGCCATACCGGGAACAGCATACAGTATGGTAGAGACTGCCACGTTGTACAGTAGGCACCTCTTAGTATAGGAGGGTCCTTTCAGATTTGGCATCATTCTGCCTAGACACGTATTTCTCTTGTCCGTTTTTGTGACCGCTTCCATAACATGCTTCCCAAAAGTACCATTGTCGTCAATCCAGACGCCTAGGTATTTAATTTCTCTCTTGGGTCTAATGTCTATGTCATCTATTTCGAAAGTTGTGTATTTCTTCCTCCTTGGCCCCCTTAGCATTACTGCCTCCGTCTTTTCCGGAGCTAAGGCCAACCCTCTTTCATGCATCCATCCCCTAATCAATGCGATTGTCATATGTACCTTACTCTTCAGCTGCTCCTCAGTCTCTGCCTCCGCCACTATCGCTAGGTCATCAGCGAAGCCTACCACTTTAACCCTTTCCGGCCATTTTAGTGTGAGCACCCCATCATATGTCAAGTTCCACAAGGTAGGCCCCAATATTGAGCCCTGCGGAACCCCAGCCGTAACTTCCATGACCCTGCCTTTTTCAATTACCACGCTTCTGTTGCTTAGGTAGTCGGCCAAAACATTTCTGAGGTAACCCGAAATTCCTCTAGCTGTCAGCTCTCTTCTGACGCTACTCCACCGTACAGTGTTGAAAGCATTTTTGACATCGAGGGCAACCAGTGCTGCCCACCTCACATTTCTCGGCATGTCCATTACTTCTCTCACAGCATCAATGGTACTTTTCCCTTTCCTAAAGCCAAATTGTCTACTTGCTAGTCCGCCTGTTTCTTCCACTTCCACTTCCAGCCTTTGCTTCAGAAGGGTTTCATACAGTTTGTCGACCGTATTTAGAAGGCACAACGGTCTGTACTTGCCGTCTCTCGGGCTTCCCTTCGGTATTAAAACCATGCGTGCGCTCTTCCACCTAGCTGGGAATATCTGGGCTCTGAGGCACTTATTCATTGCCTCTAGAATCCAGTCCTGCACCATCTTGCCTGCCTCTCTTAGCGCCTCTGAGGGTATTCCGTCAGGGCCCGGGGCCTTACCCAATTTCTGGCTCGCAAGTGCCTGTTTTAATTCTTCATGTCCGAAGTCCTCTACTGGCCCGGTTTCTAATCTCACTTCCTGTCCCACCCTGCCTAAGGGAAACAGTTGCCTGGCTATACTCTCTTTTGCCTCACCATCCAGCTCATGCGTTTCCTGTCCAATCTTTTTCATTATTATTTTAAAGGCATCTCCCCAGACATTGTGTTCTGCGTCCGCCACCAACCTAGTCCAATGTTCTCTCTTGGACTTGTTTATCTTATATTTGAGCTCTCTTCTCGCAGCCTTATGGTCCTCTTCTAGCACTTGCATGTCCCTTTCCGCAGTATTTTGCCTGGCTCTAGCCCTTGTCCGTGCCCTTTTTGCTCTCATACACCTCTCCCTCGTTTTCGCAATGTCAGCGTTCCACCAATATGGCATCTTTCCCTGTCATCCCGCAGTCTTTGGCCCCAGGCAGCCCAGGTATGCCTTCCGCATCGCCTTTTCCAAACTGCCTGTTTTGCTCTCCTCACTCCCCATTTGTCGCCTCAGTATTACCATCCTTAGTTTGAAGCTTTCCCAGTCTTTTGTCCTGGGGGGGGCCTAAAAGTCCATCGTTCCCTAGCGGTTGCCTCGACCGTGAAACTTATGTACTGATGGTTTCTACCGGTTTCCTCTTCTAACACAGCCTAGTCTCTTATTTTATTCGCTAGGGTCTGTGTGGCGCAGGTCAAGTCGATGTACGATTCCGACTCTCCTCTTAGAAAGGTAGGCCTTTCCCCATCGTTTAGTATTACAAGGTTTAACTGCGCGAGTCCCTCTTCAAGGTACGCGCCTCTCCTATCTGTGCTTGGTCCCCACAAGTTCGATTTCGCGTTTACGTCCCCAAGCAATATGTACTCTCTATTTTCCTCTGCGCACACTATCGTAACCGTATCCACACTTCTCTCAAACAAGTCTTGTTGTATAGGTAGCAACACACCAGGCTGAAATCTACCAATCTCACAACCAGGAAACCATCTCCGTGTTTCACATCTCTTACCCGTACATTTCGGTTCAATATCCGTACCGCCACATCACTCCTATTATCCTTGACCCAACCTCCTCGTGTTGCCATGGCCCTGTTTGGTTCGCTAATGACCATCAGGTCTACCCCCATCTCCGCTGCTGTGGCCAGGGCTATATCATGAGCAGCCCTATCCCTTCCCAGGTTACACTGTAGAAACCTTAAATTGTTCGGGTTCTGGTAAATATATAAGACAGAACCAATAAATAAATAAAATCAATAATAAAACGGACAATAGTTTGTATAAATATCACAGGTGTATAAATAATAAATAGATATATAAGACGGAACCAATAAATAAATAAAATCAATAAACGGACAGTAGTTTATATAAATATCACAGGTGTATAAATAATATACAAATATATAAGACAAAACCAATAGATAATAAATAAAATCAATAAACGGACAGTAATTTGTATAAATATCACAGGTGTATAAATAATAAATAAATATATAAGACAAAACCAATAGATAATAAATATAAAATATATAAGACAGAGCCAATAGATAAATAAATACACTATTCCGCCCTTTTCTTCCTGGCCAACCTGATCTTTTCCAGGGCTTTCCTAAACTCGGGACATTTCCCGTTACCTGCCCTGTGCCCGGTTTCCTTGCAATTTATGCAGAAGCGGCTATTTTGGCAGTCCTTTACCCTATGCCCCTCTTTTCCGCAGTTTCTGCACAATTCTGCCGCGTTTTTGCTTGTGCAGCTTCCCATTCTGTGTCCGTAATTCCAACATTTGAAACATTGAGTGACCTCCACCCTCTCCGTCACAGAACACCAGTTGAGCCCTATCCGTATTACCCCTTTGTTGATCAGCCCCTCGGCCTTCGGCTTGTCCAGCCGAATCGTGACAGCCTTATTTCCTCCGAAATATGGCCTCAGATCGCTAATATCTTCTTCGCCGATCTCTCCTACTGCTTCCCCCACTGCCTTTCTGACAATCTCTTTTGTGGAGTCAGAGTCTAAGTCTTTAATTGTTATGCTTACTTTTCTCCCCCCTTGGCCTTTAGAGACTACCATATCCGTGTTATTTAGCTCCTCCGCCAGCGCTTTTTTTCACTCATCCTCCCCCTTTTTGATTACAATCACCATACGCCCGTCTCTTGCTTCCCGGATAATCCTTATTCCCTTTGCCGCCTCCGAGTCCGATTTTACCTTTTCTTTGACGGTTTTTAATAATTCCGCGTATGTCCTCCCCTGCTGACTGACTAAGAGGACCTCTGTGTCTCTTTCCTTTTGCCTAGTTCCTGGCTGTCTTTTGGCGTTTCTTTGATTCGTTTCTTTGTTATGCCCGGTGTACACCACACATTTGTATCCCGTTCCTCTAAAGACGAATTCTGCTAACTGTCTATTACTTTGTTGGTTCCTTGTTTCACTTTGTCTTTTATTAGTGTTAGAGCTCTGTAGTAACTCTCCAGGTTCTCTTCTACCTCGGCCCTATAAACATTCACCTCATTCGTTTGTTTTTTCCCTTGTTTGTCTTCCATTTGTGTGCTAAACTTAATTGCAGTGAGGTCTCCCTCCATTTGCTTCAGCTCTGGGTACCTGTCCCAGAAACCCTTCCTCATAAACTCATTGTAGTTTGGGGACCTATCATCCTTCTCCCAGTATACAATATCCGAATCCTTTTTAATCATTAAGGGGGTTCCTGCCGCCTCGTACGCGGCCTTATATACTGTTTTCGGCCATATTTTTTCTTTCGCCTCCAAGAAATCTTCTAAACTACTTAGTCCCTCCATTTTCTCCGGTGTTATTTGGTTGCCACCGCCTTCGTTACTCCTAATTTTTCCCCTGAGCACCCTGTTTTCTTCTTTTAGAGCTTTATTCTCCCTTTCTAGTGCTGTGAGGTATTCTGTGTTACCCTCTCTTTCCACCCCTTTCTCAGTTTTTTCGTCCCCAAACCCCTTAAGGTATTTCACTGTTATCCTTAGTTTCGATGCCAGTTCTTTTATTTCCTTTTTTGTGTTGCGTTCCCGTGCCTAGACCGATAGATCGGACACCTCTCTATTTAATTTCCTCAGTGTCTCTTCTAGACTCATTTTCTCCCTTGTTTGTGACACTTTTCCCCTCTTTGCCTTCTCTGGCGATAGTGATTCCTCTGTCCTTTTTCTCTTGCCATCCCCATCTCTGAGGAAAGTGGCCAAGAAGTCCTGTTCCGTATCGGATTGTGTCAGGCCCACTTCCCATCGCCCTGGATTTGACAATGCTCTTTGCCTCATTGGGGGGGAATGTTTGAGCAGAGACAGCCTTCTGAAAGGGTCCGGAGCTACCCCCGCTCCCTTTGACCCGTCAGTATCCGCCTCCGCTGCTTGACCCATTGTTCCTGTCTCCGAATCATCTCCATTGTCCATAGCCTTGTTTGTCGTCGTGTTTTCCGTCCTGTGTAAATCCATATTTTCGTGTGCCATATGCGTCCCACGAGTTGGGACTAACTATGAGTCGCCCTCCAGCAGTGGGCCCATACTGGATGGAGGGCTATATACTATGGGGTGCGCCTGGTGCCCCATAGGTATTAACTACTTCGCTGTCGGTTTATTACAGAGGTTTTCTTCTCATGCTTCGGCCGATTAAGGCAGACACCCCGGGACCAGATCCTGCACAACATTTCCCAGTTACGCCTTACTGGGGTCGTTGAAGTGCAGTCCAATCTTACGGTTTGATGGTGAACCGACTAGCGCCTCATCGTCCACGGCCTCAGGCTACCCGGGTTTGCCCAGCCCGAATGTGCTTTTTACGGCAAATGCCTTGGGTTTGAGCAGTCCTTTGTTTTCGCATCTCCCCCTCGATCTTACCGGCATGGTTGAACCTGCCAGGAGTCACTTGCGAGACCCCCACCGGCGTCGCTATCGGGCCCCTCGATGCTACTTAAGCCCCTCCACCAACTACAAGGTCTCTCTGCTCCTTGGCGGGGACTTAACATAACCTAACGTAACATAACGTAACTTTTTTTTTTTTTTTTAGTGGAGGGGGGAAACCGCTTGGCACTGGTAGTGTCGGGCGCAACTCCGACTAAAACCCCCCCTATCTCCTCCACACATCCGGAAATCAGTCTTTAGACCGTGCCCTCGGGTGTGCAGATGTCTCAGCCATATCTCCTCCTCATCTCAACCTCCTTGCACCTCATAATGTTTTTCACGCCTCCCATGATCCCTCTCCAGTCTCCTCGCTCCTAAGCGCTTGATAGACAAGGTTACCTTCGTTCAGCCCCCCACCGGCCTGGGTCTCCATCCTCCTCCTGTCCTCTAGCCACCTAGGGCATACAAATATTGTGTGGGCCGGCGTATCCACTTCTCCGCAATACATGCAATCATCCTCCTCCCTCTTTCTTATCCTTTTCAAGAAGCTGGAGAAGCTTCCGTGTCCCGTCAAAAATTGAGTTGTGAAGTAATCGACCATTCCGAACCTTCTGTTAACCCATGACGCCGCATCTCTGATAAGGGTTCTCGTCCAGCTTCCGTTGACGCTAACATCCCATTCTCTTTGCCACTCCGCTATTGTGGCTTCCCTCTCTCTTCTCCTTACTTCTTCCCTGCCTCCTTCTGCGGCATATAGCCTTCCCCTTTCTTCCAACAGTAAGTGTATGGGTGGTATTCCTGCTACCACCATTACCGCCTGCGTGGAGACTGTTCTATAAGCGCTGCAAATCCTTAATGCCATCTTCCTCTGAGTTCCTAACAGTCTGTCTCTGTGCCTCTTGATCTTTACGCCCGGTTTCCACACGGGTGCGCCGTACAGAAGTATGGACTCCGCGGCCTGCCTCATCACCCTCCTCTTCGCGTACGAGGGACCCCCTACATTTGGGAGGATCCTAGTGAGGGCCGCTACGGTCTTTTCCGCCTTCTCGCATGCTGCGAAGATGTGCGGGCCGAACGTGAGGGATTTATCTAGCGTTATCCCTAAGTATTTCACCTGCCTTTTAATTTCGATTTCCCTCCCTCTTAGTCTAAAACTAATCTCTGTGGGTCTTCTCATCCCGGCCAATATGAGCGACTCCGACTTTTCTGGGACAAGTTGTAGCTCGTGCCTGTGCATGCAATTGTCAATCCTGTTCAGAGCCCTGTTTGCGCATTGCTCCAACTCAGCTTCCTTCTTCCCCGTGACTATCAGTGCCAGGTCATCCGCGTAGGCTGTCAAATACACCCCCTCTGGAATCCCGATCTCAAGAACTCCGTCGTATAGGACGTTCCAAAGGGTTGGGCCCAGAATGGACCCCTGTGGAACCCCTATATTCGTCTGTCTGACGACTCCTCTGTCTATCTCATTCATCCTATTGCTCAGGTATTCTCGTATAACCGCCATTAACTGCCCTCGCACTCCCTTTGCCTGTAGTTTTTCGATAATCAGACCCCATGAGGCTGAGTTAAACGCGTTTTTTACGTCCAGTAGGATCAGTGCAGCCCATTTCGCGTCTCTGTTTGCTTCCTTCGCTACACACATTACCTCATGCACCGCGCCTACCGTGGATCTGCCTTTCCTAAATCCGTACTGGCCGTCTGACAATCCTCCCAGCCTCTCTAGCTCCGCGTCCAACCACGCGAGGATGACCGCCTCGTATAATTTGCCCATTACGGTTATCAGACATATGGGCCTGTATGGTGATGGGTTTGCTGCGTCCTTTCCCGGCTTCTGGATCAATACCTCTCTTGATTTTTTCCATTCAGGGGGGAAAAGACCCTCAGAGAACGAACTGTTCAGGAGTGCCGCACAGTACCTCGGCCTAATCCTGGCCAGGGCCTTAAATACCTCCGGGATGATTCCATCCAGCCCCGGGGCCTTCCTATCCTTTAGCCTATCTGCGGCTACCCCGATCTCCTGTTTTGTAATTTCCTGCCAGTCGTCCCTACTCTCCCCTCTGACGGGGTGCCAATCGTTAGCCGGTCTGTCCGGGAACAAGACTTCTGCGATCTCTATTCTTCTTTCCTTAGTAAGGTCAATTTTAGGGTGTTTTACCTGTAAAGCGCAGGTAATTATTTTATAGCCTTCCCCCAGACATCGTTCTCAAGGCTTTCAGATAGTTTTCTCCAGCACAGCTTCTTTTCCAACAATATTGCCTTCTTTAGGACTTTCCTTTTCTCCTTATGGTCCTCCACCAGCCTTTCTAGTTCTCCTTCGGGGAGGTCCCCCCTTCTCCTGGCCCTGGTCACCATCCTTCTTGCACTCGTCGCAACCCTTCTTTTATCCGCAATGTCTCCGTTCCACCAGTAGGCACTTCGCCTTCTGTCGTCCCTCACCCTAACAGATGCTTGCACGGTTATATTTTTTAGCGCCTCCCTGCACTCTGCCATATCCGGGACTTCCTTGTCTAGGGCTTCTGTCTCCCTGACTAGGTTCTCAATAATATTCTTGTCTGGCCTCCCGTTTATCCACCGGGGGCGACGCTGTGCAACTTGGCTCAGGTTGATCTTGAAGCATATATATTTGTGCAGGCTTAGGGTCTCTTCTTCTGCTACTCTCCAGTTCTCCACCTCGTTAACGCTTCTTTCTCTTACAAAAGTTATGTCGATGTGTGAGGCGCTCACGCCTCTTTGAAAGGTTGGGCTATCCCCCCTGTTCGCTCCTACGAGATTATTGGCGATCGCCCATTCTGCCACCAAGTCACCCTTGGTGTCCGCCTGTGGGGCGCCCCATAGCGGTAATTTCGCGTTGAAATCCCCCGCTATGATAACCCGATGTCCCTTAGGCCTGCTCTCATCCTCTATTTGCTGCAAAAAGGCGTTCAGCTCCGCGATCTGCCTATTCGGCGAGAAGTAGCAACTGAAAATAATCCACCCACTAACCTCAACCTACACGAAGCCTTGTCCTCTTCCCCAATTCGCAATCTGATATCTTTGGCTAGTCTTAATTATGGCCGCGTCTTCTCTATGATCAGTATACCACCCTCTGAACTTGGCTATTTTTTTATTTGGTGCTGCTATTATCACTACATCAACTGCGTCCGCACTCGCTTGCTGTAGAAGGAGGTCGCATGCGTCCCTACGCCTATCTACATTAATTTGTATTATCTTCATCGTTGACTGAAAATTTTTGGACGACACGAAATAAATAACACTCAAATGTAAATCGATAAAATATATAAAGAGTATAATAAGCTGTATATACTTAGGAGTACAATTAAAATATATATACAAATAAACTACTTACTGAACTATAGACTAGAATTAACTCTGACTAGAATTGCTAACTGACTAGACGATTATCTCCGATGCGCTTTTTGTCGGCCCCTTTCTTGGCTCTAACTTTGGCTAACGTGTTCCTCATTTTAGGACACGCACCACTACCCGCCCTGTGTCCTGCACGCTCACAGAGAGGCAGTAATTTCCTTCCTTGCAATTTGTAACCTCGTGCCCTTCCTTTCCGCATTTTAAACATAGACTCCTTCTGTCCGGGCCGTCGCAGTCTTTTGCTAGATGTTCGTATCCCCAGCATTTGAAACATCTATTGATGTTTAGCAACTCCCTTAATTTGCATTTGACAACGCCTATCTTGACTCCCCCTGCGTCCATGATTTTCTTTGCAGCCTCTGTTCGCATTTGAACTACCGCTGTTTGAGTTTCGTCAATTGCTTTTCTAAGCGATACAATCTTAATGTATGTCCTTTCCTCGCTGCACCCTAGGTCCGCCAGGGCTTCCCATACCTCCTCCTCTTTGATTGTGACATCTATGTCACGTATTATGTATTTAGCCATCCTCCGTCTTATGTCCCGCAAGACGTCTACTTTCATGTTGTCATTCTTCTGTATGGCCTCTTTTAGGGATTTCCCGTCATCGCCCGCCTTCAGTTGCAGAAGTACGTCCCCTCTCCTTGTCTTCCTTATTCCCCGTACCTCGATCTCCCCGTAGTTTTCTTTAGCCAAAGCCTTCACCTGCTTTACCGTATCTGCGTAATTCTTGCCGCCAGTCTGTATTATCAGGGCGTTACTTTCGAATTTTTTGGGTTTATCTTTCCCCCCCCCCTTCATTCGCTCCGGTGTGTATATCTCTATTTTGACATCGCTCTTATGCAAAATGCATTCGAGCATCTTTCTTGTTCCTGCCTTATCTACCTCTTCCCCGGTCACAAGGATAGCGTTTTTCCTATCTGTGTTGATCATGTGTGCTAACAGCGACTTCAGGTTCTCGTATGCGGTCTCGTTATTTCCTACTTTCCCCACATGTACATAACGCTCCTTCTCGTTCTTGCCGATAGTTCTGTGGGTGGATTCCACTAGAGACTCCCATGTCTCCTCTTTCATGTTTTCCACTTCCGGGTATCTCTGCCTAATTTTTAATGCCAAGCCCGTTTTCATCTCCGGGTCTCCATCTCTAACCCATATTAGGTCTTTCTTATTTTGGACTGGGTCTTCATCCGTCAAGCTTGTCCTATTATATGACTCTTCTGGCCATTTTATTCTCTCGATGCTTTTGAAGTCGTCATAACCTTTGATTTCTTCGATCCTTCCTCTGATATTCCTCACTCTTTTCAGTTTGCCACCGTCTATATCTTCCTCCACCCTAATCATATTTTCAATATCTATTTCTTCCACTAAATTTGTAATTTCGTCAATAAGTTCTTCCATCTCTTTGGTTTTTATCACCTGGTCTCCTATTTCATCTTTTAATCTTAGCACCTTACCCCTTAGTTTTCCCACGAGTGTTAAGTTTCCTGTAAGTAAAACGTTTGGTGTGTTTTCGGCCCCGCTAGTTCCTGCTTCTTCCCTTCTCCTTTTTACTCCCTTTTGGTTTTCACCATCATCGTCCTTGTGTCCTTCACTGAGACTGATCCTTCCCTCTATCTTGGAGAAGGATCCTATTCTACCCCGGTCAGTCTTGCCCAGGTTGCTTATGATTTTTACTTTACTTGGGTGACCCCCTCTATACCTGGTTTCCCTACTTTCGTTGCGGCCGTTCCTGTCTCCCTACATTTAGTGGCAGTTCTTCTTAAGGAGTCCCTCCTTTTGAACAGGTCAGTCGTCCCCATTCCTGCCAATTCTCCCTTCTCTGTGCCAGTTTTGTCTGCCTCTCCTTTCCCTGCCTGGTCACATGCAAGGGACGAGAGCTCTACCATTAGTTGCTTGTTATTTGAAATTTTCTCCATAATCGTTCCCACGAGTCGGGTCCTTCTAAGTGTCACACCCCGGCAGTGGGCCCTTACCGGGGGGAAGGCTTCTTACTACGGGGGGCGCCAGGTGCCCCGTAGGTGGCTTTACGGTCGGAACCAGTCTTCCTACTGGCCACGCTTCGGCTTCCCGTCGCGCCATCCCTTCGGCCCCAAAACCACAAAGACTATGAGGAGATTTTTTAAAGAGGTTACCTTCCTCGCAGGACGGCCGGTTAAGGCAAGCCCCCCGTTCTGGGATCCCACTCGCGTGGTCCAGGTTACGGTTTGACCTCTCCTAGGAGAGTGTGCAATCCTGTTGGTCCGCGGGTGCTATTTTATTTCACACCTACCCTCCAACCCTGCTGGGAACAGAGCCAGCGAGCATTCCCCTATCCGCCACCTGGGGACGCGCCCGGTTGGGGTTTCTCAGGTATCCCCGCCGGGAACATAACGTAACGTGCTGAGAGTAAAGTAACTTACCTAACTTAACGTAACGTAACTTAACATAACCGAAACTTAACATAACAAAACGTAGCTTACCATTACGTTTATCGTACGTCCTTTACGTTACGTTAACAGAATTTAATGTAACGTAACTTAATGTAACGTAACTTAGCGTAACGTAACTTAACTTAACATAACGTAACATACGTAACGTATCTGCGTTACCCTATACGTTACTTAACGTAACGTTCAGTTCGCAACTTAAAGTAACGCAACTTAACATAACTAAAAGTTACCTTATACGTTACCTAACGTAACATTCAGTTACGTTATGTTACGTTACGTTAAGTTACATTATGTTTCGTTAAGCTAAAATCACTGGATTCCACTACTAGGCTTTCAGACGACAACGACGTGTCAGCACGTGCTGGGAGTAAAGTAACTTACCTAACTTAACGTAACTTAACATAACTAT
Source organism: Pogonocherus hispidulus (assembly GCA_963924545.1). NCBI lineage: Eukaryota > Metazoa > Arthropoda > Insecta > Coleoptera > Cerambycidae > Pogonocherus > Pogonocherus hispidulus. Next base: position 75,000,040 of record OZ004692.1, on the reverse strand, counting down.
ACTTAGCGTTAGATAACGTAACTTAACGTAACATATCTTACAATAACGCAACTTAACAGTAACTTAAATGTAACTTAAGGTAACGTAACTTAACATAACTTAACGTAACTTTAAGTTATGTTAAGTTGTGTTACGTTACGTTAAGTAACGTTATGTTAAGTTATGTTACGTTGCGCTACGCTAAGTTACGTTACATTAAGTTACGTTACATTAAGTTACGTTACATTAAATTCTGTTAACGTAATGTAAAGGACGTACGATAAATGTAACGCTAAGTTACGTTTTGTTATGTTAAGTTTCGGTTATGTTAAGTTACGTTACGTTAAGTTAGGTAAGTTACTTTACTCTCAGCACGTACTGACACGTCGTTGTCGTCTGAGAGCCTAGTAGCGGAATTCAGTGATTTTGGAGACGAGATCGGGCTCGTTTCGATTTAAACTTAAAGTTAAACTTTCATGAGCTATGCGTGCATAAAGTATTGCAATTGGTGATTTAAACATAGATTTGTACTATTTTTATTTAAGCGATATAAAAACAAGCTCGGCAGCTCGGACATGTCAGCATTTTTGCAAAACATTTGAAGGGTGTTTTATGCTCGCGAAGTGCTGAGAGGTGCTGTAACTTTTTTTAGAGAATCTGACTTAATTAGCGAATAATCGATAATTAATTTTTCCGGACCAACTTGATGTCAGCATTTTTTCAAAATATTTGGAGGGTGTTTAATGCTCTAAATATTTCTGAGATGAAAGCAAGGGAATTGCTGGGGAAGATAAATAAGCCAATAAGAAGGAAATCGTATCATAATGCCAAAGTGACAACATCAACGCAGCTACAGACACCGATGTTTCAGAGTTCTTACTTGTTTTCAGTCAAGTGGCTATGGCATGATTTTCTTATTCTTAATCTATTGACACCAACAAATTCCTTTAATGTACTTTTTTAATGTTTTAATGTACTTATACTAATTGTTTCCTTACACAGAGGAGTACATTCAGCACAAAGACCTCTTTGTGCTGATTTCTCGACATGGTCAAGAATATTGTTCGAATGCAGCATTATAAGGCAACTGAAATATTGTACTATCTGCATTTTATTTAGTTCTTTCTAGATCTAGTTCGCCTTAGATACTAACTTGTTTATTATGACCCCTCCCCCCCCTCCAGTCTCTGACTTCCAGGATAATCCAATATTCTTATAATTTTTTACAAAATATTAGACAAATTAATTCCGAAAACACCAATTTGCATCCTAACGTACATCGCTGTTGAATTAGGGACTGGGCGTTAAATGTAATCCTAGATTTATTTTCAAAACCTTATACTGGAAAAACGGTACACTTCAGGATATTGGTTTTGATGAGTCTACATAATGCTCTTGGCTGCTGAATTACCGTTCGATATTCTTAAAAAAAATATTTGAAGTGATAAATGAAATATTTTTTCAAGACTTGCCACTTTTTTCAAGAAATGTGAATTTACTCTAGAATGAGCTTCACGTAGAAAAACACAATATATTCTATTGCAAAATGATTGCACCTTTAGTTAAGGTATTAATTTTCGTTTTATACAGTGCCGTACCAATTTTTTCTTTAAAACTTCTTATCCTATATTTATTTGAAGGGGATGCCGAAAACAACTACTCTACGGAGAATGTGCCCCGACTAGCATTGCATTACTCCGGCATCTCCATAGGAGTCACCACATCCTCCATCGAGACGAACCACAGACACTGACCTGTTTTGCACTTATTCTGTCCCTATCAGAGTGCTATAGATACCGGACTCGATGAACGACACTGCTACATGATTTCCTAAAGGGCATCTAAATCTAAAGGGTATGTTAGTAATGGTGAGAAACACAAAGTAGTGCGCTCTTTTGGTCTTTGGTACTCTTCGTCTGATAATTATTGTGTAATTGACAGACAGATGCTGCTGACGACCTGCTTTTCCGCAAGTGCCATTATAGCAGTGACTTTTATTGTTTTTGAGGGAGCAAATCACCTACTTTGCCCGAGTAATATAATTTCGGCATCTCCTTCAAATAAATAAGTAGGATTGTATTTCTCAAAGACACTAGATGTCACTGCTATAATGGTACTTGTGGTAATTAATTAATTATGATTAATGAATAATGGTTAATGATTATTGATTAATTATTCGTGATTAATGATTAATGATTAATGATTAATGGTTACTGATTAATTAACCTATTAATTATCTAATATTCTATTCGCAAGACCATAATTTCAAAAAAATACAGCTTCTCCCACCGTTTGGGAAACATTAAACACTCCAAATATTTTGAAAAAATGTTCTTATATCCGAACTGCTATCAAGTTGGGGCCGGAAAAATGAATTATCGATTATTCGCTGATTAGGCCATATTTTCAAACAAAAGTTACAACATCTCTCAGCACTTGTCGAGCAGTAAACACCCTCCAAATATTTTTTAAAAATGCTGATATATCCGGGCTGCCATCAAGTTGGCACGGAAAAATTAATGATTGATTATTAGCTAATTAGGGCAGATTTTCAAGAAAAAGTTACAACATCTCTCAGCACTTGGCGACCAATAAACACCCTAAATTATATTTTAAGCAAACGCTGCCATGTTCGGGCTGTTATCAACTTGGCTCGGAAAAATTAATTATCGATTATTCGCTAATTAGGGTAGACTTTCAAAAAAATATTATACCAATACCTCGTTCTATTCACAAGGATAGAAGAATGAGACTTGCGTAAAAGAGAGAGCAATATATTATCATTCTGTAGGCCGTATTTGCACCTCAGGAACGACTTACGTTTGTAAGCCCTAACCACCATTCAATGATGTAATGAGGGAAATCTGGAAAACCTAATTAGTTAGTGGGATTTCAAACATAAACTGATGTTAACCAGTTGATTACATACCACTCACATTAACACCAGATTGACGTTTCTCCCATCCTAGGTACGCACTCTAGGATAGTTGCCAACCTATGCGAACAGACAGTATACGAGTTAAAAACTGTCTAGCAAAATGGAGATTAGAACCTACGACCTGTGACTTGAGCCATCGATACACTAAACTCTGAGCCATCTATAGTCAGTTAAACTGCATATCTTTTAAACTCAAAACTTCTATATACGAAACATGAGCATTATTTGCCTACATTTGTCGAACAGCTAAAGAAAAAGGATTAAATTTGTTTGCTTAGTACATCTGGAGTAAATACAGCAAAAATCAATTATTCATACGTAAGCAAAACTTCTAAAATATATAATTTTAGAGTAACGAGAATTTAAGTTGTATATTTATTTTATAGTTTGAGTTCGTTAGGTAAACTATTACAAAGTTATTTAACTTTAAAATTTAATTTTGAATTTACATTTAATTTATTAGCTTCATGTGCCTGAGGATTGGAAAAGTACATTGCATATGCTGTATTTGCAACAAAGTAATGATTTAGTTACCCTTAGTCATATCTTTATAAATTTTAAATTCATTAACTCACTACATTTGTTAACTTACAACAGCAACTCAAAGTCAAGTGGGTGCTTCCAAGTGTATGTATACCTTGAAGCATTATTAACTCGAAATAGCAGTTTATGGAATAATATTATAATATTAATAATATTTCGATATTAGGCGTAGGATTTTGAATCGAAGTGATAATCTTGTTAAAAAATATACCCAATACAGAAAATAGACTTTGCTTTCGCCTGTATATTTATGTAGAAGAATTAAATAAAAAAAAGTAAACTAAGTAGATAAGACAATAAGTAATATTAAAAAATTTATCTTAAAAAAGCTTTCCTCCGTGTTACACATAATTCATTTTTACTGATATTCTGAAATGAGATTAAATTCATATTCTTAAAATGTTAGTGGTTGAAATTTATATATGTAATTTTTTTAATTTATTAGTTAAAATGTTGGATAACAAATTTTTATTTTGTACTTATTGGCTTCGAAATATGTTTGTTTCTAGGCGAACATTCTTGTTGTGTGAATTTCGTTGAAATGGTTCGACAAGATTCATCTCATCGTTCGTCATTAATTGAACATTGAACATTTTTCAGGTATTGAGGAGGAAAGTGTAGAAAAAAATGTATTGTTAAAAATACCTGGGCAGACATCAACAAAAAGGGCATTATGTTACAAGAACGACTGATCTGATACTGGTTGAAGCAAGAGCAGATACTACCTTTGTAAATGTCTAAAACTTCAAGTAGTATCCAGAAAAGAAAACCAGAAGACGAGATATATATTTTGGGATTTCGCTTAAATAGCTCGTATTCAAGTAACACTAATTTATAACTTTTATAAATAAACTTTTTAGCTTGCGATATATTCTTTCCGCATTTCTTAGGAAATAAATCCAATTTTTTTACAGTAAGTAGTTTTTCTAATACCTACCTAATAGCAGAAAAAATTCGTGGATAAGTCAAAAAGTTGATGTAACAATTTTCGTAATTTAGATTTTTGCTACCGGCAACCGAAATTAAATTAGAAGCGTCACTAATGATAAAGTGATGTGCATGTATTCCGTTTCTATACATGGTGGTCAAACGAGGACGGGGTGGAGGATTGTGACCAAACCTTAGATTAGGAATCCTAATCTAAGGACCAAACCAAAGAATTTCATGAACATTTTAATGCCTAATGTTGTTAAGGCTACTGGAAGGCACATTTTAAAATTATTTTGCACTATACAGTGTGGATCCAAAAAAAGTTATGAACTAAACTTACATGTTTTATTTGAAGGAGATGCCGAAAACACCTACTCCACGGTTAATGTGACCCGACTGGTATTGTATTACTTCGGCATCTCCATAGGAGTCGCCACATATTTCATCGAGACCGAACACCAGACACTGACCGGCTTCGCGCTTATTATACGCTCATTAGAGTGCCATAGGTAGTGGACTCGATGAACGATACTGCGACATGATTGCCTAATGGGCATCGTGAATGTTAGTAGTGGTGAGAAACACAATTATTTTACAGACTGACACATAACGACCTGCTTTTGGTGGTCGGTCTCGATGAAAGATGTGGCGATTCCTATGCAAAAGCCGAAGTAATCCAATGCCAGTTGGGGCACATTGGCCGTGGAGTAGTTGTTTTCGGCATCTCCTTTATATAAATAAGTAGGATTATCTTCCTAGGAGACTAATTGAGGTGAGTTCGTGAAGATGAATATAATGAAAGAAAACAATACATATCACTTCACATATCTATTAGATATGTGAAGGGTGTATTGTTTTATTTAATTAATTCCTAAAAGACAACAGAGCTCACTGCTATAATGACGCCTGAGGAAAAGCAGGTCGTTATCTGTATGACAATGAATAGAAAAACCTTCTAAAATGTAAAATAAATTTATTTTACATTTACTAACATTGTTTCAAAAATCCAAGGCAAACTTGACCATCATAAAAATCGAAAAAACTCAAAAATTTCAGACGCTGTAGAGAAAAACACCCTGAATATTTCTTCTTCCAATTTCGTTTATCAACACTTTGGGTGGTCCTGTTAATTCTTCAACTGTTTTGAAATAATTCCATGGCACGCTTGACTCGCCAGGTTCCTTTGAAGTCCTTATTTTGCTCAACTTTAACACGGTGTAGAACCGAACACCCTCTATATTTTTTGTTCAAATTTGGTAAATGGGGGTCTGTACAGGTTCTGCCGTAGGCAAAAAAAAATCGTAGCTGACCCTGGATTTGCATTTTGACAAAAGTAATAACGTCAAAAAGAGCGTTTTTAGAAACATTTCGAATAAAAAAAGGTTTTTGAAAATATCGAACAAAATGAACTTTTTACCGATTTGTATACACTTAAAAGTAGACACCCTGTATATGGCGTATAAAGCGTATTCCTGACCAGCTCACTTTTTTATTGTATCATTAATGATGTTGTAAATAAACCTAAAAATATTCCCAGCGAGAACGTGCCTACGTTCTTACATTGAATACATTTCTCAAATAAGGTTCTTTATCATATAAAGGGGAGAATATATACGACGGGAAAATTTTAGTGTACAACTTCTTGTTAAGGTCAAACCGCAAACTTATTTACCTTCCACGGAAATTTTACTACAATCTCCATGGGCTTGTTGATAAAAGCTGGTGTGATTTGCCAAGGGAATATGAAACTGGCTGGTCGTTCCGTAAGAAATCCGCCGCCTACCGTGTTATATTTACCCATTTAGCTCGAAATATATGAAAACAAAGCAAAATACAATTTTGTCCAAACACCAACTCGTTTAACTTAAGCGCGGACAATTTTCTTACCCAAAATGCGAGTAAATTTATGAGTCATAACATTTTTTCCTGTATTTTTCTTTAATATGATATACAGCTCAAAATCTCATCTAGTTGTTCTAGACGCGTCTTTCTATATAAATGACGTACCAATGATTGTGATCATATAAAGAATTTGGGCCTACTTATGGATCCGGATTTAAGATTCCCTAAGCACATTTCGAAATGTTTACAAAAGGCTTACCTTAGCTTGAGAATTATTTATCAGTTATAGCTTCGAAGGTTTTTAAATGGAAATATTTGAACTATTTTGTGTGAGTCGTTAGTTTTGTCGCAAGCTAAATTATTGTGATACTGTGTATGGTCTCTGTTTAAATAGCTTTGACATTACACAGTAAATTTTACACTGAATTTGTACACTCATCAGTGTATATATAGTCCACACTTAGCAGTGTTGGACATATTGGTGTATTATTACATTACATAAAAGTAATTTAACACAGTAAATTTTACAAGATAATGTGTAATAGTTAATTATTCACCGTGTAATTATTCCGTATTTATGGCGGATTGATTCATTTTTAACACAGGGTTTTGTAAATTTTACTACAATTTATGAGTACTTCTACAAACTTAGCGGGTATATCGTTCGTGTAATATGAGTTCTAAAGGTTTAGTTATTATACTACCCAGTTCGTGTTAAAAATAACACTGCAGCAAATTACGATTACCATTTAGTAATTTTACCATTTGTCTTTTTTTACTGTGTAAACAGAATCAAAAACTTCAGAACGCTTGTCTGCGACTAATTTTTGGCATTAGAAAATATCAGCGAATTAGCCACATTTTAGACGAAATAAATTGGCAAAACATGAGTAATCGTAGTTATCTGCACCCTCAATTTTATGCTATTTTGTTTAATAAATCCTCAACTTATTTGTTTCAGAAGATTTCTTACCATTGCGATGTACACAATTTAAATACGCGTTTCATAGGTACACTTACATCTCCTGTACATTGAAGGTTTTTTATATATAGCAGTAGAAAATGTATTAATAATTTACCGACTGAATTAAAAGATTCGAAACTCCGTACTTATTAGTGCTTTTAAAAATCAGCTTGCTGCTGTTGTAATGGGTCGGCAGAGAAATCTTTAAGGTTTCCATTAGTCTAAGATTTTTTAGACTAGAAAGCATAGAAAAGAAAATGTAATAAATATCGTATTTGTGAATATTTGTTCATAAGTTCATAAATTTTCATGACTGGTGTGAGATAAATGATATAGATCCTTAATGCTGTCTTACCGTGGCCCATGCTTTGCAGAAGTTTCGCCATTCTTAACATATATCTTCAATACCTTTCGAATCGCTATGGACGGCTGAATATGGTTGTCGGCATCGCGCTGCCTAAGTTTAGCTTGTATACCTATTGGTACATAAAGGTTAGTCGATTTGGGCATGTTATGTCTGACTGGATCTGTCACGGTCAATTCATTGTAACTAATTAGTCCATACTGTTGTTTGTTCCTGAGTAAAGGGTTATATGTATGGCTAATATTCCGTCCTTTAACCCTGTTGAATGTTGCTTGGATATTGTAAAATCTCTTGGGTTTCTTCCAAGCTAGGTTGGAGTGGTACATACCAATACCTTGATGCTATCTACAATATTGAAGCAACGTCAACAGGAATGAAAGATTTTGACTCATATAATACATAATTCACATAATTCATATACACAGTTTATTACAAAATAAGTAAGCATAATAACATTTTGGTGTCTGCCCAACCTCTAATGCCCTGTGATAGTAAAAATTATTAGTAATTGAAGTACATATCTACCTAAAATTTTAATATGTCATTAGATTTTTCATAGATAGATTTTACCATCTTTCATATACAGGGTGTCCACCTAGTGCGCGTAAGTCCAATATCTGGGTTAATAAAAGAGATAACTTAATTTTTTTTTCTACAGGGTTGTCTGATATCCCGAGCTGCACAAAATGAAAATATATTTACATATTCAGGGTGTTCAGTTTTTCCTGGACAAGTACCAACTTCATTTTTTTAAATGGAAACCTATATTTTTTATGGCATTATCGAATTCTACGTAAAAAATTAGTGGGACTTTGTGCTTAACACTGCTATTGAAATATTGATAGTTTTCGAGATATTTGACTTTTAATTTTTTTTTCTTATGTTTCGTCACTTCTAATAGTTGACATAATTATGGTTGTATGACAGCTAGAAATTATTTTTTTTTCAGAAACTGTAGAGTGAAGATGGCTCTTTCGAAAAACGTATCAAAAGTTGACCTGCGATATACAGGGGGCAACAGAAATCGTGCCAAACCTGATGGTTTAAAATTTAAAAAATCTCGACTTTTTCAAATGGAACACCCTGTGTTTTATGATTTCATTAGATGCCTTTCTGTAGACTCTACAATTTTATAATAGCTTTCCCTATACCTAATTTGCGTAGTTTTTGCAAAAAACCCACTTTTATGAAAAATACCCGATTTGCGCACTCCTTTGACGGAAAAAATATTAAAAGGCTATTTATTTTTATAAAATGTATTAGTTTACACTTCTTAAAATAAAAATAACTGAAAAATTTAGATAATTTCAGTTTAATAAACAAGTCTTTATGGAAAGTTACCATTTATTTGTAAATTAAAGTAAAAAATCATAAAAGCTCTACATGTAATTAAGAATTAGCAAAACTGGCGTATGCTTTAGAAGAAGTTCATGGAAATTATTTGCTAGCAGCACGTATTTATAGAGATTCCCACGTGCTGACTGTTTTGAAAATGTAAAAGAAAGATTTGAAAGAACAGCAAATGGGAATTATGAGAAAACTACCAGGAGACATGGGAGTAACAACGATAATATTTAGTTTAATGTTGTGGTTTCTGCTGTTGAAAATCCAAAAATATTAGTATCAGAAAATCAGTAGAAATCTTGGAGTTTTCAAAAGCTCGACAAATAAGATATTGAAGAAGAAGTTTCATACGTATCATATTGAAAACCAAACGGTGTTACCGTAGTTAGAAAAATTATTAGTGAAATGGATGAATATACATAGAGTATTGAAAAAAGAATACGCAATACTCATACAAGCAAGCTAACCTAAAGTAAATGCTCAAAATGTCCACCGTTGTTTTCAACACAAAGCATTAATCTACGACGAAAATGAATGTGAACATTTCCTAACATTTCGGGCGTTATGGTTAGAAACTCATTTTGGATCTTTTCTTTCAAGTCTTGCATATCCGTTGGTGGTACTTCGTATACTCGCTCCTTGATATAACCCCACAAGAAAACGTCCAGAATATTTAAATCAGGTGAACGTGCAGGCCAAGGAACTGGACCACCACGACCTAACCACTTATTTGGATATACGTGGTTTAGGTGTTCTCTAATCTGAAATATGAATAGATAATAGGAAAAGTACTACAACAATAAAATAATCACAGTACCGCCAAAGTGGAATGTGGAGGGGCACCATCATGCTGAAACCATTGTTGAACCAAATAATCAGCGGGCATATTCTGTAGCTGTAGAAGGGGAAGTTCGTTTTGCAAAAAATGCAAATACACATTGGCATTTAAATTGCCTTCAAAAAAGTATGGTCCAACAATATGTTCTCCACAAATTCCAGCCCACACGTTCACTTTGAAACGATGCTGATTATCTAGTACCCTCAATAATCTTGGATTATTGTCAGCGTAGTGATGAAAGTTGCGACGATTGGGTAAGCATGTGTTTGAAAATGTTGATTCGTCAGTAAACAAGACATTCATAAAAAAGTTTGGACTTTTCTGAATTTTATCCAATGCCCAGTGGCAAAATTGCAGGCGGTTTAGGTGATCTTGAGGTAACAGTGGTTGATGGTTTTTAATATGATACGGATGAAAATTATTCTTCTTCAGTATCTTGTTTGTCAAGCTTTTGGAAACTCCAAGATTATTACTGATTTTCCTGACACTAATATTTGGATTTTCAACAGCAGACGCCACAACATTAAACTGAATATCGTCATTGTTACCGTCATGTCTCCTGGTAGTTTTCTCATAATTCGCATTTGCTGTTCTTTCAAATCTTTCTTTCACATTTTCAAAACAGTCAGCACGTGGAAATCTCTGTAAATCTGGATTATTTGCTTTGTAAATACGTGCTGCTAGCAAACAATTTCCATGAGCATCTCCTAAGGCATAAACCATTTTCACTAATTCTTCTTTTGAATAGTTCATTGTATGCACGCTTAGTACTTACTCTAAACTCGTACGTGAATATTCAGTAAAAGAAGAAATGACATGTAAACTGATTGTCACAAATTTTATTGCGTGACAGACGCTCACTGCGTTTTTCCCGAGAAAGGAACGTGCGCAAATCGGGTATTTTTCATAAAAGTGGGTTTTTTGCAAAAACTACGCAACTTAGGTATAGGGAAAGCTATTATAAAATTGTAGAGTCTACAGAAAGGCATCTAATGAAATCATAAAACACGGGGTGTTCCATTTGAAAAAGTCGAGATTTTTTAAATTTTAAACCATCAGGTTTGGCACGATTTCTGTTGCGCCCTGTATATCGAAGGTCAACTTTTGATACGTTTTTCGAAAGAGCCATCTTCACTCTACAGTTTCTGAAAAAAAATAATTTCTAGCTGTCATACAACCATAATTATGTCAACTATTAGAAGTGACGAAACATAAGAGAAAAAAATTAAAAGTCAAATATCTCGAAAACTATCAATATTTCAATAGCAGTGTTATGCACAAAGTCCCACTAATTTTTTACGTAGAATTCGATAATGCCATAAAAAATATAGGTTTCCATTTAAAAAAATGAAGTTGGTACCTGTCCAGGAAAAACTGAACACCCTGAATATGTAAATATATTTTCATTTTGTGCAGCTCGGGATATTAGACAACCCTGTAGAAAAAAAAATTAAGTTATCTCTTTTATTAACCCAGATATTGGACTTAAGCGCACTAGGTGGACACCCTGTATAACTATTATCTGGTAAGAATTATTTACACTAGACAAATATTGCAAAAGTTATAAAAGAGCAAACTGGACGAAAAATTTCCGGCTTCGTTTTTATACGAGTGCATATATTTACAATACCCTAACCCAAATTGGCAATGATTTTATGAAAAATACGAGCTAAAACCTTTTTATTTGAAAAACATCAAAGCTTTAAGCCCCGGAGAGAAATATCGAACGCAGATATACTCAACTACCTATTAATTATAAAAACAAAGCAGTCATTTATTTTGCAGAACAAGTAATTTTCATAAATATTTCCCCTGGTAGGTACTTCTAAATTATTTTTGGACATAAATCAACACCCATTAATTAATTCCTCGGGTCGTTTATTTATTGAAGCACAAGTAGAATATGACGCGTTTGTTGGTGTGGGTTTTTCGCTAGTTTCATTTATTTATTTATTTCATACTGTCCAGTAGATTTTCTTATCCTACACTGATTTGCGACCGGTAAATGGAACATTACAGTACCTGATACTGTTGTTTCCTAGCAACACTTTACCGGACTGTCATTAGGAGCAATGTTTTTGAGTTTAAATCAATTCTTCACATTTATCCGCTTTAATTTAGTAAAACTAAAAGTCAGACAAATATAAACAATGCTTCTCTACCCATTTCAGTGAAGCTACGATGTTGGGGAATTTATGTAAAATTTCCTCTGGGTATTTCATTATGAAGTGAGAAACCAAAGAAAATTATGATACTTCAAAAGAAGATTAATCGTCACCTCGTCCGTAAAAAAACTCGTACTGTAATACCTCACCTACCGGACTTGTAAACTATTATTACGTAATTATAGTTACTGACTATTGTTAGTTTAGTAAAGTTAGTAACAGCCTTGCCAAGTTTTCCTTTTAATGTTTATCACAATTTTATGTCCAACACTCTGCCCGATAATAAAAATGGTATTTGTATCCGGTACTGGTAATTAACAAAAAGGTTTTTCTGCCGTAATAAAACTTTATCATAAGTATAGGGACAAATCTTAATTTGTAGATTTACTCTAAAAATATGGCAAGAAATAAATCAGACTTTAGATATCTATTGTTACTTTATTTCAGCAGAACTTCTCTTGCAGCTTTATATTTTTCGTATTATGAAAAACATATCTGATTTATAGTAACTGGCTCCATATTTGACTTGTTTAGAGTTGAAGTAGCTACTTGCACATATTTATGATTTTAATTCAATACAACTTTAGTGTTGATAGGTCAGGTCTTTAGATTCGGACGTAATGGGATCACTTCCTGAACGTTTTTCTTTTGTTATTCGGTTCTAGTAGGTACACGTTACAGTCTACAATTTTAAACCTATTTTATCATTACTATGCTCGACAATACTGTTAATATGCTGGACGGCGTATTTGAATGTTTCTTGACTGATGAGGTTTTCCAGATTTTTATCATTCCTGCATTCAAGGATTTAAGGATAAGGATAAGGATAAGGACTAAAGGATAACCTGAGGTTAGGATTTATCAACTAAAATTGTTCAAGAACGTTAATGCGGCTTATAAAATAATAATATGCCGCACCCTCACCCATACAAGTCTAGTCAAGTTTCTGAAAACTGTGTATTAAAAAGGAAATAAGTTAAAGAAAATCAGTTGCACCAAATTTTTAAACTTAAACATTGTATTACTTGATTATGTTGTCAATGGTGCTCCATCCTAGATGGAGATAGATAAAAATGTCATCGATAAAAATCGACGTGGTAAATTACGACAGGAGATTACTTTGTTTCATCTCAAGACTATGAAAATTGCACCGAGGAGTACTATCGAAGTCGCTCCCCAAATGCGCGGAGTTTTTATTTATTTTTTCAACTGCACACTAACTTTTCGGAATATTAGTATTGAAAATACTTCTGGGCGCGTGTATATGGGAGCTGTCTCTTAAAATATTAACGCTTAGAGATATGCAAATGCGAGCAACCTCGACATGGTGACGTGCTCATGGAGACGACCTAGCTCTGTTGTTATAATAAGCAGTCTATGTTTATGTTTGGGTTACATGGTTCCTTGACTTACAGAGATTGCTTGGTTGTATCACGGTAGTTGGCCCTTATAATTCGAGCACGTTGAATAAAAACTTCCCAGTACATGTTACAGTGACTTATGGACTAATGTTGAATGTAAAATAAACGTTTGGTATGTACTGATCGTTGTAATAGGATGAACAGGTTTTAGACTAACATATATACAGGGTGGACTAATAGGTATATACAGGGCGATCCATTAAGAATAAGTAATCTCTAAACTGGAAAATTTAGTTTTCTAGATATGTCAAATGAAAGGTTTTGGTATCACACTCTGTATAAATTATAAATATAATAGACTATGAAATGTATAAAGTGCGTAACAAAAATAGTTGTCTGGTATTTTCAATACGCCTACGATATTTGCGTAAGATGCAAGATCTGTGAATTTTCTATGAGTAATCATGTAAAATTAATTGAGTTTATATTTCCACCATATAGTTTCTAAAAAATGCAAGCAGAAGAATTTTAGAATGAACGGTAAAAATATTTCTACAAGCGGTCAAGTGAAAAAATCTATTATTGATTTCATCGATGTTGCTATATGCTAAACGAATTAATGATTTAACTTAAATCACATCTTATTTTCACCAACACATAAAAGTGAAAATATATAACACATATTGTATTAGAATTTATTTAAATTCAGATTATCTATTCCGATAAATCGATTGTATTATACGCTTTTATACGAAATTTGAACCCATTTTGATCATTATTTGAGTATATTAGCTCTAGTTATTGCATCGGAAATGGTTCGCCCATTGAAATACCCATACTAATAGATTGATAATACTTAATAAGATATGAAAGGGATACAGGCCGTTTACTAAATATATTTGGTAATGACCGTTCTTGTAGAATATCTACATATGTTTTAGATAACAGTCCCACATCCCCGTCTTTCATATGCTAAATGTGATTCAGCAAGAGAATGGTATAATATTTGCATTTGTTTAGTATCCCTTTGACTTTTATGTCTTTTAGGCACCCTTTAGAAATGCCTTTCAGTTACCTGAATTTATTTACAACTTTCCCCAGCTTGTTAGCTAATTAACGTGTATAACCCCTTTTAAATTACTAGATATTAGCCATTGTATTTAATGTTATTTGAGTTATAACTGCTCCATTCTCGTAGATAATTAATACAAATATAAAATAATAAAGAAAATCTATCAGGGCTTAATGATATGCACTTCCGACATTTTTTATGATGAAAATTAAATTTAACTTTGTTTCGCTTTATCTGTGTTGTTTTCTTCGTTGCTTTTGTTATTGTTATATAAATAAAGGTAGCTGTATTAAAAAATATTAAAAATAAGACACATGTCGCATACATGTTCCACATAGCCATGTGGAACATTATTGATTTTTTTATTGAAATTATAATTAGATTCAACATCTTGGTCATTTCTTTATCAAAACCCCATAAATTATGTATTATTATAAAGAGAATTTGTTCCAATAAGGAAAATATCAACATGGCACCCATAACAAAAAATTCCTCACATCCTTTTATATCAGACTACAGATTTTTGCCCTAAAATTTTGGAAAACAAGTGAAATACGACTAAAAACAAAATGACATAAAATTGGTTTTCTTCGAATACCTTCGGAACTATCAGGAATTTTCTTAATTTAAAAACAGATCTGTGACCGGCATAAAATTCTGCACATATGTAAGAATTTAACCCTTTCTGTATCTCTTAAAATAAGAAGGATACCTGTAAATACTTAAAAGTTTTAACCCTGTAATATTTATACCTACGAAAGCCTAGAAAGGACATCGCGTGAAATAATGCTATAATTGCCAGTTTAAACTGTCAATTATAGATAATTGTCTCAGTTTAAACTGGCAATTATGTATAATTGACAGTTTAAACTGGCAATTATGTATAATTAACAGTTTAAACTGACAGATCAAACTGACAATTATAAACTGACAATTATCTATAATTGACAGTTTAAACTGGCAATTACAAAATTATTTCACACGATGTCCTTTTATAATTGCCAGTTTAAACTGTCAATTATAGATAATTATTGTCAGTTTGATCTAGCAATTATGTATAATTGCCAGTTTAAACTGACAATTATTTACAATTGACAGTTTAAACTGGCAATTATAAAATTATTTCACACGTCGTCCTTTCTACGCTTTTGTATATACCTATATAAATTTTCGGTCATGATCAGTTCTCAATATATAAAACATTATCCATATATTTTCCCCATTTACCCATCCCTGTATTTATTTGTCGTGATATTATTTGCATATTAAATTTTGCTATATGATAATTATTGCAATAAGTTTTGCCGTGCAAGTTATAATTTAATTTGTAACCACGTTATGGTAGTTCTGTTTTGTTTATGCAATAGATATGTACAGAATCCGAGTTTGTTACTGAAATTATTCATTTTCCACTGAAAATCGTCTATGAATTTACGGTTCTTTAATTTTATTGCTTGCCATGAATAAACTGTTACTTTGTTATGGGTGTCATGATGCGTGTAGTGTTACGTGTTATATGAACGGTGGTGTTTCTCTTGGTTGTTATACCGATTGTATATTGTGAGTTGCAGCCCATTTAACATCCACAAAAATCGCACGATCCCGTCGGACTTGCTCGTTTGTGGGGCTTTGAAAAAGACGAATGGTCAAACAGGGCGACTATACGACCTCAGGGTGTTTACTGCAAGCTGAGTACGAAGTTTATGTCAATGTTGCTGCTGCTGATTTCTGGTAAAGTTATTTCCGGGTCTTTATTTATTTTATGAGTATTAGCTTGTACCGTGTTCTCCGTAATGTTACTCATCTACCTTGATATTTAAGACTTTCATTACTGAAGAAAATAAAACTTTTGTTAAAATATAGTTGCCTGTATTAAGCTTGAAGATTAATGTGGGACGTCATATACAGGGTGTCCACCTAGTGCGCGTAAATCCAATATCTGGGTTAATAAAAGAGATAACTTAATTTTTTTTTCTACAGGGTTGTCTAATATCCCGAGCTGCACAAAATGAAAATATATTTACATATTCAGGGTGTTCAGTTTTTCCTGGACAGGTACCAACTTCATTTTTTTAAATGGAAACCTATATTTTTTATGGCATTATCGAACTCTACGTAAAAAATTAGTGGGACTTTGTGCTTAACACTGCTATTGAAATATTGATAGTTTTCGAGATATTTGACTTTTAATTTTTTTTTCTTATGTTTCGTCACTTCTAATAGTTGACATAATTATGGTTGTATGACAGCTAGAAATTATTATTTTTCAGAAACTGTAGAGTGAAGATGGCTCTTTCGAAAAACGTATCAAAAGTTGACCTGCGATATACAGGGGGCAACAGAAATCGTGCCAAACCTGATGGTTTAAAATTTAAAAAATCTCGACTTTTTCAAATGGAACACCCTGTGTTTTATGATTTCATTAGATGCCTTTCTGTAGACTCTCCAATTTTATAATAGCTTTCCCTATACCTAAGTTGCGTAGTTTTTGCAAAAAACCCACTTTTATGAAAAATACCCGATTTGCGCACGTTCCTTTCTCGGGAAAAACGCAGTGAGCGTCTGTCACGCAATAAAATTTGTGACAATCAGTTTACATGTCATTTCTTCTTTTACTGAATATTCACGTACGAGTTTAGAGTAAGTACTAAGCGTGCATACAATGAACTATTCAAAAGAAGAATTAGTGAAAATGGTTTATGCCTTAGGAGAAGCTCATGGAAATTGTTTGCTAGCAGCACGTATTTACAAAGCAAATAATCCAGATTTACAGAGATTTCCACGTGCTGACTGTTTTGAAAATGTGAAAGAAAGATTTGAAAGAACAGCAAATGCGAATTATGAGAAAACTACCAGGAGACATGACGGTAACAATGACGATATTCAGTTTAATGTTGTGGCGTCTGCTGTTGAAAATCCAAATATTAGTGTCAGGAAAATCAGTAATAATCTTGGAGTTTCCAAAAGCTTGACAAACAAGATACTGAAGAAGAATAATTTTCATCCGTATCATATTGAAAACCATCAAGCACTGTTACCTCAAGATCACCTAAACCGCCTGCAATTTTGCCACTGGGCATTGGATAAAATTCAGGAAAGTCCAAACTTTTTTATGAATGTCTTGTTTACTGACGAATCAACATTTTCAAACACATGCTTACCCAATCGTCGCAACTTTCATCACTACGCTGACAATAATCCAAGATTATTGAGGGTACTAGATAATCAGCATCGTTTCAAAGTGAACGTGTGGGCTGGAATTTGTGGAGAACATATTGTTGGACCGTACTTTTTTGAAGGCAATTTAAATGCCAATGTGTATTTGCATTTTTTGCAAAACGAACTTCCCCTTCTACAGCTACAGAATATGCCCGCTGATTATTTGGTTCAACAATGGTTTCAGCATGATGGTGCCCCTCCACATTCCACTTTGGCGGTACTGTGATTATTTTATTGTTGTAGTACTTTTCCTATTATCTATTCATATTTCAGATTAGAGAACACCTAAACCACGTATATCCAAATAAGTGGTTAGGTCGTGGTGGTCCAGTTCCTTGGCCTGCACGTTCGCCTGATTTAAATATTCTGGACGTTTTCTTGTGGGGTTATATCAAGGAGCGAGTATACGAAGTACCACCAACGGATATGCAAGACTTGAAAGAAAAGATCCAAAATGAGTTTCTAACCATAACGCCCGAAATGTTAAGAAATGTTTCACATTCATTTCACAAACAACGGTGGACATTTTGAGCATTTACTTTAGGTTAGCTTGCTTGTATGAGTATTGCGTATTCTTTTTTCAATACTCTATGTATATTCATTCATTTCACTAATAATTTTTCTAACTACGGTAACACCGTTTGGTTTTCAATATGATACGTATGAAACTTCTTCTTCAATATCTTATTTGTCGAGCTTTTGAAAACTCCAAGATTTCTACTGATTTTCTGATACTAATATTTTTGGATTTTCAACAGCAGAAACCACAACATTAAACTAAATATTATCGTTGTTACTCCCATGTCTCCTGGTAGTTTTCTCATAATTCCCATTTGCTGTTCTTTCAAATCTTTCTTTCACATTTTCAAAACAGTCAGCACGTGGGAATCTCTATAAATACGTGCTGCTAGCAAATAATTCCCATGAACTTCTTCTAAAGCATACGCCAGTTTTGCAAATTCTTAATTACATGTAGAGCTTTTATGATTTTTTACTTTTATTTACAAATAAATGGTAACTTTCCATAAAGACTTGTTTATTAAACTGAAATTATGTAAATTTTTCAGTTATTTTTATTTTAAGAAGTGTAAACTAATACATTTTATAAAAATAAATAGCCTTACAATATTTTTTCCGTCAAAGGAGTGCGCAAATCGGGTATTTTTCATAAAAGTGGGTTTTTTGCAAAAACTACGCAACTTAGGTATAGGGAAAGCTATTATAAAATTGTAGAGTCTACAGAAAGGCATCTAATGAAATCATAAAACACAGGGTGTTCCATTTGAAAAAGTCGAGATTTTTTAAATTTTAAACCATCAGGTTTGGCACGATTTCTGTTGCCCCCTGTATATCGCAGGTCAACTTTTGATACGTTTTTCGAAAGAGCCATTTTCACTCTACAGTTTCTGAAAAAAAATAATTTCTAGCTGTCATACAACCATAATTATGTCAACTATTAGAAGTGACGAAACATAAGAAAAAAAAATTAAAAGTCAAATATCTCGAAAACTATCAATATTTCAATAGCAGTGTTAAGCACAAAGTCCCACTAATTTTTTACGTAGAATTCGATAATGCCATAAAAAATATAGGTTTCCATTTAAAAAAATGAAGTTGGTACCTGTCCAGGAAAAACTGAACACCCTGAATATGTAAATATATTTTCATTTTGTGCAGCTCGGGATATTAGACAACCCTGTAGAAAAAAAAATTAAGTTATCTCTTTTATTAACCCAGATATTGGACTTACGCGCACTAGGTGGACACCCTGTATGTTAAATTCCATATTTAATATTATTACAAAACCTAGACGCGTTTATTAAAGTTAAGAAGAATAGATAAGATCTATTCAATTTCAATTTATTCGAAAAAAATTATCTGATGAGAAGTTAATTAATACCTTAACGAGTTACAGGGTGTTATTTTGGAAAAATAACAATTATCCCCATAATTTAAAAACCGTTTCGTAGATTTAGGTAATTATTTTTGGGTGACGTGTACATCTATTATAGGTCATTAAAACTACGTGGTGTTTATTTAACTTTTACACCTGTGGTGGCCTAGGCCTACTCATCCTTATGATTTCCTTTGTATGTATTTTTCTGCATAAAGGAATGTAGTCGGTAATTTACACTCAATTTACTCGAAAATCGTTGATTTTAAAGCTGTGTAACAAGAGCATATTTTTTGTCTGGAATTGGTAGCCAACTAAGGAAAACTTAGTCAATTCACAAAAAAGTAGGATATGCAAGAGTTATGAAGACAAAATCATAAGGAAGAATAGGGGTAGGCCACCACAGGTGTCAGAGTTAAACAAACACCATATAGTTTTAATGATCTTTAATAGATGTATACACATCACCCAGAAATTACCTAAATCTACGAAACGGTTTTTGGGGATATTTTGGGAAATTATGGGGATAATTGTTTTTTTTTCCAAAATAACACCCAGACCAAAATAAGAATTTTATTCTTATTTTGGTCTGATCTACCCCCTGGTAATTTTTTGTACGCTCACACTGGGACACCCTATATACTATATAAAATATCACAACATACTTTTACCTTAGGTAAAAAATATGTATAATAGGTGAATAACCGAATAGAGACGATACCAACATAAAAAAAAACAAAGGTAATTCTAAAAATTGAACTTTATTACATTTTTATATTTCTTTGGAGAAAAGTATTAAGTGACAATTTGAACAAATACATAAAAACGAAATGTTATTTTCTAAACAAGTGTATGTATGTATAACAAAAATAAAATATGAATAATAGATTATAACAACTAAATAAAGTACGTACATAATTCGAACGTAACAAACAAATAAACAATTTTCTATAGAAAAAGTGAGTACCATCAAATAAAACTGATCGTAAAAATAAACGGTAATATAAAGAAACAATGAAAATTTAATTACTGAACAAGTAGGACTTTTTTGCTTTGGACAGACGCCCGCCCGCATTTTCTTTTAGCACCTAGATCTAAACTTTTTGCCTGCATCCAGCGGTGGATGAACATACTTAAGCCGTATTGCGATGCCTAAAATATGTTTACACGTGTACTTTTTAAAAAATATGGTGCAGCTATCTTATTTCCACTTTGTTTCTTCCATGGGCAAGGATAACTTATAATATGATGACTTATTTTTAATGTATTCATCAAAATCTAAGTCTTCATCATCTACTTGTCCATAACTTTTCTGCACTTTTCTGTTGTTCATAGAAGTTTTAGCTGAGAGCGATTTGTTAAGGGTAGTGAAATTAAAATATTGTGAATATAGTAATTATAGTACAATTTTATTTAAAACAATGCTGATTTCTCTTTTTAAAATTTTGTTTTCAATGTAACTGACATAATGTTAGTTTAATTATTCTAGATCAATTTCTGTTAAACGTAAGAACATTTATTAGTTTTCAACAGCACAATGATTTTTTAGATGCGAGTTAATATTTATTATTGTTAAATATAATAAAGTGTTTCCCATTAAATGAATCTATAGATAATTCGTTTTCGTAAATGCTTCATTTGATTATTCATGGAGGCAATATTTATTATAATACTCAAAACCAATGCTCATTGTATTTAAAATAATGATCTTTTTAATAGCCCCCTTAACCATATTCTAGTATATCATTAACATTATTAGCATTATATCTAAATAATATTAGGAAATAATTAATATTTCCTAGAAAGCAGCAGTATCTGTACATCCCCAAACGTACAATATTTTAGTTGGCGTTTTGTTTGTTAATTTGCAAATTATCGATTAAGTTATCATTGAAGTTTGCAGCTTAAATTAAATTAGTTAAAGTGTAAGTACATACAAGTATATTTTAGATTAGTTGAAATGTACTTGCAAGTATAATTAGATGTTTGTTCCTTTGTGAAAAACTAGAGAATATCCAAAATCAGTAGAATATATTATCTGCAGCAAGATTTCACTAAAAGTACGTCTAAAGTGTCACTGTAAGTTGCTGCAAGTTCAGATATGAGTCAAGAGAAATTATTTAGCGTAATTTAAGTATTTCCTCGATTTTCTCAAAAACTGTTAAGATTAGACAAGATATTTACCTGCCTTTTTCAATAGAGACAAGAAATACAGGGTGTTCCATTTAAAAAATTGAGTTTCAGCTGTTTGAAAACTGAGTTTGAGAACTGAATTACTACTAATGTGAAAAATACTATATACCTATAAAAAATGCAAATTTCAATGCTATAGCTATGAAGAACGAAGATAGTACTATATGTCTGCAAAATATGTTTCCTCAGTCACTGAAGATAACTTCTCGCTGATTTTTTTAGTGCACCCCTGCAAAATGCATTTCTTGAAGATAACTTGCCAACGCCGCATCCGAGTTTCAAAAATAAAATATCAATTTGCAGGTAAAAGAAAGGCGAAGCGAATGTGATGGAATAATATAGAGAGTTCCTTTAAAAAAAATATAAATTTGGTTCATTCCTCTGCACTGAATCACCCTCCCTGTATAGTCTAAAATACTTTTAAAATATGGCTGTCAGTAGTGTACATAATGTCCTAAAAGGAAAAAATATATATCCTACAGCCTATCCTATATCCTATATATATCCTGAGTAATAGACCGAGGCGTCTTATGTGACTCACCATGTATAGTATATTATGTAGGAAACGATTTACTAGCTTTATAGTAATAGTTTTTTTACTATATATTATTAGCATTATCTAAGTTCAGATAATAGCGTTAATGCATTTCCAATATTTGTCGTATTGAATGCAAATATATCTGAAGTGAAATGGGAAATATGATATTACACCTAGATTAGGCAGGAATAAATACAGTTATAGTGACGACAATGTAATTAAAATGCTTTTAAAGCCAAGGTTTGCGTGTCGTAAAATCATAAAGTGTAATCAAAATTTTATACTTACGTTGTCTTCACCATAACGAGGCTGCCAATTAGGGTTTTATTGCCAAATTAAATGAAGTGCATAATGTGTCATATCCTTTTTGTAATGTTTTAGATTTAGTTATACCATGACTAATAAAAAGTAGATAACATATGCTAACATTTTTTATTATTAAGTATTTATAGAAATAACTACAAAATTAATAATCGCTCTAATTTAACATTTCTGTAAAACCTACAACAAAGGGAAAATTATATTAAATTAAATTAAATAATATCTATCAATAATATAGTTTACAAAAAAGTAAGTTTTGGATTACTTTATAGTGGAGGAACAGTCAGTGATTAAAAAGAAATACTGTACTTATTAATAGGGATAAGATAACTCTCTTTTACTGTATATATCACACTTTATCTTTTGTTTCAGGTCAGCCAGCTCGATCTCAGTTTATTAAACCAGTTACAACTTAAACAATATTACAAGTACTGTAAGGTGGAGAGCCTCAAGGATAAAGGCTCAGTCCTGAATCCATTCCCGTTGACTGTTGACCGACAAACTGCAATACAACTTCATGTGGCAGTTTCCCCAATGGATTTAGATAGGGTAACCAAGCTGACTGTCTTTAAATAAAATATAGAGGGTGATAGTAAATTTTGTGCAGATCAGAAATTTAAAGATCCACGGAATATTCAATTTAGAAAAGAGAACTTCACGGCATAATTTACGATATCATGATTAATAATTTTTATTTTAACGAAAGAAGTGCCTGAAAATCATATAAATTATTTTTTATCTCATTACAAAAACAATCAGGATATCGACATGTACTGAAATTAATGATTTTGATGAAAAATTTGATTTTCGCCAATGAACTTATATAATTTTAATATATTGACGTTTAAATAAGCCCGTTACTACTTCAAACCAACGTACCAAGTTTCATTAAAATCAAGGAAAGGGTTTTCGAGATATTATTTAAAAAAAAAACAATTTTTTATAAAAACCTTGACACCTTGTATTTAGAAAACGAGGGAATTTAGATACAAGTTTATTTGGACTCTTAGTCATAAAATTGGACAAGGAATTAGTTCCTACAGTATGGACATGACATTAAGAAACATCATGTATATCTTATAATGGTCAACATTCTCCAGTACTTATATAAAAATTATAATTAACCTTCTTATAGCCATCAATTTTCTTAAGTCTTTCAAGGATAATGTAAAATAGATATTCTGGTTATCCTCCTCAAAACTAGTAGTAGGTCTCACTTTTATTAGAATTATTATCAAAATGGCAAAGGATACTTCGTGACTCGCTCTTAATATTTGTCAATTAAAAATGAAGTGGGGCAAAATTTTACTTATGAAAACCTTAAAAACTAGAGACTACAGTAAGACGACAACAAATTCCGTATTGTTCAGCACCTATGCAAAAGGCGTTTTATTTAAATTAATTCTGCCATTTCGTTTTTTTTTTTAATTATAAATAAGAATGGTAAAAATGTTACTTTAAATATATATAGTTTTTTAATTTTAATACAAAAGTTGTAACATTTATAACTTAGTCGCACTGTACATTAGGATTGGACATGAGGTTACCAATATGTGTTATTTAATACTTCTTTATTAACTGACTAAAAACTAAATTTGTTATTTTTGTGGAAGCAGATTATAACATAATCTCAATTCTATATATTCTTACCAACAAAAAATATCTCTAGGAACAACTCCTTTTAAAACTAATCTAAATGGAATGCCTTGTTCTCCTTTCTGCAGAAACGCTTTAGAACAATATGGGAAAACATGGGTCCCCTTATTTAATAACGAAATAACTTCAACATGGAGGAGGTTACATATTAAAAAAATGCATTTTCCGTTTGTTCAAGATATTTCAGAAACGCTTTTAAGACTCAACTAAGAAGAGGACAAATAAATTGTCAACCTCCTAGAGCTTAGTACTTATAACTTTCAAATTAGACCAAACTGAAAATGTATACCTAGCTAAAGCATTCACATATTTTGTTATTGAGTATTACTTAACAATATTACCTGTAAATTGTAAATTAAGACCGTAAATTGTAAATTGTAAGAGACCATTGAGGCATTATGTGATTCACTGGTTTACTAATGAACTCCGCAAAATGAAAAATTACCTTAAATTTCTACAAGAAATGCAAATTCACATCCATTACCAAATGATTTCTCAGCCGTCTAGTTGTGAAAAATACAAAACAGACCCGCGATAAATCTTCTAAAGTAATAATAGATGAGATATGTGCATCATCCAATGAATTTAACCATATATTTAGGGGATATAAACATGACATGAATGATGCGTTACCGATTAGAAGTAGGTACATGTAAAGGACAAGATATGTTTAATAATTCATTGTAGTTTATTTTGAAAATATACCACCTGCAAAATAATTAAAAACAAGAAACCAGAAGTATTCAAAATAAAGATGGAAAGTGTATACTATCAAGTGAAACTTCTAAAATTTGCCCAAACAAAAATATAATGATAGTAATATAATTCGAAATATGATTTTTAAAATTATAAATTTTATATCAAACTAAAAAACCGCTGGTGAAGTTTAATTAATTTGTCAAATATTTATTTTTGCAGCATATTATACAGTGGTTTTTTGGGTCAAACTTAAGACGTTTATCTTGCCACTACACTTTTGACAAAACAAGACAAAACTGTATGATAATTTTATTAAAATGTCACGAAAAAGACGCAAAAATGCTACATCAACAAAATATGTGTTAGTGTGGCGAGAAACACACCGTAGAGCCCTCTTTGTGATTCATTCACGATGCCCATTAGGCAATCACGTCGCAACACCGTTCATCGAGTCTACTAGTCAGTGTCTGGTAGATGGTCTTGAAGAACGATGTGGCTACTCTTATGGAGATGCCGATGTAATGTAATGCCAGTCGAGGCACATTGGCCGTGGAGTAGTTGTTTTCGGCATCTTCTTCAAATAAATGTGTTGGAATGTTTAACTTAAACGTGTTTAAATTTATCAAACCGTAAACTACCTATAAAATTTTATTTTTTAGGAGTTACATTGAATTTGATAACTAGCTATTTAATAAAGAGTAAATAAAAAGTAATAAATAAGCTAAGAAGTATTTTAAGTAACTACAATGTGGTGAACTATAAAGCTCGATTGCAAAAGCAAGCAAAAGTATAAGTTGATAAATAACAATAAACTGGTTGTCAAAATTAAAATATTTATAGACGATAGTTTAAAACTATTCGACATTTCCCCGTGCAAATGTATCACTTTTCATTTGTGTAGCTGCAAAATGAATGTTTCTATAATGGAAGGAGAATTTTTACAAGATCAAAAGGGTGAAAGAAAGATGATAATCGGCAAAATTGATGTTAAAACTACCAAGAAAGTCGCAAAGTCATTAGAAAGGAAGAGGTTGGAGGAAAAGAGATTTGAGAATAAAATTTAAGACACAAATAGAGAATATATTACTCTTTTCCAAAGTAGAAGTAAAGAGAAAGAGGACGGACTACCGTTACCAAATGGATAATAAGGATGCCACCGATTGTACCGAGTCTGATATGTCATTAATCATCAGAATGCTTAATGCAACCATGTCAGAAGCATCAGTGTCTTCAAGAATGCCTTACAAAAAAGTACTAGTTTTATCTAATGTAGCTGAAGCATGTGGCAGAAGTGGACTTTCAGATAGAAATCCGCCTCTCCATCTGAACGCTGTACTTAAAGATTTTAATTTAGTGAGTGACGAGGATTCTTCTTTAATCATAGACAGGAGTAAAATTAGAAGAGAGAAAAAAAAGACAGATTTAAAATCTAGTTAATATGGAATTATGACAACAAAAAGAAGTTTCTGGAATCTACTTCGACGAGACTAAAGACAAGGCGCTGGCACTTGAGAACTTCTTACCACAGTAAGAAAATTACTGAGTAACACATAGTTTTTGTTGCGTCACCAGGATCTACTAACTTAAGTCATGTGACGCCTACTTCTGGAAGTGCCAGTAGTATTAAGACAAGTTTTTTTAACTTCCCTTAACATTATTTGGGTGAAAATTTAAATAAAATTGGGTTATGACGGTACAGTAGGAAATGAAGATTTCAAGAATAGTGATAAAAAAGGATTAGAAGTTTCCTTGGAAAAACCGGTTTATTCGTTTATGCTTGTTGCACTATAACGAACTTCTTCTTCGTCATTTAGTTCATGAGATAGATGGAAAAACTAATGATCCAAGCGGCCCTATAGGAAAGCAGCTAAGCAATATTGTGACAAGGTGCCTGTTGTGCCATTTTAGATAATTAAATTTGATGATGAATTGCCTCCAATAAATTTTAGCGATTTAAGTACAGACCAAAAATACTTGTACGAAATTGTTCTGGCAATAAGAGAAGGCAAGGTTTCCCCCCAGTTGACTACTAAATAGCCAGGAAAATGTCCCATGCCTGATGGTTAACAACAGCCAAAATAATATTAAGACTATATTATTATGTTACAATAGAAGAACCATAGAATAAATTAAATATTAACCGAGTATGTCATTAAGGTATATGCCACAACCTGGGCCACAATATTTATTCCATTAAATCCCAGCTTCTCGATATTTACCTACCAAATTCAAAGACATTGTCAATAAGGTTATCCAAATAAATGCTTTTTTGCTCATTCCGAAAATGTTTTAATTGCAATGCTGGGCGATGACAGCAAACACAGTAGAGAGTTGGCCTTGCGTCGAATTAAACTGTCGAGCTTCCAAAATTTATCAGCAACATTTTGGCACATAATTTTAAAGTGCCAGAACTGAACTTTGATGCTACCGATTATATCGACGTAATTAATTGGCAATCAGATGAAGTCACAGAACCTTCATTGACAAAAAGTATCCCAGAAGCAGATGATGAAGCAGAGAAATGGTTGTTAATATTTACGATATAATAATAATAATAATAATAATAATAATAATATCTCTATCCCTCATTCTCATCTTAATGATGAGCCCGGAAGTAAGAGACTTGTGTGGGAGAGGGAGCAGCATATTATTATTCTGCGGGCCGCGAGTGCGCCCAGGAACGACTTACGATGTTATAATTTTAACTACCATTTAGTACGAGAATAAGGGAAACCTGGAAAACTTTATTAATTAAAGTGTACAGTAGGTTGTTAGCCATTTATACAGTGATATTATAGTACTAGTTGCATATTAAGAACGCTACCAGCCTTATACACACAGATTTAATATTGGAGCAATTAGAAAAAGTTGACCACGGTGTGAGATTCGAACCGTCGTCAACCGCGGAGAACGATTAAAAACCAGACGTCTTAACCGCTCGTACACCGAGCTCCGTCCAATATCATCGACATTATGAATTTTCCATGCCACACTCTGTCGATAGACACATTAAGTTGATAACTGAGGCGTCTACGTCAGTATGTGGAAACACCGCCACGGACGGGTTAATTCGAGCAAAAATGGCTTCTAGAAAAGCTACACCACAAATGGAGACGAAGAAAGAATAATGGGGGGAATCTTGGAGCCACCTCCTGTGGTGGATTTTGGGTTTTTCTTTATTTAAAAAAAACAAGCCAAGATCTGGAACAAAAATTGCATTTTTTTTACATTTTTCCCTCATTTTAAAATGAAAAAAAAACCTAAAGGACTAAATATTTTTCAAAGAAAATTTACAGGTATATTTAAGTAACTAAAAGACAACGATTCCAGAACAGAAAAAATTAGTTTATTTTCACACCTATTACCATTGTTCCGGCTATGTAACCATAGTCAAACGACACGAATTCGGATGCGCGTGGAAGAGTAAAAACTCGCAAGCATACGCATTCAGTGTAACTAAGGGCTTAGAAAGACCTCGAGAAAGAGGGATCTACCAGCTAAGTCATCCCTACACGCCATAGTCGCTTCAAAATAGGCAGATTTTGAACTCCTTCATTTTTAGCTTATAGTTATCGTAATCGTTATTTTAGGATTGCGCAGAGCCAAAAAGAGTATCCCTTTTGGCACTACGTCTGCTCAGTATAACGAAAATTAAGGGGTTCAAAATCTCCCTATTGTGTGTCCACGTTCACCTGCAATTTTTTGTTTCCGCACTGTACTACAAGGTAAGTAGAAATAGCTCATATTATTCATCAAAATTATTCAAGATATAGGTATGAAAATTACTGCAATGTGTAATTTTAAAGTTATATGCAGATATTGTTGTTGTAAGCTGATTATGGTACTAATTAGTATAATTTACGTCAGCCCCCAAGGCATAAGCGTGTTAACATCCGTAAACAATAGCGCTTACCACTTTGCTGAAGAGATTAGAGTAAAGACACACCACAAAATACATAAACATTCTTTTATCTGCAGCAGATCCTGGTAACAAAGCATGTTATATCGAATAAGAACAACTATTACTCAACTGAAAACAATGTAAGTTGCATGAGATAATTAAATTATCAGTTCATGCGTATCGACTTCCTGTTTAATATATATACACAAAGCATGTAAAATAGAACACGAGTGTATTTAAAAATATAATCCATGACTGGTTTCATTACTAATACTATAACAATAATACAAAATACTAGGGTCTTTTTACTTGTTAGATTACTTAGTAAACATGTTATTAAAACATCGTTCATAACTGCAGTAGAGATTATTAGAAGAAAAGCAATTCAAATGTTTTCTTCATACATGAATCTAAAAATATTTTCGAAGGGGGTGACCATTTGAATTAATAAAAAAATAGGAATTAGTACTTTACCCGTCTTAATATTTTTGCATGTAATAAAATGAAAAATTAGAAAAATTATGAAACTGTTAGCAGCCTAGCTTATTTCTGTTTCCAGAGGTGAGAGAAGAGCCTGGAGAAAATGAAATTTAAAGAGTAAGGTCTGAGAGTTAACTAGAATAATTAGCTAGAATATATTCGAACTAAAAAATGCTTACAACAGTTACAACAGTGTCAAAGGATTACAACAGTTTGCAACGGTGTCATAATGTAATCAAAATGTATGTAACAATGCAAATAACATAAATATCCGCTTCGGTAGCGCAGTGGGCTAGAGCGTGGTGTGGCAGCATTTCTCGATCACACTGCGTATTATGGTCTGGGTTCGATTCTCCGGCATTAGCAATGTCAGTGGGTATGGGGTTTTTGTCTGCGTTTTTCAATGTCCAAAAGGTATCCAAAAGTGTCCCTTCCGGACACCTTTCAGCTTTAGATTTGGGGGTTTCCTAATTTATGTGGTGTTTTAATATATTTTTTGTAATATACAGGGAGATTCAGCTAACCAGTTCAATAAAAGTTTAAGGATTTCCCGCTGGAATATTTTTTTTTGAAAATTTGGATATGGGGGTTTTCGAGAAAGTTCTATTCATTTGAAGTACTTCCGTTTTTCTGGCACTTCCGGTTATCCCGGAAATTACTTCCTTTGTCCGGATTGACAAGAAAAAGTAATGGTAACAAATTTTGGGTTATGATTATGCGGGCTCAAGCTTTTAGATTATGTATAATTTCATATTTTATTATTTATAGGGTGTTCAAAAAAATGATTTCATTCTGTCAAATGTGAACTACCCAAGAGTCATTTTTTTTAAATAGAACATTGTATTTTATTTCTCTATGTGATGAAGAATGAAGTGATCTTTAAATCTGTATTAGAATTACCTATGCCTATCTGTTACCATTTCCTTGCTGTCGACGTATTTGCTTTCGATACAATAATTTTCTACTTCCTTGAATTACTTGTGATTCGCAGACCATGAAAATTAAATCAATGTGACTTATTTATCAATCTCGTAAATGTAATTTTCGTTTAATTTTCATGGCCCGCTAATAACAAGTAATTCAAGGAAATAGAAAATTATTATATCCAAAGTAAATACATCGATAGCAAGAAAATTTTAACAGATAGGTATGAGGAATCCCAATACTGATTGAAAGATCACTTTATTCTCCATCACATAGAGTAGTAAAATACAGGGTGTTCTATAAAACAAGGCTTTTGGGTGGTTGAAATTAGTCAGATCCAAATATTTTTTTTTTGAGCATAGTCCATAGCACATAGCCCAAAACTTGTTACCATAAGTTTCCTTGTCAATCTATGAAAAGCATTTTAAAAAGGTACTACAAAATCAAACAGAAAATATGTAAAAAATTATTAATTTCTCGTATAGGTTGTGCCACATTAAAAAACGTAGATTTTAGCGTAGAAATAAAAAATGTAAAACATGTAGGGTATTCTATTTAAAAAAAGAAAGTTGATAGCCATTTCTGGTGTAACCGGAAGTTTCAGAACAACAGATATACTTCAGATGAATAGAACTTTCTCGAAAACAACTGTATCCAACTGTGTCCAAATTTTCAAAATAATATTCCAATGGAAAGTGAAATATGGAATATTGTATTAGGAATTAATATTAATTGTATCAATGTATATATTGAATATGTATATTGAATCGCTCTTGTCGAATATATTTTGACGAACTATAGGCGAGACGAGATGAGAAATTATCTGGTCTCGAGGCAGCACTATTGAGCTGTCGACATCAGTACCGGTTTCAATATTTAAAATTTTTTATTAAAGAAAAAGGAACTAAATTTGTAAAGCATTAAAAATCGTATTCAGCTGTCACAAATAGGTATGAATGATACTTTAAATACCTACTGGTTTAATTAATATCAATATTCACTAAAATTTCCTTAAAATAAATGGGCTACAGATAACAGTAAAGTCTTCCTTTTCTTGAGAAGCCGGTGAGGGCACATAAAAATGTTAGTAAGCGATTGTGAGTTTATATCAGCACAAGGCCTGTAGAAGAATTATTACAAGAAGACCGGGAGCAAGTCTTCAGTTTTATCAGAAACAATTTCTTGGTTTATCCTGAGCGCCCAGGGTGGCGGGTAGCTGCGACATCAACTTGACAAATAAGTAAGTCCGTGTCGGGACTGCACAAGTTGATCTGGCGAAAAGTAATAATCCAGTGAGGTTAAGCAGTGTAGTCACTAGAGGGACTGTCATCGTACATTCTCGCAGATGATTGGTCAAATCTGTCAAGCAACATATCGGAACTTCCGTTGGAATATTGTGGCGTGCCAACCGATTGTTTCCGGACTACGTTTTGTAACAATTTGTCGTCACGAGAACGAAATTATTGTTTCTAGAAGTTCAGGAATTTATTAGCTAGATTTTAGAACACTTCAGACGACAGGTGCTTGACGAGGAGACTATTATTATTCATTTTAAGTAATATGTCTACCAGTAAGTATTAGGACTAAATGAGGAAAGGTGTTGAGGCTGCTTCAAATATTTAAAATCAATCTTGTTATGGGTCGATACGAAGTTACCTATATACCGAAAATTTGTTATAAAAAAAACACTTCTAAAAATAGTAGAGAAATAGCTACTAACTATTAAGGTAAATATTGTAAATGTAGTGCAAAGACATAGATATAATTAATGCAATTATTTAAGACATTGTTAAAAGTCTAGACATCTAATCGTAAGACAGTGTTGTTGTATATGTTAACGTAAATTGAATATTTGAAACGAGCATAAATGAAATTCAGAAATATCTTTAAGTAAAAGGTATAACAAAAATAAAATGTACTTTTAGGTAAAATTATTTGAGTACTTGATTTTCGATTTTCGATCGATGTTTCTTCGAAAATTTCTTAAAAAAAAACTTGGAAATTTAAAATCGGATTTTCGCCCGTGCACTTTGAATTATAAAAGCACTAGAATTTAATTTTGCATCACTAGCAAATGTTGATATGACATTTACTTACTTATTCACTTAACCTAGCATATTATTACTACTTGCTTTTATTTTTCTTCATATAAGTAATATGAGAGTGAGACAAAAATATTTCATTAGGTCAATAAATTAGGTTTTATCTTTTTTTACAAAAAACAAAAGGCGGCGTGTCTTTAACAAAATTTGTTAATACTATACCTAATAAACCTACCATGAAACTGGATTTATTAATATTATACATCAGAATGCAATAAATATTAATTTTGGTTATACTGATTACTAATATAAAACACAACATATTAAAAAATATTAAATAACCATTGATTGTTAAAAAATAAGCACGATTAATAATTAAAAAATCTTTCAATTACAATATGGATGTGTTTCTTTTTAACAATATCAAAAGCAACAGGTTGGTTAACATTACAATTGGACAGTAAGCAAAAGCATAGAAAATAATAATTTTTTTATGATTAAAGGTCATATATAGTATAATGTCAATTTAATTCTAACATTACTAAATAAAATAAAACTAGGTGACAAGTCACTGAACAATGACATTTAAGGGAAAAGCAAACATCCATCATCAATAAAATACATTACCATAAAAACAACCTACACATAACTGTAGGGGTACAAATCGTTATAAATGTTAAGATAATTTAAGAGGGGTAATCTTCCTAGTCAAATGATAACTTCTAAATAAACAATTAAAATTTCATTGGAAGAATGATGTAAAATATCAATTATTAAAAAGTAACATCAAATGAATTGTCATTACTGTCATTTTCAAACTGTAAAACGTAAGTATATATCAAATTGAGATTATCTCTATCTTTCCTCGAGTTAATACCGTTTTCATCTCTAAAAATGTGTACTATCTCAGGGAAAGTTTTTCTGGACAAATTACTTTCAAAATCGAACACTTGAATATCATCCCACGAGACTGAATAATTTTTTTCCAATGCGCGCTTGGCAAAGCCACAAGAGGTCTTATAACGAATATATCACTCTTGTGTGAAATGATTCTGTCTTTCAGACAAAAGCCGGTTTGACCAATGTAATTTTTATTACAATCAGAACACGGAATTGAATATATTACACCACTGCTATGTAATATAAGACAAATTTCTCCTTAGTTCTAGAAAAAAATTTTATTACATTAAATTGGCTTTTCGATACTAGTAAATAAATATACAAAATTAATTATCTAAAGTTCATATCGTGGAAAACATCACCTTTCTTTATACAGTGTGTCCCACTTAAGGTCTAACCACCCCCGTAACATTTTTATTTATGAAAAGATTTCCATGAACTTTTTTTTGTTGGGTAGGTCCCAAAAAAGTATGCAAGTCGTAGAAAAGTACATAGTGGGCATGCACCATTTGATTGGTAAGTTGGCGTCATAGCCAACTACGTCCTATTTTTTTATGCAAAAATACGACATGTATCTACTATTAGCGAATTTTTCACAAAAATTTTAATGGCAGATTGTAATCATGAGCACCTAAAACCCAACTGTACCAAATTTCATGGCGCTACAATACAGGGTGTTCCAGAGAATAAGTTTTTTTTATGATATTTTATTTTTTCAATTAAATATTCAAATGTTTTAGGAAAATAACTTATATTTTAAGGGGTTGGCTAGACCTTAAGTGGGACACACGAACACCCTGTACCTACAGTAGCGCCATGAAATTTGGTACAATTAGGTTTTAGGGGCTCCTGATTAAAAATCTGGCATTCAAATTTTTGTGAAAAAATCGCTACACAGTAAAAAAAGACAAATGGTAAAATTACTAAATGGTAATCGTAATTTGCTGCAGTGTTATTTTTAACACGAACTGGGTAGTATAATAAATAAACCTTTAGAACTCATATTACACGAACGATATACCCGCCAAGTTTGTAGAAGTACTCATAAATTGTAGTAAAATTTACAAAACCCTGTGTTAAAAATGAATCAATCCGCCATAAAAACGGAATAATTACACGGTGAATAATTAACTGTTACACATTACCTTGTAAAATCTACTGTGTTAAATTACTTTTATGTAATGTAATAATACACCAATATGTCTAACACTGCCAAGTGTGGACTATATGCACACTGATGAGTGTGGATTCAGTGTTAAAATCAGTTGGATTTTTTTACTGTGTAATAAGTACATCTCGTTTTTTTGCATAAAAAAATAGGACGTAGTTGGCCACGACGCCGACTTACCAAACAAATGAAGCATGCCCGCTATGTACTCTTTTGGGACCTACCCAACAAAAAAAAGTTCATGGAAATCGGTTCATAAATAAAAATGTTACGGGGGTGGTTAGACCTTAAGTGGGACACACTGTATATCAAAATTATATTTTAGGAGAATTTAAATAAAAAATAATCAAAAGTTTTCGATATTTGTGTGTTCCGAAAAAACGGTCTAATATCACAATAACATATACAATATACATTACTAATACTAATACTTTCCTAGTATTCACAAAACCTTGTGAACGAATATCAAATAATTGAAATAAAGCATAATACTTACATTTTTTTAATAATATATAAGTAAGTAACCTTTTCCATTCAGTGTCTAAGTTAACAACCTGTCAATATCCAATAAAGTATGTATGCATGTATTCAATAAATATACATCAAATTAATAACCAAATAACATTTTCTTTGAAGGGCAATAAAAAATAAGAAATGTAGAGAGCCACTAGAGATTTACTAATTAGATTTTAGCGTTGACTGCAGTATACTCCTTAAATCAACGATTTTAGTGAATATTTTCTTCAATTGTATGTTTAACTTTTCTAAACTGAATTTTATATATGTTCAAGTACTATTTTAGGAGCAATGGGCTTTAGTATTATATTTTATTTATCTCTCTGTTTACTGACTGTCTGCTATTGTTTGCAGTTCGTTTCTTGTTGACTTGATATATTTTTGCGAATTCATGTATTCCTAAAAAATGTTTAAATGTAAAAGGCAATAGTGCTGAAAAAGAGATGAATAAAGTTTATTTGTATGTATAACAAAGTGTACGTACCACAGAGCAAAAACGTTTATATTATAATGTATATGTCGACAACACACATTGTAAAAATCAAGTGTTTAACAAAATGTCTAGACACTTTTCCCTCTTATTTTCATCGGATTTTTTTTATCTTTGACCTAGATTTATCATATGCTAGGCAGAATTGTACTCATCTTGGAGAATATCATATCAGATTAAAATATAAATTTAAGCAATTCATACAGTTATCTACCAGTTACGCAGTAATTGATTTCATCAAGAGAAACTTAAAATATCACAGTGGGGGTTGTATATGGGTTTATTCCCCAGAAGTTGATAACGTGATAAGCTTGTATGTGGTAGAAATTTACTTCTATGATAAATAAGGAAATATATTCTAGGTAACTACTATAAAACTCGTGAATTTCAACTTTTCTTAACAAATTGTGGATCTTTAAGGTACAGCTTCTTCATTCTAAGGTATCACAAGAGAGGCAAGTTATCTCTATATTTTCTTCTAAGAACTTGAACAGAACAACCAAAATAAGGTTAATTCATAGCCTAAATATTTAATAAAATAATTGAATTCAGTACTAAACGGACGTTTTTGAAGGAAAATTATGAAAAAAAAAACACGGAACATAAATATTCATGTGTGGGGAGACAATCGAACTTACATTGCTATTGAATTTTAATCTAAACATTGACAGTGTATTAGATCCCACCGTCATAATGAAAGATTACATAAAGGCGAGTAATCCCAGTAAAATATTTATGGCTGAATTTCAGTGGGGACACATCGTGGGTTTATCCATCAGGAATCGGAAATGCATTTCAGAATGTATTCCATTTCCTCTGGCGTGGAATATGACATTTTTTCGTGTGTCGAATATCCGAAGAACCGGTCTACATTATAATGCGATGCATTATGCATTAGAATACGTCTTGCTGCTTGTACTCTGTCCCGCTAAAGGAAGACATCGCGACATTCGTATATCACATATATGATTAAATGCATAAAACGCCGTAGCCGTGCGGTATTTTTATATTTACAATATTACACACTTAAGCTTAAGCACTGCATGCAGTTAAATATATTAAAGAGATTTACCGTACGTTTTTAGTTGTATGCTCAAATATTTTTGTTGAATGCAAGAGAGGTTAATCGTTCTTTTAATTTAATAAAAAATAAGCTATCAGACTATCACATTATATAATAATAATAATAATGATTGGATTATAGTTACCCATATTCTATACATAAGTCATATTTGACAATACATAAGTAAAAGACTTGCACTATAGCGTGTAGGCTGTTGAAGATCAGATCAGATACAGGAACAAAAAACAAAAAAAAAGAAAACAAAAAACAAAAAAGAGAAAAGACCTTTTTCCTTTTTAATTAAAGGGATTTGGTTATTACTTATTTTACTTGTTTTAATACGTTTAGTTTTTTTACTTAACTCTTCATATTCTATTACAAAAACCAAAGGAAAGAAAAAATATTATCATTCAAATTTCGCAATTTTTAAGTCTAGAAGCTTATGAAACTTTATACCTGGATGTTCTATGACCTACTTTTTGACTTTTTTTTAAATAAACTTATTTAATTAATTACTTTTAATTCAAAGGGAACGATATTGTAAAGTTTAAGCACCAAGTACATATAATCCCTTTGTAGTCTAATTTTCTGTGTTTTAGGGATCACAAAAAAGTTTACTTTATATCGTGTATCATATTCGTGTTCAATAGAAATTAATTTATGCTCAGTTTGGTGCTGGCGCATAAAAATCGATAGGCAGAATAGTTAGCGGGCAGCACACATTTTTGTTTTGCTAAACAAATCATATGTTGGGTGAGACCACTGTCGTTTGTAAGTAGTATTAGTAAGTATAAATAGTAGTATTAAGGTAGTATTCACCTTTAAAAGAATTTTTTGTGTTATTTGTAAAGTATAAAAAATAACTACAAAAATGAAGTACTACATTTAATATTATGGTTATCAATTTATATCCATTTTGATATTGGTATTGTTAATATTCTGGAAACGTCAATAGTAGGCATTGCAGAGTGGTTTTTGTCATTATAGAGGCGACATTACATGGTTTAGATTTTGGTTACATGATCTCAAACAACAAGTCCCTCTGAATATATCTGAGATAAATTTATGAAACGTCTTTAATAGATGACGGAAGGTATTTGGACGACATTTGACGTTTGTTAATAAACTAAACCTATAGATATTTTGAGGAGAAAATGCATGTGATAATAAGTAACAAGCTCTTCTTTGAGAAAAAAGTGTTTCTTTATATTGTTATCAGATCGGTGGCTCAGAGTTTAGTATGACGAAAGTTTAACCCAGAGGTCCTGGAATTAAATCCACATTATGCCAGACAATTTTTAATTAAATTGTCTACTCGTATATCAAGGCCTGTTCTCAGGGATGGGTTGGCAGCCATCTTGGCGTGCGTGACTAGGGTAGGAAGAACGTCAGATTAATGTTAATGTTAGAGATTAACATCAGTTAACATTTGACTATTCCTAAAATTTGACTAGTCCTTATTAATTTATTTTGTTGAAATCCAGTTGACTGGCTCTCTGGTTCCGATTCTCAGGGTCGGCCGCTGGTGGTTATCATCAGCTACTCCCCACGTCTGTGGGGTGAATAACTACTTGAGCTGCATTCTTCCGACTAGAAGATCTGCCGAATTTCGGCATGCCGATGTGATCTTCAGTTCCGAAAGCAGTGTGTTCTGGATGGAATCTGCGGCGTTCGAAGAAAAGGTCTCGATATTTCGTCCGTTTCTCCTCCTCTTTCAAGACAATGTTGGTTTCGGCAGGAGGCCAACATTATTACCAACCAGTATTAGATAACATATTATTATTATTATTATTATTATTATTATTATTATTATTCTTATTCCTTTCTTCTTATTATAATTATTGTTATTATTAATGTTACTATTTTATATACCTATAATAATAATAATAATAATAATAATAATATCTCTACCCCTCATTCTAATCACAAGGATTAGCCCGAAACTCTTAGACTTGTGTGGGAGAGGGGGCGGCGTATTATTATTTCGCGGGCCTCATTTGCGCCTCAGGAACGACTTACGTTGGTAGGCCCTAACCACCATTCAGTGCTGGAATGAGGGAAACCTGGAAAACCTCATTAGTTAGGGGGACAAGTCAAACATCAACTGATTTTAATATCTCACATTAACACCAAGTTGACATTCTTCCCATCCTAGGCCATCGCCAGGATAGTTGCCAAGCCATCCCTGCGAATAAGCCTTGATCTACGGGCAAACAATTTAATTAAAAATTGTTGGTGGAGTGGGAATTAGAACCCACGACCTCTGGGTTGAGCGATCGAGACGCTAAGCCCTGAGCCACCGGCCCGACATATAGTGAGATAGTGAGATAAAACCTGATAAATTAGTAGAAATATCTCATCATGTTTTGTTGATGGTTTCATCATTCTGAATCATCAACCTAAATTGTCGAGAGCCCTCTAAATGCTTCAGCATTCTAAATACGAACAGTTTTCCAGATTTTTCAGATAAAATTTGTCAAATAAACGAATGCGCTTAGAGGTATCTCTATCTCTAGACGTCTGATAGCAAAGTCGAATGAAGCTATTTTTTTAAACATTTATCAGGTTTCTCAAAAGTGATATTTTCTGGGTTTAATTACCCAAACATAAGTTTAAGAAATCAATTATGCCTGTGTGTACGGAGATACCTGTATGCTCGTCACCAAAATGAATACCCAGACTTGTAAAAGATAAACTGTATATTTTTTTTATTCATTTACAGTACGATTAGACCTCGGGTTTCAGCATCTAGGCGGCGGCAGTAATTAGGAAATATAAGTAGTGGAACTCCAATATACTTAAAGCACCCTTTCTATCTCTGTCCTTTGTACTTTGTGCCCTGTGATTCAAATCTCAGACGATTAAAACAATTGCAATAGTACAACTTCAGCTTCTTTATAGTATTTGTATATTTTATGCTCTGCTAGATTCACTGTGTTTACAATTTCCTTTTGGAAAAAGCACCATCCATTGTGTTTTCAGTTTTCAATAACAAAAATGTTACCACTGCTCATCCTCTTTAAAGGATATCGTGAAATAATGTAATGTATAATCTAATAAATAAAATATAATGTAAAGTAATGTAAATTGTTGATATATAATATAATCATAGTTCATTGATCAATTCGAGCTATATGTACATAACTTTGACAATATTGTTATTGTCGGTGATTTCAATGTACCTGGTTTTACGGCATCCTTGGATGATCCTAAATGTAGAGTTCTTAAGAGTTTTTGTAATTTCCTGTCAATTGATCAGTAT
The DNA here is from genome assembly GCA_963924545.1 of Pogonocherus hispidulus. NCBI lineage: Eukaryota > Metazoa > Arthropoda > Insecta > Coleoptera > Cerambycidae > Pogonocherus > Pogonocherus hispidulus. The sequence continues at coordinate 74,960,434 of OZ004692.1, read as the reverse complement.
AATAATGTCACTAATGTTAATGATAATATACTAGACCTTGTCTTGTCAAAATCCAGTTGTGAAGTTGCTCGCGAAAGTGTTCCTTTCGTCACTGAAGATTGTCATCACCCCGCTCTTTTTTTTACGTGTGAATTACGCGCTCAACATCTTCAAAAGTTTCCATTTAATCCACTTCATAAATCATATAATTTTAGGAAAGCAAACTTCCCCGAGCTTTATAATACAATGACGCATGTTGACTGGTCTTTCTTGAATGCATTTCATAATGTCGATTTGGCGTGCGATGCCTTTTATACAAAATTATATTCCATAATCGATGAATATGTATCACAATATGCTACAAAGACGCATAAATATCCGATTTGGTACAGCTATGAACTTAAACAAACAATTCGGCAAAAAGAACATTTCTTCAGACAGCATAAAAAACATAAAAACTCGTTTTATTTTAATAATTTCAAGAAGTTAAGAGCCAGAGCAAAAACACTCGCCAACATAGATTATAAAAATTATTTACTGACTACAGAAGGTAATATAAAAGCAGATCCAAAAAAATTCTGGAGTTTTATCAACAACAAAAAAGGCACTAGTAGGATTCCCGATACAATGCACTACACTGACAACAATTCACTCAATAACCCCGCTGACATCGTCGAGTCCTTTAAGCATTATTTTGAGAGTGTTCTGATTCGATCAGGTGCCACAGATTTTGAAAATATTAGCAAAAACATGGATGTTAACCTGCCCTCAGTAAATATCAACTATTTATCTTGTGATGAAATAATAACATCAGCAAAAAAACTCAAGGACAAATTAACTTGCGGTCCGGACTTGATTCCTAGTTTCTTTGTCAAGGATTGTTGTCACGTGTTAGCGCAACCATTAGCCACATTGTTTAATCTGCTACTTATACAGGGCAGTTTTCCTGATGTTTGGAAAGTAGCAAGTGTCTGTCCCATTCTTAAGAATGGTGATCCAGTTGATATAACTAACTATAGACCCATCACTTTATTGTGCAATTTTGCGAAGGTTTTTGAGATGTCCCTATACAGTAGAATTTATCCTCTTTTTAAAAATATTATATCACCTGTACAGCATGGTTTCATGGAAAAAAGATCAACTAACACAAATCTTGTTTGCTTTAACCAGTTTATTTCTAATGTCATTGATCATCACGGTCAGGTGGATGTATTGTATACCGATTTCTCGAAGGCCTTCGATAGGATTGATCATAACATACTTTTGCATAAACTTAAGAATTACGGATTTTGCGATAACTTACTAAAGCTCTTTTCGTCTTATTTATCATGTCGTTTCCATTATGTCACATATAGTGGATACAACTCGAGTCACTACCTTATTACTTCTGGAGTACCTCAGGGCTCTAATTTGGGTCCTCTACTATTCTCTATTTTTATTAACGACATTACTACTCTTCTCAATTGCAATCAGTTAATCTATGCGGACGACTTAAAACTGTATTTTTCTATATCGAG